>OV050032.1:198375757-199054923 GCA_920105625.2 Clusia tigrina
CACCAATTGACAGTGTAAAAGCGCTATAAAAATAGATCTAAAAACAGTGTCGAATTATCGTTTAGAAAGGAAGACTAGAAAAACTGTCTAATTCGCAGAATTTAGAGTCATTGTAGTTAGTTTTCCGGAGCTTTGTGATCTGCTTCGGCTGTAATCGTGTCAGGTTGTGACCTACCAAGCACACCACTGTAGAGTGACAGTGTTACTTTTCACTATTAGCCCTGTAACTGAGTTGTTTAAGTCGAAGTTCGACAGCACCAACCCAGTGAGAATGGTAGAGCAGTGCAACGAATCGGTTGCGATCAAACTGGTTCGAGTCACGACTTGTTCATATTCAGAATGAGTTCGATCTACGTTGCATTCATACCGATTTGTTCGATTGCAACCGCTGAATGGACTCTCTTTGGCATTGTCGCTGCACATGCAACCGGGCCATTGTCTCTGCACATGCAACCGGTATTGACCGCAGTGATTTGCTGCTGAAGATCACATGTTCGAGTCAACGCTTGATCGCGATTATAAAGTGTTCGACCGACCTTGTAATCATTCCACTTGGCATGATTAGCACCCTTACACTCAATTACCAGTACTTTGAAGGGGCAGTCACTCTATATTTGAGTTGTTTTTGTTTTGTTATGTTCCATAAAAATAGCGTATATGGAGAAAGTGGTCAAATAGTGAATAAGGAAATTGATTGATAATGATTGTGATAAGGAATGTCAGAAATATTGACAAATAATTTCAACCAGTCTCCGTTCAGTACGTCAAATACTGGAAGAGGCGAAAACAGAATGCGTTGTAGGATGAGTGTTCTATTGAAATTAAGGTTTAAGTATTCATGAGTAAAAAAGAGTAAACGTTAAATTAAATTTACAGCCGATTTATTCATATAATAAATACTATTTCAACGATTTATGTGGATCCTTATCATCATATACGCTGATGTTAGATTTAGATTTATTATTTCAGAGAGTACCAGCACCGTAAAGGCCGTAAGGACCTATTGTTTTAAGCCCATAAGGACCTATTGTGCTAAGCCCTTAAGGACCTATTGTGCTAAGCCCGTAAGGACCTATTGTGCTAACCCCTATGATTCCCTCTCACCTTAAGCTTTTTATAAATTGGAGCCCTTTGGAAGGGAGAAGTTTCCAAATTGTGGGAGGGTCTGTGAAGAACTCCCCCAGAAATTTTACTCTCTTACTTGGACACTCACATAGAATGTGTTCTGAAGTTTCACAGTTGTGTCCACAGAATCTTCAGTCAGAAATGCCTGACAGGCCTTTCATGTTAAGGTGATACCTTAAGCAACAGTGTCCTGTCAGATACCCAACTAGAGTCCTAAGACTTTCGCGGTTCAAGATTAGTATCCTTTTGGACATACTTCTGTTTGGGGTGAGATATCTCTTTGCCTGTCTTTGGCCAGAAGCGTGCAGCCATTGAGTAGCTATCTGAGTTTCTACCCATTTCCTAAGTAGGTCTGTAGATTGGCAAGTAGCCACGACGCAGAAGGGTTCAGGGACAAAGAGTGGATGAAGCGCTCTCCGTTTGACGAGGCAGTCCGCCACCCTTTTTGCAAGGCAGTCCGCTCACCTTTTTGCGAGGCAGTCCGCCCCCCTTTTTGCGAGGCAGTTCGCCCCCCCCTTTTGCGAGGCAGTCCGCCCCCTTTTGGCGAGGCCGTCGGCCCCCCTTTTTGCGAAGCAGTCTGCCCTTTCATTCCCATTCCCCTTGTCCTTCATGTCCAAGCACTCTACAAAGTGTGACATTGTTGACTTTGCCAAGTTCACTCAGGATATTATGACATTCTTCACCCATTCGGGACGTATAGTAACACGATCCCAGTGCCTTAAGGGCAGCCTGGCTATCTGACATAATGGATATAAGCTTGCCGTTTCGTCTTCTACGAACACACTCTTGGGTACATGCTTCGATGGCAAAGACTTCCGCTTGAAATATTGTAGGAGTCTTACCTATGGGGGCGCTTTTTGGAACAATGATCCCATTATGCCTGCTTCTGTACTACCATCCTCCAATTTGGACCTAACAGTGTACCGTACCTGTGGAATATCGGTAATGTATTCCTCAAACCCATCTCTTGCAGGGATGTGAACCTTATCCAGTGTGGTGAATTATGTTTTTCTCAACATATTGTCAGGGACCCTTATAAGGAGGTCATTCAGAAACTAATCAAGTACCCTCATATGGCCCCAAAGGTCTCCATTTCTTGTGTTGGAGATGTCCAGAAGGCATAAGGGTTCACCTCAGGTCCCCCTTTCAATGGTTATGGTTATGGGAGAGATGCCCGTGATGACTCCCAGAGCATCAGTAAGGCAGCTACGCATCGCCCCTGTTACTCCCCCACATACAAGACGATGATGGAGTTTTTTACTGGTCGCTTTTAGTCATGCTTTGGGCCACCAAGTCAAAGCTGACTAGGTGTCCAGTGGTTGTTCTATGGTGTTATATGACCAGTATGTTAGTTTTGGGGAGATTCCCCTGGTTTACAAAAAGTCTATTGGCATGCAAAGAGTGTTCTTGTTCCAATAAAGCAACTGATTATGAAATTTAGATGCGAGTTCCAAGTAAGCTTCTTGTCCAAAACTACTCCTAGATATTTCGCCTCTTTGGAAAGTTCTAAAATTGTTCCATCTAACGAAAGTTTAGTCAGTTTAACTTTCCTTCGATTGGCGAATGAAGCAATTGTAGACTTCAGTGGTTTTAAAGATAGTCCTTTTTCCTTACACCAGCTGTGGATTAAGAGTAGGGCCTGTTGTAGGAGAGAGCGGATGGTCTCCTCATGGACATCCACAATATTTATAACTATATCATCAGCGTAACCTTGTGTTCTAAAGCCCAGACTAGTTAGCTTCCCTAGGAGTTCATCAATAACCATCGACCAGAGGAGGAAAGAAAGGCAATTTGTTCTATTGATCTCTTGTCAGGCGCAGCCACCTTCAGCCCTAGTGTGAACGTGTCTCCGATTGATACGTGAGTGTGAATATTGCCATGCGAATCCTACCACCATCCCACTGAAATCCGGAAAAGAAACATCCCTAACCACCCCTGATATGAAACTTTGTAGATAAGAGTATGTGGAAAAACTCTGCCAGGCCACGACCCAAAAGTTCCTCACCTAATTCGAACGGATTCACACTTATGCCAGCTTGCATTAAATATAAATTAATACGTATTTAACTGTTGCCACTTTAAATGCCACTTGCCGTGCGGTTCTGCGGCATTAATGGAAATAACTAAAAATATTACTCATACGCCGTGTGAGCCGAGCCACTCATGCACACGTACCGCATGCGATTACATTTGTATTGAACTGGCTGCATGCGGCTACTGTTAATTAAAAAAGTGATTTATATTTACAATTAGCTACTCTTAATTTTGCCAATTTCATGCCACATTGCGCCAGCGATGTCATTAAAATTAGCTAAATGCCATTCCAGTTACGACTGCAAGCAAATATCACGGCCTGACTGCGAACGCGAAACCGCACACAAATGCATTTAAATTATGCAGTTAATTTGTTTTATATGAATTTCACATTTACATGAGGGAGTGTGCGTGTGCGTGTGCGTGTGTGTGTGTGTGTGGTTTTTAATGCATAAAATACGCCAAAAATTGCCAAAGTTAACCCAATTGGAAATTACCCACGGACGACCTTTCGTTGGGCCGGGAAGTGCGTCAGGTCCAACGATGTTATCAGGAAATAAAGGCTCCTCCATTTAAATAATGGCCGTAATCCCGCCTGTGCCCTCTGCGGCGGAACCATCCAGGTATTTAGGACACAAATTGCTACCGCATCTACAACGTTCTCCTGATTTAGCATTCTCTGACACGACGGAAAAAGGTTCAACTTCAATGAAGAGGCCATCACGCACAGAGACGCTTCGTTTGAAGCGTTAAAGAAATCGTATTTTTCAGAATAAGCGGTAGAACCCCTATTCCTTCCTATGAATTCCTAATCTATGAATGGTAGAACTCCAAGCAGTCGGATAGATAGTATCCTAAATATCCTAAATATGTCGTAGACTTCGATTGTGGCTTCCGCAGTTTTGAATTCAATAAAAATTTAATCTTGTTTGGAAAAGTGCTTCCGTTTTTCAAAGCGCAAATCAGAGAATTGGAGAATAGGTACAGGATCCACCCTGGCTGCAGTGACGTCACACATTTTGACATATTTTCTGCAGGGCCTTCTTTTGAGTGTGCAGGAAGCAACCATAACTTTCATTTATGCCATCGAGTCACATTGCAGGGATCTAATGTTATTAACGAAAATAGTTTTGCTACAAGTTCGATCACTGGATTGTGTGAAGTTATTCCAAGCCAATTATTTAAATTATCTTTAATTTATTTCAATAGTAATTTAGTTACAAAAATTAACTTTAAAAATAGTTTAGAGCTGAAGGCCCTGGCAGCTAGTGCTCCCCTTACAATGTAAAATAATAATTAAGTTATTGTTTTTCTAGTAATAATAATAATAATAAAATAGTTTAAACAAATCCATTTTATTTCTACAACATTATCGCTTCGGCTGCCAACCGACAACTGAAACCTCATCATCACGCCGCATCTCATTTTTACATAGCTCTGAGGCTTACGAGAAGACACACTCCAGAACCAAGTCTGTAAGTGAAAACTAGATAGTAGCTATCTCTCTCTCTCTTCCTCCGTTTCTCTCTCATTCTCTCTCTTTCTCTATCTTTCTCTCTACTTCGTCCCTCTTTCTCTTGCTTCCACTCTCACTCTTCTTATCCCTATATCTTCATTTCTATCTTCCTCTCTATCTCCCTCTCTATCTTACTCTATATCTTACTCTTTATCTTTGTCACTATCATTCTCTCTAGTTCTCTTCCTCCAACTTTCTATTCTTTTCCCGTCCGCTCTTTTTATCTCTCTATCTCTTCATTTCTACCTTCCTCTATATCTTCCTTTCTATCTTTGTCTATATATTTCCCTTTATCTTTCTCTCTATATTATATTTCTCTATTTATTTATCTCTATATTTCTCTCTACATTTCTCTCTATCTTTCTCTCTCTCTTTCTCTATCTTTCTCTCTATTTCTCTTCGTCTCTATCTTTCTCTATATTTCTCTTCCTCCCTCTTTTCTCTCTCTTGCTTCCTCTCTCTCTACTTCTAGCTATTTCTTCATTTCTATCTTCCTCTCTATATTTCCCTCTATCCTTCTCTCTATATTTCCCTCTATTTTTCACTCTATATTTCTCTTTATATTTCTCTCAATTTCTCTTCCTCTCTATCTTTCTCTATATTTCTCTTTATATTTCTCTCTATTTCTCTTCCTCTCTATCTTTCTCTATATTTCTCTTTATATTTCTCTCTATTTCTCTTCCTCTCTATCTTTCTCTATATTTCTCTTCCTCCCTCTTTTTTCTCTCTTGCTTCCTCTCTCTCTACATCTAGCTATTTCTTCATTTCTATCTTCCTCCCTATATTTCCCTCTATCCTTCTCTCTATATTTCCCTCTATTTTTCACTCTATATTTCTCTTTATATTTCTCTCAATTTCTCTTCCTCTCTATCTTTCTCTATATTTCTCTTTGTATTTCTCTCTATTTCTCTTCCTCTCTATCTTTCTCTATATTTCTCTTTATATTTCTCTCTATTTCTCTTCCTCTGTATCTTTCTCTATATTTCTCTTCCTCCCTCTTTTTTCTCTCTTGCTTCCTCTCTCTCTACTTCTAGCATTTTCTTCATTTCTATCTTCCTCTCTATATTTCCCTCTATCCTTCTCTCTATATTTCCCTCTATTTTTCACTCTATATTTCTCTTTATATTTCTCTCTATATTTCTCTCTATATTTCTCTCAACATTTCTCTCTATATTTCTCTCTATCTCTTTCCCTCTCTTCCTCTATCTTTCTCTTTATATTTCTCTTCCTTCCTCTTTCTCTTTCTCTTGTTTCCTCTCTCTTTTCTTCTCTCCATCTCTTCATTTCTATCTTCATTTCTATCTTACTTTTTATCTTCCTCTCTACCTTCCTCTTTATATTCCTCTTTATATTCCTCTCTATCTTCCTCTTTATATTCCTCTCTATCGTCCTCTCTATCCTTCTCTCTATATTTCCCCTCTATCTTTCTCTGTATCTTCCTCTCTTCTTCTCTATAATTCTCTATTTTCCTCAGTTGTTTCCTCACTCTCTTTCTCCAACTCTTCAGCTTACTCATCCTCCCTTTATCTGTCTTTTCCCCTCTGTTTCCCTTCTTTCAGCACTGGCTTTCTTTCTCTTTATTTCTTTTTTCTTTTTATGTTTTTCTTTCTTTTATTCTATATTTCTTTCTATATCTCATTCTACCACGCTTACTGAATCTCTTTACTTTTGCCCCTCCTTCAACCTCTTCTCCCCTTGTCTCATTCTCTCCCTTCACTAGCCTTTCTCACTTCCCCCTTGTATCACTTGTCTCTCTCTCTTTTTCGTTCTCTCCAACTCTCACACAGTCTCCCCTTCTCCTTATTTTTGTTATTTCCATTTTTCCCTTTTTCCCCTTCTCTCCAGATTATTCATTCTCTCCATCTCCACACTTTAGCTCTTAGACTTCTCTATCTTCTGTATTTTCTGTCTCTTATCTCTCTTATCTCAATTATCTCTCTTATATCAATTATCTCTCTTATCTCAATTATCTCTCTTATCTCAATTATCTCTCTTATCTCAATTATCTCTCTTATCTCAATTATCTCTCTTATCTCAATTATCTCTCTTATCTCAATTATGTCTCTTATCTCAATTATCTCAATTATCTCTCTTATCTCAATTATCTCTCTTATCTCAATTATCTCTCTTATCTCAATTATCTCTCTTGTCTCAATTATCTCTCTTATCTCAATTATCTCTCTTATCTCAATTATCTCTCTTATCTCAATTATCTCCCTCATCCTTCTCTCCCTTATATCCCTTGACCACCTTCCCCCTTGTCTCTCTTCTCTCTTAACTCTCTTCTTTCTCTTCTCTCTTAACTCTCTTCTTTCTCTTCTCTCTTAACTCTCTTTTTTCTCTTCTCTCTTAACTCTCTTCTTTCCCTTCTCTCTTAACTCTCTTCTTTCTCTTCTCTCTTAACTCCCTTTCTTTCTCTATTCCATTATCCCCCTTGTCTCTCTTCCCTCACTTCCCTTACTTCTCTCCCTTCTCTCCCTTCCTTCACTTCTCTCCCTTTTCTCCCTTGTCTCCCTTCTCTACCCTTATCTCCCTTCCCACCCTTCTCTCCCTTCACTCACTTCTCTCACTTCCCTCACTTGACTCCCTTCTCTCCCTTCTCTCTGATGGAGTACTGAATGCAAATATCGACAAAATAGTTTTTAACCCTAACTTGACATTTTCAGGGTGATTGGGAAGATTCTAGAAGGAAATTAATGTGGTTTCTAGATCCCCCAGATCCACAACGCAGACCCAAATCATGTGAAAAATGGTTCAAATTGTTTTCTACTCGCATTGTCCTTCCTCCCTGCACAGCACATTTCCAACTGGGCACCTCAGTAACCGGCCGTGGTCCATCGTCAGTTGCAAGCGTTTGTGGGGGAGTGTGAGAAAGGGAGTGCGTGGGGTCGTCTGTCTTTTTGTGTGGCCCTGTGTATGAGCGTGTGCGTGTCCGTATGTGTTTGAGCTTGTTGCTGTTATGGGATAAAATAGAATTTCGCTAATTAAATACAAAATTTTGCTAAATGGAAATAACAACAACAACAACAAGTTTAATAAAATTAAAATGAGAAGCCAACGCCAGAGCCAGCGCTTCTATAATCCCAACAACAACAAGAACGACGGGACCAAAGTCAAACAGCACTCCCAGCAAACGAGTGCAAATATTGTGGGATTTAAACAAAAAGCGCTGTTTGCGCCAAAATAAATGGAAAGCGTTGTCAGCGCTCCGCAATGAGCGCTTTGTATTTAATTTGTTGTGGTCACATTGCAAACAGGCATCAGATTCCATTTAATTCCGTGTCAACGACACAGCTCCCATCTGCAGGCCTCCAAATAAAATCTCCCAGACTGCAATCGCATGTACGCCACTTTCCTTCTGCCGGTGGACCACGCACAATCCCTGTGTACGAGTCGAGGTGCGGATGCCAGGCCGCCTCTACTAAGGAAAACTCCACCAGTAGTCAAGGAGAGTAGTCAAAGAGAGAAGTCAAAGACAGTAGTCGAAGACAGTAGTAGAAGAGAGTAGTCAAAGGCAGTAGTCGAAGACAGTAGTAGAAGAGAGTAGTCAAAAACAGTAGTCAAAGGCAGAAGTAAAAGAGAGAAGTCAAAGAGAGCAGTCAAAGGCAGTAGTCAAAGACAGTAGTCAAAGACAGTAGTCGAAGACAGTAGTCAAAGACAGTAGTCGAAGACAGTAGTCAAAGACAGTAGTCGAAGACAGTAGTCGAAGACAGTAGTCGAAGACAGTAGTCGAAGACAGTAGTCGAAGACAGTAGTCGAATACAGTAGTCGAAGACAGTAGTCGAAGACAGTAGTCGAAGATAGTAGTCGAAGACAGTAGTCGAAGACAGTAGTCGAAGACAGTAGTCGAAGACAGTAGTCGAAGACAGCAGTCGAAGACAGTAGTCGAAGACAGTAGTCGAAGACAGTAGTCGAAGACAGTAGTCGAAGACAGTAGTCGAAAAGAATAGTCAAAGACAGTAATCAAAGACAGTAGTCAAAGAGAGAAGTCAAAGAGAGAAGTTAAAGAGAGAAGTCAAAGACAATTGTCAAAGACAGTACTCAAAGACAGCACTCAAGGACAGTATTCAAAGAGAGAAGTCGAAGAGAGTCATCAAAGACAGTAGTCAAAGACAGCAAAGACAGTAGTCAAAGACAGTAATCGAAGACAGTAGTCGAAGACAGTAGTCGAATACAGTAGTCGAAGACAGTAGTCGAAGACAGTAGTCGAAGACAGTAGTCGAAGACAGTAGTCGAAGACAGTAGTCGAAGACAGCAGTCGAAGACAGTAGTCGAAGACAGTAGTCGAAGACAGTAGTCGAAGACAGTAGTCGAAGACAGTAGTCGAAAAGAATAGTCAAAGACAGTAATCAAAGACAGTAGTCAAAGAGAGAAGTCAAAGAGAGAAGTTAAAGAGAGAAGTCAAAGACAATTGTCAAAGACAGTACTCAAAGACAGCACTCAAGGACAGTATTCAAAGAGAGAAGTCGAAGAGAGTCATCAAAGACAGTAGTCAAAGACAGCAAAGACAGTAGTCAAAGACAGTAATCGAAGACAGTAGTCGAAGACAGTAGTCGAAGACAGTAGTCGAAGACAGTAGTCGAAGACAGTAGTCGAAGACAGTAGTCGAAGACAGTAGTCGAAGACAGTAGTCGAAGACAGTAGTCGAAGAGAATAGTCAAAGACAGTAATCGAAGACAGTAGTCAAAGAGAGAAGTCAAAGAGAGAAGTTAAAGAGAGAAGTCAAAGACAATTGTCAAAGACAGTACTCGAAGACAGTACTCAAGGACAGTATTCAAAGAGAGAAGTCGAAGAGAGTCATCAAAGACAGTAGTCGAAGACAGTAGTCGAAGATAGTAGTCGAAGACAGTAGGCAAAGAGAGTAGTCAATGACAGTAGTCAAAGACAGTACTCAAAGACAGTATTCAAAAACAGTAGTCGAAGACAGTATTCAAAGGGAGAAGTCAAAGGCAGTAGTCAAGGAGAGAAGTCAAAGAGAGCAGTCAAAGACAGTAGTCAAGGAGAGAAGTCTAAGGAAGCAGTCAAAGGCAGTAGTCGAAGACACTAGTTGAAGACTTTAGTCAAAGGCATTAGGTTCGTGTATTACTTGTCCATACCTGCCACGCCTCCATTATACGTTGCAACCATATTGTCCCACAATTAATGATTCTTTCTTTTATCTTCAGGAGATTAGATAGAAAGGAAGTGCTCAGCACACCTCAGAGCACGCCTTATATTGACAGTAAAATGCAAAGTAGACTCGTTTTTTTTATCCGCTCCCACCCACTCAAGATCCTTGCAGGATTTATCAACAACATTTGGAACAATGGCAATTATTCAAACAAGAAATCTGCATACAAAACATGAGCATCGTATTCCGACTGCATCTCAACCTGCGTATAGAATAGGAAGGACACATCTCCAAGGTGTTACTATGTGGATTTTTGGGTGTTGCATAGTAGAGCATGTGGTCATCTTCCTCGTGTAACTCTCGCTGCCAATTTGTTTGTGCACGTAACTAGAAACTTGATGCTAGCCTCGTATCTCGTAGTGATGCCCTTCCTCTTTCGGTTTCACACGAATTGAGTGCGCTCTCCCCCTTCACATGTTTTACAGGACTACCCCTGGTCACTAGCACAACACGCACAACAGGGATGCCGCCGTTGAGTGGAATTTGTTTTCACATTTGCTGTTCATCAAGAGCAAGAAAGAAATTACCAAATTATTGCACGCGAATTGATTAGAGATCGTTTAAGCAGAAAACCATGTCAAAAAAATAGTCAAGTGGCAGAAACTTACCACCTTCGATGGCAAATCAGCTCCGTGGCAGCCCTGCCGGCAATCACAGCATTCGACCGACCTCCCTCCCTGCCTACCATGGAGGGCAATGCACGCCCGAATTTTCCAATTGCCGCTTAATCTGCATATAAATAAAAAGTGCTCTGAGTTGCAAGTAGCACCCCGAGTTGCGCTTAAGGGTGGTTCTGGCTGAGAACTACCCAAATGCGGACAGCACATGACGGGGCGCTCCTTTATTACAACACCGAGAGCGATGCTAGTGTAAATTGAGTGGTATTATTTGCTTTGTAGTCCATGGGAACAAGAACGTGTGCTCAAACCGACTTGAATAAACATATTTCAGTGCTCGTCCTTGCTGCCATTTGCATCTCCAGCAGCCGCGTCCACTGCATTTATGCACGTGTACACACGATTAAGTGGAAGCCTGTGTTTCTATACAATCATCGAATGGTTATTCTATGTATATAAGTGAACATATATGAAGACATAGCAAGTTGCTGCGGTAAATAGAACACAACACGCCGGCTCGCGTGTTGTTGAATGAGGAACATTCACTACGATGCATCAGAGTAGTTGACCATGAGACCAAGCAGACTTGGCTCATAGCCGCCAGCTGGTCTCTGGCATACACTGGCAGGGGTTTCCATACAAATCTGGAGGCCAGTTATGACTAGTCTGGATGATAGCATCGCTCATTTATCCACTCACTGCTGCTTTTAATGGCGCTACGAAGCAAGCGTCCTTTAGTGTCCTGGCAAGCCTTTTGGCGATTAATCCAACCCTTGGCAGGATGTAGCGTGCGGTCATTCCCCACAATTGCTCAAGACTCAAGGGTCATTTTCTAGAAACAAAACTCGTAATTAGCTCGGAGTTGAATGAATGGCGTTCCTACTTACTCCAAAACTCCAGTTCCGCTCCTGCATTAATTAATTAAATAAAAATAATAATGAAAATAATAATAAATATAATAGTAAAAAAAAAATGTCAAGAGAAAAATAAATAATCATAAAAAAAATAGTAAATCAATAATAAATAAAAAATAAATAATTATAAATAAATAATAACCAAATAATAAGTAAATAAAAATAGAGAAAATAAAAAATAAATAATAATTAGTAAAAAATAAATAATACATAATGTAAATACATATCCAGATAATAAGTAAAAAAATAACAAAAATAAATAATAATTTTAAAAAAATATTATAAATAAATATTAGTAAAATAATAAGTAAAAAAACATAAAAAATAACGAAATATAAATAATAAATGATAAAAAATAAAAAATCATTATATAAATAAATAATAGCAAAATAATAAATAAATAAATATAGAAAAAGAACAAAATATAAATTTAAAAAAATAATATAAATAAATAATAGCAAAATAATATGTAAATCAAAATAAAAAAATAACAAAAAATAAATAATAGATAAAAAAAATATTATAAATAAATATTAGCAAAATAATAAGTAAAAAAACATAAAAAACAACAAAAAATAAATAATAAATGATAAAAATAAATAATATAAATAAACAAAAACCAAATAATAAGTAAATATATATAAAAAATAACAAAAAATAAATAAAAAATAATAATAATATAAATAAATAATAGCAAAATAATATGTAAATCAAAATAAAAAAATAACAAAAATAAATAATAAATAAAAATATATAATAAATAAATATTGGCAAAATAATAAGTAAAAAACATAAAAAACAACAAAAAATAAATAAATTATAAAAATAAATAATATAAATAAACAAAAACCAAATAATAAGTAAATATATATAAAAAATAACAAAAAATAAATAAAAAATAATAATAATATAAATAAATAATAGCAAAATAATATGTAAATCAAAATAAAAAAAATAACAAAAATAAATAATAAATAAAAAAATATATAATAAATAAATATTAGCAAAATAATAAGTAAAAAACATAAAAAACAACAAAAAATAAATAAATTATAAAAATAAATAATATAAATAAACAAAAACCAAATAATAAGTAAATATATATAAAAAATAACAAAAAATAAATAAAAAATAATAATAATATAAATAAATAATAGCAAAATAATATGTAAATCAAAATAAAAAAATAACAAAAAATATATAATAAATAAAAAAATATAATAAATAAATATTAGCAAAATAATAAGTAAAAAAACATAAAAAACAACAAAAAATAAATAATAAATGATAAAAATAAATAATATAAATAAACAAAAACCAAATACTAAGTAAATATATATAAAAAATAACAAAAAATAAATAAATAAATTTTAAAAATAAATAATAAAAAATAACAATGACAAATAAAACGCAATAATAATTAAATAATAACAATAAAATAATAATAAAAACATAATAACCATGTAATAAATAAATAAGAGTAAAATAAAAATAAATATTACGAAATAAAAAAAAATATCAAATAAAACAGAAAATAAAGAATAAGCAAATAAAAGAAAATATAAATAAATATTAATAAATACATAATATATAAACAATAAATAAAAATTGAAATTAATATATTTTAAACAATATAGTTTAAACAATAAAATTACAATACAAAAAAAACATAAAAAATTAACATTAATACAAAATTATTAATTCAAAATAATTAACTCAAAATAATAATATATAAATAAATACCAAAATTAGATAAAAAATAAAAAAAATGTTATGAAAATAATGAAAAAATTATATAAAAATAACAAATAAATCAAAGAAATCATATAATAATAAAAAAAATAAAATATATATAATATATATATATACAATATATGTTGAATCATATATAAAATATATATAAAAATAAATATATAAAATAATATAAAAAGAAAAAAAATTAAACAATAAAATTACAATACTAAAAAATCATATAAAAAATTAACTTGCAATACAAAATTCTTAATAATAAATAAATAAAAACGAAATTAGATAAATAATAAAAAATAAATTATATGAAAATAACACAAAAATTATAATAATATAATAATATAAAAATAAAGTATATAAAAAATAAATATATAAAACAATAGATCACTAACAAATATAAATTTAATTTAATAAAAAAAAAGAAATTATGCAATTAAAAAATAAAATTACAATACTAAAATATAACATATAATATAAAATATAATAAATATAAAAAATTAACATTAATACAAAATAATTAAAAAACGTTAATAAATAAATAATAAAAAATAAATAATAATAAATAAATAATAATAAATAAATAATAAAAATATATAATTAATAAAAAATAAATAATAAATAAATAATCAAAATAAATAACAAATAACTAAATAATAAATAAATAATAAAAAAATAATAAAAAAAACATTATAAATAATAATAAATAAATAATAATAAATAAATAATAAAAATATATAATTAATAATAAGAAATAAATAATAAATAAACAATAAAAATAAATAACAAATAAATAAATATTAAATAATTAATAAATAAATAATAAATAAATAATAATAAAAAAACATTATAAAATTATAATCAATCAAAAATAATAAATAAATAATAAAAAAACATTATAAAATTATAATCAATAAAAATTAATAAATAAATAGTAAAAATAAACATTATAAAATAAAATTAATAAAGTAAATAAACGAGCAAAAATATTTGCTCAAGAGTAAGTAGGGAAGAAGGCAATCTATGGTCAGTCTCTATCGAGGACGACATCTCCAGCTGAAAATTGGGCCCCACCTCCTCCTCCTCCTGGTAGTGAGGGCGCTACAAAAGACACTTTTCAAGTAGGGGGGTTCTGATAAACGCACCTCACCCCACCGCGCGCTCCTCCCTCCGTTTCTAAACGACTCCAGAGAAAATGCCTCCACAGGCGCATGGAATGGAAAGAAAAACACGTTCGGCGCATTTTCGGGTAAGCATTTAAATTTATTCAAATTCTGCGAATCGCCTACGAGGACATTTAAATGTTTACACGAAAAACTAAAATTATATTATTAAATGTACATTAATGTGCGTGTATGGTGTGTGTGTGTGTGTGTGTGTGTGTGTGTGTGTGTGTGTGTGTGTGTGTGTGTGTGTGTGTGTGTGTGTGTATGTCTTTTACAAGTTGTTCGTTTTTAAAGTAAGTTCATAAATAAAACATTACAAATTTTGTTTTATTTGTACATAAATATATATATAAAAAAAAATGGAATACTACAAAATTCAATTGGAAGTGTTTTTTGTTGTTTGTAAGTAGATTTTAGTAATTAATAAATTAAGTTTATCGCAAAAAAGCAGAACATATTTCAATGAATACGCAGCAGCGACTGCACTCCAGAGCAATCTGCTTCACGCTCGATTGCTGCTCTGCTTATCTGAACATAATTTCATAAGTGACAAAGCGGCAACTCCAAGCAGCATAAATAGTTGCTTTGTTGTTGCTTTGTTGTTGCTTCAATGCGTTCATTATAGTTAAATAACTAACATAACTAAAGTTACTTAAGAGTAATCCTTGCGAAATGAGTATAATTGGAAAATGGTATGCGATCGTAGAATTTTGTGCCGAGCACCACTCCCGGCTACAAATTGGCTGCTGGAAGGTGCTCTTGTTCATAAATTAGACTTGTTGACTTCATTCTTTTACATCGTGGTATATATCTATATATACATAGGTGTGTACATCAACATTTTCGTTTTGTTTTAACATTTTTGAAATTTCAATTTTTTTTCGATTTTTGTTTTATAATCTTTTTTTTAGTTTTTTCCTTTTTATTTTTAAATATAAACTTACAAACTATAAATATGTAGAAAAATATTCTCTGCTTTTTTAAAAGCTGCAAAGTCTTTAGTTTAAAGCAGTTCCGAAAAGTCAAGTATCCCTGCTCAGAGTGAGAAAATAAAAAGAAACTAAATAAAAAGAAACTAAATAATAAAAACAAAATTAAAAAAAAACAAAATTAAAAAAAAACAAAATAAAAAAACAAAATAAAAAAACAAAATAAAAAAAACAAAATAAAAAAATTATATATAATCGTAATAACATAATTCATGAATTAATGCACTGCACTGCGAGGTCTTTTGCTGATGAGAGCAACACAACAAAGTTAAAATTTGCTAATTCTAGCGAAAAAAAAAACAAATGAAATGGAGCGAAACAACACGAAAATAAACAAAACAAAAGTTTAAGTTAAGTACGAAAATATAAAAATAAAAACACCAAATGAAAAACATTAAATTAGAATGAATTTGAATTAGATTGTAAAAAATAGTCACAATGAATTTAAAAAAAGTTCAAACAAATTTAAAAAAAAAATTCAAATAAATCAGAAAAAAAAATTTTAATATATTAGAAAAAAAAATTCAAATATATTGAAAAAAAATAATTTAATATATAAAAAAAAAAAAAAATCATATAAATTGAAAAAAAAATTCAAATAAATTGAAAAAAAAAATTCAAATATATCAGAAAAAAAAATTTTAATATATTAGAAAAAAAAATTCAAATATATTGAAAAAAAAAATTTATAATATAAAAAAAAAAAAAATTTAATATATAAAAAAAAAATTCAAATAAATTTAAAAAAAAATTCAAATAAATTGAAAAAAAATTCAAATAAATCAGAAAAAAAATTTTAATATATTAGAAAAAAAAAATTCAAATATATTAAAAAAAAAAATTTGATATATAAAAAAAAAAAATTCAAATAAATTGAAAAGAAAATTCAAATAAATTGAAAAAAAATTCAAATAAATCAGAAAAAAAAAGTTTTATATATTAGAAAAAAAAAAATTCAAATATATTGAAAAAAAAAATTCAAATAAATTTTTATAAAAATTTCAATAAATTTTAATTTAATTGCAAAAAGTTCAAATAATTTTAGAAAATCAATTCAAATTAATTTAAAAAAAAATCAAATAAATTTAAAATAAAAATTCAAATTAATTTTTAAAAAAATTCAGATAAGTTTTAAAAATTAATTCAAAAAAATGTTAATTTAATTATAAAAAAATTGAAATAAAATTTAAAAAATTCAATTAAATTTAGAAAAAAAAATTCAAATAAATTTCAACTCAATTGTAGAAAAAATCAAATAATTTTTTTTTTAAAATTCCAAAAATTAAAAAAAAAATGCCAAAAAATTTTAAAAAAAAATTTAAAACAATATTCAATTAAATTTAAAAAAAGACATCAAATGAATTTTAATTCAATTGTAAAAAAAATTAAATAAATTTTTAAAAAAGAATTCAAATAAATTTTAAAGAAAATTCAAATAAATTTTAAAAAAATATTCAAATAAATTTTAATTCAATTGTAAAAATTTCAAATATTTTTTTCAAATAATTCAAAAAAAAATTTAGAAAAAAATTGAAATAAATTTAAAAAAATTCGAATAAATTTAAATAAATTGAAATAAATTTAAAAATAAAAAAAATCAAATTAATTTAAAAAAAATTCAAATAATTTAAAAAAGTTTAATTGAATAAATTCAAATAGAATTTTTCAAAAAATTCGAAAAAATTTAAAAAAAATTTAGAAAAAAAATTCAAATAAATTTTTAAAATATTCAAATAAATTTTAATTCAATTGTAAAAAAATTCAAATAAATTTAGAAAAAAAATTCAAATTCAAACAAATTTAAAAAAAAATTCAAAAAATTTAGAAAAAGAATTCAAATAAATTCAAACAAATTTAAAAAAGAATTCAAAAAATTTAGAAAAAAAAAATCAAATAAATTTAGAAAAATTCGAATAAATTTGAAAAAAAAATCCAAAAAATTTGAAATAAAAATTCAAATAAATTTTATTTAATTCAATTGTAAAAAAATTCAAACAAGTTTTTAAAAATATTCAAATAAATTTAAAAAAAAAATCAAATAATTTTTAATTCATTTGTAAAAAATTCAAATAAAATTTTTCAACAAATTCCAAAAAATTGAAAAAAAATTTTGAAAAAAAATTCAAATAAATTTAAAAGAATTCGAATAAATTTTAAAAATATACAAATAAATTTTAATTCAATTGTAAAAAAATTCAAATAAATTCAAGTAAATTTAAAAAAAAATTCAAAAAATTTAGAAAAAGAATTCAAATAATTTTAGAAAAAAAAATCAAAAAAATTTAGAAAAATTCGAATAAATTTAAAAATTACAAAAAATTTGAAATAAAAGATCAAATAAATTTTAATTCAATTGTAAAAAAATTCAAACAAGTTTTTAAAAAAATTCAAATAAATTTAAAAAAAAAATTCAAATAAATTCAAAAAAAAATTTAAGTAAATTTAAAAAAAGAATTTAAAAAAAACAAACAAATTTAAAAAAAAATTCAAATAAATTTATAAAAAAAAATTCAAAAAAAATTTCATTAAAATTTAAGAAAAAATACAATTAAATTAAATTCATATTCATAAAATTCAAAAAATTTAAATGAAAAAAAAAATGTTTAAATAAACATAAAAATGTTACATTAAAGGAACACAAATATTTATAAATTAATAAATTAAAATTAAATAATAAAAAAAAATTAAATAAATAACAAAATAATTGAAATAAAAAAAAAATTAATTTGTAATATTTATAAATTAATAAATTAAACAAAAAACAATTAAAATTAAAAAAAAAGAAAAAATAAATTAAATTTCAAAAAATTACAAACAAATATTAAATTTTAAAAAAATTACAAATTAAATTAAAATCAAGAACAAATCACAAATGAGATTAAAATCAAAAAAGTTACATATTAAATAAATAAAAAAAAATAAACAAATAAAATTTAAAGCAAAAAAAAATAAACAAATAAACAAATAAAATTTAAAACAACAAAAAATTCAAAATAAATTTTAAATAAATACAAAAAAAAAGGAGAATGAAATGAAAAGAAAATAAAAGAATTCCGTTAAATATACAAAAGCAAAGTCTTCAAATTTCTGTTTTTTGTCCTACCACAGTGAAGTAGCTCGTAATTTTGCGCTCCTTCTTGACGCCCCCGTTGGCTAATTGCTGCTGCGTGAGCGTCACCTTCTCCTTGAGCGGCGCATTTGCCGCCTCCAGCTCCAGCATGGAGGAGTCGTTCTCCTTCTCCACCGGCAATGCGCCGACATCGTCCACAGCCATGCTCTCCACCTGCATGGACACCAGCACGGACACTTGCTGGGGTTGGGGTGGGTGTGGCGGCTGTGACTGTGACAGTGACAGTGGCGGTGGCGACGGGGACGCCGGCGTCGTGTGGCGCCGCTGCTGTGGTGGTGAGTGCCGCTCGCATTTCTGCATGTTGTGCGCCACCCCCAGCGACGGTGGTAGTTCTTCATCGTTTGAGCTTTGTTCGTCGTCGTCTTCTGCCACTTCTTCCTCTCTTTGTTCGAATTTTTGCTTGCGTGGTTGTTTGTGTTTGTATCTGCGCAGTTGACGCGCCTGCTCAACGCCGCCGCCGCCGTCGTCGTCGTCTGTTTTCATGCGCGTTATTGTTGTTATTTGTTCATGAAGGGATTCGATTATCTTTTTCTGCTTGGACAGTTCCTCTTTGAGTCGTTTGGGCTTGGGGCCGGGCTTTTTCCGTTCGCGCGCCTTGCCATTTGCGTTGGCCAAATGCTCCCGCTCCAGATGCGCTCGGACATGAACGCGCGACGAGTAGCCGCGCTGGCAAATTTCGCATTTGAAGGGTTTTTCACCTAAACGAGGCGCGAGGGAGGAAGAGACAGAGAGGGAGAGAAAAGAAGCAATGGCAATGAGTACCCGAAGGTCCAACCACAACGAACGCGGCACACACTCACCTGTATGCGTGCGCAGATGCACCTTGCGGTCGATATTCCGCATGAAGCTCTTGTCGCAGAGATCACACTTGTAGTTCTTCTCGCCGAGATGCGATCGCCGGTGCACAATGAGATTCTGGTTGGCGCGAAACGACTTCTTGCATATCTCGCAGACGTACGGCTTTTCGCCCGTGTGTACCCGCACATGAATTTTCAGATCGGAGCTGCGCACAAACGCCTTCGGGCACGCCGTGCACTTGTAGCGACGATCATTGTTATGGTGGCGCTGATGGAGGGTCAAGTCTTGTTTGGTGGCCACCGCCAGACCGCAGATATCACACTTGAAGGCCTTGTCCTTGCGATGTCGCAGCAGGTGCTCATTGAGGCGCATCTTGATGCGAAACTGCTTGCCGCACTCGTCGCAGCCGTAGGGCTTTTCGCCCGTGTGCAGGCGTTTGTGTTCATTGAGGCGCGACGATTTGTCGAATGACTTGGGACACATATTGCAGCCAAAGCGTAGTCGCCCGGAAGAAGAGGGCCCTTCCTCAGTGTCCGACGAAGCGACCGATTTCATGTCTGTGCACGAGTGCTTTGAGGACATCAAATGTGCCAGAGAGGGCTTGAAAGAATCCGTTGAATCGGGAGAGAAGGAGCGTTGTTGATCGTCGAAAAAGTTCTTATACGATTTTTTTGTGGACGAGGTGCGACGCTTGCGCGTAATGGCAACGGTATCGGGTTCGGGGGATGTCGCAACAGGTTGCACCGATTTTCGTTTGGTTGATGATTTGC
The DNA here is from genome assembly GCA_920105625.2 of Clusia tigrina. Taxonomy (NCBI): domain Eukaryota; kingdom Metazoa; phylum Arthropoda; class Insecta; order Diptera; family Clusiidae; genus Clusia; species Clusia tigrina. The sequence goes on from OV050032.1 coordinate 198,395,733, forward strand.
GAGTGAAGTTCTGGAAAGGAAACAAATTAGGATCGGTGTTTATAATAATAGATGGGTTTATAATAATACTCACGGATCTGCGCTTTCGGCGCTTCTTTTGCTGGGCGACTTCCTTGCTTTGCTTCTCCTCTGCTGACGTCTGCTCGTGGTCTGCCTGCAATTCCAACTGATCCTCCTCGTTAAGCTCCGCTGTTTCCCTTAACATAACTTTGCTACCACCCACAACGGGCAGAACCACATTGTCAACTACCTCCACCACTTGTTCGTGGGCTACAACCGGAGCCAGTTCCGTAATAACAAAATACTCTGTTCTTCCCTCCACCTTTGGATGCACAACAGATTGCAGATCTTCCAGAGATCCAACTGATTCAGCAGTTGGTACGATTCCCAAAGAGTGTGCGGTGTTCATGGGGTCTAGAACGGTGTCTTTGTTTTCTAAAGATTTCTCATTCTTATTGTCTTCCTCCACAGTTTCAGCAGATTGCACCGATTTCACAGTTTCTTCAGCTCCCTCGGGTTTTAAAATCCCTTCAGTATCGGCGATTCTTACAATCCCTTCAGTATCGGCGATTCCTACAATACCTTCAGTATCGGCGATTCCTACAATACCTTCAGTATCGGCGATTCCTACAATACCTTCAGTATCGGCGATTCCTACAATCCCTTCAGTTTCTGCAGTTGCCACAGCTCCTCCTTCAATTTGTGCCCTTCCGACGGTCCTTGGGGGTTGCACAGATTCAAAGTTTTCTTTGACAGGATCGCTACATACGAAGAATTTGTGGTGCTGACGCAGATGTTTGTGGAACAGCCCTAAAGTAGCATATTGGATTTCACAGAAGCCGCAAAGCAGAAACAGTTTCTTGCGAGCGACCACAAAAGTCTTACCACAAGTTTCCAACTCCATACTGGCAGCAGACATCGCCAAGTTTTGCGGATCCTTCTTAGGATCGATCGCCCCTTTGCGATTGCGTGCACTCTTTCGTGTAGCCATGATGTCCTCTTCGAAGAGTTGGTGGGCTTCGAGCAAATGCTTCGAGAATGTTTTTGTATCGCTGTATCGCAAAGGGCAAAAACCGCAGCTGAATGCGAATTGTTGTTGTTGCTGGTGGACGAAAATATTGCCGCAGGCTTCAAAGTCACTCTTGGACGTTCCCACAGAAGACCCTACAGGGCAAGCGCGCTTGCGCCCACGCTTTTTGGGACTCTTTTTCTCCCGCTGCTTTGTTTGTGGCTCGTCCTGCAATACTTGTGGCTCATGATGCAACAGTGGAGGCTGCTCCTGCAATGTTTGTGGCTCACGATGCAACTCCGGAGGTTGCAACTGCGGAGGTTGCAACTGCGGAGGTTGCAACAGTGGAGGTGTCAACAGTGGAGGCTGCAACAGTGGAGGCTGCTCCTGCAGTGTTTGTGGCTCACGATGTAACAGTGGAGGTTGCAACAGTGGAGGTCGCAACAGTGGAAGCCGCTCCTGCAGTGTTTGCGGCTCACGATGTAACTGTGGAGGCTGCTCCTGCAGTGTTTGTGGCTCACGATGTAACAGTGGAGGTTGCAACAGTGGAGGTCGCAACAGTGGAAGCTGCTCCTGCAGTGTTTGCGGCTCACGATGAAACTGTGGAGGCTGCTCCTGCAATGTTTGCGGTTCACGATGTAACTGTGGAGGCTGCTCCTGCAGTGTTTGTGGCTGCTGATGCAACTTAGGAGGCTCCAACTGGGGAAGCTGCTCCTGCAATACTTGTGGCTGATGTTGGAACTGTTCTGTTTGATGATGCAATTCTTTAGTTGGCTTTTCTAACTGTTGTAGCTGAGACTGCAACTGTTGTGGCTGAGACTGCAACTGTTGTGGCTGAGACTGCAACTGTTGTGGCTGAGACTGCAACTGTTGTGGCTGAGACTGCAACTGTTGTGGCTGAGACTGCAACTGTTGTGGCTGAGACTGCAACTGTTGTGGCTGAGACTGCAACTGTTGTGGCTGAGGCTGTAAATTTTGTGGCTGAGACTGCAACTGTTGTGGCTGAGACTGTAAATTTTGTGGTTGAACCTGCAACTGTTGTGGCTCCAACTGTTGTGGCTGGGACTGCAACTGTTGTGGCTGGGACTGCAACTGTTGTGGCTGGGACTGCAACTGTTGTGGCTGGGACTGCAACTGTTGTGGCTGGGACTGCAACTGTTGTGGCTGGGACTGCAACTGTTGTGGCTGGGACTGCAACTGTTGTGGCTGGGTCTGCAACATTTGTGGCTGGGACTGCAACTGTTGTGGCAGAGACTGTAAATTTTGTGGTTGAATCTGCAACTGTTGTGGCTCCAACCGTTGTGGCTGAGACTGCAACTGTTGTGGCTGAGACTGTAAATTTTGTGGCTGAGACTGCAACTGTTGTGGCTGAGAATGCAACTGTTGTGGCTCAGGCTGCAATACTTGTGACTGAGGCTGCAACTGTTGTGGCTGGGACTGCAACTGTTGTGGCTGGGACTGCAACTGTTGTGGCTGAGACTGGAGTAATTGTGGCTGAGACTGCAACTGTTGTGGCTGAGACTGTAAATTTTGTGGTTGAATCTGCAACTGTTGTGGCTGAGACTGTAAATTTTGTGGTTGAATCTGCAACCGTTCTGGCTCCAACTGTTGTGGCTGAGATTGCAACTGTTGTGGCTGAGGCTGCAACTGTTGTGGCTGAAACTGCAATTGTTGTGGCTGAGACTGTAAATTTTGTGGTTGAATCTGCAACTGTTGTGGCTCCAACTGTTGTGGCTGAGATTGCAACTGTTGTGGCTGAGGCTGCAACTGTTGTGGCTGAAACTGCAACTGTTGTGGCTGAGACTGCAACTGTTGTGGCTGAGATTGCAACTGTTGTGGCTGAGACTGTAAATTTTGTGGTTGAATCTGCAACTGTTGTGGCTGAAACTGCAACTGTTGTGGCTGACACTGCAACTGTTGTGGCTCAGGCTGTAATTGTTGTGGCTTAGACTGCAATACTTGTGGCTCAGGCTGCAACTGTTTTGGTTGATGCTGCAACTGTTGTGACTGAGACTCCAAATCTGGTTGGAATTGTTGCAACTGTTGCACCAGTTGTTGTAAATTGTGCAATTTTTTCCACCGTTGCTCAAACAGTTGTGACTGATGGCGGATTTCTTTGCGCTCTTGTTCCAACTCTTTCGGACGTTTTTGCAATTCTTGTTCCTGCTCCTGCATATCTTGAGATTTGTGCTGCAACTGTTGTGACTGATCCTGCAATGCACTTTTCTGTTGTTTGAAAGCATCAGATTTCTGTGGCAATTCTGCAGACATCTGCTGCAGATTTAGTGGTTGCTCTTGTATTTTTTGTGGCAGATCTCGCAACTGCTGTGGCTGCTGCTTTTGTAAGTCTTGAGACTGATTGGGCAATCCCTGTGACTGGTTCAGTCGTCGCAGTTGTTCCTGTAACTCTAAATGCAGATGTTCTAATTCGTGTGATTGTTCCCGCAATTTTTGAGACTCTTTCCTCAACTGATCTTGCTGCTTCTGCCGTTCTTCATGATCCAAATATTTCGGTCTTTTTTTCAATTCTTGTTTTCTTTTCTGCTGTGGCTGCTTCTCCGATTCTTGTTGCTGTAATTCTCGTGTCATCTTCTGTACTTCCAGAAGCAACTTCTGCAGCTGTTGTGGTGGCTCCTCCCATTCGTGTGGGCGCTTCTGCAACTGTTGTGGGTGTTTCTGCAACTGTTGTGCTTGCTCCTGCCATTCGTGTGGACGCTTCTGCAATTCTTGTGATTGCTTCTGCAATTTTTGTTCTTGTTCTTGCTTCTGCAATTCTTGGGACTGGGCGTGCGGATTGTTCTTAAATTTGTTCGAGAGCTGCGTTAATTGCTGGGGATGGTCCTGCAATATTTGTGTTGTTTGTATTTGTGGCTGTTGCTGCAACTTCTGTGGCTGCTGCTGCAAATTCTGCAGCTGCTGCTGCAAATTCTGTGGCTGCTGCTGCAAATTCTGCGGCTGCTGCTGCAATTGCAGTGCTTGCTTCTCTAATACATGCGGCTGCTGGGCTTCTAGAAGTAATTCTTGCGTCTGGTGCTGCAAATTTTGTGGCTGGTGTTGTGTTTTCTGAGACTGACGCTTTGTTTGTTGTGCCGGTTCCACCTGTCTAGGCTGTTCCTGCAATATCTGTACCTGGTGTAGTATTTTTTGTGGCTGAGGCGGCACTTCTTGAGACTGGCACTTTAATTTGTGTGGCTGCTGCAGCTGTTCAAGCAGTCTGTGTGGCTGCTTCTGCAGTTGCTGGTGCTGCTTCTGCAATTGTTGAGGCTGGTTCTGTATATCATTTGAATGGCGCTGCAAATTCGCCGTCTGCGACTGCGATTGCTGTGCCTGCTTCTGCAATGGTTTTGACTGATATTGCTGGGAGTGCTCTGGCTTGGAATGCGCCATTTTGGACTGCAGTTGCTGAGGCTGGATCTGCAATTGTTGAGGCTGGTTCTGTAAATCATTTGAATGGCGCTGCAAATTCGCCGTCTGCGACTGCGATTGCTGTGCCTGCTTCTGCAATGGTTTTGACTGATATTGCTGGGAGTGCTCTGGCTTGGAATGCGCCATTTTGGACTGCAGTTGTTGAGGCTGGAGATGTTGCTGCTCAGCCGATGTTTCGGAGCAGTTACTATTGCTGTTGCTGAGGGCGCGTTCCCAATTATTGCGCGCTTGCATTAGCTTACTGCCTATTAATTCGTGGAAACTTATACGCTGAGCTTCCAATTGCGCTTCCTCATCGCTGCTAATAAGCATCGTTGCCTCATCTTCGTAATCAAGAATGTCGACTTCTGATTCCTCAGAATCTAACGGCTCCTCGTCGTTTTCTTCGCCATTCGGCGGCTGGTCCAGCTTTATGGGCACATGCTCCAGAAGACTGTTGATCATTTTCGAAGTGGATACTTTATTCATCAATTCTTATTTAATAACATTTCCCTTTGTTAACTAAATAAATTTATTTGCACATGCTTCTGTTATTTGTGTGTGTTATTTTTCAAAATCCGTTGACTTCACTCACGAAACACAATCAACTGACGCCGCTTTTTCTCCGTACAATTCCCAACTCTGCTCTGCCTGTGTATTTTTGCTTTTCGCATTCACTCTCCACTCGTGCAATGCAATAACACAACCGCCGTTGCGCGACGAGCGTTTACAATATGCGCTTCTTTTTTGCGAATCCACAAGCCAGCTACGCTGCTCAAGCGTTAGAGTGAAACGACACGAGTGCGCTGAGCTGTTTGAGTGAGTTGCTTGTGGACGAGAGAGAGAGTTGGAGAATTGTAGAACAAGTATGTTGGTATGAAATAAATAATGATCTCAAGATCACGTACGTACACAAAGGAAGGAGAATTGTGGGAAATTTTTTAAGAGTTGCATTTGAATAAAAACAGAAGTTATTTTAAAAGTAAGAACTTTTGTAAATATTTGCATATATTTGTAGAGATAATATGCAACAACAACAACAGCAGCAGATGAATGTGATGGCTAGCGACCACGGTTAAGAAAGGTCGCTGTGCATTTAAGTAATGCTCAATATAAGGGTTGATAACCTTCAGCTTAATGCATATGGCGCACACATATTAACCCTGCTAATAGCTGAAACACGAGCAAGGGCAGAATAAATTAGAGCAGGGATTGAAATCAACACACAGGCAGCACATCATAACGGTATCGCTTTACAAATAAATATTGGAAATGTCCGTATATGTATCCTATATACAGACACATGTATGTAATTGCATCTGAGGAAGTAGCCATCCAAGCATCATTTGCTCCACGCTGATTTGAAGTTGTATATACGAGGTTTCGTAGGCAAAAGTGCAAATGTTGACATAAAACCGGCGAACAAATCTGTCATACGCATTTGAGGGGTCGGTCAGTGTTTCATATAATGCGAGCGTTGAGATGAGTTTTCAATTGCTGTTCAGCTAATGCGTGCTTTGTGGGGTATTCTGCTCTGAAAATTGTCTGAGTTTTCACTCGATGCGGTGCATTGCTTTGTTCGTTGAGTCTTCTGCGAAATAGGGATGAAATTCAAGTGAGTTACTGTATTCCTCGTGGCTTCACCCCTCATTCCAAGTAAACACATGTAACAACATGTGGTTAATGAGATTTTACTATTCGAAACGCCTCCATGTTGCTGCCACAACGCCAACACACCCAACTTACGTGCAGATCATTCAATTGCGCTTCCGGCTATTCAATATACGACCAGGGAGGATTTACCCGTGACCACTTGCCAAACGAAGGAAAAGGCGCAGAAGTGCCCTTGCACAACGCAATAATCCACTAATCTATGTGGAACGGCGATACAGATTAGTACCGAGTTTTTCCTAGTTTTAGTATATAAACGGGAATAAATACATATGTACAGAAAGATTATTGATACTATAAAAGCATTAATAATGATTAACTGAAGAATGATGCTGAATGCACAATGTTCTAGTTAAGTTCTAGTACTGTTTTGTTTATATAAGCAAAAGATCAGCTTAAAGTTATAGGAAGAAAATATGATATATAATAATAATAATATGACATACAAATGTACTTATATAATAATAATAATAATAATATAACATATATAATAATAATAAGACATATATAATAATAATAATATGACATTATTTATTTATTTATTAATAATCTAATTACAACTAAAATTATAATTAAACAAAAGCACTAGCTGCCAGGGCTATCGGCTTATGAAATATATAATAATAATATGACATATATAATAATAATATGACATACATATGTATATAATAATATGGCAGATGAAGTTGAGGCTAGTTCTGAAATGGAACCTTGTACCAAAGACCACAGAGAAGCGACACTTAAACCAGAGACCACAGAGAAGCGACACTTAAACCAGAGACCACAGAGAAGCGACACTTAAACGTCTCTCGTTTTGATCACACTTACACATGCGCAAAGCTGTAGTAGTGTGGCTGATTTGCTTCAGAACCAATGATAAACAAACCTATCCATATCCAAGAATGATAGAGAAGAAGATTACCCATTGCGCAGGTCCGATATAATTTTCTTTCTGAGTTTGACATTTCGTTGCTGGGCTGTGACGTCACCGTGGCAATAAATACATAATGCGGATAGGTATTTTTTGACATTTCTCTTTGCAACCATGCTACTGTGACATAGATGCGCAGAACGACAAAATTTTTTTACTCCGCTTTGCGCAATCTTTGTTTCTATTATTTTTGATCCATATCAGTGAACACAGAGAAAAGAAACTTAAACGTCAAACGGCAAAGCAGCGAAATAACGCAGACGGACGTTGTAAATGAATTCACACAAAATCGTGGTGAATTCACTCAAAATCGTTGTGTATCCACTCAAAATCGTGGTGAATCCACTGAAAATCGTAGTGAATCCACTCAAAATCGTGGTGAATCCACTGAAAATCGTAGTGAATCCACTCAAAATCGTGGTAAATCCACTGAAAATCGTGGTGAATCCACTCAAAATCGTAGTGAATCCACTTAAAATCGTGGTGAATCCACACAAAATCGTGGTGAATCCACTCAAAATCGTGGTGAATCCACTCAAAATCGTGGTGTGTCCGCTACGGGCGCCGGCAGCGAAGAAGACTTTCCTCTCTCTGTCTTCTCTGATCCGCAAAGCCAACTTATGATAAACAAAGACATTTTTTTTTAAATGTCTGAATATTTGACGTTTAAGTGTCGCTTCTCTGTGTTCTCTGTTTGTAATCTAGTCCATTCTCGGGCTAAAAGAGTGTTAATTTTCAACGATTGAGCTTTTCCTTATATCGACTATCAAGTGGGAAAAAGTACTAACTTTAATTATTTTATTATTATTACAAGCAAATGGCGCTGCGAAGATTCAAATTTGCAGTCGATGAATATCAACCCTGCCAGGCGATCGCTCCTCGCTTGACCACACAAATTATCCACACTCTTTATCCGTTCAGTTTATTTATCCGCGTCTTCTATCAACATTTCAGCCAGTTAATTGTTGTTGGTTACTCCACACACGCACACACACACACAACGACACACATGGCTGAGCGAGGTTCAGCTGTGGTTGTGTTCTTTTTTAGTTCTTGAGCATTACTAATGCAGAACAGCACATTGCGTATACGCCATGTTGCTTGCTGGCGGCTTGAACACGGCTGTTCTTGCCTGTCTGGTTTATTGCATAGTCAGCTTCTTGAGAGTGGTACGACTGTACTTGGTTGGTGTGGCAGGAGGGTAGGGGGCAGGTGGTGCTCACAAATAATTGGAATTACGTTGTGGTTTCTTTAAACACTTCTGCCAATTCTTAAGAAATATTCACACTGATTGTTATTGGCGCTCTGTACGAGATTTGTAGCTGCTCCTCCACCCCTTCTCTTCGAAACATTATTTGGTGAAGTGAAGGCTTGTGAAATGGGAAGATGATTAATTTAAGTTGAGCCTGTTTACTCCCGCTTAACGCTCTGTTTCGTTCAACGATTCGCATACACCGCACAGAGTCACTGCAAACGTACTTGACTGGCCCCAGTTTATTATGTTAGACTCCGTGCTCTCCACGGTCTAATGGTAATTTAGCATTTGTGCCACTGCAATTGAAGGCTTGGAGACCTCCTTCGTTGGTGGCTCCCCGGCCAACGCCACTTCTAGCACTTGTGCGATTGCTTGTGCGTATTCTGTCCAGGACATGGGCTCCAAATGTTTATAGTTATCCCTTCGCCTCCCAGGTCTCAGCTGCTGTCCCAAAATCCTATCCCACATAATTGATTATGGTGTAAAATATTATAAATTAAGTATTGTTGTTTTTGTATGTAACTTCTGTGCAACTGACCCTTGTGTTATGCAACTACTGTGCAACTGAAAGACTTTTTTGCCCACTTTGTGTCACTTTTTCTCAACCAAACATATTTTGTGCTACTTTTAAGTGACTTCTAAGTAAGAAAATATGTTTCCCGTAACCTTTATGCAACTTCTGTGCAACTAAAACCCCTTCAGAAACCCGTATGCTATGTGTGTAGAACTAAATATGTTTCCTGCAGGCTTCAAGAAACTTCTGTGCAACCAAATAGACCTGCTGACACTTTCGCACTACATTCTGGGCAACTAAAGATGTTTCCTGCAGGCTTCGTGAAACTTCTGTGCATCCAAATAGACCTGGTGACACTTTCGCACTACATTCTGGGCAACTAAAGATGTTTTCTGCAGGCTTTATGCAACTTTCGTGGCATTGAATACGTTTCCTGCAACTTTTATGCAACTTCTTTACAAAGTAATATGTCTTCTGCAACTCGTTTGCAACAAAAGAAGTTGTCAGTGACCTTTACGCGACTTCGGTGGTACTAAAAATGTATTAAATTATAATATTTATGCAACTTCTGTGCAACTTGAGCAGTTTCCAGTCATCCTTCTGCAACTTCGGTAGAATTTTAAGCAACCTGTATGAAACTTCTCTAGAATCCAATGTACTCTGCAACCTTTATGCAACTTCTGAGCAACAACAGTGTACTCGTATGCTGCAACTTCTATGTAACTTTTGTGCAACTAATAATTTATAATCTTGAGCGCAAATATTGCTGTAATTGGGGAGCCTTGCAAAAGCCCTGCTTTCCATTGAACTAGCACACCCCCCTCTCCTCGTCTTCCTCGAATATGGTTGCTCGCTAGACTGCCTGCCTAATTTATGTTTTGTATTCGTCCTTTGCAGTTAATCGCGTTGCCTTTTTATTGTTATTGTTTTTAATATCGCGGCTTACCACACATTTTTTTGAATCCTGTGGGCTCGGCATGTGCGGCAGTCAATTTGAAAATCGCCAAACTTCATTCCGAATGGAGCAGCAACAGTGCGTTGAATATGAAGAAGTAATTTGTGGCCGGCCCCAACCCCTTTTTGCGCACATTACTGCAACATGCTGACGCGGACGCAGCCGCTTGTCGCTGGCGCAATGTCCTTTTGTGGTTGTAGCAAATATTATTTTAATGGGAGTGCCAAGCGAAAAATAACGGTCCATGCACCATGTGCCAGTAAGCGTGGCCCATTCATATCCTGGCATTGTGGATGTTGGGGTTTCACAGTACATTTCGTTATTGCACTCAGAAGTTGAATGCGAAGGCGCATGGCGATTGCTCAGATGGAGCGGGGCTTCCTTTTAACAGGGAATTTAACATCCTAGAAAAAGGAAGAGGATGATTCTAATTGGTTTTTCTTCACCGAAGGATACTAATAACCCTGAACTATACTATGCAAATACATGAGTGGGATCTGCTTTGCAGTCCTAAGGCGAGGATGTGACTTTTTTTGAGTTATATACATTGGTCTTTTCCCACTGCTGCCTTTAATTCATGACTGACTGCTACTGTCGCAGAGCATCTCTAATCACTTCTCCCACTTTTGAGATCATTCCAACACTTTCCAGAAACTAAAACTACTTTAATTACAGCTGAATAATGAAAAAGATGAGTTTGCATTACTTGACATAATCCAGTGATCGAGCTAGAAACTAATTTTCGTAACAGTATGATTGGCATAGTGAGCTCAAAGCTCTTTCACCATCACTGGCAAAGACCACAACGAGCCATTGTATGTGCTTAAGTGTGCTTTTGCGTCGAAGGCTGCCACTCCTACCTAAGCAAAGCTTTCATTAGGGCTGCAAAGCTTCACAACTGAATGACTTAAAGCACACAATGAAAGTTGTACTCAACTTCCTGGCGAAATAACACACAAAAATCTACGTCTCGTTCGACATCCTGAAAGTAGGGCATCAAACCTTCATATTTGTGTGTGTGGTTGTGCAGCCTGCTTTAAGAGTGTTGTCCCACTGTCGTGTGGTGTATGAAGGCCACTACTTTGCGTCCCACATGGACGCGAATACGAACGTTGGTGGGTTTTTACTGTACGGTGACATTAATGTTGTCCTTCTGTATGTGGAATAGGCAGCAGCCTAAAAGTATGCAATGGAACACCAAAAAAGAACCAACAAGCCGTGACAACGAACGAGATGAACGCGTCCTCGACCACTTTTTATTTGCATTTTGTGTGTTTTTTTAATTATACATAAACAAATACGCTGTACGTCATAAAAAGTGGCAACACTTAATTAACTCACAAGAAAGAGCAATGGCAATCAAAACCACAACCACAAGAACAACAAGTTTGCCTTAGGCCAAGTTCAGGTACGGATTCAGGAGGGTGAAACTGCGAGAATTCCCACAGGAATTGTAAACATTTTACTGGCTCGAAATATGACTCCTTTTTTATTTTTGCAATTATGTTGAAATAGTTCTGGAGAGGACTGGCCATAATTGTGGGACACTTTGGGATCCAGGAACCAGCTAAGGAGTTCAATGTCAGTTGTTTATAAGTTAGCTTAGGTATGAAAGAGAAGAGAAGAGATGAGATGAGATGAGATGAGAAGAGATGAGAAGAGAAAAGAAAAGAAGAGAAAGTAAGAGAAAAGAAGAGAAGAGAAGATAAGAGAAGAGAAGAGAAGAGAAAAGTAGAGAAAAAAAGAGAAAAGAAGAGAACAGAAGAGAAAAGAAGAGAAAAGAAGAAAATAGAAAAGAAAAGAGAAAAGAAAAGAGAAAAGAAAATAAGAGAAAAGAAGAGAAAAGAAGAGAAGAGAAGAGAAGAGAAAAAAAGAAAAAGAAGAGAACAGAAGAGAAGAGGAGAGAAGGGAAGAGAAGATAAGAGAAGATAAAAGAAGAAAAGAGAAGAGAATAGAAGAGAAAAGTGAAGAGAAGAGAAGAGTAAAGATGAGATGAGATGAGATGAGAAGAGCAGAGACGAGAAGAGAAAAGAAGAGAAAAGAAGAGAAGAGAAAAGAAGAGAAAATAAGAGAAAAGAAGAGAAGAGAGTAGAGTAGAGAAGAGAAGAGAAGAGATGAGAAGAGAAGAGCAGAGAAGAGAAGAGAAAAGAAGAGAATAGAAGAGAGAAGAAGAGAAAAGAAGATAAAAGAAGAGAAAAGAAGAGAAAAGAAGAGAAGAAAGAAGAAGAGAGAAGAAGAGAAGAGAAGAGAAGAGAAGAGAAAAGAACAGAAAAGAAGAGAAAATAAAAGAAGAGAAAAGAAGAGAAAGGAAGAAAATAGAAAAGAAAATAAGAGAAAATAAAAGAAAAGAAAAGAAGAGAAAAGAAGAGAAGAGAATAGAAGAGAATATAAGAGAAGAGAAGAGAAGAGAAGAGAAGAAAATCAAAGAAAAGAAAAGAAAAGAGAAGAGAAGAGAAGCGAAGAGAAGAGAAGAAGAAGAGAAGAAAAGAAGAAAATAAGAAAAGAAGATAAGAAGATAAGAAGAGAAGAAGAGAAAAAGAGAAAAGAATAGAAGAGAACAAAAGAAAAGAAGACAAGAAGAGAAGAAAATGGAAGAGAAAAAATAAAAGAAGAAACGAAGAAAAGAATTAAAGAAGAGAATAGAAGAGAAAAAAGAAAAGAGAAGAGAAGAGAAGAAGAGAATAGAAGAGAAAAAAAGAAAAGAAGAAAAGAATAGAAGAAGAGAAGAAGAGAAGAGAAGAAGCGAAGATAATAGAAGAGAAAAAAGAAAAGAAGAAAAGAAGAGAATAGAGGAGAAAAAAGAAAAGAAGAAAAGAAGACAAGAAGAGACGAAGAGAAGAGAAAAAAAAGAAGAAAAGAAGAGAATAAGAGAAGAGAATAGAAGAGGAAAGAAGAAAAGAAGAGAAGAAGAAAATAGAATAGAAGAGAAAAAAGAAGTGAAGAAAAGAAGAAAAGAAGAGAAGAGAATAGAAGAGAAAAAAGAAAAGAAGAAAAAAAGAAAAGAAGAGAAGAAGGAAAGAAGAAAACAAGAAAATAAGAAAAGATGAGAGGAAGAACAGAAGAAAAGAATAAAAGAAGAAGAGAATAAAAGAAGAAGAGAAGAAAAGAATAAAAGAAGAAAATAAGAAAAGAAGAAAAGATGAAAGGAAGAACAGAAGAAAAGAAGAAAATAAGAAAAGAAGAAATAAAGAAAGGAAGAAAAGAAGCAAAGAAGAAAAGAAGAACAGAAGAAAAGGAGAAAAGAAGCAAAGAAGAAAAGAAGAAAAGAAGAAAAGAAGAAAAGAAGAAAAGAAGAAAAGAAGAAATTAAGAAAAGAAGAAAAGAAGCAAAGAAGCAAAGAAGAAAAGAAGAACAGAAGACAAGAAGAAAAAAAGACAAGAAGAAAAGAAGAAAAGATGAATAGAAGAATAGAAGAAAAGAAGAAAAGAAGCAAAGAAGAAAAGAAGAACAGAAGAAAAGAAGAAAGGAAAAAAAAGAAGCGAAGAAGAAAAGTAGAATAGAAGAAAAGAGAGAAAAGGAGAATAGAATAAAAGAAGAATAGAAGAAAAGAAGGAAAGAAGAAAGGAAGAAATAAGAGCAATGCCCCAGACTCTCTAGAAAGGACTACTTCCGAAATATTTGAGTCTCAAGCGACCGAGGGCTGACCAATCACAAAGCAAGTGGAAGACTGTTTCTTTCTTCTGTGGATCCTTTCAGCTCCTGTAAAGAGCATTGAATGGAATACCCATTTTTCCAGCGTGCATGACGATAGTCCAATGACCCGTGCAGCTAGCTTTAAGGTTGCTAATGGTGTGTCATGGTTTATTGAGTGAGTTTTGCTCTGAATCCGCTCCTGCTGCTCCACGTGAATTCACCAACGCAACGCCAACAACAAAAAACAACTGACGGGAACTTGAAATAAAACAAAAGCCTCCTTAGAGCAGTGTAAATAAATAACCAAATGATCCACCTCCAGGCCCAGTCCTTCTTAAAAGGGCATGCTGGTACGTGTCCTGCCGCACATACGTGCAAGTGGGTAAATGGGGATGGGGTTGGTGTTGAGATGGGGCGCTTAGTCAGGAGCACAAAATTCCCTTCGGCAAGAAATTAGCTCTTGAAAGCTGATCTGTTGTCACGGACGCAGAAACGCCAATCCTTGCAACCATATTTGCAGTCAGATAAACAAACACAACACACACACACACACACACACACACACACACACACACACACTCGCTCACACACTAACACACACACGCTCATAAAAGGAGCTACCAAACCTTTACTGTCTGTCTGTGCGTCTGTCAACCGAACCAACATTATTTGGGGCTGCTATTTGCCGCGCGCTTGGGGAGCATTTCGACTGTAATTCAACAACAAATATATTGGAGTGTTTATGAGCGTTTGTGTGTGGGTGTGGTGCGTGGGTTTGTGTGTGTGAGTGTGGGTTTGCGTGTGTTTGTGTGTGTGTGTGTGTGTTAGTTCCCGCCACACACACGCGCCCTTGCTCATAGCCCATTCGAAGAACAAGGTCGTTTGTGCTTGAGTTGCCGCATGTTGACAGCCATTCCTTCAGCCGCTCCTGGGCCCTCCCCCACCGGCAGAAGGGGGGCGGGAGTGGGATGCATGACTAAATGTTTGGGTGGATGGATAAACAACTGTGAAAATATTCTCGAAGGCTTGTCAAATTTTCTTTACGCTTACTCTGTGCGCTGGGGATAAACTGAAATCCAGTGAGCCTGCCCGCCCGCCTGCCTGCCCGCCTGCCCGTCTGCCTCCCGTGCTGCGTCCTTGTTGTGGCTTCCACTGTTTGGCAACATTATTTTCTTTATTTTTCATACTTTTTTTTCAATGTCCCCCAATTTTTTGGGAATTTGTGCAAAGCATAAAATGCTCTTCTCCCTATAAAAACCATTTGTGTTGTTGTTGTGGGGCTTTCATTTTATACAGCAGCATTTTAGGCGCTTGCCTAAGTTGCTTTCTGTTGGTGTAGCTGTGTGGTAGGTACAACATTGACTGTGGCTTAAAGTTGACGTTTTTTATGTGGACGGAAATCGTGGCACTTTTCTCATTGTTTTAGAGCTGTGGTAGCTGGTCGTGGGGGGGGAGGGGGGGGGGCAGGAGCCGTGGCTCTGGCACATGTGTGGACAACAAAGCAAGTACAGCAATTTATGTTTTGGCCACTTTTTGCTCTGTGCTGTTCCTTTGAGGAGCTTCGAAACTTTCATTTAAAGCCAGGAGAAGCGGACGAAGGAAGCCGCACTGGCCTTGTGCCGTGGTTCGTTTAGGCTGGGCTAAGCTAAGAGGTGATTTGCATTCCTCACATGAGCCTGCCACAGCTTCCTTGTAGATTTTTAAAGTATTTTTCCCGGCAGTTGACTTCAATTCCCCAATTCACCCAAAAGGCTGTTAAGGATGAGGGAATGAGACTAGAATTTGTGGAGTTTGTTGTTTATACAGAAGAATTTGGGAATATGCTTCCAATTACAGGCCACATCCTTTTAGCCTGGACCACAGTCTCTTCCAATTACAGGTCACATCCTTTTAGCCTGGACCACAGTCTCTTCCAATTACAGGTCACATCCTTTTAGTCCAGACCACAGTCGCTTCCAATTACAGGCCACATCCTTTTAGCCTGGACCACAATCGCTTCCAATTACAGGTCACATCCTTTTAGTCCAGACCTCAGTCTCTTCATTCACGAGTACAATTGAAAGTGAACTGTTTGGAATGTGATTTTCTTACATTAGACCAATGATTGCCTCTCTGGAGTGATGGATCAGCCCTCCCGTTACCCTTAAATCCTCAAAGAACACTTCTTATAACACTTCTAGAGTCTCACGGACTGACCTTATGGTGCAGGAGTTAGAAGCATTTAGAGAGCAATCTGAACAACTGTGGTTGGTGAACCTCCTTAGACACATTTATCCTGGCACAGAGACTGTTTCCACTGTTTGTTTGCTTGTGAAGTCACACTTGAAAGGTATATGCATCCTTCCAATCCAAAGCATCAAAGACACCGCACTCAATTCCCTCACCCATTTTTCGCCGAATGATTGTGTAGGGATAGGGATGTAGGGATATACTCGTACTGGTAACTATCCCCGATTTTCTATAGATGCATATTTCATCTCCATCATCAAGAAGGAGCAACAAATCACTAACTTGAGTCATCCACAAGTTAAGATGAGATAAGACTATGAAGACCCGAGGAAGCTAAATTTCGGGTGTATACAGAAGTATCCGTATTACTTCTATAACACGGTTAAAGGACTTCTTTGTTACTTCTATAGTACAGTTAAAGGACTTATTTATTACTTCTTTAGTACGGTTAAAGGACTTCTTTGTTACTTCTATAATACGGACTGTACTACTTTATGTGAGCTGATGCAAACACCGGTCTTCACTTTCCAAAGCCTTGAAGATAGCAGTCACCAATCTACTGCTGCAGACGTCATTGTTCGTTGAACCATAAGTCTGGAGAGCCCGTGTGTTATTCCCAAGCAAATAATCCAGGGAGCATCTCAGATCCTTCTACAGGTCCCAATTGAAGATGTATCTCAATCGGTAATGAGATATATATCTGGGTTCCCAAATAATTCCCAGATATTGACATCATTCAATTCATCATTGACATTGATTCCCAGATATTGGCACGGAAAGTGTTTAGATCGTCAGTGGTCCTTCTTCGAAATATGACATTCTATTGTGTAGTTCGTACAACTTACTGAGATATCCTGTGATGATGTGTATGAGCATTATTTCTGAGGCTTTCTAAATATGGACTACATTCGTTCAGAGTTTTAGACGAGTCGAATTTTCTTCGGATGACTGTGGTCACTCCATTACTGGACCCAACTGTTGCGGCTTTGAACCTTTAAGAAGACTGAAAATGAATGCAATTACAGGTCCACCCTTCTCTGGTCGATTATAGTGGGACTCCGAAGCTAATCACTGGTGGCTGAAACAAAGAAGGGGGTTAGGCTGAAACAAAGAGTCCACTCTCTTCCAGAGAGTGTAAGAATAATCTTCTCTTCAACTCCATTTATGATGACAGGCAAAAGTTCATATTCACCAGGAACTCATTGGTGAATGGAATCTGATTTGGTACAAGTCCTTGAGGAAGGGGACTAAACCGTTTTTCTGCCAATTACGGGAGTCTCTAATAGATGGAAACTTAGATGGATTTTTCTGGACAACAGAGAAGCCGTGTCTCAACCAGTGGACTATTTGATAAAAGTTTGTTCCGAATATGTGTATGATTCCGCTCCAGTGTTACCGCTGCTTTTGGCTCTCATTACTGTTCTTTTCTCTCTTACTTCGTGATTTTCTCTCATTTCTGTTGTTGTTTCATTTCTCGCTTCGTGATTTTCTCTCATTTCTGTTCTATTCTCTCTAACTTCGTAATTTTCTCTCATTTCTGTTGTTGTTTTATTTCCCAATTCGTGATTTTCTCTCATTACTGTTCTTTTCTCTCTAACTTCGTGATTTTCTCTCATTTCTGTTGTTGTTTCCTTTCTCACTTCGTGATTTTCTCTCATTTCTGCTGTTGTTTTGTTTCTAACTTCGTGATTTTCTCCCATTTCTGTTGTTGTTTTGTTTCTAACTTCGAGATTTTCTCCCATTTATGTTATTGTTTTATTTCCCACTTCGTGATTTTCTCTCATTTCCGTTGTTGTTTTGTTTCTCACTTCGTGATTTTCTCTCATTACTGTTCTTTTTTCTCTAACTTCGTGATTTTCTCTCATTTCTGTTGTTGTTTTGTTTCTAACTTCGTGATTTTCTCCCATTTCTGTTGTTGTTTTGTTTCTAACTTCGTGATTTTCTCTCATTTCTGTTGTTGTTTTATTTCTCACTTCGTGATTTTCTCTCATTACTGTTCTTTTCTCTCTAACTTCGTGATTTTCTCTCATTTCTGTTGTTGTTTTGTTTCTAACTTCGTGATTTTCTCCCATTTCTGTTGTTGTTTTGTTTCTAACTTCGAGATTTTCTCCCATTTATGTTGTTGTTTTATTTCCCACTTCGTGATTTTCTCTCATTTCCGTTGTTGTTTTGTTTCTCACTTCGTGATTTTCTCTCATTACTGTTCTTTTCTCTCTAACTTCGTGATTTTCTCTCATTTCTGTAGCTGTTTCCTTTCTCACTTCGTGATTTTCTCTCATTTCTGTTGTTGTTTTATTTCTCACTTCGAGATTTTCTCTCATTACTGTTCTTTTCTCTGTAACTTCGTGATTTTCTCTCATTTCTGTTGTTGTTTTATTTCCCGCTTCGTGATTTTCTCTCATTACTGTTCTTTTCTCTCTAATTTCGTGATTTTCTCTCATTTCTGTTGTTGTTTCATTTCTCACTTCGTGACTTTCTCTCATTTCCGTTGTTGTTTTATTTCTCACTTCGTGATTTTTTCTCATTTCTGTTGTTGTTTTATTTCTCACTTGGTGATTTCCTTGCAGGTCCTTGTTTTTAATGATTTGCTCATCTATCTCCTTTACAATAATCTCCTTAAGTGACTCTGCTTAATCCTGAAGGAAATTCTCACTTCACACCTGACGTTCTTAATTGTCCCCTCAATGATAAGTCGATTATGTGCATATCGAATTCATTGAGGACCTTAGGGACATCTTTCAGCTAAACTTCAAAAAGCTGATAAGCTGATATCAAGATTCCCCTTCGTTGGTAGGCCCCTGAGCGCCTGGAAGCCAGTCGAAAGTTAGCGCAAAACCCTGTTTCAATGTTCAAAATCTTAAAATATGTCCAAACCTTGAATACTCGTCTTTCCATTCCGCCCCACACCAAGAGGTGTGCTACAAAAGGTTCTGTCTAAGTATAATTCCTAATGATAAACAACTGTTGTCTAGCGCCTGAAACTATGCTGCGCGTTAATGCTAAGGGACTTACATAAAGAGCAGACAATGAAACGAATCATCAAATCAATTCCGACGTAAGCCCCTGGGAGTTTTAGAGATTGAATTGCATACGAGTACGGAACATTGCTACACGGCGGGAAGAGAACTACCCCCACCGCCCTCCATGGTTGGGGTAGTTTTGAAAAATTAATGAAATTTTCCAACAATCGACTCGGAAAGAAGCAATTTTAACTGCCAGCGTACCATGTTGTAATTGTATCTAAAGCACAAAATGCAACCTGCTCGGCACATATGCCCGGACGCACTAAGCAGCCAGTCGGGGATATAAAAAGTGGAGGTTAAACAACACCCTCCTGGCTGAGTCAACGGCCCAATGTGCGCGCTGAAATTTCACGCAATTTTTTACGGCTTGAGGCTTACGCGCTCTGGCTGAGCGAGCGTCAGAAACACCACCCTCAAAAGTAGGCAATACTTTTTGGCGCAAGGTAATCCTGAAGGTTATGCTTGGGAAAGCCCAAACACGTACATCCACCTGGGTGGGGGGCGGCGGATTGTTGGGTGGTATTGGGAATTCCCCTATCATGGCGATGACTCATACCTTTGTGGCGTGGCGTGGCGTGGCGTTAGGTAAGGAAGTCGCCGCACCACCCTTGCTAAAAAGCACTGCCGTCCATCCCACGTACCATCCGGAGAATCAGCGAAGCAATCCTCGATTTTAAAGATTAGTTCCATGCAGGTTTATTGTTTGCTCTTGCGTTGGGGTTTGGTCGTGTGGTGGGGGCTATAAAACAGCACGTCATAGAGTCGCTGGAGGGGGGTACTTAAAAAATGGGAATTCCCTTTTCCATACATCGCTGCTCACAGCACAAAGCACGCAGCACGCACCCCACCTCCCGCACCAACTGATTGTATCCGCTTGGATTCGCACCCTTTTGTTTGTTCTACGCATTAAAGCGAGAGTAGGAATATGGTGTTGCTTGCTCTCCACACCCTACACTTGCATAGTATGCTCGGTACACGCACTTTGCCGGTTGCGGAGGAGCCAGTCTGGAATCGTGAAGTTATGCAAAATGTGATTAAATTAAGTATTCATGACTATAAATATGAATAAAAGCAATAACGAACCATTAAGAAAACAACAGAAGGTTTTGCGACCCTTCAGTATAGCTATCTCTTTCTATTCATTACTGCCAGTCGGTAATGGTGTTGTCCTTCTTTGTCTCGTACAGCAGCAATACTATTAGTTATTAATTAAAATTTATCAGTGATGTTGTCTCTTTCTATCAAGCATCAGTCATTAATGATATGGTCCCTTTCTGTCACATGAAAGCTAAAAAGTAAGTTCTTAATAAAGATTCATCAGTGATGTTGTTTCTTTTGATAAAAAATCAGTCATTAATGATGTTGTCCCTTTCTGTCATAAAATACCGATTCTAATATTCATCGACTAAGATGCGTCAGTGATAGTCACTTTCTCTCATAAATTACTCCTTAATACGGAACCGATAATAGGAATTATCAACTATAATAAGTCAGAGGTGTTTTCCCTTTCTCTCATACATCAGTCATTAATGATGTTGTCCGTTTCCCTCAGCTCTCTGTATAATGGGACTATAACTCATCTATTAAAATGCATCAGTCACTATTACAGGACCGATACTACTGCTATGCTGTTATCATTCTACATTCTATCATACAACAATAATTAGTAATGTTGTCTCTTTCTCTCAGACTGTGTTATAACTCATCAGTTAAGATTCATGAGTGCTGTCATCTCTTTCTATCAGTCAACAATAATTAATAATGTTATCTCTTTCTCTCAGACTGTGTTATAACTCATCAGTTAAGATTCATGAGTGCTGTCATCTCTTTCTATCATACAACAATAATTAGTAATGTTGTCTCTTTCTCTCAGACTGTGTTATAACTCATCAGTTAAGATTCATGAGTGCTGTGATCTCTTTCTCTTATACATAAGTCAATAATACGGGAATGAACTGAGATTTCCCAGTGCTATCTCTTTTTCTCATAGATGAGCCATAATGTTGTCTCTTTCTCTCCGATAATAACGATAATTTAGGCCATCAATCGAGGAACTGAGTAACAATCATGCTCATTTCCGTTTAGAAGTCTATAAAGGATAATCGCACCAGCTTTTCAAGATTGAGTTGCACAAATCAATTGGTAGATGGCGTTACTAAGTGAGTGACTCAGCTGACTTTGGATATGTCGAAAAGGACAGAGAAAGGCATACGAATATATTTGACAAAGACAAACATTGACATACGAATATATTTGGAAAGGACGGACAATGACATACGAATATATTTGACAAGGACAGACAAAGGAATACGAAAATATTTGGCAAGGACGGGCATTGACATGCGGATATATTCATTCATTGACATACGGATATATTCATTCATTGACTTACGGATATATTCGTTTCTAGATGACGTTACTAATTGAGTGACTCAGCTGACTTTAGATATGTAGACCAGGACAGATAATGGACCACGATTATATTTGACAAGGACACACAACTCAATCTTAGCACATAGTTTCATCTCTTTGTTGACCTTGAGCTTTCTTGTCTCAAGGTCAACGAAAGCACCTCTTTCCAAAACCCTTTTATCCCTGCATTATATCCTTCCGACTCTGTGCAAATTCATCAATCAAATTCACCATTCTGCTAAACGAAAGTTGCTTATTCCATTTACAAGGAAAACTGAGTGTAGCGTGTTACAAAATTCGACACTGCCGATCATCATTCCCTTGCTTCTGCTGAGGCTGTTATTGCTGTTGTGCCGTGATGCCTTTTTTTAAATTCATTCCAAGAAAAATTGATGATATTCTCGAAAGTGGGGGAAGCGAATGTCTGAGACTACGCCAAGCGGTCATTTTATGAAATGGTTACAAAACGTGTTGCCTCAAAAAACAAGCGTAGCCCGCCAACGACAATGCCCCCCGCCCCTAATTCACCAGCACCGTCACGCACGGTGAATAGAGTAGACGTCGTTTCGAAATGGTAAACTGGAAATGTCACGAGTGACAGATTGAAAAATGATGACATTGAAAAAAATTCAATTAAATTTTGATGGGGTCTGAGAAGACCAATTGGGAGGGACACGCCAACACACCTCTGTTGAGTTTAGTGAATACGGAAGTCAAACAGTTCATCGGTGATAATCAGCACCGATCCTAAGGAAAAAATTTCCATTGGGTGGATAGAATTTTGTCAGAAATCTGTGAGAAATCTGAATATATCTCAATAAATGTCTACAAGACTCGTCGCGGTATGTCAATGGGACCGAAGAGTCCCTACAGAATTCCTCAAGTGGAACTGTACAAATTAGTGATGAGCAATAAGTCGATTTGGATCAGCGTCCTCTTAGTCTTCGGTGCGGTGACCAACAACTGATGACCTTGATTACTGGTCAACAGTTCTGTTCGTAAACAGTGTTGGAAGGAGCTGTCAGCGATATCGAGGAGTGTTGTTGATCGCTATAGGTAGATTGAAGGGCTGTCCTAAGACTCAGCTAGGTCTGTTCAAGGCCCAGTGAGCGCTATAAAAGCGAACTAATTAGTTTCATATGCATTTCCAACAGATGGCGGTTCTTGCAACAGAGAGCAAACGAAATTCCAGCCTATCAATTCAGCCAACGACCGAAGGTACTCGTTAGTACCTGTGAGTACAGACAATTCAGCGGTTTATGTATTGACTATACTCGCTATTTAAAGCAGCGAGTTGGAAGTAACCAGGGACTTTGGTCGGTGACTTCAAATTGTCTGTCGTCCAATCACTGCTTCGCTCGATACTCATCACTAGTTTAAATTCGTCCATATCTGGAACCTCTGTCGGAACATAATCAGTTCTCAACTCTTTTAAGTATTATGAATGGTCTCTTTTATGCATGATTCCTTGACAAGCAATTTCTCAATGAGAGGGGTGGTTCAATCACGGTACACTTGGGAAAAAATCACCCAATGTGGCATTATTTTTAACTGAATGTTTACACAAAACTTTCCGAATCTCTCTCTCCTACAGTATACGACCGGGATCGGGTCGATGTTTCGAACATTATACACCAGATCATCAACTGAGCTGAAGAGATTCCTTTACTACATACTTCAGCTTTCTACCTCGCTGGACTTCACCTCTAGTAACAGATCGAAACCATGATATGTTTGGCTATATTCTATTTTGACTTCCAAGCCCCATCTAATGCCATACCAATTCTAAACCACACCAATTCAGACACTTAAAGATCCTCTTAGAAACATGAACTTTTGCAGTCTTAACCACCTTAGAGTCATTATCACTAGCTAGATCAGAGGTATGAATGGACCCTCCGATGCCCAGAGAAGTCCAGATGCGATTCTTGGGCGGGGAGGTTTCCATACTTAATATCAAGCAAATAACCTCATCAGCTTATTGGATCCTCCTGTCTTATCCAGACAAATAACCTCATAGACTAATTGGATCCTCCTGTCTTATCCAGTTGAACCTAAGAGGACCATCGATTCTAGTGGACGTGGGCGGGAAGGTTTTCATATTCAATATCAAACAAATAACCTCATCAACTTATTGGACCCTCCTGTCATCTTCAGTGGAACAAAGGGGGACTATCGATTCTACTGGGCAAGGAGGGTTTCATATTGAATATCAAGCAAATAACCTCATAGACTAATTGGGTCCTCCTGTCTTATCCAGTTGAACCTAAGAGGACCATCGATTCAACTGGGCGTGGGCAGGGAGGGTTTCATACTTAATATCAAACAAATAACCTCGTAGACTTATTGGACCCTCCTATCATATTCAGTTGAACGTAAGAGGACTATCGATTCAACTGGGCGTGGGCAGGGAGGGTTTCATACTTAATATCAAACAAATAACCTCGTAGACTTATTGGACCCTACTATCATATTCAGTTGAACGTAAGAGGACTATCGATTCAACTGGGCGTGGGCAGGGAGGGTTTCATACTTAATATCAAACAAATAACCTCGTAGACTTATTGGACCCTCCTGTCTTATCCAGTTGAACCTGAGAGGACCTTCGATTCTACTGGGCGTGGGCAGGGAAGGTTTCATACTTAATATCAAACAAATAACCTCGTAGACTTATTGGACCCTCCTATCATATTCAGTTGAACGTAAGAGGACTATCGATTCAACTGGGCGTGGGCAGGGAGGGTTTCATACTTAATATCAAACAAATAACCTCGTAGACTTATTGGACCCTCCTATCATATTCAGTTGAACGTAAGAGGACTATCGATTCAACTGGGCGTGGGCAGGGAGGGTTTCATACTTAATATCAAACAAATAACCTCGTAGACTTAATGGACCCTCCTGTCTTCTCCAGTTGAACCTGAGAGGACTATCGTATCGATTCTCTTGGGGGGATCCAGAGCGATGTCGTACAAACTTACTTTCCCTCCACACTTACCGAAAAAGCGACACCCTACGTTGCCATTTGGTTGGGAGACATCCTCTGAGTGCTCATCTCCACCTCTGATTGAGTAGTGTTCTAAAAGTGGGCATAACCAGCTCACTTTCAATGGAAACCCTTGTTGACTGTTTTGTTTTGAAGCCCTCCTCCTGTCACACTTCCCACTCCTACAGTGCTCTGTCCCCCTGTCTGTGTTCGTCGGCAGATTGAAGCCCCTTTCTGATTTTCAATTGACTTCTGTTAATTACAGGGTAAGTTTAAATTTGACGGAAACTCTGACGGGTGTTCTGCTCAGCCCTCAGAAAGGTGGGGGGGTGGGGGAGCACAATTTTAGCTTTGCCAGCAGATTTATTTTAATTGCTAAAAAGGGGTTGGCAATTAGATTCATTATCATTGATTAGCATCTCTGAGTGCGTCTGCGGGGGTGGTTGCGTTTCGAATGGTTCGAAGTAAATAAATTAGTGAAGTGGATTATTAACTAAGAGAGCGAACCAGGGACGGACTCGTTCCCCAAGCGTCACAGCACATGCAAATAAATGGATTACGCTGCTACACGAGGAAGCAAATAAAGCTTCGGGAATTTGAAATTGTGGTTCACCTTTGGCATTGGTTCCAGTGGCCTTAAATGCTCCGAGCAGCTCCTGTCGCAAAGTTCAGCAAGTCGTGACTCTGCTACTGCTATCTGACATCCGCAAATGATACCGCAGATTTATCCATTATTGGTTTCGGTTTCGATCCTTGACATGCTTAGATGAATGAGTAAGTCCTAATTCTCCTAGAAGGTAACCACTTTTTTGCAGTTCCCTCATGTGTTGACCATTCGTCTGGTTTTTCCTCTACAACTGGCTCTAGATGGATCCGGCCAGCCTCCGTGGTCGAGTGGTGCGGATGCTAGTCTCACAGTCGTGATATAGTTGGTTCGATTAATGCCCAGGATATGGTCTCAAATGTTCTTCTTCAATATATCTTAAAACTTAGTTGGTTGTGCTTCTTCCTCTGAACCCTTGCAGACATATTTCATTATATATTGGAAGAACTGAAAGATCTGATCTGACATCTTGAGTTATGTGAGGAATGTCCTTTCGAAGAATGTACCAATAGAAAGGGACACTTTTGCATTACACTGATGGAGATCAGTGTAATGCAAAAGTTCTTGACCTCTTCTTAAGAAATGAGTTACTGAGAAGATCAGGAATATCAACTGTCTGGTGGTCACTTCGCTAGTTCGGTTCAGAATGGAGGGGGGTCTCGAATTCACTGATTCGATTAGCACAGTGGACTTGAGTCCAACTATTGTGAAGGTTGAGGACTTTCGTGCTGACCTTAATCACTTTAATTCCCACTAAGTTTTATGCCCTCTCCACCTGCGCTACTGTGAGTTGGTGAAGATTTACTATAAGGGTATGACTGCCTAATCCAATTCCAGAGTATCGACGGAGGTGCATTAAAACTTCGCTCATCCATAAAAATCATATTGCTGAGAGAATACAACATATCAGAACACCACTGTGGATGTCAAGTTGTCCTGACGACACAGGCCAAGACTTCTTTGAAGTTCCTTCTCATAGAGAAGATCTCTCTTGAAGTCCATCGACCGCTCGGTTAAGGTGTAACACTGTGCTGTAATGAAGTTTCTTACTCTAAAGTGGAACAGAAGTGGAACATGGTCGTAGCCAGAGCCAGATTTAGCGGGGCTCAATTCCTTTCACACAATTCTGCTTAAAAAAATCAATAAGTGTTTCATTGATATTTATGCGTTTAGAGGGGGCTCGATCCCCCCTCCCCCTTAGATGGCTACGCCCATGAGTATCACCATGACATCTCTGCGAGGCTTCCAGTATTTGGGTATTTCAAACATCGCTTGTGACAACAATAGTCTCACATCCGATTTGCGTGTGTTTCCAGCTGACTTTCCGGACTGCGAGAAAGTAGACTGAAGGACATTATCCCGCCTCCAAGCACCTACTTTTCAATTCGTTCTCAAGTTGGTGAATTCCAGCATTTCAGGAAGCTCAACGGGGGTGTTTACTATCTAGAAACCTTATTCGTCCGAGTACAGTAAACAAAAGTCACCTGAGTGTGATCCTTCTATATCCAGAGGGTCAACTGATTTCCAAAGACATTCTTTTTCAGAAGCTTATACCTATATTATACTATACAGGCTTCGTGTCTATACTATAGAGGCTTCGTGTCTATACTATACAGGGTTCGTGTGTATACTATACAAGTTTCGTGTCTATACCATACAGGGTTCGTGTCTATACTATACAGGCTTCGTGTCTATACTATACAGGGTTCGTGTCGATACTATACAGGTTTCGTGTCTATACTATACAGGGTTCGTGTGTATACTATACAGGTTTCGTGTCTATACTATACAGGTTTCGTTTCTATTTTATACAGGCTTCGTGTCTATACTATACAGGGTTCGTGTGTATACTATACAGGTTTCGTGTCTATACTATACAGGCTTCGTGTCTATACTATACATTGTTCGTATCTATGCTATACAGGGTTCGTCTCTATACAATACAGGGTTCGTGTGTATACTATACAGGGTTCGTGTCTATACTATACAGGCTTCGTGTCTATACTATACAGGCTTCGTGTCTATTTTATACAGGTTTCGTGTCTATACTATACAGGCTTCGTGTGTATACCATACAGGATTCGTGTGTATACTATACAGGGTTCGCGTCTATACCATACAGGCTTCGTTTCTATTTTATACAGGCTTCGTGTCTATACTATACAGGGTTCGTGTGTATACTATACAGGTTTCGTGTCTATACTATACAGGCTTCGTGTCTATACTATACAGGCTTCGTGTCTACTTTATACAGGCTTCGTGTCTATACTATATATTGTTCGTATTGCTATACAGGGTTCGTGCCTATACCATACAGGGTTCGTGTTTAGATCGGTAATGTGGCACTCGTTGCTATCGCTGTGAGTTTATGAAGCTTCGCATCTCTTTAGCTTAAGACGCTTTCCAAGTGTTATGAGATCTTCCCTGGGTTGTGTCCACATTACTTTCGTAGGTGCTCTCATGACACAGACATATGACTTTACTACCCTATCCAAGCCAGTAAAACTGGTCTCAGATCCTTTGTTCGCAAGAGTATCTGCGACTTCATTCCCCATAACGCCCACGCGTCCTGGAACCCATGTTAGCATCAGACAAATATGCTTTCCAACATACTTTAATCTGGATTTGCACACCAGCACCAACTTGGAAGTGACAAGGTGACTGGGCAAGGCCTTCTGAGCAGCCTGACTGTCACTGCAGACACAAATACTTCTGCCACGCCAGCGGCTTTTCACCGTTCGATCGCCCTTGGGATGGAATAAACTTCCGCCTGAAAGACAGAGGGATGACGATCCAGGGCGTAAAGGAGCTGGACACCGTTGAGTTCCCCAGAACACCGCAGAACCTGATCCAATCTCTGAGCCAACAGTGAAAACTCGGCAGTACTGCCTATCGGGCCCAGTCGTACGATTATGCCATAAGTGAGCCTCTGGAATTTGTATATATCCTTGTCAGTGCCAACAGTATCTTCAAGATTCCAACGCGCACCCACTCACTGTACATGGTGAAGTAACCTACAGATGGTGGGAGTGGCCCTAATGTCCTGGTATAAAAACATGTAGGGCGGCAAGACTCCGCAGCGCATCAAGAGCAGGGTCTGAAGGTGTCGGAAAGGCTCCAGAACAACAAGTAGCCACAGTATCCTGTAGTTCCAGTACAACAAGTAGCTCCAGTACAACAAGTAGCTCCAGTACAACAAGTAGCTCCAGTACAACAAATAGACCCAGTACAAGAAGCTGCAGTACAACAAATAGACCCAGTACAAGTAGCTCCAGTACAACAAATAGACCCAGTACAAGTAGCTGCAGTACAACAAATAGACCCAGTACAAGTAGCTCCAGTACAACAAATAGACCCAGTACAAGTAGCTCCAGTACAACAAGTAGACCCAGTACAACAAATAGTCCCAGTTCTCTATAGTCTAGGTAGGGCAGATTTCACTCCCTTGAGAGACAATCTTTCCCCCAGACCACAGATGCATAGAATATTATGGACCTGATTATTTCCTTATGAAACCAAACGACTTTTCGGGGAGCCAGACCTCACGTCTTGCCTAAAATTCTCTTGCACTGTCAAAGACCTGTCAGTGCTTGCGCTACCCTCACGTTTCATACTCATAACTCTAAAACTAAGAAAAATTCGAATGTATATTAAAGTGATATTAACTTCCTCACTCTTCTCCTTGCAGATCGCACAAATCCTAACGAGCCCGTAGATCTTTGTCGTCGCTATGCCACCGACTTCGAGGCCGAATCACTGCCCTCCTATACGATAGTCTCGGGACTGCCCACCTACGACGACGCCCTGGAGGAGTTCCGCAAGGCGGGCATTATACTGACACCTCCCATGCCGATCATTAAGATATTCGAGAACGATGCCAAGGAGAGTAAACTGTACACGCTGGAGAACGGCCTCAATGACCCCGCCATCGACAACATCTCGCTGAATTCTGTCTGCACTTGCGGCGCTGCCACCGCCAATGGACTCACGCCGAACAACTCGCTCTCCAATTTGTCTCCACTGACACATGCCACTGCGGCCGCTCCAATGTCGCAGGTCATCGAACTGTCACCAGAGCAGCTGGCGACACTCTCCCAGAAACGCCTCTCGCTGCAAATTTCGTTCAATAACTCGGTGCGGCGTAGCTCCAGACAACGCGTGGACCTCTGCCGTCAGGTGAATCGCAACAATCTGCTCCGCTCGTATGCGGTGGGCAACAGCAGTGCGGGTGCCGCGGACGGCGGTTTCCCGCAAATCCATCGTTCATCCTCGTCGATTTCACTGACGAATGAGCAGAATATCTGCGAGCGCCGTTCCCACCATTTGCACCATCGCGGATCGTTGTGCTAAATGCGGTGAGTGGGCCGGACGGCGCAGTGGGAGTGTTTAGTTAAGTTTGTTTAGGAAGTAGTTAAGAGCAGGGCACATAGTTCCAAGCTTCAGTGACGCTAGAGAAGTTGGGGGATCACATGCTAAGTAAGCGGAATATGAATCAGAACTCGTTTCAATATGCTTCCAAGTGGGTTTATGTAGAATTTAGGGAATCAGTCCTTCAAGGCGCGGATTACTTATGAGGAGAGCCATTAATTTCTACAAAGTTCGTCAGTGGGTACGCTTTGTGACGTCATAGTGAGCAGTTGCTTTCAGCGCAACTTTTCGCCTGGAAAGTGTGGGCAACGCATTCACACGAGTAATTCAGCTCTCATACTGAGATATGTGACCACATACAGAAAAAGTAGAGTCTGGCCTACATGTCTGTCAATCAGTGGTGCAGTCCGGTTCGAGTCCTGCTCCTTGTTCCACACCTTTCTCAATTGTGTTTCCAGTAACTTTTGTTAAATGAACCCAATCGTCTGTGGTTAGTTCTGGCGCGAGTGGGGAATTACTCGTGAACTCCATCAAATATGCGCTTATCGCCTCCTTTGAGCTGCACTTGTTCTGGAAAATCCCTCCCTAAGCAATCCGAACCCATCGAAAGGGGTGAAGGGCGTATAAACAGTTGTGCTATATTAAAATTAATTATATAAGAACAAAATATATTCCCTCCTCAGTATTCATAAACAAATTTTTATTACTCACTGAATGAGTTCCTTCCTTCACTCCAATAACATTGGGATTCAGTGCGACTATTTCTAACTGGAAGCCAGCAGTTGGACCAATAAAAATTTGTTTGGGAATAAAAGGTTTCTTATTTTTGAATTCACATTATTTACTATTGCACAATATTAGTTATATATTTTTAATATTCTCAGCTGCGAAAATATGAAAATAGTTGCTTATTTAGTGTTGAAATAATATAAATCATAAAAATGTTCATATGTGTTAAGAGAAAATTAATAAACAAAAAAAAAATAAATAAATATATACAATTAGAACAAAACGCCCTTCCCACAATTTATCAATTAATTCGCAATTTGAAACGAAAAGTAAGTATGAGAAGGAAGGTGTTTTGGAACAGCGCCATCTACATTCACTTACCTGCAACTGCAGTTGCATACAAAAAGAAGTGTCGATAATACGGGGCTACCGCCTCATCTACATTGGCTTCCCTGCAACTACAGTTTCATACAAAAACAATTGTCGATAATACGGGGCGGCAGCCTCATTTACATTGACTTACCTGCAACTACAGTTGGTACACAAACAATTGTCAATACGTGGCGGCAGCGCCATCTACATTGGCTTATCTGCAACTACAGTTTCATACAAAAACAATTGTCGATAATACGGGGCGACAGGCTCATATACATTGACTTATCTGCAACAGCAGTTCCATACAAAAACAATTGTCGATAATACGGGGTGACAGCCTTATCTACATTGGCTTACTTGCAGCTACAGTTGAAAAATTAAGCAAGTGTCGATAATACGGAGCGACAGTCTCATCTATATTGACTTAGCTGCAACTACAGTTGGATACAAAAACAAGTGTCGATAATAAGTGGCAACAACGCCATCTCACTTTCTCCACAGAATCTACAGATGGCATCTGAAGGTAGATCCAAACTTAAATTCATGTATTTTGGGCGGAATCAAGTTGAGGGATCTTGCTCACATCTAAAATATATTCTCTAAATACCTGTGTCTTTGGTGTGACAAACGTCCGCAGTCTGTGACCAGGAGCAGTGGACTTCGTCACTATCCCCACATTATATACAGATGGCATACTCACACTTAGTCATTTGATAGTTGAGTCCAGTGCCCGCTTAAAGCGCTTGTGATGATTCTTAATTTACTCCAAGCCATGCTTATTAACTCTTTAGTTCTTTTAGGATTAAAACCCCCCTTGAAGAACTTTGGACTATCTTAATAATGTAGGTTTGAGTTCTATTGGCATCATTGCATTTCTTCAACAGACCTTTCTTTAGCAGACCTCCAATGGTGTTGGATGATGGTCTACAGAAGGGTTCAGGGGCATTGCACTGAGGAATGAACACTCATCGAAGAGAGCCAAAGCCACTACGAAAGCGAGGAAACACTCATCGAAGTTCCCAAACGGAACGGAGCTGTATTTATGTGTGAGTTCTTGTCAGAGTTGCTGCTTGTTTTGTGCACATTGTATATCGCACATCAACTCAGCTATCGCTCGCACTCTGACATCCGCATTTCATATATTATCGCATCGCTTCTCGCGGCCGCTCTGCCATCAGCCTAAGCTTTCAGCCTTCTCATTTGCCTCTACTCCTCTGTGACATGGTACCCACAGTCGAAATAGTTTGTTGATACTGCCTAAGGAGGTCAGTTTATCCAGTACATACCTATGTAAGTTTAGCTCTCAAACTTGTCAGTACAAGTGGCAGCGTTACCTCGAGCAGACTAAATTCGCATAGCTTTACCCTGAGGGAGTACCCTCTTCACCCCTTTCCACAACCAAGCGAAATAAAACAGAATTCGTATTTCTTTCCTGGCTTGCTTCAGATCGCACTTTCTTTTATAAAATTTAGATTTTGGCTTACAAAACTAAAATATACATTTAGGTAAGAAAACAAACGTGAGTTTCCTTTTTTGTCTCTCTTAAATATGACAATAATATTTTAAGTATATAAGAAAATGAATATTAAAAAGGATAAAATAGTAGTTGAAAAGAAATTATAAACTTAAAAGTAGAATAAATCATTGACGAATGTTCACAAAATCATAGTTTCACTCAATGTGTTTATACAATAGGAAATAAGAAAGAAAAAAACATTATAAAAATTGAATGATTAAAATAGGCGTCTTGTTTGTATGTGAAAAGCATGTGCGAGGATCAAAAATTCCAAAATTTCATTAAACTTAAAGCATGTATTCTGATGCTCTCTAAGTGTATATTGTCTAAACTATAAGATACAAAAACTATAGCATTATTGAATTGCTCTAAACCTTCGTTATCATGACGTCACTGAAAATGTTCAAGATTAAAAGAAATTGTTTAACAATGTCCGCAATTGCAAGTTAATTAAATTTGTATTAAAAAAATTGTGTATGTACAGAATTCACAAAGAAAAGGAATTCCTTTTCTGCTTCACCACTTTATTAGCCAGTTCTGGCCAGGAACAAGGAGGAGGAACAATCAATACCGAACAATTTTTCAAATTGAATGTGTAAAAAATTGAGTGGCTTCTTTGTGCTTCGGAGGAAACCACAAAAATTGTAGTTTCCAGACCCTTAAGCAAATAGAAGGGATTGCGGCGCTCAGGGAATTGAAAGCAGTTCGCACACTATTGTGAATAGTCATAAAATAATGAATGAAAAACGACGAAAAAAGATTAGAAAAAAATTCGAGAAAGAAGGAAGAAGTTTGTGCCCGGGGGTTGGTGATAAAATGTATGACTCCTGCGCTTTAATATTGAGGTGTTCCAAGTGTAATGGCGCATGGAATAAATGGAATATTTGAAGGCAGCTCTAAACCGCACCAATTATTGAGGAAGTTCTGCGTGAGCCTGAACGAAAACAATAAAGGATACGCTTCAAAGCAAGACTCTGAATTGAGTTTATCGACATAATGACTAACTGACCGTCTGGAAGCACCACTCGAAGGCGGATGAAATGAAATACATTACAAATAGTTCCAATCAACACTAATGTGTAGACATGGATGATGAATTGCAACAATTCTGAAGGCAAGGGAGTATTTTAAATTGAAAAAAGTATGAAAAATTGTGCTTATATAAAATAAAGGAATTGAAAATGTGAATAAAAATATATATCAAGGAGAAACACTAATAAAAAATATATATATACATACAAAATGTGTATATAAGGATGCAAAATATGTATATATGTATACAAATTAAGTATATAAGTATACAAAATATGTATATATATACAAAACATGTATATAAGTATACAAAATATGTATTATATATACAAAATATGTATATAAGTACACAAAATATGTATTTATATATGCAAAATATGTATTATGTATACAACATATGTATATAAGTATACAAAATATGTATATAAGCATACAATATATGTATATATGTATACAACATATGTATATAAGCATACAAAATAAGTACATAAGTACACAAAATATGTATTTATATATGCAAAATATGTATTATGTATACAACATATGTATATAAGTATACAACATATGTATATAAATATACAAAATATGTATATATGTATACAACATATGTATATAAGTATACAAAATAAGTATATAAGTATACAAAATATGTATATATATACAAAATATGTATATATGTATGCAAAATATGTATTATATATACAAAATATGTATATAAGTATACAAAATATGTATATAAGTATACAAAATATGTATATAAGTATACAAAATATGTATATAAGTATACATAATAAGTACATAAGTACACAAAATATGTATTTATATATGCAAAATATGTATATAAGGATACAAAATATGTATATATGTATACACTGAAGAAAAAAATGTATAAATTTAAGTGATTTTTGCACCCCGTTTACTGCCAGACTTGCGTCAGGCCCCACATTGCCGCCCACTCCTGAGTTACTTGTAGTGGCGTAATACGACTTTGGAATAACCACGACACGAAAGAAGGACCTATGTCCGGAATTTCTTGGCGCAGTATACTGAATGCATTGAATGGCCTGAATATATTGGACCAATTGGGTATTCCTAAGGGAAGGTAGCGGACAGTAGCTGAGCTAATAAGTGGTCACAGCAAATTATAACCATGTATGTACATAAATATGTGTATATGTGTGTGTGTGTGTGCGGTGCTTACTTAATAATATTAAACAATTTGCACTAAATTCAATGGCAAAAGATAAAAAGTGTAAAATCTTTACAAAAATATACAATTGTTTTGGCGTCCTTGTTTCTTTTGGAACTGAAATTTTGCCCGTTTCGTGATAATTGTAAAATTGTTTAATATCATTTAATAATGCTATTAGTTTTTGTCAAGAATTTCATGTGTGTATCTTCCTTTAAGAAAGACCAAAGTCACTTTTCAGGGGCCTAACAACAAAGCTTATCAACCTTTACACTCTTAAAAGTTTAACATTTATGGAGAGTTTCCTATAACTAAGTCCAGAGCATGTATTCGGGGTGCATAATTGTCCTTCCGCTGTGCCCTCTAAGCTAAGGCCACACCTTCGTTGGTGTCACCATTCAAATAGATCGTTGTGGTGCCTGCCTCGGAGTCCGATGCGCTTGCACTGCTGCCAGCACCGTACTGCTTGTCCAGAACGTTCGAGGAATCAGCCTTCAGCTGCAAGTGGTTGCGCTCCGCTGTCTGTATGCTGCCGTTCGGCAATTTCTTGGCATTGCTCTTCACCGTGTGAGCACTCTCGTCTTCATCGGAGGAGGCATCGGACATTTGCCGGGGTGAGAGGCGGCAACCGCGCGCTATATAACTGGACAGACGTCCGACGGATGCCAAAATCAATCCGAGGAACGGTGGCGACGGTTTCAACGGACGCGACAAATACTCCGGATGGTACTGCATGGCCACATAGTACGGATGATCCTTCAGCTCGATAATTTCCATACGTGTCTTTTCGGAATCGAAGCCGACAAATTTCATGCCAAACTCTTCCAGTTGTGGCACATATTTCGGATTCACCTCGTAGCGGTGTCGATGTCGTTCGTCCACGGTCTTTGGATTGCCGTACAATTGTTTGATGGTACTGGGCTCGTCCGAGAAGACTGTGGTGCGCTTACCCAAACGCATCGTGCCGCCCATTTGGCCGGTATGGTGCTCGGGCATATCGATGACTACCGCGTTGCCAGTGTTCGGATCGATTTCCGTGGTGTTGGCGTCCTTGAGGCCCAGCACATTGCGCGCAAATGCAATTACGGCCGCCTGCAGACCCAGACAAATGCCCAGGAAAGGTCTGTTATTCTCGCGGCACCAATTGCACGCTATTATTTTGCCTTCAATGCCACGGGAGCCGAAGCCACCGGGAACCAGCACACCATCGCTCTCGCACAACATTTGCCAAGCCTTGTGGTACTTGGAGGGCGTCTGGTCGCGCGTCTCAGGCTCCAGGCGGCACGACTCTATGAACACCAAATTCAATTTGTAGCCAACGGCCAGAGAGGCGTGCTGCAGCGACTTCACCACGGATGCATACGAATCCTTAAATTTGGTGTATTTGCCCACTATGGCAATGCTCACCTCTCTGCGCACCGTCTCAGAGCGGCGTGCCAGGTCCTTCCACTGCTGCAGGCATCTGCGTGGAGAGCAGAGAGAAGCGAATTACAATCATTTCAAGGACATGTGAATTCTGTACTCACTTTTCGCGCTTGCAGGCCTCGATGTTCAGCTGCAGCCGCTCGTTGAGGAACTCGATGACGCCATTTTGGTCCATCAGCAGTGGCACATGATAGATGGAGCTCAGATCGTGTATGCAGATCACCTGATCCGGCGCAACGTGACAAAAGTTGCTGATTTTCTCCTTCACCTCCAGACCGATGGGCTTCTCGGAGCGACACACAATCAAATCGGGACTCAGGCCGAAACCGCGCAATTCGCGCACCGAACTCTGTGTCGGCTTGGTTTTGGGCTCCCCGGTGGAACTGGGCGACGGTACCAGCGACACGTGAGCCACGCAGAAATTTTCGCGCTTGACACGGAACTGAAACTGTCGGAAAGCCTCCACAAAGGGCATGCCCTCAATGTCACCAATGGTGCCGCCCAGTTCGACGATGCATACTTGCGGCTTCGACGAACCACGCACCGGATTCTGTGCAACGCGCTCCACCCACTCCTGTATGGCGTCGGTGATGTGAGGCACAACTGTAAAATTCACAACAGAGATGAATCGTTAGTTGGGCGATAGACACGACAGACTTTCACCTTCACACACTCACCTTGAACCGTCTTGCCCAGATACTCGCCAGCGCGCTCCTTCTCAATGACCAGTTGGTAAATTTTGCCAGTTGTAATGTTGTTATCCCGATGCAGAGTTACATCGAGGAAGCGTTCATAATTGCCCAAATCCAAATCCACTTCACCACCATCATCCAAAACGTAGACTTCACCTGGAAAGATAAGAACAAAGCAGGACCTGATTAAAAATATGAAAATTTCAAAAGTCGAATAATAAATGGAGAATAAAAATTTGTTGGTGTAACCCCAAAGAATAAAGGAGCAAGTTGGAGATGGGATCCCAGGTTGATTACACAAGGAGAACAAGGCAGGACATGGTTAAAAATATGAACACTTCCACCTGAAGATGGGGTCCCAGGTTGGCTACACAAGGACCCGGAAGTAAAGTGCTGAGAATCTAGCAAAATATTGGCGCAAAAAGTAAAGCTTCGTAAATGTAAAGCCAGATGTCGCTGGTAATCTGTGCCTATCAGGTTAGAAAGCGGGACTCTAGCTGTGTACACTTTCGATCAAATTACAACCAGCCGGAGTTGTTGATAAGTTTGCTTAGGTCTGAAAGTTCTAAACAAAATAATAGAAGAAAAGAGACGAGAAGAGAGGAGAAGAGACGGAGACAAGTCAAGAAGAGACGAGTCGAGACGAGACGAGAAGAGACGAGAACAGACGAGAAGAGAAGAGACGAGAAGAGAAAAGAAGAAACCAAGAAATAAGAGTAATGCTCAGACTCTCTCTAGAAAAGGACTTCCGAAATATTTGAGTCTGGAGCGAGCGAGGGCTGACCAATCACAAAGCAAGTGGACGGCCGTATCTTTCTTCTGTGGATCTTTGCGGCTCGTATAAAGAGCATTGAACAGAATACCCACTTTTTCAGCGTGCATGACGATAGTCCAATGACCCGTGTAGACACCTATAAGGTTGCTAATTGTTTGATCTCAGTCAGAGGCACAAAGTTATCGACGAAACTAAAAAGGACGTTAGACCCGCACGGAATTCATTGTAATTGGAACCTCCAACATAAAGTTAGGAAGAGAAGAAAGCATCTACGGTTCGCAACTCTCTAAATTCAAACAGTCCCAACTAGTCAAGCCCAGCAGGTGTCACTTACCGCCCTTTGAGCTCTTTCCAGGTGATTCACAACAAACATAAAAAACTACATCCATTCGTTTCCATCCCCAGTTGTGTGATCTCCGCGTCCACAAGCTCACGCAGAATTAATCTCTAATCATCATTAAATATATAATATAAAATTGCCGAGATCCCTCTGGACTTTCAATTTGCTACCAGTGTTTGCTTCGACTTGACTCAATTTTCTGATTGCAATAAGAATCCTCTGTTGTTATACTTTTTATGGCTGTTGTTGATCTCCCGAAAATGATTCCTTAGTCTCTTTGGGAGTGTAAAGAAAACGAGCAGCATCAAAGCAAATTCCAGAATCTTAACTGATCATCTTAATGTTCATTAACACCAAAGAGGGCACACCCCAGAACAGTTATGCCGATTCTGTTCAGCAGACAGACAACGCAACGCAGAGCACATTCCGAGCACCGTTTGAGGCAATGGTTCGGAAGAGAAACTCTCTATACAACTGGTACACTATTGATAAGAAGACAATGTCATCAAGAATCTCGAACCACAATCACTGGTAGTTCCGAAGTTCCTCTCTCTATATACCTGGAACACTATTGCTAAGAAGACAATGTCATCAAGAATCTCGAGAACCACAACCACGTAGAGTTCTGAACTTCCTTAGGGTGGTTGGCGTGGAACTCGATTCACTCTGAAAGCCGAAATCCTACTCTGAAGAGGATATCGTTTTGTATGCGAAATCCTCAAAAATCCATGGAGACTTAGGCCGAAATCCCAAAAAATGGTTGAATCCCTGGGATTTAGCTCAGTGGAAACTTAGTATTAGAAGCTCATTGGGGATTAATGATAAATCCCCCGGGAAAGGTTTTTATGAGTAAAAGGAATGTGGGTGATTTATTTATAGTTCTTGAAGTGTTTTGATATACTTAGAGAAAATTCGGCAGGCACGCTCTCAGGCTGGGAGTATGCTCTCATGAATACTGCAGAGTTGTCTCAAATGAACACTGCAGAGTACTCTGGTATTCTCTCATGAATACTGCAGAGTAATCTGGTATTCTCTCATTAATACTGCAGAGTAATCTGGTATTCTCTCATTAATACTGCAGAGTATTCTCTCATTAATACTGCAGAGTATTCCCTCATGAATACTGCAGAGTATTCTCTCATGAATACCGCAGAGTATTCCCTCATGAATACTGCAGAGTATTCTCTCATGAATGCTGCAGAGTATTCTCTCATGAATACTGCAGAGTATTCTCTCATGAATACTGCAGAAGCTGTGCGGATGAGGAGGAGACTGTGGCACATCTCTTCTGTAGGAGCCCGGTTCAAGACAGAAGCAGAGCGAACTCTTTAGGGAAATACGCTTTCCACTCTCTTACGGAAGTGTCCGGAGCGAAGGTCAAACATATCCTGCTCTTTATTAGGGCTTCAAAATGGTTTGACGAGCAAAGTAGGGTGACGGTGTTGCCCGGTGGTATCACAGGACCCATAGTGCCTGAGTGAGTTGGTCTAACCTGACGTACCTCGAGAAAAGAAAAGCTTGTTACATCCAAAGTTAAGGTAGGCCTAAATGATGTCTTTAAGGACAACCACATTGACCAACCCACCCAACCAACCAATCAATCCCCATCAAAAGTTCAGCTTGGTTATGGAACAATGAATAGAACAACATATCTCCAAGTTTACAGCCACACAATTGGGCTTAAAAAAGGATACAAACATAAATGAAGGCATTAATTAGAAAGGTGTTCGTGTGCATTGAGTTACCTGAAGCGTTCCGGTCCGCCCCCATCCGACATTAATACTAAACTGTCCAGCTGCATTGGGCGAGAGTCGACTCCCAGTTGGGGCAATTGCAAAACACCATTGGAATACATTCAATTCAATCAAACAATAATTTTATTTTATTTCATTGGTAACTTAAACGTTTACACGAGCGACCCGGAGGCGCTCCACTAGAATTTAATTAGATTTATGAGTGGGTGTTTTGAACATGGCAACTCATTGAGTTGATGGGCGTAACCGAACACCTAATAATACGGTTTTATATTATATACAGTCTTATGTGATTCTCTTGTTTGTTCTGGATATTTCTTTCCCCTTCAGTTTTTGATCAATGAAAATTTAGAATTTTCTCGAAATCGTCCTCCTTCCGATTTAATGTACACCTATTTACTTTGTTTCCTCCAGATCCTCCTTGTAGAGCTCCTTAAAGATGAGCTTCTGTATTTTGGTGCGTATGCGCAGCTTTTGCGCCGCCGTCAGCTGCTTCATGTACGGATGCAGACTGAGCAGATAGTGGTAGTCGTCGTCTTCGGGCACCAGCGGCGTCGTTGTCACATCCATTGTGGAGGAGCCGTTGAAGTTGCTGTCCTCCGACAAGCGCGGGCGCTTCAGCTTCAATGCCGGTATCAAGCCGTTCGCGTAGGAATGTTTGGTGAAGTTCAAGTGCTCGTGACTGTCGTGCAGACAATTGCTGTTGCCGTTGAGGGGGAAGTCGTCGCGTTCCTTGTTTAGGGCGGCCGTGTTGAGGGCCACCGCCGTTATGGGTGGCGGATGATGGGCCTTGTTGTAGAGTGGCGGTGGTGAGACGGAGCGTTTTTTATGCTGCTGTGTTGCTATGGCGCTGCTGGAAGACACGAGTATGGATGCGTGAGCGGGTGGTGATGCGTTGGTTGTCAGATTTGTTGTTGTTGTGTTGTTTGCTGCCGTTGTGGCGGCGACGCATCCATTGGATTTCGCCAATTCGGCCGTTTTCTTCGACAAATCCTGTGCCTCCTTTTCGCCACTATCGACGAGTGGCTTGAACATACCTTTCGCCGCTTTCAAAAGCAAGCGTGCATCTTCCGTTTTAATGGCGGACAAGGATTGCGTATGCGCTGCTGGAGGTGTGTCGGTAGTCATAGGATCGTCTTCATCTTCGTCTACATCGTCTTCGTCGAATTCCTCGTCGCTGTCCTGCAGGCGTCGTATGAGTCCGTTTGTGAGATCCGGCTCCACAACGGTCTTCTCACAGTCGTCACCTTGCGAGAAGAAATACGTCTGATCTTGCTCATTTTTCGGCAAGCGATGGCGCATATGTTCGGCTGCCCATGAAGAGAAGGAAGATGGTTTCTATATTAGCGATTCTTTGCAATGAGGTCGAAGGGGGAAGTACCACAACCGATTTTAACAACTGAAGCTGGGAAATTCTTACGGAGAAGATATTATGGTAGTTATATCTCTATCTCCGCAAAGGACCTTGTAGGGCCGGCCAGTCTAACCTATATCTCTATCTCTCCTGCGGAATTAATGAGGGGACATGGGAGGCTGTTTGAAAAGTATTATGGGGACCCTTCACCAGCGATTGGAAGCGTCCACCACTGCCTTACTCAATTTCGTTACTAGCACAAGGGACGCCGAACGTTCTGGTCGCCACACCAGAAATGGCTGATAAAATCCCCAGTACGACATTGGACGATCGGCGAGTGAAGGTGCGGGAACTTGAAGAGGCTACAGCCTTATCATATGGATCAGTGATTTCAATTTTGCACAAATATTTGGATATGAAAAAGCTATCCCCAAGATGAGTGCCGCGCCTGCTCAAAACTGACAACAAACGCAATCGTCTGACAACTTCAAAGAAGGTTTTCGGCGACGTTCAATCGCAATCCGAATGAGTTTTTGTGCCGTTTCGTAGCCCTGAACGAACCATGGATTGATCAGAACATACCAGAGACCAAGGAACAGTCAAGACAGTGGACTTCTCCTGATGAATCAATCGCAGCCCAAGATGGGTGCCGTGCCTGCTCAGAACTGATAACAAACGCAATCATTTGACAACTTCAAAGAAGGTTTTCGGCGACGTTCAATCGCAATCCGGTTGACTTTTTGTGCCGTTTCGTAGCCCCGAACGAACCATGGATTGATCACAATACACCAGAGACCAAGGAACAGTCAAGACAGTGGACTTCTCCCGATGAATCACAGCCGAAGAAGGCCAAGGTAGGTGTGTCGGCCAACAAGGACATGGCGACAGTTTTTTGGCATGGTGCAGAGTCATTCACATCCATTTTCCTTGAAGAGGATAAAACGAGCACAGGCGCATATTATGCAGAGTTGTGGGATCGATTCGACACCGATTTGAAGCAAAAACGACCGCATTTGGCGAGGAAAAAAGTTCTCTGACACCAGGACGGACGCAACGACGCAAAAATTCGCAGTCGCAATGGCAAATTTGCATGAATTAGGTTACGAATTGCTCCCTCATCCAGTATATTCTCTAGATTTAGCCCCCTGCGACTATTTCCTGTTTCCAAGTATAAAGAAATGGCTCGGCGGTAAGAGATTTGGGTCGCAAGAAGAGGTCATCGATGAAACAAACGCCTATTTTGAGGGTCTCCAATTATTTGCAGGGCATCTAAAGGTTGTAGAAACATTGGATGTACCGAGCTAAAAGGAGACTATGTTAAAAAATGTGTTTTAAGCTTTTGGCCGTATACCGTGTGCTTTATTACAATTTTCAGGGACTTAAAGGGCCACCCTCGTATATACAGTTTATCAAAGAAGTGTTTTCCCCCTCCATAACTTTCTACTTCTTCAATGTTTTGGTTAATTTTTTTCCCCTCATTTCATTTAATCAATGTATTTTCTAATTGTTGATCAATGCCGAGTTGTTGCCTTCGCCAGACGTCTCTGACGTCAGTTGGAAGCATCCGAGTGCTACTGAACTTAGTCCCTTCATGGACACGGTGATCTCCCTCTTCTGCACCGCCCACCCGGTGATAACGAGTCAAACACTTTTGCGAGTGGAGCTCTTTCATCCATTCGCACGACCTGACCTGGCCAACGCAGCCGCTGTTTCTTAATGCGTTGCACTATGTCAATGTCGGTGTATACGTCATACAGCTCGTGGTTCCATCTGATTCGAAGACTCTCCGTAGACGCATATAGTCCGGCCCATAGATCTTTCAAAGAGCTGCTCTCTCCAACGCCCGTAATGCCTGCTCATCGGTGTTTCTCATCGCCCAGGTTTTGGACAATGTACGTCAGGACGGGGATGATGAGGGATTTATCGAGCGTGGTATTTGTTCGTCGAGAGGACTCTGCTCTTCAATTGCCTACTGAACCCGAAGTAACACCTGTTGGCCAGAGTAATTCTTCGCTTAATCTCCCTGGTGACATCGTTCGTGGCGTTAATGCTGGTTCCCAGATAAACGAGGTCCTTTACAACTTCAAAATTGTAAACGTCAACAGTGACGTGTTGTTCCAGACGTTGGGAATCTTTAGTGTGTTGACAGCAGGTGCTTTGTTTTGCTCTCGTCTGACGCTAAACTATCTCGTCTGCCGCTAAACCCTCGCGCCTTGCTTCTCTCACCAAACCGGAGTTGCTATGTTGGGATATTGAGGCCAATGATATCAATATAATTAGCATACGCTATTAGTTGGAGTGTCATCTCCAATGAAAGATAGTGCTGGTGTGATTTAACTCTGCTGCACGACCGATTTCCTGCTTTATATTGAAGAAAACGCACGATAAGGAGTCACCTTGTCTAAATCCTCACTCGGTAATAAACGGATCGGACAGGTCCTTGCCGATCTTCACTGAACTGGTGGTGGTATTTAGCGTCATTTTGCACGGTCGGGTTACACAACATGTCAATATCTCCAGGTATGGTTTTACATCCTTTGCGGTCTTTATGAAAGCTAGCTCTCCTACTCCTAACTGGATATGCACCCCAGTTGGATTATAATACGTTTTCCCAACGCTTTTAAAGGTGGTTGCCATACTCTATCATTATAGTAAAGCAAGATACTGGTTTCATTGCAAATTATAACGTTATCCCAGCAGTCATTCGGATTGCCAACGAACATCCCCGCAGTCATTCGGTTTGCCAACGTCCAACCCAGCAGTCATTTGGTTTGCCAACGTTCATCCCAGCGAAAGAGAATCGCCTTTCAATGTGTTGTACACGTACACTGGTTCTTTATCCAGACCTGCCTCACTGTTTCGCAACACCACACTCTCCTTTGAGTTCACTCGGAGGGGTTCTCGTAGAAATCTGCGGGATTTCGCATACTTTCCTTAACAAAATGGTTTCTGTTCTCTCTGATATTTCGAAGGTTTTGGCTCCAATCTATCCTCGATCTGGTCTCGTCTGGTCAACGAAAACATTTCGGACAACTCTTGGCCCCTTTTTCAGAGGCAGTGATTATAGTACACCAACTGAGTCACATCAGATGATGACGTTCTTTTGCCAGGCATCTCAGACTCACTATAAATACACTGCAAATGCTGCATTCGATGAGCAAAGCACAACTAT
This sequence comes from Clusia tigrina, assembly GCA_920105625.2. Taxonomy (NCBI): domain Eukaryota; kingdom Metazoa; phylum Arthropoda; class Insecta; order Diptera; family Clusiidae; genus Clusia; species Clusia tigrina. The sequence goes on from OV050032.1 coordinate 198,439,081, forward strand.
TTTTGATTGATTTGCGTTGAAAATGTGCCCAAAGCATTGTGAAACATCGGCACGGTAACGGTAGAAGCATTTCTCGCAGCTGAATTGGTTCCAAAGGGAATTGTAAAAACACTTTCTTGACGGCGCATTTTTCGAATATTTTCTGTTTCTGTTTCTAAATAAGATTGGGTTATGTTTTTTTGTTACTGTTCAGTAGAAAATACTTCGATTAAATGAAATGATGATAGCCCAAACATTAAAGAAGTCGCGGAAAATTCTGGTTGACGAATATTTTACTTGGTCAAAACACTTTCTTGACCAATTATGTGAGTCAGTCGCAGATTCTATCAGTCAATATTGGTCGATTCTTTGTATGGCGTTGTACACTGCTACCTACTGATCAATTGTGATGCCCCTGTTTATTTAAAACGATGAGGTCAGTCTCATTTCTGGGTTTTCTGTCAGGTTTCTTTCGAACAGGGATTTGGGCAGTCTCGTCTCTAGCTTTTCTGTAAGGTTTCTTTCGAACAGGAACTTGGGGAAGTCTTATCTCTAGCTTTTCTGTCAGGTTTCTTGCAAACAGGAACCATCTCTAACTCTTCTGTCAGCTTTCTTTCGAAAAGGAACTTGGGAAGTCTCATCTCTAACTCTTTTGTCAGGTTTCTTGCAAACAGGAACCATCTCTAACTCTTCTGTCAGGTTTCTTTCGAACAGGAACTTGGGGAAGTCTTATCTCTAGCTTTTCTGTCAGGTTTCTTGCAAACAGGAACCATCTCTAACTCTTCTGTCAGCTTTCTTTCGAAAAGGAACTTGGGAAGTCTCATCTCTAACTCTTTTGTCAGGTTTCTTGCAAACAGGAACCATCTCTAACTCTTCTGTCAGGTTTCTTTCGAACAGGAACTTGGGGAAGTCTTATCTCTAGCTTTTCTGTCAGGTTTCTTGCAAACAGGAACCATCTCTAACTCTTCTGTCAGGTTTCTTTCGAACAGGAACTTGGGCAGTCTCATCTCTAACTCTTCTGTCAGCTTTCTTTCGAACAGGAACTTTGGAAGACTCATCTCTAGCTTCTCTGTCAGGTTTATTTCCCATATGAACTCAAGTATTTTGTAGGGATCCAGTTGATTCGATCAAAATTAACCACCACAACTCTTCACTGCTCTGCCGGCTTACGAAAGAGCTCAGCGGAATCAAATATCGGCGTTGGTACTTCCGCTTTCTCCTTCAAACTTGATATTAACATGTGCACACACACATACATACATACATACATACATACATGCATGTATGTATATGCACGCACACCCCCAACCAGCCTTCGCCTACACTTACTTAAGAACAAGAGCGCATAGTAATGAATCCATTTGGATTCGAAGGTGGCCGGTTCCACCAAAAATTCACCGTTTTCGGAGCGCGGAATGCGTTTATACTCGACGCGAAAATTATCGCGTAATCCTTTCCACTTGGCTTTCAGCACCACTTCTAGAAGCAAAAGGAAAGATAAATTTGAAAAATGCTCGGAAAAGAGAAATGAAGAGCTCAAAGTGCAAAATGCGTGGAAGCCGGTACTTACTTGGCAGTTTGTGCTCCGCGGAGAGTTCATCCCACATTTGCTCGAGGAACGCTTTATTGCAATGGAAATTGCGATTCCATATTGCCGGACGCTCCTCGACATCGCGTATAAATTGCTCAACGTTCAGCACGATTGCGGACTTCTTGGGAGCCATCTTTTTAATATATTTATAAACTTTTTGTTCTTTTGTTGATTGTTCGTGAATGCGGTTTATTCCCGCTTCAAAACTTCAGTCTGCATACGCACGAGTGTGGAAGCGCGTCTGGAGCATAACACGACAGCCACAGCAAGCAAGCGAAGCGTCTGCTGCGCTACTAATTGAAACGTTTATTTGCAACTGCCGCCTGCCTGCCTGAGGAGCAGCGCAAAAGCGATTTTCAAAATAAATTTCGAAATCGCCGAACGCAGGAAGAAGGGACATAAAATGAAGCGAAGTGGAATAAAAAGCCGCTTATGGTTGGTTGGCTCGCTGGCTGGGCTGGCTGGCTGGCTGGCTGGTTGGTCTCCAGCTACAGCGCAGAACGCAGCGCATATGCACACACATACGCTCATTTGCACACGCACACATGCACATGCGGACAGAACCGAACCGAACCATACCACACTACACTAGAGAGACATACACACACACAGCCCGGCTACACACGCGGGCTGGCAGACCACAGGCGAGAACAAAGAACGACACAATCGGAGATTGAGGGGCAGTCAGGCAGGCGGCAGCCAGCATAGAGCCGAACGTACCAACAAACCGACAAAAAGCCAGCGACAGATGCAGTTGGATAATTTGACACGTTCGTTCTGACTGGGCGCTGGGCACTGGGCACTGGCTCTGCGTCATTACATGCCTGTAATTTACAGGCTCTAAGAACGCTTAGCGCACAAAAGTAGCGGAGACGCATGAGCAGCGGAACTATGTACTGGATTACTTGTATGTGCAGCGAGTGGAGCAGAGCGGAGCGGAGCAGAGCAGAGCAGTCGCCAGTAATGCAAGAGCGAATTGCTTTTCAAATTAGCCATACGTTCTTCTGGCAGCCAGCAGCATGCTGATTGCGCTATAGTTTGAATTGGCACAGAGGAAAGCCACGTAGAGCGGAGTAGAGTCAAGCAAGCCAACCAGCCAGCCAGCCTGCCCAGCCCAACCCAGCCTAGCCAGCCAGAGCAAGCACTGAACGAAAGAACAAACAGACCAACCAAAGCACAACCTCACATCCATCCATCCATCCATCGTGTCACGTCAGTGAGCCAGCCAGCCAGCGCAAATATAGCCTAGTCAAGCCATGCCAGTCGCCGCCGCCGCCGCCAGCTAAAAGCAAAAGCAAACGACCACGACCACGACCACGACGGGCGACAATGGCAGCCGACGTAAAAGAAGAGGTAACAGGCGCACAAACTCAACAACGTTGCCGACAATGCGTCGTCGTCGTCATCGTCATCAGCGTGAGTTGCAGCTGTCGGTCTTTCCAACGTACCAGAAGCGGGAGCGGGAGCCGCACCAGCAGCAGAAGCCGATGCCGATGCCAAAGCCGAAGTAGAGGAACAGCTACAACGCTTGTTGTTATGGGTTTATGTGTGTTCCTCATTCTTCGCCGTCGTCATCGTAGTAGTCGTCGTCGTCGTCGTCGTCGTCGTTGTTGTTGTTGTCTTCTTCTTCTTCTGCTTGGTGCTGTTGATAGAGCCGCATGTGTTTGTTGTTGTTGTTGTTGTTGTTGTCATTATTTTTCGTACACACTTCGCTGGAGATTTTTCGCAATTCTTTTGCTTTTCAAATTCGTGGTGTGCAAAGGTTCATTTTTCGCGACAGCGGGCAGGAAATACCTCGGCTGAGGCTGAGCAGACTATTTTACGCGCACTGTTTACACCAAAAAGCAGCAGCAACAGCGAACTTCACAAAAATTAAAACTAAAAAAAAAGGAACAAAACAAAAACAAACCAACCAAAAAAAAAAAAAAAAACAACAAAAAACTGCAGCAGTAAAAATTGCCGCGAATATGGCTCGCATTGCTGGAGCTGCTGCTGCTTGCTGCTTACGGTTGAAGGGAAGCAGCACTCGCTCAAAAAGCGCACAACAACAACTACAATAACGTCAGCGGCATCAGCAGCAGCAGCAACACTAATAATAACACAACAACAACAACAACAACAACAACAACAACAACAACAAAACGAACAGCAAATCCCTGACACTGTCTCATCAACAGCGTGTGGAGCAACCAAGCAACGACTAAGCAAGCGGCCGCAAGGAGTCAGAGTCATGCCGTGGGTTTTTGCGGTGTTGTTGTTGTTGTTATTATTATTGGCGGTAGTGGTGCTGCTGATGGTGTTGCAGGCTAAAATTAGCGCGTAGTGCGCTTGGAACGTTAAAATTTTGAAAAAGCGCAAAACTGCGGTGTCCGCGATTCGACTCGGCGTGCCACAAACTCTCTCATTGGGAATTATGTACATACATATGTATAAAAAACTCACGCAACCATTTTTACAAGTTCGCGAAGCATTAACGACCGGCTGAAGGATATAACAATAGGTGCCCAATATGCCCATATGAATGTATGGGACCAGACCTTGGAATAGGTGACCAGACATTTTGTGTATGCATGGATGTGTGAAGTGCATATGTATATGTGTACGTATGTATGTATGTATGTATGTATGTATGTATGTATGTATGTATGTATGTATGTATGTATGTATGTATGTATTTAGTACATATGTATTAATGTATGTAGTACATATGTATTAATGTATGTAGTACATGTTTGTATGTATGTATGTATGTATGTATGCATGTATGTATGTACATATGTATATGTATGAACAGTAAATATACGTAGAAGCCATAACATAATTACCAAAATGTTAAAACAAAGTAAAATCCACGTTGAAAATTCCCAAATTTGCAAGAAAATGGTCCCATACGGCAACCCTGCCCTGCTCTGCCACTATCGCCTGCAGTTACTGATCGATTACTGTGACCTTTGGCACTGGCATTTGGCATATCAAAGTTCACAATAGACGAACAAAACTCAATTGCTGACCATATTTCAGGGGTCCGGTATAAAATAAACTACACTAGGATGTTCATGAAGATTCAAACGCTCGTGTGTAAAAATTCAGCATCACCACCAGCACCAGCAAAGTCAATTGTCCTTGATTGAGGTTACGCAATCTTATAAGTACGTATTGTATGTACGTCAGGACGTGTGTATGGATGTGTTTATGTTTATGTGTGTTATCATGTATATATGTATATATGTATATATGGTATGTACTCGTATGTATGTAAGTATGTATGTATGTATATATAAATGTGTGAATGTGTGTACATATAAACACATGCATATGAATGCCCTCGTACTGCTGCTGCCTGAGACCGTGCCCAACCACTGAGAACATGTCGTGAGCAGAGTTATTGGATATGACAGATTCTGATTCGATACAGGTAGTAAAGGAATGGTGTGGTGTGGAGTGAAGCAGCCTCAAAACACGTGCCACTCAGGCCATTATCAAAGCGGTCACATGTGCAGATACACATACCGCATGTGTGCGTGTGACGAGCGGAATGTGAGCACTGCAGGATATTGAATATTAAAGTATTTCCAAAGCATCATCATGAGTTCATCTTCCTCTTATACATACGAGTATATAGGATCGCTTAATATGTACATACATATGTATTATATGCACATACATATGTATTATATGCACATACGAGTACATATGTATTATACATATGTACATACATAAGTATTGTATGTAGCATCAAAGTTAACTAAGTTGCAAATATGTTTCGCAAGGGAACTCTCGATGGTTCCATAATTTTGTCTCTTTTGTTACAGTGTCAAATGCAACCTGAACGATAGGTTAGGTAAGGTTGAACTGGTTGGCGGTACATTACACATGGACCTACCTATTGGTACTTAGTGGTACTAGATGGAGCTAATCCTCTACGTAGAGTTCTAGTAGGCAACTTGTATGATGTCTACAATCTTAGCTAAACTCAGGGGAGCTTGAGTTCCATTCCTAAGACGTCTTCTAGCGTCCCCCAATTATTTTAAGCGTGTTCTAGATAACCCTGGTTTGAAGGACTAGAAGAGGTCGCTCAACTAGGGATAGTTTCGCTCTTAAGATTTGCCAACAGCGTCTCCCTGTTCAACGATTCATAAGACAGCTCTTAAATGGATATCTAGCTGGCACCGCAAAGAACCTTAAAGGTCTATGTGTGGCCTTCACGGCCGGTTAGTCTAACCCAGAGGTCGCCAAAATGGTCTATATAGACCCCCAGGGGTCTATTTGACAAAAGCGGTGGTCGACCTGAGCCAGGGGATTGTGCGATTTTCGTAATAAAAATGCAAAGTTTGCTTTAATTAACAGAAAATTACTTTTATGGGGGTCGATGGAGATTTTGAAAAATTATATAGGGGTCGATGATCAAAAAAGTTTGGCGGCCCATGGTCTAACCTAACCTAACCTAGATAACACAGGACATATGCATAAGAGATGTTCCAAGGTCTCCTTCGTACCCGGCTCTCTGCATTTCCTGCATATGTCCATAATCAATCCCTAAACACTCATGACTTTTAACTTGAACTTTTGTTTTCGTTGAGCGAGTTCTCATGACGTTTATTTCTGGAACAAATTAATCAGCTGTTTTTCAACTTTCATTGATTTCCGTAGTGAATCTATTTTCAATAGGTTGGCAAGTCACGAAAGTTTACGTAAGTCATGGATACTCGCAAACACTGCGCTTCATATGTTTGGTCGTAGCATCTGATTGATGAAAGACAACGTTCAAACTCTAGACTCTTCCAGATCTAGACTCTTCAAGATCTAGACTGTTCCAGTGCTATACCTTTCCAAATCTAGACTCTTCCAGATCTAGACTGTTCCAGTGCTATACCTTTCCAAATCTAGACTCTTCCAGATCTAGATTCTTCCAGATCTAGACTCTTCCAGATCTAGACTCTTCCAGATCTAGACTCTTCCAAATCTAGACTCTTCCAGTTCTAGACTCTTCCAGATCTAGACTAGTGAAATTGTACAATATCCCACAAGCTTGGCATAGCGCGGCTGTTGGTTTCAGACGCTATTAAGCGGATTCGTCGATTCTCCGTAGCGTATCTCGAAGATCCTGCACATTGTTGTACACACCGTGCAACACAAAATGGAGAAGCAAACCAACAAAAGAGAGCGAGGTTACCCAATCGGTAGCAGGCTTAGTTACTTTATATAGTATAATGGGAATTACTCGGATCAATCTTAAGAAGTTGGTAGCTCAATAGGGAAGCCGCAGGAAAGACACCCCTTTTATTAGAATATGGATGCAAAAAATGGGGAAAACACGTGTGATGCGAAAATGTACGCAACGAAAATTGGTACACGTCAAAGGCACAACTCCCTGTATACAAACACTGAGCGCTCCATCCTGATCCAGTACAACTCCCTGTATAACTCAAAGGCACAACTCCCTGTATAACTCAAAGGCACAACTCCCTGTATAACTCAAAGGCACAACTCCCTGTATAACTCAAAGGAATAAGGAGTATCAAACATTGAGCGCTACATCCTGACCTTAGACAGATCCAGCACCATCAGAGAAGTGATGCTATTGTAGACCTATTACCAGCCGGTACCCTCGGGGAGGGTTCACTCGAAGGATTTTCTACCGGCAGAACACATACTAAACTCAAAGGGACAACTCCCTATGTTTGTTATAGAGTGTGGGGGAGTACAGTTCTCCTCACTAGCTGGACTCTCCGTTGGTCTGGAACAGGGGGAAGCCGTCAAAAAAAATTCTCCTATGAGAATTAATGCATAACCAGATATTAAGAAAGAATGACCAAGCTTGTATTTCTACGGATTGCTCCAGAAGTTGAGCACTGCTGTTTGAGAACAGTGGTGGGCACTGTTGTTTGGTACCATATTCCTGGTGGGCACCTTTCCTATTGCTATGAGCACAACAACAAACAGGCTAATTTCACTGCTTGTGCACTGTTTACAGATGATTTAGCTACGAATCCGTTTTGTTTCGAGCATCGAACAAGGCAAAGAGCCACTAGGAGCGCCCTGGTCGGCTTTAGAACTTTCTAGAATTTCAGGCGGACATTAACATTTATGGATGCCGGTTTACTTACTATATAGAACCTACGCTATAGAATAAGAGTATGAGTTAGAAGAGTGGGTGGGTGGGTGTTAGATTGATTGTGGAGCTTTGGGAATTGTCACACTCTCACAACAGGTGAGATTCGTTACTTCTTTATGCAGATAATGTACATCTGTATATAGTGAGTGGTATATAGTGGAGTGCTGGTGAGCACACACTGGCCACATTATACCTCAACCCCTTTTCCCCTCCCTCTCGACACAGAAGATGCTGGAACCGGCGAAGCTACGCAACTCAAAATGCTCAGAGTTCAGTCCGTTACATGGTACGCTGTAAGGCGAATCGTCGGTAGGCCTACAAGAAGTGTCATGTGAGTATGAGTGTGCGAGTGTGTGTGTGTGTGTGTGTGCAATTTACACATACTTACTCACATATATGTGTGTATGCGTTTGGTCAAAATTTTGTATCATACAAAGCCATAAAATAAATGCTCCAACCTGAGCACCGCTGAGCCCCAGCAACAGCAACAACAACGACAACAAACCACAACGCCAAGCCAAGCCAAGCCAGGCCAGGCCAAGCCACCAACAGAGGCCGTACAATGTGTATGAATAGGAGGCAGGCAGGAGGAGGCAGCACAGAAAAAAATTTAACAAAATCAATAAAACACACTCTCAAACCGAAAACGTTGGACGCGGACGCGGACTCAGTTGTTATCACGTGTTAAAAAATACACTTCCACTGCTGATTGCAGTCAGCTTACAACTGAATTGAAAATTCAGCAGAGCATAGTGAAGCGCATTGCAAAAACGCAAACGCTTGTGCTTTTGGGCATACGCGATTGGGCTTTTCAGTTGATGGAGGAGAGTAACACACAACAAACGACACAGCGACGCTGGCTGGCTGGCTGTGGCTGGCTCGGCTTGGCATGGCATGGTATGGCAAGGCATGGGATGGCTTGGCTTGACTTGGCTGGCTGGCAGGCTGGCAGGCTGGTTGGCTGACTGACTGGCAACGAGGATGGAGACGACGAAAACAGAGGCCGCCGCCGCCGCCGCTGCTGTCGCCGCCATTGCCAACAGCCAACAAGCAACGCTAACGGCCGCCACCCGAAATTCAAAAGCGAATGAAATGGAAGTGAAGCGAATGAATAGCAGCGAGCAGCAGCAGCAGCAACAGCAGGCAGGCAGGCAGGAGGCGACAGGAACAGCGTGGCTGGCGTAAAGCAGAATGAACATAAAATAGGCAGACAGGCCAGCCAGGGCAGGGCAGAGCACGGCAGGCCGGGCACGGCTCGGCACGGTATTACTCTGGCAAGCGCAGCAATGCAAGGCAAGCAGCAAGCTGCCAGGCCGGCACAATGGCATCAGCAAAACCCTAAAAAGTCCAAACCACTGCAAATGAAAACGCTCACAGGCCGGGCCGAGTGACTCTGAGGCAGGCTAAGGCTGACTATAACACCAACGACACAACGCCAACAGCAAGCAGGCGGCCTCCATGCTGGCCCGGCTGAGCTACACAGTCAGCAAGCCAGCCCCAGTGCCAGTGCCACAGCCAGTACCAGAGCCAGCGTGTTTCATGGGGTAAATAACGCTTGGCAACAAACGCAGCGAACGACACAGCAGAAGCAGAAATAGAGGCAACAGCATGCAGCGGCATGAATAAAACACAGACGCCAAACCACGTAGCGTGCAAAGGAAGCGAATGTGATATTCTAAAAAAAAAAATAAAAAAAAATTAAATAAAAGGAAAAAAAAACACATTTTAAAAAACGCCAGTAAACAAACCAAAAAGGAGAAAATAATAAAACAGGAGGAATTTTAAAGAACACACACAAGCGACGACCAAATTACGACAATGACGAGGACGACTATGTCGGCGGCGGCGACGGTGGCGACGACTACCACGACGGCGATGGTTGTGGTGGTGGTGCTGCTGCTGCTGATGACGATGATTACTATTGCTGCGAATGGCAAATGCGTCGTCGCTCGCGTTTCGAAGGTAGGCAAGGCACACACCGCACACCAAAGAGCCCAGCAGAGCAGAGCAGAAGCAGTCAAAGGCAAAGGCAAAGGCACGGCAGACACAGGCGTATTTAGCGCTCGGGCAAAATCCCGGCACACATAAAACGCGCAAATTTTCAAGCGAAACCGAATCGAACTCGAAAGCGAGAATCCAGCGAGAGCGAACAACTGTGTGCCCACGGTGAGGAGCGGGACAAGGGGCTGGCAATGATGACGGCAGAGGCAGAAATGCATGTGGCCGACACCACCAGCCAAGTGCCAAACAGCAAGCCAGCAAATGAGCGTATGAGGCGGCTCGGCTCGTCATCTTAGCGTAGCGTTAGCGTGTGTATGTACGAAGCATGCATAGGCTTCGTACATACACACGAACGAACACACAAGCGCACATACACACAGCCAGACCCACTCACGAAGCTGGCCGGGCCAACAGCAGTAAAGCCGACGCGGGCAGGCAATCAGACAGGCATGCATGCATGAATGAATGCGTGCGCTGGCACGGTTGGCGAGCTGAGCTGGGCTGAGCTGAGCTGGCTGGAACGTGTTCTGTTTTGTTGTTTTTGTTCGATTTTCTGTACAGAACGAACTTCCTTGCAGCGAATGGACTACTAATTTAGTTCAGCACGATGCTTGGATTTCGGAGCCTAAATACTACTTCAATGCTTGCTGGAGAGGACACTGGTGTGGAAATGATGGAAACTGCTTGCGACATATGCGTGGGCGATGACAATTTGACACGATACAACTGGAAAATCAAAACTTATACATATCAGGGTAACCATGCCCCTTTACTGCTTACATGACTAATAATTATTAATTATAATTACGCGCAGTCACTTATAACAAAATAATGACTTAATAATAACATAATAATGACTTAACAACATAATAATGACTTAATAATAACATAATAATGACTTAATAACATAATAATGACTTAATAATAACATAATAATGACTTAATAACATAATAATGACTTATTAACATAATAATCACTTAATAATAACATAATAATAACTTAACTACATAATAATAACTTAACTACATAATAATGACTTAATAATAACATAATAATGAGTTAATAACATAATAATGAGTTAATAATAACATAATAATGACTTAATAATAACATAATAATGACTTAATAATAACATAATAATGACTTAACAACATAATAATGACTTAATAATAACATAATAATGACTTAATAACATAATAATGACTTAATAATAACATAATAATGACTTAATAACATAATAATGACTTATTAACATAATAATCACTTAATAATAACATAATAATAACTTAACTACATAATAATGACTTAATAATAACATAATAATGAGTTAATAACATAATAATGAGTTAATAATAACATAATAATGACTTAATAACATAATAATGACTTAATAATAACATAATAATGACTTAATAATGTAATTATGACTTAATAATAACATAATAATGACTTAACAACATAATAATGACTTAATAATAACATAATAATGACTTAATAAGAACATAATAATGACTTAATAACATAATAATGACTTAATAACAACATAATAATGACTTAATAACATAATAATGACTTAATAACATAATAATGACTTCAAAATAACATAATAATGACTTAATAACATAATGACTTTATAATAACATAATAATGACTTAAGAATAACATAATAATGACTTAACAACATAATAATGACTTAATAGTAACATAATAATGACTTCATAACATAATAATGACTTAATAAGAACATAATTATGACTTAATAATAACATAATAATGAGTTAATAACATAATAATGACTTAATAATAACATAATAATGACTTAATAACATAATAATGACTTAATAATAACATAATAATGACTTAATAATAACATAATAATGACTTAATAACATAATAATGACTTAATAATAACATAATAATGACTTAATAACATAATAATGACTTAATAATAACATAATAATGACTTAATAACATAATAATGACTTATTAACATAATAATCACTTAATAATAACATAATAATAACTTAACTACATAATAATAACTTAACTACATAATAATGACTTAATAATAACATAATAATGAGTTAATAACATAATAATGAGTTAATAATAACATAATAATGACTTAATAATAACATAATAATGACTTAATAATAACATAATAATGACTTAACAACATAATAATGACTTAATAATAACATAATAATGACTTAATAACATAATAATGACTTAATAATAACATAATAATGACTTAATAACATAATAATGACTTATTAACATAATAATCACTTAATAATAACATAATAATAACTTAACTACATAATAATGACTTAATAATAACATAATAATGAGTTAATAACATAATAATGAGTTAATAATAACATAATAATGACTTAATAACATAATAATGACTTAATAATAACATAATAATGACTTAATAATGTAATTATGACTTAATAATAACATAATAATGACTTAACAACATAATAATGACTTAATAATAACATAATAATGACTTAATAAGAACATAATAATGACTTAATAACATAATAATGACTTAATAACAACATAATAATGACTTAATAACATAATAATGACTTAATAACATAATAATGACTTCAAAATAACATAATAATGACTTAATAACATAATGACTTTATAATAACATAATAATGACTTAAGAATAACATAATAATGACTTAACAACATAATAATGACTTAATAGTAACATAATAATGACTTCATAACATAATAATGACTTAATAAGAACATAATTATGACTTAATAATAACATAATAATGAGTTAATAACATAATAATGAGTTAATAATAACATAATAATGACTTAATAACATAATAATGACTTAATAATAACAAAATAATGACTTAATAATAACATAATAATGACTTAACAACATAATAATGACTTAATAATAACATAATAATGACTTAATAACATAATAATGACTTAATAATAACATAATAATGACTTAATAACATAATAATGACTTATTAACATAATAATCACTTAATAATAACATAATAATAACTTAACTACATAATAATAACTTAACTACATAATAATGACTTAATAATAACATAATAATGAGTTAATAACATAATAATGAGTTAATAATAACATAATAATGACTTAATAATAACATAATAATGACTTAATAATAACATAATAATGACTTAACAACATAATAATGACTTAATAATAACATAATAATGACTTAATAACATAATAATGACTTAATAATAACATAATAATGACTTAATAACATAATAATGACTTATTAACATAATAATCACTTAATAATAACATAATAATAACTTAACTACATAATAATGACTTAATAATAACATAATAATGAGTTAATAACATAATAATGAGTTAATAATAACATAATAATGACTTAATAACATAATAATGACTTAATAATAACATAATAATGACTTAATAATGTAATTATGACTTAATAATAACATAATAATGACTTAACAACATAATAATGACTTAATAATAACATAATAATGACTTAATAAGAACATAATAATGACTTAATAACATAATAATGACTTAATAACAACATAATAATGACTTAATAACATAATAATGACTTAATAACATAATAATGACTTCAAAATAACATAATAATGACTTAATAACATAATGACTTTATAATAACATAATAATGACTTAAGAATAACATAATAATGACTTAACAACATAATAATGACTTAATAGTAACATAATAATGACTTCATAACATAATAATGACTTAATAAGAACATAATTATGACTTAATAATAACATAATAATGAGTTAATAACATAATAATGAGTTAATAATAACATAATAATGACTTAATAACATAATAATGACTTAATAATAACATAATAATGACTTAATAATAACATAATAATGACTTAATAACATAATAATGACTTAATAATAACATAATAATGACTTAATAACATAATAATGACTTAATAATAACATAATAATGACTTAATAACATAATAATGACTTATTAACATAATAATCACTTAATAATAACATAATAATAACTTAACTACATAATAATAACTTAACTACATAATAATGACTTAATAATAACATAATAATGAGTTAATAACATAATAATGAGTTAATAATAACATAATAATGACTTAATAATAACATAATAATGACTTAATAATAACATAATAATGACTTAACAACATAATAATGACTTAATAATAACATAATAATGACTTAATAACATAATAATGACTTAATAATAACATAATAATGACTTAATAACATAATAATGACTTATTAACATAATAATCACTTAATAATAACATAATAATAACTTAACTACATAATAATGACTTAATAATAACATAATAATGAGTTAATAACATAATAATGAGTTAATAATAACATAATAATGACTTAATAACATAATAATGACTTAATAATAACATAATAATGACTTAATAATGTAATTATGACTTAATAATAACATAATAATGACTTAACAACATAATAATGACTTAATAATAACATAATAATGACTTAATAAGAACATAATAATGACTTAATAACATAATAATGACTTAATAACAACATAATAATGACTTAATAACATAATAATGACTTAATAACATAATAATGACTTCAAAATAACATAATAATGACTTAATAACATAATGACTTTATAATAACATAATAATGACTTAAGAATAACATAATAATGACTTAACAACATAATAATGACTTAATAGTAACATAATAATGACTTCATAACATAATAATGACTTAATAAGAACATAATTATGACTTAATAATAACATAATAATGAGTTAATAACATAATAATGAGTTAATAATAACATAATAATGACTTAATAACATAATAATGACTTAATAATAACATAATAATGACTTAATAATAACATAATAATGACTTAATAACATAATAATGACTTAATAATAACATAATAATGGCTTAATAACATAATAATGACTGCATAGTAACATAATAATGACTTAATAACATAATAATGACTTAATAACAACATAATAATGACTTAATAACATAATAATGACTTAATAACATAATAACGACTTCAAAATAACATAATAATGGCTTAATAACATAATTATGACTGCATAGTAACATAATAATGACTTAATAACATAATAATGACTTGATAATAACTTATAAAGGATAATAATAATGGATTGAGGAATTCATAAGGACCCTGTAACCCAGACAGACCACATTTGCTTTAGATTACATATGTACATATAGTAGACTAAGGCCAGTTAAGGAACTAAGGGTTCAGGGTCTTACTATCCAAAACGTTTCAAAGCCCTAATCAACCCTACTAAGGATAACCTGAGAATGATGACAGGCCTGCTAACAGGGCACTCACTACTGTTCACTTCTTCGCACTTCACACTTGATGAATATGAGCGGAAGCAGCCTCGGACTTCTGCAGAGTTTGTATGGAGCAGCAACTGACGTCCTCATGTTCTCTAATGTATGTTCTTCCCCTGCACTATTTGCATGCTCGCCATACATTCTTAGGAGTCTACCAAGGTTCAGCTGGTGAGAAATCTCTGGGGCCAAAACTCAATCTTACATCTAATCTTATAACCCAGAAGATTGGACTCAAGGAAGAATATGGATAAGATCTGTTATGATATGACCAGATGTCGGTGCTGGAAAAAAGTCAAAACTGTTAACTATCAAATCGCACCTTTGGTGCCCCATTTCTTACAATCCTGACAGAGCTATCATTCTTTAATATTAGAGACATAGCATAGTTCATCAAACTGTCAGGATGGTTTTCTGCAACATAAAGCAAGGTTCATCAAACTCTCAGGATGGTTTCCTGCAATATGATGTGGGAGTCGTGTCTTTCCCGGCGCTGTCCTAAGTAAGGGAACTTTTTAGTCAGTGCTTGAACGGCGCCACATCGTGGTATCACAATGGGCCATTGGCCATTACGTGAGCTCAAGTGTGCTTTTGGCAAACTAGGCGGCCACTCCTACCTACCTAACTATCACAACATCAACCAAATGAAACGTAACGTCAAAGAGGCACCCTTCCAGATGAGTACAAACTTTCCACTAACAACGGGTTATGAAATCTTCAACCTCAATATCGAAGCTTCTGCAGAAATCACACGAGAAGATTTCCACTCTAATTCTCCCGTCACATGGAACAGTAGAAAGGCGTCCAAAAGTTCTGAAGGACCTACTTTGACCATAATACATATACACAGATCAAATTATATGCCTCAATACATATGTACTACATGCATATGTACTACATACATATGTACTACATACATACATATGTACTACATACATATATACTGCATACATATGTACTACATACATATGTAGATACTGGAACTAGGTATTGTCAACGAATTCACGTTTTTCGCCCTGTGTATGCTTGCAGGGTTTTCAGAGCATCTGCAACTCATTACCATCACCCATTAGCCAGGCCATTACACTTACCATACCATGTCATTAAAGCACATGCAAATCCAGCCACACATGTGCATGCATACGTAGGAACTTTTCAATCGTGCAGACATTCATTCGGTCAAATGCAGCAGGAGCCGCAGAAGCAAGCAAAACTCCCAACCAAACGGAGTTCAACTGCAGCGCCGACAACACCACACACCAGCGCATATACCCACATATATACGTAAGTATGTGTGTGTGTGTGTGTGCAAGTATGTATGTATGAAAGTATGAGTGTATATATGTATGTATGTAGGTGTGTATTCGCATGACGAAACAAATACTGCATTAGTCAGCGGGCACCGATTCTGCTGCACCACTGCTAGACCACCCCCTCATGCACGGTCGATGCGTATATATATGTATGAGTAAGTAGTATATAGGGGGGCTCTGGAGGTGTATAAGCAACGCTTTCCCCTTCATGGGCATAGAGTAAGCTCTGGGAAGGCAGTTGGTGTGGCCGCCTGCAGTGCGTAAATTTGCAAGCCGGCCGGTTGCCTTCGTCGCGCGCCGGTGCGTGCGTGTTTGGGTTGGGTTGGATTGGGTTGGGTTGGGCTGGGCTGGTTTGGTCTGTGGCGACTGCAGTAAAATGCATGCGCCAACAAGGTTGCTCACTCCCAACAAGTAGATGGCGAGGGATATGCGCCACTGTGAGTATGTTGGGTGGAATTGTTTGTTACTCCGCGCGAAAATCGACCGAAACAGTTGCATGTAAATAACAGACGCGTATGGAAAAGACGATTGCAGCATGGAATATGTCAGCTCAACTCCAGAGGCAGTAAATTGCTTCCTTGGCAGTTTGAAAAGAGTGCACCGGAAGCAGCACAACCAGATTGCGCAGATTGACAAACGACGGGACTGCGAGTACGCAGTTCGCTTACGTCTGCAATACTCGTCGTCATCAAGGCAGAAAGCGGCCGCGCGGCATATAAAACTGCAGCCTCAGCCAAGGAGTCGGTGGCTCAGTGTACGGGGTCCAGTTCAGTACTCGTTTCAATAAACAAAAAACATCAATGGTCGGTCGCTCCACCACTAACATCAATGGTCGGTCGGTCCAGACCGGCTCCCTGGAATGGGTTTGTTTTTGTTTACTTTGCAGATCTTTCTGGTTGGCATTTTGTTGCAATCATAAATAACCAATTTGATATGTGATATAAACAAAAACAAACCAAGTCATCTCGGGTATAAGAGAGAAGGTATTCCAAACAATAAAAAAATACACTTAAGCAGAAGAATCACTGAGAGTAAAGTTTTCAACATCAACAACCCAAATATTTGTCACTCGACCGGGTCTGCGGCCACACACGTTGCAGCTCACTGCAGGCCCCTGCTGGCAGTACAAAATGTGGTCGCCTTATTGGAAGCGTTGAGCAAAATACGAAACGTTGCTGGTGCTGGTGGTGGCGGCTTCATAAAGACGTTGGTTTTAGTTATTCCAAAATAATTAAATAAATAAACGACTCAAACTGGCGCTCAGCTTGGGCAGCTGCTGAAGAACTGAATACAACGACTTCGGCTGCTGCAAAGGTAGCATCATTAAAATCCATTCCCATGTAAGTGGAAATTCGGGTGGCCCAGTATCAACGCCCGGAATCCGAGTGGTCCAGTATCAGTGCAGATCAAATTTCAATACAAAACGATTTCCACCCTTTCCCTGCACCCGCTACCAACCAGACTAAGGACGATTTACACCTCTTTCCCTGCCAACCAGACTAACGACGATTGACACCCTTTCCCTGCACCCTCTACCAACCAGACTAAGGACGATTTACACCTCTTTCCCTGCCAACCAGACTAACCACGATTTACACCCTTTCCCTACACCCTCTACCAAGCAGATTAACCACGATTTACACCCTTTCCCTACACCCGCTACCAACCAGACTAAGGACGATTGACACCCTTTCCCTACACCCTCTACCAAGCAGATTAACGACGATTGACACCTCTTTCCCTGCCAACCAGACTAACCACGATTTACACCCTTTCCCTGCACCCTCTACCAACCAGACTAACGAAACTCATCACCCGCGAATTGGAATGTGTTCTTTTTAGCGGAGTTTAAGGACATAACTCCACTAGTTCAAAGAGATCTTTGCCTGTCTTAACCCCAAACCCAGCACAACAATGTCATGAAAAATTATATGTTCACATACCATCATCATTGTTGGCTCGACGGTCCTCTTTGAACCTTGACCTACCACATATTCAGATATATTAACGCAGATTTCGTCAGGAAATGGACTCTTCCAACACATAATATAAGCCTACTATCAATTCACAAGCAACAAACACTGAGATATGGCCAAATTCTCAATAGCTCTTTAAGTTTCTGTGGTTCAAGTGTGAGAAGAACTACAACACCACCATCCACCACCCTCCGCCACCCCCAACCACCCTGAAAAGGCAGCAAACAAGCAACCGGACTAAAAGAAAACAAATGCCTGTGCACCCCCACAAGGCAACACCACGACACGAACACGCAGATAGCAAGCAACTGGTGGCAAAATATTGAGTACTAGGAATGCATGAAAATGTGCGCGTAGACGAGAGTGTTTCCGGCGACGTGGAAAGCAAAGAGACACAACATAAAAGCAGCAGCACACATGAAGAATCTCAGCCCAGAATAACGACGACGATGACTACGCTTGCAACTGACAACTGAACAAAATGGAATTAATTGTCCACTAATCATTATTTACATTCATTTGCCAGTTTCCTTCCCGCAGTTCTACAAAAGTGATGGTCGCATGCATTCAACTGAGGTTTCTAGTATACATTGGACATCTCCAAACGTGTCAGTTATTATATTTGCCTCGTCTCCCAGCAAATGCGGTGGAATTTGTTTAATATATTCACCAGTAAATTGAGGAAATTGCGGTGCCACTCCATTCCCAATCGATTTTAAGCATTCAACAAACTGAACTTCGTCAATGAAACACGGCAAAATAAATTAAATTCACTCCAAGTTGTGATGCAATTTTCAATCAACCATGCGGCAAAATCCCCACACAACAAAATGGAGCTGCCTCCGAATAATTTATTTTTTATCCGATTCCCAGTTGACTGAATCTCTCAATAACCTATCGATACGTGTCAGTAGAGACTTCGTCAGTGATCAGCAAAGGGGCGGCTGCACCCTTAATTGGCCCAGAACCTCCTTCTGTGGTGTAGGCAAGGGGTGTTCCAGAAGCTTAGGAGTGATGGGGTACATCTTAGGCACAAGCAGTGGATTAACATACCTGATCTAAGGGTATCAAAGAGACTGCCAGGGACATACCACCTAAAACGAGTCGAATCATTCATCAATCTCTCGAAGAACAATGTTAGGATGATGACAGACCTACTTACAGGACACTGTAAATTGAACTCACATATGGTGACGGCCCCTGCAGATTCTGTATGTAGGAAGAGAAGACGTCCTTGCATGTGCTGACACAATGCCCGGCTCTCATGCACACCCCCATGAAATACTTAAGATTCCTCCAAGGTTCTGCTAATGATGTGAAACCTCTGGAGCCAAAACTTGTCATCACGTTTATCCAACACAGATAGGGTTCAAGAATTTACTTGGAACCAGCAGATAGGGCTCAAAGTTGTACTTTGAACCTCTGATGACGTCACAATAGATCGTAAGGTCGGGGTGCATTTAAAGTATGATACAGAAAATGCATTGTATAAGCAAAACTACGCCAAGCCGCTTCAGTTGATCCAACATATCGACCATCTAAAAAAATCCTCACTTCATCAGGTTGAAGTTTTTGATGTTCGGCACTTCCTTCAGTACTCAAACTGCATGGATGAAAGCAACCCCACAAGACCGTGCATCCTGTGCCTTGAAACATACTCATTAAATTTTTGATTGAGTGTTAATATCTGGAATTTCAGCGCAAACCACTCGATCAATGTCATTTGGAGAAACAATTCTATCGTCTTCACTCAAACTAATCAAAACATGAGCATGAAGCAAACCACACCTTTGTTTATCCACGAAGCATACTACTCTGGACCCTTCATATGGGAAAAATACACTCGTTTACTCCCCCGATATAACCAGGATGTATGAAGCCTGACCGCTCACTTAATTCTACGAAAATCATCATCATTGTTGGCTCGACGAACCTAGTTGGACCTTGACCGCCCACAATTCCACGAAAATTTTTATCCTAATACGATTCCAACAGAAGACTGACAAGTAAAATTAAGGAAAAAACCTGTATTATTATATATATATATATATATATATATATATATATATATATATATATATATATATATATATATATATATATATATATGTATATATATATATATATATATATATATATAGAATTATTATGTGTAAGTATCAGATATTGACATAAATGATGTCAAATTGGTTCCCCCGCATGTTCACCTGGAAGCACTACAACACTACAAGGCCGCAAGGCTATAACAACAACAATTACATTAGATTAGATTGTCAGTTGAATTGTCAATTACGTGAAAAAAGCTGATCGCTAAAAAGCCAGAAAAATTGAAAGAAGGCAACAAACGATCAGCAGAGAGTCCTGATGTTCACTATGTAACGGCAATACGTCCAAAAACATAACCAGAACCATGGTTAAATTACTCTACCAGGGGACTTCAAATAGAGGAAAGACAAACTTCATCTCTGTTCTGTCAAAAATCACATACAAATGTCAAAATTACATTTTACAAATAATAAAAATAGCAGAAAAATTTCAAAATTACATTTTACAAATAAAAAAATAGCACACAAATGTCAAAATTACATTTTACAAATAAAAAAATAGCACACAAATGTCAAAATAACATTTTACAACACCAACAACCGCAGCAGAAAGGACGAGAACCAATTTCTACGTTTTTCATACAATTGAAAAAAAAAATATATGTATATATACATAGGCCGATCCATAATATAACCGTGAAGTGGTGCAAGCTCAGAGCGCCTTTCTTTCTATGTTATGAATAAGAGTGAAAAATCTATATCAATATACTCGTATATTGACAACAAAAGCATCGCAGAGCTGAGATAAGTGCGTCCAGAGACCACAGAGACGCGACACTTGAACGTCTCTCGTTTTGAGCACACTAACACATGCGCAAAACTCTTGTAGTGTGGCAGATTTTCTTCAGCACCAATGATAAACAAACCTATCCATATAGCCAACCAATGATAAACAAGGACAGTTTTTTTCAACGTCAGAAAATTTGGCGTTTAAGTGTCGCTTCTCTGTGTTCTTTGGTACGTCTGTTCGTAATGCCGCGATCCATGATGCAATTACTTTGAATGGTGATGGAACTTCAAACACCGCTAAATTATATTTACGTTCTGTAAACAAAAAAGAGGTGTGTCGTTATCTGCTTAGGCGTGGGAAGTTTATAATACAAATATATAAATAGTCGATTTTTTTAAAATTATATTATAAATAAATCAATTAAATTTATGAACGGCAACGGAAGCAGAATCCAGTACATTGGCAACAGAAACCAATTCAACAAGGGAATTTGTAACAGAACAGCAACAGAATTTAGCGACAGAAAATGAGCGTTTGGCAACAGAACAGAAACAGAACTCATAATGAGTACTTATTTATTAAAATTGTGTTCAAGGCTTGCACAGAACTAACGAAACAAGGGTAACTATATAAAAAGACAGACCCTAGAAGTGTATGAGTTTTGTCAAACTGCACTCAAGTATGTAATTTTTGACACCAGGATCTCGTAATTTGTGTCCAGACAGATAATAAGACACAGCTTCCAGAGTTTCGTTTTGAATTAAAAGTTATTTGCACTTTCATTCAAATTTTAATTGCATTCACTAAATTCAAATGTTCATTGAAACATTGAAAACAAATGAAAGGCCCCATAAGTCAGTTGACGGTTCAATAGGAAACCGGTAGGCAAAAATATAAAATAAAAAAATATATATAAAATATGGATCCACCTTAAAAATAACTTGGAATTGATTTTAAAATGTTCACAAGGTAAAATCACTCTTTTTCTTGTCCGTTCACATTTTAGTTATTTTTTTTTTAGCGATCAGCTGTTTTCACCTTACTTTAATGACATTGTTGTTGTTGTTGCAACCTTGCGGAAACTTTGTTTTAGAGCTTTGTCTCTTTTTGCAATTTTTTACTAACAAATTTGCTTCTAAATCCACATTGGAGACTATTAAGCCAAGCCATAAGTCGAACAATTTTCTATATAGTTATTTTTACAATTATATCTTCCACCTGCTCTGGTTATAATTCAAAATTAGGTATGATACACTTTTAAATTTAAATATTTAGTGCAGTTCAATAATTTCCACTGAAGGCGCAGAGTGACATAAAGCAGAAACGGCAACAGAAACAGTCTCCAGTATATTTTCAATAGAAACTACAAAATTTAACGACAGAAAATTAATGTTTGGCGACAGAACGGAAACACCTTGTAGTTTCTGTTGCAAATGTTCTGGATTCTGTTTCTGTTTCATGCCACTCTGCACCTTTACCAGAGAATACAGAGAAAAGACTCTTGTTTTGTCAGAGAACACAGAGAAACGACACTTAAACGTCAAATTATCAGATGTTAAAAAAAAAACTTTCATCATTAGTTAGTTTATCATTGGTTTTGAGGAAAATCAGCCACACTACTACAGTTTTGCGCAAAGCGTTCAAGTATCGCGTCTCTGTGGTATCTCGTTTTGAGCACACTTACACATGCTCAAAACTATAGTAGTGTGGCTGATTTTTGTCAGATCCAATAAAAAACAAACCTATCCATATAGCCAACTAATGATAAACAAGGACAGTTTTTTTAAACATCAGAAAATTTGACGTTTAAGTGTCGCTTCTCTGTGTTCTCTGCCTTTCACGGGGAAAAACAAGAATACAGATTACAAAATATAAATAAATCACGATGATATTTGCATAAATAGAGTATAATAAGGGCTGAATAATTAATTAGTATATTCGAATTTATTAATAAGAAATTATCACATAAAGACAGAAAGCTGCCAGCACTAGAAACTTGGGATTTCAGCTGGTGCGAGTAAGTGAAAATATACTCGTACAGATTTGTCCTATTTCATCCTATTGGAGTTTTTCCGCATATTCTACCGATATTCGCTACTAAACGAAATTTAAAACTATTCTATGATCAAGCTCCATCTCGAAGCTTGTTGGGAAGCAATACGATTAAATTTGGTGTAAAATATATGCAACGGTACTCACTAGTAAAGTGGACTGCATTGTTGAAAATAAAGACCACAAACAATAAAAACCATATAAAGAGGATTGCTTGACAGAAGGAAAATTCAAAAAGTGATAATCAAAAGTAAACGCCTGCCTCAGAGTGGCATTGCAGGCATTTTGGCACACGACCATAATCTGTGCATGTGTCGTGAAGTCACTATCGAGAGTCGAGTATGTGCGTATGTGCACCGCCAGTAGTGACGTTGAAGGAAAACCCAACCAAGGTGTACGAACACTTAAATTTTCAACTAAGTGGAAAACAACAACAAGGCAGCAAACAAGGAAAAGAAGAAGAGATTGTATGTTTTCTTATTGTGACTTACCATGTTCGTATGGTGAGAATGTGCCAGCATCAATGTTAATGTACGGATCGATTTTAATAGATGTGACATCCATGCCGCACGACTTGAGCAACGTGCCAAAGGAAGAGGCAATAACGCCCTTGCCAACGCCGCTGATTACACCGCCGGTGACCAGAATGTACTTCATGCTGCGGCTGCTGCAATAGAGTATAGAAAGGTTTGCTTTACAGCAGCCAGAGAAAGAGGCACTTCTAGCTTGTTCGGCTGTGAACTCACCTTGTGATTGTGTTTGTCTTTTCGACTCGGAAACCAAAACAAATGAAGCGAACTAAGTCAGAAACACTGCTTTGTGGTAATTGCAAATAAAAACGTTTGTTGCAAAGCACGCGGTTTTAGTTGATAATGGATCTCTTCTATCTAATTCGATTGGTGTGGCCTGCTCTGCTTGGTCTCGAAAGTTACAGGTTTTCGTTAAAGCACGCTGGACTAACAACAGCGCGCACGCATTCCATTCACACACGATACTCAAAATGAATTCTTCACACTTTGTACTTAAATAAATAAGTAAAACCAAAAAAAAACACAGACAAAATATCTATTTTTTATATAATTTATGTGCAACTATTTATTTATTAAATAATTGCGTCGTTACTATGCTTTCTCACTGTATACATATTGAGCAAAATATATATTTATATATACGTTTTTGCACAAGGCAAAGAAAAACGTGCAGATTATCCCGCCACAAATAGACAATTACGAATTTGCCAACGAAATGTGCACGACTGATTACCAATGACGGAAATCTGTTAATGAAACCACCACATTTGCCAAGAAACGATGGGATCAGCAGTTCAGAACAACGAGGAAACGAAACGCAATATTTCACCAACACACAGTCCGTGGCAAAAATATAGATACAGTGCCTCTGAAAGGTCTGTGGGTAGTGGTGGGTAGCATGTGAAAATGCAAAAGAGTAAATTCAGTGTATGATTGACTTAGGGCCAAATACAATAAAGGTCCGAATACAATAATGCGAGAGAACGAGACGAGAGCGAGACTGAGTCTCGGCCGAGATCGCGTTTTGCACTGTCTCGCATTCTAATATACAATCAACAAAGTGCTAGCCATATTTACACAATAGCAAAAGTGTTAAAAAACTATTAAAAACTAAATGTTTTGAAATTTTTTAATTAATAAAATACACGCGGAGCCACAAACAGCAAAACAGAAATAAAGAAATGCGTATTACAAAACAATTGATTACTTTAACAAATTGTCTCGGACGAGAGTGCGAGCAATTTCTAATTTTTTAGAAATGCCTCATCTCGCCGTATCGCATCACGCATTATTGTATATTGCCACAAACAATCCTTTGGTAAATTCTTTTTGTCATCTCGGCCGAGATTCGGTCTCGCTCTCGTCTCGGTCTCTCGCATTATTGTATTCGGGCCTTACACCATAGGGCCGTAACTTAAACGTCAGATTTTTTACCGTATGAAAAAAAAAACATATACACTATATGTGAGTTCACCTCGAAAAAACGGGTGCCATTGTACTAAAAATTTCATATTTCGAAATTGTAGTAGGAAAAGAAAAAAAGGAACAATCGGAATAAAAGCGTTTATCACTTTATAGTATTTTTTATTAGTAAAACGGAAAATAAAAATATAAAACAAATAAATAATACAGTAATAAATAAATAATAAAAAAGTTGTATCAAATTTATTTAAAGACAACAATTTAAATTATATGTAGATTATTTGGTTTGGTTAGTATATTATCACATTTGTGCTATAAATAAAATAATATTCATATTGCTTATCCATATTGCACCCACTGAGTGATTGGCACTAAAAATTATCTCTTACATGATAAAATATTCACAAGTGTGAAATACAAAGAATCTTTTAAAATTAGGTTCAGTTGCATCTCTATTAAACAATTTTAGAACAAAGTAAATTCGAATTCTAATAAAAAGAGCTAACATGAGAGTGGTTGTGCAATTGCTGCAACAAATAAAGGGTTCTATATCTAACATTTGCTCAAAAATTAATTGACTAGCCCCATTTCTATGGCAAACCTCATTAAAATGTGTAAATTAAAATTGTTCCTCTAATTTATCTGTGTGTGCAATGAATGCTGGTGGAGGCTTCACAAGGTTACAATTATCAATTTATTTTTCTACTGTGAAGAAGAACTCGTCTGAAACTTCTTCATCTCCAAAAAAAGGTAGGGGCTCTAAGCAATTGTGGGATTTGTACAGCTTTAAATAAAGGTACCCACAAACATAAGCGAAAGCATTTCTATGCATAAAGATTGATTCATTAATGTTAGGAATATCTTGGGAACTTTGCCAAGATAAGTCTTGACTTAAGTTTTGATGATACACATTTTGTGAAGCGGAAAAAACCATTGGATCATTATTAAAATCTAAAACTGGCTCACAATTGCCCTTCACCACTATATCTACATATTTTTTTATTTTTATTGTGATATTCAATTGTTCGATTTTTATATAGTTTTTTAATACATTTTGAAGCAATATTTAACTAAAAGAAGTCAACGTATTTAATTAAATGTTTCTTGCAAGAATATAGTAATAAAATTACACTATATTATAGTATTGCTTTCATACACGGCACTGAGCGATTCATTAAATTGTATGAATTTTGACAACGTGTTGAGTAATTCCATGTAGATAAGATTTTGTACGCTACATGGTATTTGTTTTTTGTTATTTGTAATTTAGCTAATTGGTTGTTTGTGAAATGAATTCTCAATAATAATAAAACAACGCAATTATATAAACTATCAAATCTATTTAGATGCAAATTAGTATTTAAAATAATCCTGATTGCATTGTTAAATGTAGGCAAGCTTTCGCAGAAGTATTATATATATATATATATATATATATATATATATATATATATATATATATATATATATATATATATATATATATATATATATATATATATATATATATATATATATATATATATATATATTTTTTTTTATAAATTTTTTTTTTTTTTTCATTTACAAAATTCCACAGAATTCATATATTTATATGCTGCTTTCTGCTTTGGTATTTCATAATTTGACTAATACATTGTAATTTGCCTAGAATAAACTGTGTATTCATTAGATTTTTAGCTATGAATTGAAATTAAAATGCCCTAAAAATAGTTGTTTCAAAACAAAATCAAAGAATATAACAATTATTTAATTAAATATACGAACAGAATTGTGTTGCTTTTTTCTCTTATATTTGTTACTAAACATTTAAAGTAAGTTTAACAACATAGTTTAATAGATAAATATTTTCTTTAATTTTTTGTACTTTTGTTGGCATTAAGTTCATTAAAAACAATAAACAAGCCAAAAAAAATTATATATTAATATAAGAATTAAATAATAGTTTTAATAAATTTATTTGAGCATATAGAGTAGTGTACTTAATATTAGTAATGATTAAAATTATTAATCAGAAATAGTATTCACTAAATTGAATTTGGTACTTTTTGGAATGAGAATAGTATTAAAATATTAACGAACGACAACCCCAAATAGTGTTTTTTCCGAAACTCACCCCAATGTTTACATCCAGTGGGGAATGAAAAATTGCTTTGTTTACATCCAGTGGCGAAAAAATTGCCGGCAATACAAGTGTATTCTGTGAATGTATAAGTAAGTTTCATTTCTAATATTCTCTGCCCTTTACTACGCTCATATCTATATTTGCGTTGCTTTAAATAGAGATTAGTTTGATGGGCTAATTGTACTCTGTACAATACTACGAATGCAATAGCCTAATTTAAGTCTGTTATCCTGAGGAAATTAATAATTTTTGCATTAAATTAAAAGTATGGAAAAGCAAACAACCAATAATAAATTATCTCAGTCGGACAGCTCTTTCATATAAAGATGAACACAAAATAGGAGTCTTGAGCTAGGTGAATTTACTTACATTGTGATTGCAAGGTGAATTTCGCACCTCCGGAATTGTCAAACATAAGCAATATGCGATTAGATACTGTTCAAAATAAACGAAATTGAGAGGAATGGAGAAATGCATAAGAGCTGCTTAAAGTGGTACACAATTTATATAGAATATATTTAATAGTTAAATAGACTCATAATTTCTTCATAATCTTCAAACTTCACAAAAATAACAATTAAAAACTCTTATTCACTCAAATCAAAACTCTATTTGCAATTGCTTCAATTTTGACAGCTACTGAGGGAAAATTGGTTCAAAAAAATTGTTCTTGTAGTCACCATGTAAGTAAATTCACCTTGGCCTTGAGATTTGCTGTAGATTATATCATGGTTTAAGATGGTATGCACATCCTAATGAGTCTCCTGCCACTGTGAAAGACTGTAAAAGCGAAAATTTTCCAATAAATAGGTTACGAAATAATTACATTATTAATGGAAACGATCTAAGCGATTACTTGCTACTTATATTCACGGTCTTCACGATAAATTGTACAGTTTTTATATACATATTTATTATTAATTAATATGATATTAAAATAGCAAAGTAGGAAATTTTCATTATCCAATTACATTTTATATAATTAATTAATATTTATTTACTTAAATTTCAACCGGAATTTAATTGTATTTCAATATTATAATTTATATTATGACTTTTCTAATAATATAATATAACAGATGTGTGTACCTAAGCTTTCCACAAATCATTATTATAGTTTACTAATTTCTTGAACGCAATATTATAATTTAGTAATACTTTAATATTTATTTAATTAAGTATAAAGATTATTCCAATAGAGCAGCTTGTATATGCATATATTTATTATTTATTAGATTTATTATTTCAGGAAGTACTAGCACGGCGGCCCATAAAGACCTATTGTACTAAATGCATATTATTTGCCAATTGTTTGAACATTTAAAGGACTATAAAGGTTTCTGCATTGTGGAATTTTGTATTTACAAGTACTAATCTCATTTTGAGGGAGTGTGCATGTGTTAATGCAACGCTTCGAATGTGTTTGCTATTTCTTTCAACCCTCCATAATTAAAACATAAACATTTTATATATAGTTTATATATATGCTATAATATTAATTTCAATAAATTTTTGTTATTTTTAAGAATGTAGTAAATAAACCATTTAGTTAATTTCAGTTGTACTTTAGCGGCGCAAAAGCACACCTGCGGCCAAAAACTCACCATCAGGCATGATCCGTGTGAGCGATATTTCTGACAGGATTGTCAAACAAGTTTAATTTTGCCACTTTAATATAGGTTTCCATGCTTGTTTTTAATAAATTGAGCGCATTCATATAGTGTGTTTGATGAAAATGATTATGTTAATATTTGTTCGTAAATCTGGTCGTAATATCAGAGAATATAAGAAAAGAAACTTAAACGTAAAAATGGCAAACCAGCGAAATAAAGCAGACGTTCGTTGTACATGAATCCACTCAAAATCGTGGTCTGCTACGGATGCTGGCAGCGACAAAGGGTTTCTCTTCTCTGTATTCTCTGGTAATATTATTTGTATTGCAGTAGCAGCAGCAAAGTAATGGCCAATTGTAGTTAGTCCCTCTTTGAGCTGTGTTCACCATCTGTTCTTATAGGTATTGCCAGAGACCATAGAGACGGGACACTTAAACGTCAAATTTTCTGACGTTAAAAAAAACTGTCTTTGTTTATCATTAGTTGTCTATATGGATAGGTTTGTTTATCATTGGTTACCCAAAATTCTGATGAAAATCGGCCTCACTACTACAGTTTTGCACATGTGGGGTAGTGTGCGCAAAACAAGTCATTGCTCTGTATTCTCTGTTATTGCTTCGTCGGTATTAGCTGAATGGAAACCAGAGAACACAGAGAAAATAATCTCTTTTTCGCAGCCAACTTTCGTAGAGGACACACCACGATTTTGAATGGATTCACCACAATTCTGAGTGGATTCACAACGATAGTGGATTCCTGTACAATGTCCGTCTGCTCTATTTCGCTGCATTACCGTTTGACGTTTAAGTTTCTTTTCTCTGTGTTCTCTGATGGACACACGTTTGTGATTTCACCACTTTTCTGCAAATTGCCGTCAACACTGTTTATGGAAATCAGCTGTTTTTGACATTTTATATTCAGGCTTCTTCACCAACACTTCATAATTGTTGGTTATGTTATATTACTTGGTCTCATTTCGGCATTTAGGTGGGTTTAAATAAAAACATAAATATAGTAAGCAGTAATTTAAGTCTTAAAGTAATATAATAATACTTGCGAATAATAATGAGTCACAATATTGAGCGTGTGCCTGCAGAGGAAAATGATTTGCTTTTAATAAAGCCGCTGTAAGTACAAATTAAAATTCAGCGCTCAAAACAAAGCAAACTAATGAAAAGTGGGAAATTTTAGTGGCGCCGGACAGGAAGTGGGCAGATCCTGCATTATGCTGGAGTTCAAAGGGAAAAAGATAATGGTAAGTTGGCTGCCACAAAACCAGTTTCAATGCTGATACCGTACCGTCTTTATAGCTGGATTGCGGCATTCATCCGGGTCTCTCGGGAATGGACGCTTTACCCTATGTGGACCTGATCGAAGCGGATGAAGTAGATCTGCTTTTCATATCACAGTAATATGCCATATTCAAAATTATACGACACAGGTGCATGTTAATGAGTTCTTGATTTTATATAGTTTCCATTTAGATCACTGTGGTGCACTGCCTTGGTTTTTAATGAAGACCAGTTTCCGCGGACGATGCTTTATGACGCACGCAACCAAAGCCATCTATCGTTGGATGTTGTCGGATTATATTAAAATTAGTAATATTTCTACCGAGCAAATGCTTTACACCGAAGCCGATCTGGAGGCATCTATGGAGAAGATAGAGACAGTGAATTTCCACGAGGACCGTGATGTGTTGGGTGTGCGATTTTGTGCCTATAATGCGGGGCATGTTTTGGGTGCTGCCATGTTTATGATTGAAATTGCGGGCGTGAAAATACTTTATACGGGCGACTTTTCCCGCCAAGAAGATCGTCACTTAATGGCAGCTGAAATTCCGCCCTCAAAGCCCGATGTGCTCATAACGGAGTCCACTTATGGCACACACATACACGAAAAACGCGAAGATCGCGAGAATCGCTTTACGACTTTGGTGCAGAAGATTGTCACACAAGGCGGACGCTGTCTGATACCCGTCTTTGCGCTGGGCCGCGCACAAGAGCTGCTTTTAATTTTGGACGAGTATTGGGCGCAAAATCCCGAACTACACGAAATACCCATCTACTATGCCTCATCGCTGGCCAAGAAATGCATGTCCGTGTATCAGACCTACATAAACGCCATGAACGACAAAATCCGCCGACAGATTGCTGTTAATAATCCCTTCGTCTTTCGTCACATCTCCAATCTGAAGGGCATTGACCACTTCGATGACATTGGACCATGCGTTGTTATGGCCTCGCCCGGTATGATGCAGAGTGGTCTATCACGCGAACTCTTCGAGAATTGGTGCACAGATCCCAAGAACGGCGTCATAATAGCAGGTTACTGTGTAGAAGGCACTTTGGCGAAAACGATATTGTCGGAACCGGCTGAAATAGCCACGTTATCAGGACAGAAGCTACCCCTACACATGTCAGTTGATTACATATCCTTCTCAGCGCATACCGACTATCAGCAGACAAGTGAATTTATACGACTCTTAAAGCCGCAGCATGTGGTGCGTTGAGTTTTCATATAATTCGAATGCTCGCATACTATTTTAATCCTTCTCTCAGATTTTAGTGCATGGCGAGCAAAATGAAATGTCTCGCTTGAAAATGGCTCTGCAGCGGGAATACGAAGTGGACCCCACTACGGACATTAAATTCTACAATCCACGGAACACACATTCGGTTGAGCTGTATTTCCGTGGCGAGAAGACTGCCAAAGTCATGGGCAATTTAGCTGCCAAATTACCAGAGATAGGCAGCACACTTTCGGGTGTGCTGGTGAAACGCGATTTTAAGTACCACCTCCTGACAGCTACCGATTTGTCGAGTAAGTATTGCCGCCAGTAATGTATACTATGATATTCACAAGTTCCTCTACAATAGAAATAGGTTAAAGATAATGTTATATCAGCTAAAGTTGGCACTAGTGATATATTGGCTGTCAGAGTTTAGGTATGACCGGGGGTCCGACTGAGCCGATAACTTAGACGACAGTCCGAGAAATTTTATATGTTAAGATGAACGTTATTAGGTTAGAGAATCATAGGCTCTGTTTCCTGCCCTACTTCAATCGCAATAGTGGTCAATCATACAATCAATTGTAAATGATGGGTGCAGCCAACCAAGGACGTAGTTCTATTCATTAATCCACACACTGATTTATTCATCAACTCAAAATACAGTAGAACTGGCTTCATGTAATATTGCTACGAAAATGAGTTTTGTTCCAATCACTGGATTGTGTCCAGTAAAACGGACAAATGAACAGCTCTTTAGGCAACTATGCTTTCAGCTCTTTTACGGAAGTGTCCGGCATGAAGGTCAAACAAATCCTGGGCTTTATTAAATGGTTTGACGAGTAAAGTAGAGGGACTGTGTTACGCGGTGCTATCGCAATGGACCCATGGTGGTCTGACTCAGTTTACAGAGCAACTCACTGAATCCGTCGGAGTGAGTTGGTCTGTAGACTGACTGCCACGAAAACCTAACGTAACAGCAATTTACTTAACAAATAGTTGGACAACGGTTTTCTTAATACAACACTACTTCTATATCACGGCGGCTTGCAGCTCCCGACTGACCCACTGTGGTGTTACGTTGCCATATTTATAGTAATGATATTTGTTTCTAGAACAATCTTGTCCCTACGAGAAGTTTCATTATTTTTGCAAACGATATGGCAACATTGTTCATTTGTCATAGTAAAGACAACACGGCTCATCACTAAATACAAATTGCATTGGGGAGAACGAGATAGCAATAGTACCGTATATGGAACGTTCTGGACATACTTTGATTGTAACGGTGGTCATGTTGACTGAATTGTGAATTATTGGAATACCAATTTTCGTAATAGTAACCGGTTTTTATACCCTTTACCCTAAAAAAGATCTATGGAGTTGTCTTTCAACTACCAGTGGTGGGTAGGGACATATACATATTTATGTACACAAATGATCACAATCATTTACTGAGTAATTCCTCCGTCCGTCTGTGACCAGATTTTTCCGCACCGTTAGAAATATCTTAATGAAACTTTGGAAAAGTCTAGCCTGGACCTTAAGAGAGAACTAGATAGCTATATAAGCCCATTTGCACAAAGACCACGCCTAGCTCCCATACATGCAACTGTAGGGACCTTGTCAAAAATGAGTAACTCCGTCCAATTGATGGGATAGTGACTCAATTTAGTGGTTATGTAGATGTGGGTTCTACTAACCACTATGCAAAATATGGGCGGTATATATTAACTGCCACGCCCACTAACACTTATGCATGGCCGAAATTGTAAGTGAAGAAGAAGGAAACTGGAACATTTTTGAAGAGAGAGTCCAGCTTTCGGTCGGTGCTTCTGCAGGATGACCATCACAGAGGGCGAACTGTCTGATGTCCTTCGTTTCTCAAAAATGACGACCAGACTTGTTGGGGTCCAGAGTCGCTGGGGACCTTAGTATAGTCGCGACATTCACAGACAGTTGGTGTGAGAAGAGGTGAGCCTGAGTACTTGTCAGTCAAGGAGGGAGGCACTCGCCAGCCAAGGAGGGAGGCACTTGCCAGCCAAGGAGGGAGGCACTCGCCAGCCAAGGAGGGAGGCACTTGCCAGCCAAGGAGGGAGGCACTTGCCAGCCAAGGAGGGAGGCACTTGCCAGCCAAGGAGGGAGGCACTTGCCAGCCAAGGAGGGAGGCACTCGCCAGCCAAGGAGGGAGGCACTCGCCAGCCAAGGAGGGAGGCACTCGCCAGCCAAGGAGGGAGGCACTTGCCAGCCAAGGAGGGAGGCACTTGCCAGCCAAGGAGGGAGGCACTTGCCAGCCAAGGAGGGAGGCACTTGCCAGCCAAGGAGGGAGGCACTCGCCAGCCAAGGAGGGAGGCACTTGCCAGCCAAGGAGGGAGGCACTTGCCAGCCAAGGAGGGAGGCACTCGCCAGCCAAGGAGGGAGGCACTCGCCAGCCAAGGAGGGAGGCACTTGCCAGGGTATAATAGACCATGGGGTGTATGGGCCTGTGTTCTGAACTCTCCCAAACAATAATATTAAGTATCGCTTCCATAGTCGGTTTGCCTTAGATTTGAGATACTTCTAGTGTATTTCACCCTTGAAATACATCCTTTTCTCTTCGAGTCGAGATTTTAGTATTCCTTCTCCCAAGCCCTGGTGGACATAATTCATTACCTTCTAAAATATAATAAATATTCTATTTCCTTTTCGTGTTTCCCCCCCAGAATACACCGACATGAGCATGTCTGTGGTGACGCAACGCCAGTCGATACCTTGGACCAGTTCGTTTGCCACACTGAAACTGCTGCTCGATCGGATTGGCGGTTCGGACACGGTGGTTCTCGTCGAGGATGAGAAGAAAATGCGTGCGTTCAATGCAATTGACATCACTGTTGAGGGCAAAATCATAATTATGGAGTGGCAGGCGACGCCAATTAATGACATGTTCGCCGATGCCGTGCTGGGTTGCATTATGCAAACGGAAATGGGCGGCACCAACATAAAAGGCACCACGGTTCAGTCGAAGTCCGACCGTACGCACTTCAAGGAGTGCCTGGTGGAAACGTTGCAGGATACATTCGGCGAGCATTCCGTGCCGAAAATGTTCACCGGCGACTTATTGCCCGTAAGCGTTGCGGGCAAACGGGCGGAGGTCAATTTGGACAATTTGGTAAATGACTCGGTCTTCCATTCTCCAACTAGTTAATGCTATAACAATCCGTTTTTCACTTACAGGAAGTCACTTGCGGCGACGACGACAATCTGCGACAAGTCGTCGTTACAGTGGTGCAAAACTTGTACCAGGCTCTGGTGCCATTGTCGTAATGCCCGTTCGCTGTTTGTGTTTTTAGGGGATCACCTTAGCACTGGCTCAAGGGCAGACGAAAAGTCTTAATCTCAATTACGCTTCCTGCAAACAGCAACTAAGCTAATCAGTGTTTTTAAAGTATGGACTCATCATCAGGACTATCATCATTGACATCACCGAGCAACATTCCCTCAATCGTGATGCTGCATTGCCACCGATTATTTATTGTACCTACTCCACAACGTGGCCTTGGAAGTTAACGATTGTACCACAACGTAGACTTAAATTTGTTGTAATTTTGAAGCAATAAAACTTGTTGAATGTCAAAGAAGCAAAATGTTTGAATTTATGTGGCAGATGGCAGACCGTCCCACGAGCCCAAACATATTCCATAATCGACAATCGAAAGATGACATTCGCCGGCATCCAAATACAGCAGCGAACGCACCAGAAGATGATGCAGTTGGAGCCACGTAATTGAGACCTTTTGCCTGCCCTCGACCCATTGCTGCCTATAATATGCATGTACGTTTAGTTTATCGAGTCTATGGGTGGAAATTCCAGTACGGACTGCTTAATAAAGATTAAGGAACTTTTAATCACTTTTTAATTTAACTGCAAATGTTCACAGCGCCACGGTTCGTAGAATTATCTGAGCTGATTCTGCAATAAAACTACCGGGGAAGTTTTTCTCCATCCCATTCATGAGTAAGTGGAAAGGAGATGCGGGGGATCAGAATAGGTCTGAAAGCCGACATTTGTGTGCATCATGAAACACTTAATTCCTATCTTATCAATAGTATTCCCACGGATTTGAGTAACAAATGAGTCCGAATATTCAGAATTCTAATCCAAGAATTCTAATTCGACTCGCCTATAATAAATCCTGTCCTCGTCGGGATGTTGCGGTCAGGTCTAATAAACACGACGTAATAGTCTTGGGACATATTTTTCGAGATCTTAGATAAACATCCTACAAAACCAATTAAATGATGTGACCTCCTTTCTGGCAGATTAAAGGAGTTATATTCCTGAGTGTGAGTGTTCAGATTCATCGTCTGATTACTTATTATCTTAGACATATGGAATGATAGACAAAAGGATCATAGGTGTATGTAAGATGTTCTTATGCTTCCTCCTTTTGAATACCCAGAATTGCTTCACAGTTAAAATAATCCATATCCAAACGGTCCCAGCTCCCGGAAACAAAACTGTGATGCTCGATTTTTACATTACTTATATTCAGACCTTATAAAGACCCAATATATATGGAAATATGTCAGACAGAAGTATTTCTCGGGCCATCTGACTGATAAAAGGTCGAACCCTTCAAATTAGCTGCACCACTATCAGACAACTCGATTCTGAGTAAAACTTCACGGGAGTGGGAAAGCAGGAAACAATTTCCAATAGTTCCTGGATGGAGAATCGGGCTTGGGAAGCCAGCCAAGCAATTAATCCTTGAAGGTGTACATTCAATACATCCAATTCAGTCGAGGATAAAGTTTACGCTTTGTAAGGTTGGTTGGGTCGGATGTCGTTGTCAGTCACTTACTCCCAGAAGTGGTTGCCAGTCACTCCCCGGAGTTGCTGAGGCTCAGCAATTACGACCTCCCCACGGATGACTGGAAGGTTGCTAAAATAAGCGAGCCCAAGGGTAACTCTCGAGAGATAATCATTATTCTTAATGAGGACTCTCTAGCTCCTATTAATGCCAAAAAGGGAGAGATCAACTATGGTTTTAGTTCGATCTCGCTCAAGGTCTATAGGAGCGACAACCAGGGTGCATACAAGCCCCCCGTTCAGGCCGAACCGGATCTCACCTTCGATGATGGGGAGAGTTACGCTTCGGCCTCAGAATCGGTAGGCAGTTTCTGCGGACGTCCGATAACCAATATCGACGACGTTGGTGATTCTCCTCTGTCAGAAGAGGAGGCAGCCAACGTGACGATGATGGCCACCTCCGGGAATGGTGAGGGTATTACAGATTAACCTTCACCATTCCATGGCTGCCTCAGCAGCCCTGATCCTCCACCTGACTCAAAAAGGAGAGGAACTCATACTGGTCCAAGAACCTTGGGTCGTAAATGATCAGGTTCGCGGACTCACTACTAGCGGATACCGCACAGTATTCGTGCAGGATCGAGGTAAACCCAGAGCCTGTATTCTCGTCAAGAACAATATTAACGCTCTTCTTCTTCACAGGTTTAGCGACAAGGATAATGTAGCCATGGTTATTTCCACCAACACCATGGCTATATGGATCGTCAGCAGCTACATGGCGCATGACCACGGGCTGACGCCGCCTCCGGATGCTGTAAGGCTACTGGTAGAGGAGGCTAACAGAAAGCACATCCCGGTAGTCATCGGGGCCGATGCCAATGCCCATCACGAGGTGTGGGGCAGCACGGATACCAACGAGCGGGGTGAGTCACTCTTTGATTTTATTATTACTAACGACTTAGTAATTACTAACAGGGGGAGAGAGCCAACCTTCATTGCATCAAATAGAAGGGAGGTTCTCGATCTAACTCTTGGTAATAATCACTCGTCTCACCTTATTTCGAGCTGGCGCGTTCTGCAGGAATGCTCCTTCTCGGACCACTGTTACATCTGTTTCAGAATTGCGATCTCAGATACGTCAGTTACGGCTGAGCGCAAAAGACACACTAACAGGAAAAGAACTGACTGGACACGATTCCAGACCATTATGGAGTCGGGCCTGCAGTCGACTCCTCCCACGATCAACAATCACCTCGATATAGATCGAGCGGTTGAAACCATTACAGCACTATTTAACTCTGCTGCCAAATCAGCCTGCAACTTCCCGAAACCAAGAGGAAAAACAAAACCCCCTTGGTGGAATTCGGAAATTGCCGAGCTACGAAAAGTATGTCGCAAGCTCTTCAACAGAGCCAAAGCCACTAATGACTGGCTCCCTTTCAAAGACAAACAAAGGGAACTCAAGTATATGGTTAGGAGATCCAAACGAGCGTCTTGGCGTGACTTCTGTGGCAACATAGAAAGCTCGTCCGAGACAAGTAGACTCCGGAGGATTCTCAATACCACCCCTCGGGCTCTGGAATGCATTCAGAGATCGGACGGCACCTGGACCGACTCTGAAACCGACACTTTGGACGCCCTAATAGAAACACACTTCCCGGGGAATGAAATCTTTGTGGATTGCAGGTCTTTTAACACCAACCACTCTTTAAGTCACTCAACCCAATTTCAATTGACCAACACGCATATACAGTGGGCCATCAACAGCTTTAAGCCTTTTAAATCTCCCGGGCCTGATGGTATCATTCCCGCGGACATTCAGCACACTGCAAGTGCGGTTGCGCCCTGGCTACTGCATATTTACAATGCATGCCTAAGATGGTCG
Organism: Clusia tigrina; assembly: GCA_920105625.2. Classification (NCBI taxonomy): domain Eukaryota; kingdom Metazoa; phylum Arthropoda; class Insecta; order Diptera; family Clusiidae; genus Clusia; species Clusia tigrina. The sequence goes on from OV050032.1 coordinate 198,477,253, forward strand.
TACATTCCCATAAGCTGGAGAGAAGCTCGAGTAGTTTTCATCCCTAAAGCGGGAAAGTCGACCCACACCAAGCCTAAGGACTATAGGCCAATTAGCCTGTCCTCCTTTCTTTTGAAAACACTGGAAAGAGTCCTTGATATACATATCAGGAGCTCTATCAATTCCACGTGCCTTTCCAAATCACAACATGCCTACACTAAAGGCAAGTCTGTAGAAACAGCGCTTCACGTGCTCATTGAGCAAGTAGAGAAATCTCTTGCCAACAAAGAATATACCCTTGCAGTATTTCTCGATATAGAAGGGGCATTCAACAATATTTGTCCCTCCGCCATCACGAAATCCTTGGTAAACCTGAACCTGGACCCCAGCTTGGTTAGGTTCATCGAACAGCTACTGAAAACACGCGTCATTAGCTCCTCAATAGGAAACGTACATGCTAAAAGGACTGTCAAGAGAGGTACTCCACAAGGCGGTGTGCTCTCACCCCTCATATGGAACTTGACGGTGAACACACTACTTAGGAGATTAGATCAGACCGGCTGCAACACTATAGCTTATGCGGACGACATTGCTATCTCTGTTTCCGGTAAATATCTGTCAACACTATCGGAAAAGCTAAACTACACTCTTAGCATTCTGTCCCAATGGTGTCTCGAAGTTGGCCTAGATGTCAACCCTTCCAAAACTGAGGTCATGCTCTTCACCAGGAAGCACAAAATACCAAGTTTTGACCTACCCAAACTTAATGGGAACACGCTTAGCCTAAGCAATAGCGTCAAGTATCTAGGTTTGATCCTGGACCCTAAGCTCTATTGGAAAGCAAATTTGGCGGAGAGGGTACGTAAAGCCACGTGTGCTCTGTACTGCTGCAAGAGGGCCGTGGGTACAACATGGGGCGTCCAACCTCGAACCATGTCCTGGCTCTATGCGGCGGTGGTTGAGCCGTACTTTCTCTACGGCGCTGTCTTCTGGTGGCCCGCAACCGACAAGGCGGCGAACCTAAAACCTCTTGACAAGGTTAGAAGAACAGCAGCGGTTATGATAACAGGGGCTCTGCGTACCACCTCCACCAAAGCTCTATTTGCATTCCTACATTGGTTGCCCACTAGGCTTCTGGTTAGGCAACAAGCAAAATGCTCGGCAACCAGACTCAATTCTATATCGCGTTGGACTAGACTGAATCAGGGCCACGCTAATATTCTGATGCAAGACACGCCCGTACAGGCGGACGTTGACTATACGTGCTCTACACTTAATCTAAACCACGGGTTCGACACTTACATTCCTAGTAGAGAGGAATGGTCTAACAATTTAGTGGTCACTGGCAGTTCCATTGACATATATACGGATGGCTCCAAACTGGAGAATAAGGTCGGTTGCGGAATCTTCTCCAGAAAACTTGGCATCAAGCTCTCCTATCGTCTCCCTGACCATTGCAGCGTCTTTCAGGCGGAAGTAATGGCAATATTCCAAGCGTCCAAGTGGCTTATTCGAAATGAAGTATGCGATGTGTTGATACGCATATTCACGGACAGTCAGGCGGCAGTCAAGTCACTGGCTGGTGTTTTCACTACCTCTAAGCTTGTACTCGACTGCCGCTCCTCCCTGAACGTCGTTTCAGGTAACTCACAAGTTCACATATGCTGGGTGCCTGGACATAGCGACATTCCAGGAAACTGCGAGGCCGATGAATTGGCCAAAATAGGTACGCTACTCCCTGACATCTCCCCCTCCTTTGATGTAGGTGTCCCACTGGCCACGGTCAAATGGGCCATAAAACATGACTACCTTGAGGCAGCTAAAAAAGCCTGGGTAAATGAACATACCTGTAGTGTTGCCAGACAAACCTGGAGCACTATCGACATTAGGCGTACTAGTCAGCTACTCAATATCAGCAGGAACTCCATCGGCACTATAATAAATGTGCTAACGGGACACTGCCTGATCGGGAAACACGCTGAAAGATTAGCACTGCCCCACAATGACTTCTGTCGCAGCTGTGGCTCTGAGGAGGAGGAAGAAACAGTACTTCATCTCATGTGTCAGTGCCCAGCTCTGGCCAGGCGTAGATTAAAATTCCTAGGCTCATCTTTCTTCACTTCCTTAACCGAACTATCTTCCATCAACATCCAGGACATAGCTAGGTTCATTTCGGAATCACTGTGGTTCCCAAAATTCTAGACGGGGGAGTCGCGTCGTCACAGTGTGGTACCACAACGAGCCATTCTATGTGCTTAAGTGTGCTTTTTGCGACAAAGGCTGCCACTCCTACCTACCTACCTACCACTTACTCCCGGAAGTCGTTGTTAGTCACTTACTCATGGAAGTAGTTGTCAGTCACTTACTCCCGGAAGTCGTTTTCAGTCACTTAGACCCAGAAGTGGTTGTCAGTCACTTACTCCCGGAAGTGGTTGCCAGTCACTTACTCCCGGAAGTGGTTGCCAGTCACTTACTCCCGGAAATCGTTGTCAGTCACTTACTCCCGGAAGTCGTTGTCAGTCACTTACTCCCAGAAGTGGTTGCCTGTCACTTACACCCAAAGAGGGATTGGGCTACCATGTTTTAGCACCCCTGATCCTCCCTGTACAGAGACAAGTTATTGAGGTGTTATAAAGGAGTACGAAACAACCATGTCCCTCATATTTCTAACGTAATTGAACAGATGTCATCCTAAGTGAATCCATAGATCAGTTCCTGATGTTTTCTAAGAACAGGGAATCCCTTATCCCTGGACATTCCCCAAACACAAATTTTGTGTACGTGTGTTCCAAGTACGCTATGGTCAGTTATCACCACTACAGTTGCTCTGGGATCGATTTTCTGGAAATAGTGCAACTAAACTAACCTCAAAATAAAGAAACCAGTATCAATCTCACCGGGTCCAATCGAAAAATGGCCAGTTTTTTAGTATTCACTCTTGGCCGCCATTTTGTTTTCATTGCAAAACGTAACCTAACCTGATCAATGAAAACTTTGAATGTCGGAAAACGGGAGCGATGCATCTATACGACACTCCTTCTAGAAACTAATGGTGTCCTTATTCTATGCTAGGTCTCTAACTATTCCTTTTTAATTTGCTACTCTCAGAAGCAGCCGCTCTCCACTTCTAATCAACGTGATTTCTTGAGCTCGTTTATAACCGAATCCTTATTAGGTAAACGCCTGCGAGAGCGCATCTCGAACAGGACCATTTTGCGTGTTGCTGTGTCAAGGTTACTTATAAACCCCAAGAAGCATGACAATTGGACATAATTTGGATATAATTGTGAACCTTCCTTTTTGGATTTTTGAAGCTTGATACACCACTCTCCCTTCGGCTTTTACCTGGAATTCAGTTTTGCCATGAGGTGTGTTAAGAATGCCCGCTTGGCTGTCATGGGCAGAGAACACAGAGAAAGGAAAGTCTTTTCGGCTGCCAGCGTCCGTAGTGAATCCACCACGATTTTGAGTGGATTCACCACGATTCTGAGTTGATTCACCACGATTCTGAGTGGATTCACAACGATTCTGAGTGGATTCACCACGATTCTGAGTGGATTCACCACGATTCTGAGTGGATTTGTGTACAACGTCCGTCTGCTTTACTTCGCTGCTTTGCCGTTTGACGTTTAGGTTTCTTTTCTCTGTGTTCTCTGCTATGAACTGAGCTCACAACTCATCTTCTACATGAATGTTGGTGTATCACTTTTTGTCATAGCAAAATAATTACCAGGTAAAAGCCCAAGAAAGAGTGGTGTGCTTCAACCGTCGTTATTTCAGAGAGTGAGAAATCGAATCTACAAACAATTGGGAAGAAATCTGTGAATACTTATCACGCGAAGAACGCCAGGACATTTATTCAAAATGCGTTGACATGCCAGAGATATCCATGTGGACCTAGCAATATCAATGTAGATCTAGCTATATCAATGTAGACTTATCTATGTAGACCCAGATATACCAATGTAGACCCAGATATACCAATTTAGACCCAGATATACTAATGTGTTCCCAGATATACCAATGTAGACCCAGATATACCAATGTAGACCCAGATATACTAATGTAGACCCAGATATACTAATGTAGACCCAGATATACCAATGTGTTCCCAGATGTACCAATGGAGACCCAGATATACCAATGTAGACCCAGATATACCAATGTAGACCCAGATATACCAATGTGTTCCCAGGTGTACCAATGTAGACCTATACGAGTATGTGACAATTTAGACCTAGATAAATCGTAAGTAACTATTGCAGCAAGAATTGCTATTTTTGCTGTTCCAGATGTGATGCAGCCCAGAATTACTCGGCATGAATCGTTTTTCCCTTTTCTAGCTAGTCATTGAAAAAAATTCCTCTGGTATCCCTAAACTATGAAGCAATTACCTTTCGGACCCATCCGGAGCCGTCTTCACCTTCTCTTGAGCGGGTTCACCAGGTGTTGTCAAATGTTTTGACTGATGAATTGTTTCTGGTAAACCCAGATCTCATCTAAGGTGAAGAGTCCTCCCATGAAATCCACTCGATCTTTCTTAATCAAATCCAGACATTATTTAAATGGGCGAAGTCAACTGAGCCTTTGTTCAGATATGAACCAATGGCAAATTCATGTTGCCGTAAGTACATTTAAGCACAATTTTTTAGAAACAATGTCCAGAATTTTGTTCACGGTTTCTGGCTGTTTTTGCCCTCCCGGAGATTGTTCATCTTCGTGGCTGGACCTGCCTCATTCAAACTCATTCCCTCCGAGTGGAATGGTGTCAAACAGCAGGGACAAATCTCACCCAATTGGAGGGGCCGGAATCTCGTTCATCGTGTTGCCTTCGAAATAAAAGAATTGAATCTCGGCTGGAACTGGAATTTTATTTGAACAGCTGTTCAACGGAATTGTTAAATAGCAGAATGACATTGAATTTGACATTTAACACGCTAAAAGATGAAGTTTTTCTTTCACATCATCCATGCCTTTAACCTCTGAAGGTGGATTTCCGATACAATAAACTATTTACCACGCCCTCATTTATTTACTATGACGTTTTTAATCAAATAGTCTAGCGAAACATTTGGTTGAGACTCCCAAAAAAGAGATGGTTCAAAAAATAGATGGTTTAATGTGTCATAAGAGAACCATGGATGTACGGAACTGGGGGTAGAGCTGGAATGAGGTGTTTACGGAAATGGTAGATCGGTATGCCTGGTATCTCGAGAAAATATTTTGTTATGCAACCATAGGCACAAAAGAACCAATTATACAAAAAAAAGAAAAAAATGTCTGGACAAAAGTGGTAATTAAACCACATTCAGAGTTGATTTCCTTTATTAGAGTTAGAAACAATTAAAATAATTAATAAATTACACGAACATCAAAAGAGCGTGTTTTTAGTAGATACAGAATTTCAGCAATCCGAATTTCCATGTATTATAAAGGATATTATATCAACCGCTTCGGTGGATCTTTGGCTTAAGTCCTATCTTGGGAATTTCATATAAGGAAGTGGAAATTTGGAGAGAAACAACTTGGTTACTGGCGGCGTGCATTCTTCGCGATTTGCTCCTTAAGACCTTCAATGCTCTCACGCTGCTGTTGCGGCAACTGAGCGAGTTGAGTTTCAGTCAATTGCAATACTTGCATAATGACTGCGGCCTTCTCCTGTTCTGTGGCATTAACAGTCAATTCAGCTCTGAGGGCCAGAGGTGCAATCGGTTGCTGCTGGACTAGCTGTGGCGACGGTAGTTGCGGTTGGGGTAGCTGTGGTTGATGAGCCATCAACGGCATTGGTTGTTGTTGTATTAGTCGGGGTTGGATTAGCACTGGTCGCGGTTGCTGCTGTGGCCTGATAGCATGGAAGCGTGAATTGACGCCATACTGACGTGGATTGACTCCAAATTGAGAGGGATCCCTTGGATAATATGGTCGAATGCTGCGGTTGCCGGGCTGATTTGGAGCCTGGCGCAGTTGTATCTGGTGTTGCCGCATCTGCAGATGCTGCTGCAGCTGCATCTGCAGATGTTGCTGCAGCTGCATCTTATGGTGATGTTGCAGCTGTTGCTGCTGTATCTGGCGCTGATGCTGTATTTGCTGCTGATGCTGCAGCTGCTGCTGTAGATTGTTCCACGAATTTGCCTGTTTCTTCGAATTGAGCAATAAGCGAAGATCTTGGTCGACTTTGCGTGGAGCCCCCGATCCGTTAGGAGCTCCCGGAAATGAGCGCATATCGACATCACCGAAGGACACCGCCTTGGCCGTTGCTTTTTTTGCCGACGATGCGGCCAATGATGTCGATGATGATGATGATGCTGCTGCTGCCGCTGCGGCCGACGTAGACGGGCCATCCAACGCAAATTCCGGCAGAGGCATTGGTCTGCCGGTGTTAGCAGAATTAGTTGTCATGTTTCCGCCAAGCACTGGCGGCATTTCATTCGGCTTGTACAACATTCCCTGCGAAAAAAAAAATCAAAATTGACGTTTCTATTTTTGCTAAAACGATACTTGACCGGCAAAATCGAATACTGGATATTTAAGACTATTCCTAAGGGTACATTTGACAATTCAAATTCGAAAGATTCTATAATTCCTACGTTGTTTTGCCAGTCAAGTATCAATAGTGAACGCTACCACAGCAGTTTCCGGTTCTAATATGCGCATTACGACCATTGCCTGCAGTAATGCGAAAGCAAGTTGCGGATTAAGCAACAGCATCTGACGCGTCTCATTGGGGTTCTCCACAATGCTACGCTGGGTCTGCCTCATTAGCTCGAAAATCTGCTCCGGTGGCATCGAGGTCACCCTTTTCGTTATAACCTCTGCCGCCTCGTCCGGATGACAACTCGGACCGTACGGTTTCTCTATTGGAGACCCCATCATTAGTTGCTGCATCTCCATACGCGATTTCTCGGTGCAAGCATTGTCTACGCGTAGATTGCGGCCACTAATTTCATAACCGTTTAAATTACGCATCGCACTCAAAGCAGTTTCCTGATCTTTGTACTCACAAAATCCGAAACCCTTCGATTTGCCACTTTCCCGGTCGAAAACCATCCTGCATTTTCATTTAAATTTAGCAAAATATGGATAAAAATACATATAGTAAAAGGAAACCTACTTCAGCGATATTACGGGTCCTACCACACTGAAAATGTCCCTCAACATATCCTCGGTAACTTCGTACGGAATATTTCCGACTAGATTTTCAAAAATATCATCGCAGAATTAGGTATTTTTGTGTGGAACGCATCATGTCACATTCACATTCACTTACCGAACACCGATCGCATGGATTTATCAATGATATTTTGATCAGATTTGTCGCCCATATTGCAATACCAGACCTTCAGACCGGAATAATCTATTTAGAAGAAGTTCTAATTCGCTCGTATTGAAAAGGAATGTCGAATGTGTGAAAGCTGGCTGTGGTTCGTCTTACCAAATATGGCTACCAGCGGGGTTTCGAAAGCCAACTTTATAGCATACATAGCAAATAGGTCTCAATTGGGTTGCTATTACTATTTGCTATAAAGTAAAAAGGGCCTATAAATAAGTTTTCTACAGAAAAAAAATTCAAAGTGGTTCCTAAAAAAGCACATACCCAATTCCATGCCTGATGGAACCGGCAACTGATTGGGCACCAATACAAATACTGGAGCAGACATACCGCAAGGACTCCGTTGGGGTTTTTTGTGGGTGAATCTCAACAACTTTCACATCATTTACCACTGGACTAAGTCAAGAAATCGTTTGAGTGTGGACTCAAAGATTCTCAAATTTAAAGTTATTTTAATTGGATATTGAGCACGTCGTGCATCACGATAAAAATAATTACGGTGACCAGCCAGACAGTAAATAAATTACTCATTTTATAGCACTTTCTCTTCAATAACTATTTTTATTAAAACACCCAGATCGAAATTCCCATCCCCGAAACACCCATGCAAAAATCCTACGACTCGTCAATCCACCTTAAATCAATACTAACATCATGCGTGTAGTTCGACTGTTGACATGTAGGTGGTGCAACTATCGGCAGCCACAAGAATATTCCTTTTATCACAGCTAGACTACCATTTAATAATGTTCACAACACTATCAACCTATGGAAACTTCGTCTGTTCATTCGACGCTTTGACTTATATGAATTTTCCTTTATGGGTGACACTCGAGTACTACCCTTCCTTCAGTAAGTTCGAAACTCTAACCTAGTAGTTAGATATTCTATAAGTTCAGCGTATCTCGTCGAATTAACCGTGTGTTTAACTTTAACATAACTTTTAATAAACCATCCTTCGACATTATATGGAACGGTTGAAGATTTGTGATTACATATTTCCTACCCTGAGCGACTTGCACCAAGAAATCGTCTATAATAAAGTGTGATCGGACAACTGCAGTGATTGACCTGAGTTTTTAGTGTTGCAAGATCATCAGCTTCGAAATTTAGTTTAGAAAATTTGCATATAATTTCCTGGTTGTTCTTTTCAATGCAAGGTTTCCAACTCTTCTGGCCAACATAGTGGTCCTGATGGCCTAAGTAAAGTCAATGATGGCTAAGTGCGCCTTTCGTGTAACCGCTTTACCTACCTACCTACCATTTTGGCCTTTAATATTCAAAGCGAATGTAAACGATCAGTAAAAATGATTAACTTCCTTGTCAAAACCCACGATTGAAGGTGGGTTGTAGGGTCCACACAATTGTCTCTTTTCGTCTGTTACCTAGTTTCTTCGGTTCTTTACGAGAAATGTAAGCAATGGATCCGCCGCCAGCTGAATCTTCTTGAGACAGCACATCAGTCGCCAATTTAACAACTTGGCTGGTTTCCCGATATCTGGGAAATTAAAACTTCACAAGACCTTAGTGGTTCTTTCAGTGCACCAAAGTAGGCCATAGTATCACTGACCAGCTTTATGGGTTCTTCACCTTTGCCGAACCTTGCAAAACGTTCACCTAGTTTGGTATAAGCATTTAACAGATTCCTCCACTAAAACCCTTTAATTATTCAGATCTTTTTACTATCAAAACTAATATCATCATTTGTGACTGCTTAACACAGGAATTCCGCTTCCCGATTTAAAATGAAATTTTTTCGATGTGTTCGTTTTCACTTGAACCATCGATTATTTTATACATTGTTTAATAGGAACGCGTGGTAATGAACCAATGTGAACTTGTAAGTAAATTTACCTTGGTAATGAACATTGTGTTCCTCTTCACCACACGATTGGTGAGAAGCCACGTAATTGTTGAATTTTGTTTTTATGTGAGGCGCAATTAACATCTCTGCTAACAAGATAGTGAGGAGAGGAAACACATATCATTTTTGGTAGGCGAGTATTTATCAATCGCATAGTCGTATTTTGATTATCTATAAAACTGCCCTGACAAACATATCACAATTGTTCGGTTTCTCGAAGGTTCCAGTTTCCTTAAGAACTATTATTCCCTTATCTTTCGTTTTTGCCCAGAAAATGTTCCAATTTTATTCATAGAGCAAACAAAAAAATTAACTAATCTAAATATTATTATATCTTCCACCATAATGAATTATAGTGTAATCTAAATAATGCGTGTGATGCCTATTGTAAAATACTTTAAGTAACTTCCTCACTCTTCCTTTATTTTTCTTACTCTCCCAGCTGCATTCACCATTTTGCATCATGTCGGTAAGAAAGTGCACTAAAAGAACTTCAATGAACTTTTGCCTGGAACGCATCTCAAATGCAACTCTGCGTTTATTTGCACTTGCTGCCTTCTTCCATGCTCTGCACGATGTTCAATAACAAAAACCTTCCGAAAATTTCTCTAATAATTAAATGAAACACAATAATAAACACAATGAAATTCCGCCGCTTTTACGCCAAAATATTGCATGACTACCATCCCAGCAGCAGTATTAAAGTTTTCCGTACACCAAAGAGACCCGCCAAGCCTATTCCTGCAGAGCTGAATGTGAAAACAAAGCCGGTGGAGAAGGAGGAGCCGGCTCAAAACTCGGCCCATGCAAGTGAGTATGCCGAGAATTTGGTAAAAGTACAAATGCTATCTAAAAACTTGCACAAGCAAATATTCGGACAGACGCCGCGGCAGCAGGGTTCGAAAGAGGCGGATGCCAAGAAGTACGTAAGCGAATTGCGCAGACATGGCATCGACATTGAGAGCACAGTGCCACTGAAGGATGTTGAGTTGAAAATGCCGCCACTACGAGGCGCGGGCATTGAGGAGCATTTTTATCAAATAGCCAAGGAACAGGTTGGTCCCTATGAGCAGTTATTACTGGCGCTGGTGCAATGTGGAGCCCTACCAGAACGCCCCAAAAAGTGGTCCTACCAGGAGGGTTGGACTGTTTACGATCCTGGCACAGGGGCAGCTACCGCCGTTGACTACCCAACAGATGATGCTTTAGTCTTTGACGTGGAAGTGTGCATGGCTGAGGGCGCCGCTCCCACACTAGCTGCCGCGGTCGGCAAGACACATTGGTATTCTTGGGTGAGTCCGCAGTTAATGCAGAGAGCAGAACAGTTGGATACGTCGCCACAACATCGTTACACAGTAGCGGACCTCATACCACTGGGCATGAAAGGGCCCAAAATCATCGTTGGCCACAATGTGTCGTACGACAGGGCACGCGTGCAGGAACAATATCTGTTGGAAGATACACGCACGCGGTTCCTTGACACTATGTCACTGCACGTGTGTGTCAGCGGCGTCACCAGTTATCAGCGCGCAATGCTTAAATCGAAGAAGGAGCCCGCTGTAGAGGATCTCGAGTGGTTGAACCAGAGTGCACTCAATAGTTTGGCTGAGGTGTATCGCTTGTATTGTGATGGAGCAACACTGTCCAAAGAATCGCGCAGCGTTTTCGTGGAGGGCACTTTGGCAGATGTGAGGGCGGAATTTCAGTCACTGATGAGTTATTGCGCCAGCGATGTGGCTGCCACACATCAGGTGCTGCGTGTGCTTTATCCGTTGTTTGCGGAACGCTTTCCACATCCCGTCACTCTGGCTGGTATGTTGGAGATGGGTTCGGCCTATTTGCCAATCAATTCGAATTGGTTGCGCTACCTTAAAGAATCCGACTTGACCTACGAGGATCTGTCCATAGAGGCCAAGTACCACTTATCCCGACGAGCGGATGAAGCCTGTGCGCTGCTTAATGACGAACAGTATCGACGGCATCTGTGGCTCTGGGATGAGGACTGGAGTGTGAAGCCGTTGAAGATGAAGCAAACAAAGAGTAAAGTGAAAAAACTTGCCAAAGCAAAACAAACTCCCACCGAAGTTGAGACTCCCAACGAAGTTGAAATTCCCATCAAAGCTCAAGCTTCCACCGAAGGTCAAACTTCCGCCGAAGCTGACGGATTGTCATCAGAGGAGCAGCGCTTAAGGGCGAAATTTCAGCATTTATATGACACAAAGACGCAGCTGCCAGCTCGTCGTCCGCTCCTGCCTGGCTATCCAATGTGGTACCGCAAACTGTGCCAGAAGCCACCGCATTATAGTGCTTCATTGGAGGAGCAGCAGGAGGATGAGCTTGCGAATTGGCAGCCTGGTCCAACCGAAATTGGCACGGGTATGCAAATCGCCCCCAAGCTCTTATCTCTGTGCTGGGAGGGTTACCCTCTGCACTATCTCAGAGAGCACGGCTGGGGCTTTCTGATACCGTTCCGTCCTCAGCATCCGACAGAGTTGGCGGACAGCTCAAACTTTAGAATTCCAATTGAACAACTGGCAGAGCGGTGTCCTGTGCCAGAATTTGCTCGCCATTCTGCCTCTGAAACCGAGAGCGAGTACGCGATGAACACGCTACATGGAGAACTGGAAACGCGGCTTGGCAAACGGGAGTTCTATGCGAAAGCTAAGAAAGATCACACCGGTGGCCAGTATAAAGGGTCTGGTGTGTGGTGCAATCATATTCTGGAGAATTGCTGCTACTTCTTCAAACTGCCGCACAAAAATGGGAACTCATTTCGAGTGGGAAATCCGTTGTCTAAAGATTTTCTCAACAAGTTCTCGGAGAACGTGCTCAGCAGCGGCGACACAGAGGGCGGATCAGCCGCACGCGTCATAGATATTGCACGCATGATGTCGTATTGGCGCAACAATCGGGATCGCATAATGGGCCAAATGGTGGTGTGGTTACCCCCCGATTCCTTGACGCCAACTGGACGGGAAGAGCAGTCTTCCTACGAGTATGGGGCCATTTGCCCCCAGGTCGTGACTTGTGGCACGTTGACGCGACGTGCCATGGAGCCGACCTGGATGACAGCCTCCAATTCTCAGCGGGAGCGCATCGGTTCCGAGTTACGCGCTATGGTGCAGGCACCGCCATCATATAAAATAATTGGCGCAGACGTCGACTCACAGGAGCTGTGGATTGCCTCAGTACTGGGCGACGCGTACGCCTGCGGCATGCACGGAGCCACGCCATTGGGCTGGATGACTCTAAGCGGCTCGAAGACGAACGGCACAGACATGCACTCCATTACGGCCAAGGCTGTGGGCATATCACGAGATCACGCCAAAGTCATAAACTACGCGCGCATTTATGGGGCTGGACAAAACTTCGCAGAGCGTCTGCTCAAGCAATTCAATCCCACTTTCTCGGCCACAGAGGCCAAAAGCAAAGCCATGAAAATGTTCGCCATCACGAAGGGCAAAAAGATCTGCAGGATACGTGATGAATTTGAGGAACAATACGAGGACAGAAAGTAAGACTAAAATGCGGCCATGTTGGCATAAAATATTTGTTCACACCTTTTTCTTCTGCTTAGCTTCTCCAGTTACGAGGCCATGAAAGTTGCTGGGGCCACTAACCGGCCTATTGATGAGATGTTCCACAGAGGATGCTGGCAAGGCGGCACCGAGAGTGCTATGTTCAATAGACTGGAAGACATCGCCTCGGGCGAAAGTCCGGTTACGCCATTCCTTGGTTGCCGACTAAGTCGTGCACTGGAATCGAACACCGGCAACGAGAGTCGTTTTCTACCCACACGCATCAATTGGGTCGTACAGAGCGGCGCCGTGGACTTTCTACATCTGATGCTTGTGTCCATGCGCTGGCTGATGGGCTCCCATGTGCGCTTCTGTTTAAGCTTTCACGATGAGGTGCGTTACCTCGTGAAGGAGGATATGGCCTATAAAGCAGCACTAGCCATGCATATCACAAACTTGCTAACGCGCTCCTTTTGTGCGTCGCGCATTGGTCTAACGGATTTGCCCATGTCTGTGGCGTTCTTTTCGTCCGTTGAAGTGGACACATGCTTGCGGAAGGAAACCACAATGGACTGCAAGACACCATCGAACCCGCACGGCCTACAAATCGGCTATGGAATCCCGCCCGGAGAGAGTCTGAACATTTACGATGCAATCGAGAAAGCTGGCGGCAACGATCTTACCCAATGGGAGTGGATCAAGTGACGTAGCAAATCTGCGTAGTCAACTGAATTGAAATTTAAACTACAGCAGTGATTTCGAGTGCCAAGAAGTGTTGCCAAATGGAGGCCAAGCACTGTAACTTATTCTTACTTGACATAATCCTAGCAAGGCTGTTTTTCATATACGAGTAGATGGGTCCGTGCAACAGTATTCCAGGTCGTTTTCCCCAACAGCTTTAAAAGTGCTCAGTTTCCTTTTCTGTATAACTTTCGATCCTTGTCAGATATTGGGTGAAGTTTTGACTCAAAGCTGATACCAAGATGACAAATCGTCAGTCGATGAACCCAAATCAATTCCGTTGATTTGGAATACTGTTGCACGGAGCCTTCTATATAAGATATTTAAAATAAACATACTTCCAAAGTAAGGACGCATTTTCAGTTAGTCAGCTTTGCTTTCTTCTTATTTCCTACATATGAAGGTGGGTTGATAAGTTTGTTGTATCGCTACGGTCCTTGGGAGAAAAGACCCAAATGTGAATATTCTGGAGAAACTGCATCTTCAGTTACATATGAAGAGTTTGTTGAAAAACTGGATCCTTCAGCATATTAAAAGTCAAATTTCATGCCATTCTTTCCTTTAGTATCCTGCCCAGCTATTCGAAGAGGCAAGTAACTTGGACGCACTGGAGTTCGAGCACCCCAACAATGTCTGGATCTGGTTAAGGAGGTGCGAGTAGGTTCATCAGGCGAATCACCTATATTATGAGAATAATTCCGTTGAACATGATGGGAGATGGTTCAAACTCCTTTGAATTAGTTGAAATATTAAATTCCTTGGAATAATTGGACAGTTTTCTGCAAATTAGTAAAGAATCACTGATGCGCTGCTATCAGGAAGGAGCCTATTTTAGGGGTGATAGAAAAGTTAAGCATTTTCTGGTGAATATGTTAATGGAGTTGTTCAATATTATAGAAAAAATGGTGTATACCAACAATTGGAGGCACAGTTCGAGAACTTAGATACACCCTCGTATAACCAATCCGGTTCTATTGTCCTGTCCCCTCGTATATCCAATCAGGTTTTGCTGCCTTGAACCTAAGGGACTCGAAAGCCGGAAATACTCCTAAATGTAGCATTACGTGAGGGACCGACGTGGTTAGAACTAAACTTAATTCGCCAGTTTCCAGGTTTGCATCCCTGAACAAAAAACGTTGCAAATCCCTTTGCCATGAACATAGCTCTCTCAGGCGCCGGAAACATTGCTATCACTGACGTCAAGGATATAAGAGACCACCACTGATGCCAAGTTCATAAGAGGACCACCACTGATGCCAAGTTCATAAGAGGACCACCACTGATGCCAAGTTCATAAGAGGACCACCACTGATGCCAAGTTTAGAAGAGACCACCACTGATGCCAAGTTCATAAGAGGACCACCACTGATGCCAAGTTCATAAGAGGACCACCACTGATGCCAAGTTCATAAGAGGACCACCACTGATGCCAAGTTCATAAGAGGACCACCACTGATGCCAAGTTCATAAGAGGACCACCACTGAGGCCAAGTTCATAAGAGGACCACCACTGAGGCCAAGTTCATAAGAGGACCACCACTGATGCCAAGTTCATAAGAGGACCACCACTGATGCCAAGTTCATAAGAGGACCACCACTGATGCCAAGTTCATAAGAGGACCACCACTGATGCCAAGTTCATAAGAGGACCACCACTGATGCCAAGTTCATAAGAGGACCACCACTGATGCCAAGTTCATAAGAGGACCACCACTGATGCCAAGTTCATAAGAGGACCACCACTGATGCCAAGTTCATAAGAGGACCACCACTGATGCCAAGTTCATAAGAGGACCACCACTGATGCCAAGTTCATAAGAGGACCACCACTGATGCAAAGTTCATAAGAGGACCACCACTGATGCCAACTTCATAAGAGGACCACCACTGATGCCAAGTTCATAAGAGGACCACCACTGATGCCAAGTTCATAAGAGGACCACCACTGATGCCAAGTTCATAAGAGGATCACCACTGATGCCAAGTTCATAAGAGGACCACCACTGATGCCAAGTTCATAAGAGGACCACCACTGATGCCAAGTTCATAAGAGGACCACCACTGATGCCAAGTTCATAAGAGGACCACCACTGATGCCAAGTTCATAAGAGGACCACCACTGAGGCCAAAGTTGAAAGAGACCACCACTGATGCCAAGTTCATAAGAGGACCACCACTGAGGCCAAGTTCATAAGAGGACCACCACTGATGCCAAGTTCATAAGAGGACCACCACTGATGCCAAGTTCATAAGAGGACCACCACTGATGCCAAGTTTAGAAGAGACCACCACTGATGCCAAGTTCATAAGAGGACCACCACTGATGCCAAGTTCATAAGAGGACCACCACTGATGCCAAGTTCATAAGAGGACCACCACTGATGCCAAGTTCTTAAGAGGACCACCACTGATGCCAAGTTCATAAGAGGACCACCACTGATGCCAAGTTCATAAGAGGACCGCCACTGAGGCCAAGGATATAACAATCCATTTTGCGATTAGTCTACGTATGCCTGCCACTTACTGAGTTCTCCAAAGTTAATTATCAACCCAGTTCTCTTAGACATTTCTCCAACGATCCACAAAGTCGTCGAGAGATTGTAACTACACTCTAACTAAGCACACAAGTTGTCGAAATGCGGCCGAGAACGAACGCCCTTCCTCCGAACGTATATCAAGTTCCATCTTGGAAGTCATCAGCAGACTTTTACACCCACAACATTATACTGGGTCTCTAAATTGACCTATTATCTGTTTAAGCTTCTGGAGATGCATTGCGTTCAGCTTATCTGGGCCCATAAAACCACTTTCTACGAAGTTGCTCGTCTGTTCCCAGTGCATTGTCACACGTTGACTGTAGTATAAACTTTTCCAGTCAGCGCCAACCCTGTCCTTACATTCGGACTGGATTGTCACATTAACCACTTTCCAATTGGAAGGGCGTGAACGCTCGTTTCATACCAGCAACAACGTGGCGGGTCATCGCAGCCTCCTCCCACTGACTTGGAATTGGTACAATAAGAGAGACACGCAATTTTATTAGGAAATGATTTTTTATTTTCACACTTTAAGCATACATTTTATAAATGCAACAATCTGCACAAATATTCATAAAAAAAGCAGAATCAAACAAAAAAACAAATAAAAAACATGCAAGGAATTCGGTTGAATATAAAATCGTTTTTGGAGTTATTTTGTGGCTTCCTGTTGCTCGAAGATAGGATACTTCTCCAATACGTCGGACCACTTGACGCGGCTGGTGGACAAGTCCTTCACCACATCGATGACTTCGTCCACACTGATGCGTATTTGCTTCATGGAGTCGCGGTCCCGCAGAGTGACCGTATGCGGTTCCTTTAGTGTGTCGAAGTCGATGGTGATGCCGAAGGGGATTGCGATTTCGTCGGTGCGTGCATACCGACGACCAATGCTGCCGCTGGAATCATCGACTTTGTGCGAAAGTTCAGCTTTAGTGAGTGCAGTGGAGAGATAACGAACAAACGGATTGAATTCGTTGTTATTGGACAACGGCAAAATCGAGCACTTCAATGGCGCCACCACGGAGGGCAAAGTAAAGAAGCAGCGCTGCTCGTCGCCCTCACGACACTGGAAGTTTTGCTCCAGCAACGCGTACATAATGCGACCAATGCCAAACGACGGCTCAATAACGCTGGGAATGATTTCCTCGACGTGCAATGTTTTGGTGGCACGTTTCACCGAGATCATGTCAGGCAGCAACTTGAACCTGACGCCATTGGATAGGCGCAAGGTATGCTCGCTTTTCGCACACAAATCCAATTCCAAGATTTTGATCTCGTCGAGCGACATGCTGGCCAAGGCTTCTGTAATGACTTTAGCGTCTTTTTTGAAGGCTTTGCCAAGCACCTGCTTGTTGGGAACGATTTCGCAGACCTCGACTGTCTTTGGTGCTGGCAAGCGCTTCTCGGCCACCAACCGCACACCAGTGGCTGCCATGTGTTGGCTTAAGTCGTAGGCAGACCGATCCGCACAGCCCACACATTCCACCCAGCCGTAGCTGGTGAGGCATTCGGCGTCCCAGCAGTCACAGGCGTAGTGAGCCATTTCGTTATTCATGTGCTGGCGAAAACGCAGACACTCCACTTTGATGCCAATGGTGAGCAGAAACTTGTGTATGCGGGCCATGTAGTAGCCGAGAGTCTCGTTTGCAACCAGACCCGAACTAACCGCATCACCTATGGTATGTGGTTGTGCCGATTTGCCATCCATTTGGTCGCAAGCAGAGTAAAGTGTCATCCAATGATTGGCAACATCTGCAAATTTGGGATGATTCTTTTGCTTGGGATCGCAGAAATGCTCAATTTCAGCCATGGTAAATTCACGGACTCGTATCAAGCCCGAACGCGGCGAAATTTCATTGCGGAAAGCGTTGCCAATCTGCGCCACAGCAAAGGGCAACTTGCCCTGATTAAACTCCAGCAGGCGTTTGAAATTCACAAAAATACCTTGTGCTGTTTCCGGACGGAGGAAGCCCTTCACCAAACCAGTGGGGCCGATCTGTGTGCCAAACATCAAGTTGAACTCAATGGGATCCGTTAGGTCGTTGCCAGTTAGCGGTGATTTAAGGTTGAACTTCTTCAGCACTTTGCCCATTTCTATCTTTGTCATGCCATCCAGAATAACATTAATATCCTCACATTCCGCTTTTACCGTTGGCGTTGTAGTCTTCTCCTTCGATAGCTTCTCCAAAGCATTTTTAATTAAATGGTCTAACCGAAAGCATTCGCCGGTCTTCACGTCTTTCACCATCAAATCAGCAAAACGATCTACATGGCCGGACGCTTTCAACACTGGTTCCGGTGTGAGTACGGAGCAGTCTACTTCCAGCATTTGCTCTTCCAAACTAAAGAACTGTCGCCATAAGCTCAATATGTTAGCCTTTAACGCACAGCCCATGGGGCCGAAATCGTACTGTCCGGTAATGCCGCCATAAATAGCAAAACTCTGATCGTAAAAGAAGCGCCGCTTCAGCAGGTCCTCCATTTTGGAACGATCGAATGTAACAACGTTTGGCGTCAGTTCCAACTCACGGTCTTCAAGCGCTTTCTTGCGTAATTTCAGCTCGGCAACGGCACGTTTCACATCAATTTCAGACGCCCCAGTCGCCTTCAGCTCACGCACAACAACACCCTGTTCCTGCACCTTCTCACGCAGCGGTGCGAGCTGCACTTCAATTTCCGGATTACTCATAAGGTCAACCGTACGTAACCTAACTTTCCGTTTAGTCTTCTTTGAGCCCCAAGTGCTGGGCACTGTCTGGGAGGAATTGTTGGTGTTGTGTGTAACGGTAAACGCTCTGCCTGGAATGTATGCACTCCAAATTGACGCGCCTTTCAAGTATGTCGGCTTATGTGGCAATTTCCAGAGCGTTGTAGTTGCTATGCGTATTTTAGAAAACGCGTTAAACACCTGCAATGACATAAATACTTTTAACTTTTTTACAAATCCACCTTTCACTTTCGGAATTGCAATCGCTTAACAAATCTTACCTATCACTTACCACTGCACGACTCAACAGAATTCGAGAATTTGCACTTTCTTCCGACCGCCTACTTGCTGCTTCACTTCACTTTGTCGGCACTGTCATGGAAAATTCAAGAATTTCACAGCGCTGAACACTCTTGCAAGATGTGGGGAAATTGCAATTTAGTGTTGAGAAATGCAAGACTAAAATAGTTACGGTATTAGTGTTTTGGATAATATCTGCATTAAATTGGTTTTAACAATAATTGTACAGCAGAGAAACGATCGGAGGAAATAAGGTTGCAGGAAATTGCCGGATTCTAACAAGCAGACACTAAACACAATACCGAACGTAAGCAATTGTCGCACTCAAGTATCGAGTTGTGGTGAGATTGTGTCCAATTTACACCACACTTCATATTATTGCTTGTTGTGGTTTTTTATACTATTGCAATCTCAACACTACTCTCAACGTGGCATTGCAATGCTTATGATGCCAGTGGAGCTAAATTATATTGAAACCAAATTGGAACATAATGAATTTACTTACATGGTGACCAGAGACCATAGAGACGGGACACTTAAACGTCAAATTTTCTGACGTTTAAAAAAACTGTCTTTGTTTATCATTAGTTGCCTATATGGATATGTTTGTTTATCATTGGTTAACCAGAATTCTGAAGGAAATCATCCACACTACTACAGTTTTGCACATTTGTTAGTGTGCGCAAAGCAAGAGTCATTTCTCTGTATTCTCTGATGGTGACTGCAAGAAAAAAAACCAATTTTCCCTCAGTAGCTGTCAAAATTGAAATTATAGTAAAATGCGATCAGAACATATATGCCAACATTTGCAAATAGAGTTTTGATTTGAGTGAATAAGAGTTTAATTATTATTTTTGTAAAGTTTGAACATTCTGAAGGAATTATGAGTCTATTTAACTATTAAATATATTTTATATATATTGTGTACCACTTTAAGCAG
Organism: Clusia tigrina; assembly: GCA_920105625.2. Lineage (NCBI taxonomy): Eukaryota > Metazoa > Arthropoda > Insecta > Diptera > Clusiidae > Clusia > Clusia tigrina. The sequence goes on from OV050032.1 coordinate 198,497,172, forward strand.
CTCTTACCCTACGTCTCCACGGGGAATTTTTGATTTCAAGCAAATTGCCAATGGAGACTCCAAATTGCTTCCAGTTGGCAATTTATGTTACCCTACGTCTCCACGGGCAATTTTTGATGGCATAACATCTGTCAAATTTGATTGCAATGGTTGGCAATATTTTAATGGTGGGCATTGCGATGTTATGCCATTGTCATTTTGAAAATGCCGTCAAGCAATCTAGTTCGCTGTACCCACGCTTGAAAAAATTTTTTATTTATACGATGAAGAGGAAAAAAGAAGGAAACCGAAATTCTGGGTGAATCCTTTTTTACAGAGAATGCAACTGCACAGTCTCCATTCATTTTAGCGTTTTTATTAATTTAATAGATGCGGTAAAACGTAAATGTCCTACGATGCTTCCACTGTGAGCGTCACGAAAAAATGAAAAATGGCTGTCAAACAAACAAAATGACTACTGATTTCAACACAGCACGTTGGCAATTTATGGCATAACATATTTCATAACATAAATTGCCAACTTGAAGCAATTTGGAGTCTCCATTGGCAATAAAAAATTGCCCGTGGAGACGTAGGGTATGATACGAATTGTTCAATTTGGCAAAAGTTCCTGAAAAGGACATTTCAAGAATTTCCTTTCTAAGAACATTCTAAGAATTTCCTCTCAAAGAACATTCCCAGAATTTCCTTTCAAAGAACATTCCTTCCTTTTAGAAAACATTTCCTCTCAAAGAGAATTCCAAGAACTTCATTTAAAGAACATTCAAAGAATTTCTGAAAAGAACATTCAAAGAACCTTCGTTTTCGGCTGTCAGACGATCCCAATCATTTCTTTTGTTTTATTTTATGCTGCTGTCGATGTCCTTTCGAATTGTTCAATTTAGCAAAAGTTCCTGAAAAGAACATTCAAATAAAATGCTCGATTTTATTGACCTTTGTCAATCTCACCTCCATCAACAATATACTCAACACATATGTAATCATCGTACCACCACTGTGTGCTTATTAATAACCGCTTATAATACATTTAGCACTACTCTTACAAATATACTGTTTAATTCGTATAAACCTAATTTGTTTCTATATAGTTTTTGTGATCGCTTTTGGTTTCATTTTATTTATTCACACCACAAGCGTCGCTTTAGCCGAGTAATTTATGGGAATTAAGTGCGAAGCTGCTCTGAACGATGTGCAGTGTGGCAACACCGCCGCTTCACTCACTATGCTTCCTTTCAGTTTTCTTGTTTAATTAGTATCTGAAGTACAATTTTGGAGTAGTCAATTGAAATTTGTTTGAAATTCATATATGATGTTTGATTTTTGAAGCTGCTTAAATTTTTTTATAACTAGAATTTTGCGAGTCCTTTCGAGAACGTTGTTGAATTTGTATAATGTAGTAGCTTAAAACTGCGCAGGAACAGGAAAATTTCTAGAAGTTCGAGTGGAGTCGTGGTGTGTAAAAAAACTCTTTGAAGTAGGTCCGCTCTTCGCTGCGTTTCATTAGAGTCGCCGCTACCGTAACTCAGAGCGCAGTGACGCAGTTCTTTTTTTTGCTATTTGGCTTTTATCATGCCTTTTGGTAGGTAAATATTTTTGTTTCTTCAATGGAATTTCAAGGCGGACTTAGCAACAATTTAAGACAAACTGCTTTTAACAGAAAACACACATTGAGATACTTTTTTGTTAAGTTGTATTGTTTTGTTTTATTTTAGCTGAAAATGATGTCAGTGCAGTTCTCATTTGGTTTTGTATTGTGATGCTTTGTATACGCTTGTGTTTGTTTTTGTTGTCGTGGTTTAATAACATACCAATTTGTCATCAATAATACTGCACCCCTATCACCATATCCAATTCTCGAGAAAAAGTGTGACTGGAGCCGTCCAGTGGCAGGGCGTGTGTATAGGAGGAAAAAGTATGCTGAAGGGGGCGATCGCCGGTCCGAATCATCAAGGAATCAATACATTTATTAAACTCAGGTAAGCGTGACTCACAAAATGTGTTTATTTGTTATGCTTTTGTTTATTTTTTATTCATTTTTATAAAAAAAAATGATACATTTGTTGCGTCCTGCAGTGAGTGTTGGAAGTTTATAACAATGTAACAATTATTATGGAGCTTGAAAGCACCCACGAAGTCTGTCTGTTTACCCAGGACACTGCAGTGCAACTAGCTTGGCTTGGTGTGTTAAATATTTCTTTTTTTGTTTAAATTCATTTAAAATTAACTATTTCTTTTAATTTTGTACATATGGAGAGATACTGTTATTAATGTTAAATAACTTTCAAAGGATTTAAAATCATTTGTAAAAATGCTTAACCGAACTTCAAGGTTGTTACTAAGCCATTCATGGGGCAATTAGTGTGCATATGGAACGAATCGGAAAGTTTCCATATGCAAGCAATTAAAGGTTCATACTATTGGCATTGATATAAACTTAAAACGTGGTCTCTTAAGCGTTGTATGTGCATCAGTGGGTGTGTGTGGGTAGAGTGTGAATGCGTTTTGCGGGTGGAGCGCCTCTTTCCAGTGTTGTGCGCCGTATCGCTTCGCAGGACTATGTGAACACACACACACACACACACATATATATATACACCCGTATATGCGTACTCACAAACATTTGGTGCATGCATAATGCATGCAAACGTTTAGTTTTGCAAAGCAGGGACGGGGCCACGCTACTCTATCATTAGCATTACAACTACTCTTATCTACATTTTAAATGCTTTTTAAAAGCACTGAGTTAAGGACATCGTTCTAAAGTGTTGTATTGTTTTGTCTTTTGCTGTGTTTTGGGCTACGCGCTGGGTCGTCTCTCTTGGCAACTTTGTACATAACTAAAGCCGTGTGCTTTTAGGGTCTTTGTGCCATTTTTTGCACAATCATACCGTACGTTTATGCAAGCCTGGATCCGCTGCACTGCCCTTTGCTAGGACCCTTCAGTACGTTGCCTTTTTCTATTGACCTGCTCGCAAACTTTATCCTCTTTCTTGTTGTGGCAACTGTACTGGTCACTAGTAAAGAAGTTGGTTGGTCTACCAAGTTGTGTGCAACCCAAGCGTAACTGCTAAGGCAGAGGCGATAAGTGGTGGAGGTGGTTGTTCCATTTGAAGGGTGCATTGTGGCGTCTTGGAGTAAGTAGCTTGCTGGGCTTTGAATTATAAACTGTAATCGTAGTGAGGGGCCTAGGAGTATTGTAGACACTTCGCAGTTTTGTTGGTTAAATTGAATTGGAGAATTATTTATAATTTCTATCCAATCCTAAGTTTTGTGAATTTATCTATGAAGCAAATGGCATTCTGATCAGAAATATACATATATAGGTACTTATGATGTATATTGTAAGAACTTATGATGCAAGGCACTCATGCGCTATCTTCATGTCTTGAAAATACGAGGTAAACACTACTGGAGTACGACGTTTCTGGGTCGCGTTCCTAAATTATGGCGTTCTTCAAAAGATTCCACCAAAAAGTATATATATATATATAGAGCTACAAAGAGTATATACTCGTATATATAGAGCTCCAAAGAGTATATATATATATATAGTGTTCCAAAGAGTATATATATATAGAGTTCCAAGGAGTATATATATAGAGCTCCAAAGAGTATATATATATATAGAGCGGCAAACAGTATATATATAGAGCTCGCATGACACACGAAGTTATTGCTGCAAACATTTTGTTCGAGGGGTTTTCTAGTGAACCCCTGGAACATAAAAACATGCATTGGATCTCACTTTCCCTTGCCACTCACCGATTTTTGTGAAATCGCCATCACTTCCGTTACACAAAATTTTGAGTGGTTCAATCTCTATGTATCTATACTCTTTGGTTCCACTTTCAATCAACTTGCAAATTTGCTACTCTTCCTTTCTAGACTAGAATAATAATTCTGTGCGGTATCTGTGTCGATTTTTGTGAGAAGTTGCTCGTACTGTTTCCGGGCAAGTTTCTGGAAATGTCGATAATAACTCAAAACTATTGCAAAACCCTAAACACTCATGACTTTTGACTTAAAACTTCAACTTTCATTAATGAGCTGACCAAACATATGAAACGCAGTGTTTGCGAGTATTCATGACTTTACGTAAACTTTCGTGACTTGCCAACCTATTGAAATTAGTTTCGCTACGGAGCATCAACGAAACTTTGAAAAACAGCTGATTAACTTATTTGAGAAATCGAAGGTGAAAATGACCTTTTGTCTCAAGACTTTTGCTCAATAAATCGAAAGTCATCAGCAGAGAACACAGAGAAGCGACAGTTAAACGTCAAATTTTCTGACGTTTAAAAAATACTGTCTGTTTATCATTAGTTGGCTATACGGATAGGTTTGTTTATCATTGGTTTAGCAGAAAATCACTCACACTACTACAGTTTTGCATATGTGTAAGTGTGCTCAAAGCGTGAGACATTTCTCTGTATTCTCTGGTCATGAGTATGAAAGTTGAAAAGATCTCTCGTCTTTTATGAGTTTTGCTCAATAAATCGAAAGTCATGAGTACGAAAGTTGAAAAGGCCTCTCGTCTTTTATGAGTTTTGCTCAATAAATCGAAAGTCACGAGTATGAAAGTAGAAAAATACCTCTCGTCTCTCATGACTTTTGCTCAATAAATCGAAAGTCACGAGTATGAAAGTAGAAAAAGATCTCTCGTCTTTTATGAGTTTTGCTCAATAAATCGAAAGTCATGAGTACTCGCTCAACAAAAGTTTAAGTGAAAATTCATGAATGTTTAGGGCTTAAGGCGACCCATCGATATAATTTTGACTCCATGATTATGTTTTGTCCCCTCATGTCTCCTCTCCAAATACAAAATGGAAAAATATGCAGTCAGCTCAACTCGAATATCAATTCTCTGGCGCAAACAAGAGAGTCTCTTTAGCTTATCTATCTGATAGTGTACACGACCGCTCCGTATATACACATACATATGTATATATAATGTAACTATCTGGAATCTGTCCTCTTTTACGCACAAACATTGCATCCAATTCGTAGGGGAGGTCAAAGTTGCATGAGAATTGTGCTCCATAAATGTAAAAAGATCAATTTTTCTTTTTGTTTTCTTAAATTAGTTTGCATTAGTTTTAAACTTTCGAAACGAGCACGGGAATATTATTTTTAAGTGCACGCCACGTTTACTTTCTAGTGAAACTTACTTAAGCCCACCTCTTAGCGCGGTTACGGTGTCCTCCTCCTTCTCCACTAAACATAAATTGAAGATTGCTACTCCTTCCCCACCAGCCCCTCATTGACTAACAACAACAAAAAAAAAGAAATCTACAACTAAACACAAATTAAAAACAAAATAGAAATAAATAAAAACTAAAAAAAGACTCGCTGTTTGACATGCCTTGTGTTCTTTTTAGGATTAATCAAGTGCCGAGAACACGTACTCTCTATTTTGAAGAACAGAACACAAGCGATCAACGCAAGGCACAGGCACAGGCAAACGGCGCATTTGAAATTTCAACTAACGAGCGGGCGTGGCAAATGCACAAACAACCACACAAATGCACTTAAAATCAACAACAACAACTGAGCACCTCAGACAGCTGGATACGGCGAAAACGATGGCAAGCTTCAATGACGACGACAGTGGCAGTCGTACGTCGAATAGCAACAGCAACAACAACAACGGCAATAACAATAGCAACAGCAATAGCAGCAGCAACAACAACAGCAGTAGTAACAATAATAATAATAACAATAACAACAACAATAACAACAACAACAACAATGAAGATAACAGCAGCGTGAGCAATACACAAACCGGGGATATGGAAATCAAACTGAAGAAGCAGACACTCGAGCAGCGCAAACAAGAACTAGAGAAGCTGCTGAGCGAGAAGAGTTGGCTGCTGCAGCAGATACAAAAGCAAGAGACGCTGATACTCAACGGTAACTATGAGTATTTAAATTTGAATGAGATATTCGCGAACTTCGCTCAGCAATATAAGCACGAGCAGACCAGCACGAGCAGCCTCGGTGGCGGTGTAGCGCTTGTGGGCAGTAGTAGTGGCAGTAGCGGCGGCGGTGGCGGTGGCGGTGGCGGTGGCGGTGGCGGCGGCGGCGGCGGCGTTGGTGTTGGTGTTGATACGGCCATTTTGAGACGTAAGTCAGTCAGCAAAGAGAGTCAGAATCTGACCAACAACAACAACACTGTCAGTAATAGAGAATCGGAGATTTCGAATCGTTCCTCGGAATATGATAATTATCCGGGTAGCGGTGAAATAAATTCTTTAGGACTAGGAGGAGGAGGAGGTGGCAGCAGCAGCGGCGGCTCCGGTACCGGTGGGGCCGTCCAGCAGGTGTCTACAAAGAATGCCATAAAGAAGCGTCCGACGCAAACGTCCACAACCAGTTTGAATTATATACAGTTGCAGCGACAGCAATTGCATCAACATCAGCTGCAGCAACAGCAATTATTACAGCAACATGTGGAGCAGCAAATGCTGCAGCAACATGTGGAGCAGCAAATGCTACAGCAACATGTTGAGCAGCAAATGTTACAACAACATCTACAGCAATATGTGGCGCACCAGCAGCAGGCGGCAGCACAACAAAAGTTCCTGCAGCATCCCCACTATCATTACCAGCAGCAGCAGCAGCAGCAAGCGCAACAACAACAACAACAACAGCAATCACAAAAACAACTGCTGCCGCCACAAACAGATGCAATATCGCTGTACTCGGTGAATTCGGCGAATGTCGCCACGCTCAGGCATCAGCATGTAGCGCCACAACAACAACCCATCGTCGTGCAGTGCGACAAGTACTATTTGTCGCCCACGCACCAATCGTACAACGATGGCGGCTTCATAAAATCCAGCCAAAATATCAAAAAGTATATATCACCTTTGGCCTCGCCCACGCAGCTGCACGTTGCCTCTGCCGGCAGCTATGAGATACAACAATTGCCCTTGCAGCAACTGCAGCCACATCATCACCAGCAGTTGCAGCAGCAGCAGCAACAACAGCAACAGCAACAGCGTCAACTGGATGCCATCTCGCTGGCGCCGTCGTACGCCTCCATGGATGCCGAAACTGTGCACAATTTGCGTTGGCGCTCGCACGCCAACATCACGCACACGCCCACCCACAGTCAGGATACCAAATCGTATTCCAGTGATATGCTTGCACAGTTGCCCATCTCCTCCGCCAGCTCGTCGAATGTCTCCATTAATTATTATGTGGCGCATCCGCCCAACCTGAAGCCAAAGCCGCTCGATGAAATCTCCGTTTCCTCGCTCAATAGCGAAACGCAGAAGAAATCGAAGTCGAAGCAGTGGCTGGAGTCATGCTTAGACGGTCCTGTCATACGCTCGCAACCGAACGAGGCACACAACACGTTGGACCTGAATGCGCCGCCAGCCGCCACAGCAAAGTTACTCACGACTGCTCGGGAACGCGCCAAATTATCATCACAGTCCATGTCGAGTGGACGCCACTACTCGATGTCGGCTCAGAAGAATGCGCACAGCTTTAAGCTGCTGCAGGACGACGACGGCCGCTATGCCAAACTCAGCCAATCGACTTCCTATCTCAATTCCATAGAGGCGGCGAACAGGTCGCCCGCTTACCATCAGCTGGATGCCACTTCCATGGACATAGCGGCGTTCAAGTATTTGCCACCGAAACCAAATGCGGCCAACAGCAGCGTCGGTCAGCCCACACCGCCACCACGTCCACCACCGGCGGCAGCCGCCACAGATAAGACGACGACTGCGGCTGCTCTGTCGCCGGACATACGCATCGAGTCGCCCAAAAACATGACCGTCGTGCAGCAGGCCACCTTCCAGCCATACAAAGAGGTGACCAAGCCCTTCGAAATGTCCGATTTCTATAAGTATTCCACCAAGTTTCGTCAAAAGGAGCCTACGGCGGCCAATGCTGGCGGCAGCAGTGGCATTGGTGTTGGCAGTCATACCTTGGAGAAACACGGAAATTAACTGAATAGACGTGGACGTGACTCTGTTGCGGGTGGGTGGGTATCCTTTTGTTACTTCCTTCTCGCTACTCTGCGATTAACGCACAATGTACAACGACATTCTAATGAAACATCAACTTTAACGATACATCACACTTTTATGAACTTTACATTAGACTTTAATTTAATTGCTTAAATCAATTATATTTACTTATTAACTTGTTTGGACAACGAACCCTGTTTTCATCTACCAGTGGCATTTTGCGTATGAACGTTAATTTAAGTGAGTGGACTGATATTTCAAAGCGAGATATTTAGAGTATATTCATATATGTACATATTAGTGTATATTTATATGCAATTTACATCACTGCGGAAACTCAAGAATTCGCTAAAAATTTGTTTAAAATTGAAAATGACGGCGTAAGCCTCTTTGTCCCGAGGGAAGTTGCCAAGGCGTCAGCATATAAAATGTTGCTAAGCGTTTAGCAACAGTTTTGTGATCGTATCAACCTCAACTTAATATACACATAACTAGATGGCAACATTGTTGCAATCGTATGCGTAAACTTTATATACACGTAACTAGATGGCAACATGGTTGCGATCGTATGCCTAACTTTATATACACACAACTAGATGGCAACATTGTTGCAATCGTATGCCTAACTTTATATACACACAACTAGATGGCAGCATTGTTGCGATCGTATGCCTAACTTTATATACATACATAACATAAATCGACCTTATTAGCAATTGATGGCCTTATCATTCATTAATTTATAATATATAAATTAAATTTATAAATTTTATAAACAAAAAAATGCTCAAAATTGTTTGCCAAAATGTTGTTAATAGTTGACAATAATATATTATATATTTTTATATACTATACACACACACATCATATATAGGTGTATATGTAAATTAAGTAAAATCTTAACCCCACATTGGGCGATGAGGTGCGTGTCCAGCGGCAGCGAAATTAATTTATAATTGCTACCCAAAATAATGGTAAGAAAGGGCGAGATTAGAATAGAGTACGATGATTCTACTGTTCAATCATGGAAGATTTTCCCCCTCCCTAATTTAATACGAAATATGTATATAAAAAAAATCCTTCGTTTGTCCATGAAGTCAAATGATGATTTCCGCCCTGAAAGTGTTGCACACGACCGATTTTTTTTGGAATCTGAGTGTCACGACAGATGAGTTTTCGAGTTCCTTTTGGGACACTTCGAACATCCAACACGCCCACTTTCTATGCGCTTATATTATTTTAAAGAGCATATTATCACGAACTAAAAGACATATTTTTGACTGCAATTTTACATCATATCGAATGTGACTGCCGACATGTTAGTTTGGTGAAAATCGGGCCACCAACACGCCCAGAAAACAACACAAAGGGAGCCGCCGGGTATAATAAGCCCACATCTTTATTGCCTTTAATGGAGTATTTCGGGTTACTAAATTTGCATATGATCAAAAACTGATCTAATTAAACTACAATTATTCTACACGTACGTGTGTAGAGTGTCGGCATAACCGACTATAGACATTCCTGACTCAGGTGTTTTTTATTTTTAACTTTCTTCCGAACACTTTTGCTTTTTAAAGTATATTTTCTTTAAATCTTTGACATGCCCTCCAAAAACACGGAATTATATAAGAAAATCTTCGATGATTGAATTGTGAGGATTCGCTTGAATGGAGTATTGTTTTGTTAATATGAACTGAAGATATATGTATGTGGGCATGTAAAATGCCTCTCTAGTTATGCTGCGAGTACCGACTATCGCTCAATGTAGGGTTAAATACCGCAATTGAGTTGTATCAATTTTTTCCGACATTATTGTACCTACAATTAAGTCTGATTCATTGTTAAGTAAACTAAACAAACACTCACATTTTAAACGTATCTGTTAAATAAATAAATAATATGATGAAAGGGAATTTATATTGACACTAAAAATTATATATATACATATATACACTATTGAAGTGTTTTATTTTTTATACAAGCATATTCTGTATTAACAACAACAAATAAAGGAATTGATTTTTTTACAATATACAAAAATTCACGTCTGTTTTATTTTATTTTCTGTAAGCTACTCCACATGAGTATGAATCTGTTAGAGCATGCCGGATTTTTATGGGACCCCCCTGATTAGGTTTTTTTAGGGGGTAGAACTACACACGCTGGCCTAGCAAGCCTTCCTGTGACCCCTTTCAGACTTAGATAGAATAGTTGAGGAAATGTTACATTTATTAGGAAGTCCACAACAGGGTCCTTCAGAAAATGGAAAGTCCCCGTATCCAGTCGTGTATTTTGTCTATTAGAAGTCCGTCTTAATCATTCATTTTCCATATCGATTTAAACGTCGACTTCGTCACACACTCTCACACACTTTAAAATGTCAACTGGAAATGGTCCCCACAATGGACGGAACGATTGGAACTGAAACGAAACAAGATGAATTTGTTTTAACTGAGCCGAACTGATCAGAGCGGAACATGCGACAATTAGAAATTATACTTGCTGTCGTTGTTGGGTTCAACAGTGGGGTAGAATGTTCGCCTGTGGTTGCGTGATTGAGGGAAGAAGACGAAACACCTTCGCCCGACCAAGTTGGTCTATCAAAGCCAGTTTCAAAGGGCGTGCCTGGGGCGGCGGTGCAAATATCTCCATATACTTACCAGGATACGAGTGAATTCACTTTTCACACCTCAGGGCCCTGCCTCAAGAACGAATGTTCTGTTATTTCACAATGTGAGCGATTGTGCAACAGCTCTGATGTCATTTGATAGCGACATCGGTGGAGTTCAATTGGCATTGGACTGGTGTGTGTCTACTCAGATGGATTCTAATTCCGAAGTGCCAGTAAACGAGTATAAATACGTATGTATTTCCTGAGTTCTCTGTAAAGTGTATTTTCTCACTCAGAGCCAATTTTATTTTTAGTCTTCCACATTTGTATACACGAATGCCGCCGGAAGTGATGAGTGCAAAGATGCTGCGCTGTCATACAAACAATACAACACTCTGGCGTGTCTCTGAAAATATTCCAAAATACTTGTAACTGCGCCGCTCCATTGCTCTGCCGCCACACCACCACCATCAGCGCCATCGCCAACGAGAAAAATACAATTTTAGCCAAATGCATTGAGCACTCTGAGCATTTGCAGCGTAGCTCCAGGCACCCTGCAAGTGGTGGGATGGATCAGTGGAGCACTCACGGGGATACTTCCCCCCTCTGACTATGTGGATTTTTGTTTATTGCTTTTTATATAAGCAGGAGGGAATTAATGCCTCATTGGTTGCCTAGTTTAATGGTGAGTCTTGGGAGTGTATTGGGCTTTCTTTAATAATCCTGGCATTATCCTGAGTTTTTGTTTGTGTGGTTTTGCTGAGCATCATACCGCAATCCACAGACCATTCACATTGTAGCAGTAACGTCTTTGCAATTTGCTCACAAGATTGTTATCGCCACTCACACAAGCGTCTCTCACACAATCGTCTCTCACACGGTTGACTCCCATACAATCGCTTCGGACACAATAGCTTTGGACACAATCGCCTCTCACACAATTACCTCTCACACAATTACCTCTCACACAATTGAGCTTCAAACAAGCCTACAACAAAGCTTTAAGTATGATTTGCATTATGAGCGAGTGAGCTCAAAAACTCTTGTAGTTATCCCTGCTGTAAAGGGAGATAGTGTAATGGTGAGTGAGAGGGCCGAATGATGGGTCATTGTTAGTGAGTTGTAACTATTTCAAAAAGGACTCTGTTGTCATGGGAAACATACGTTGACAAGCAGATGCTGCCTTATTTCAAGAGTCAAGATTTGTGTCGAGATCGAGAAGTCAACATTTCACTCGAGAAGTCAACGTTTCACTCGAGAAGTCAACATTTCACTCGAGAAGAAAACGTTTCACTCGAAAAGTCAACGTTTCACTCGAGAAGACAACCGCTCAGCTGAATGAACATTTGCTTTATACAGATTTGCTTTTTGATTATTGTTCTTTCCATTATCAGAACATTTACTCAACAAGCTTCCAAGAAGGCACAAAAGGTGCATGTGGTTGAGAGCCCTTTCTATCTCACTCGAACTTTCTCCCTCTCTGTCTTTCCCACTTTATATGTCTCTCTCTCTCTCGCTTTCTCTCTATCTCTCTCGCACTCTATCTCTATCTCTCACTCTTTCTATCTCTGTCTCCCACTTTCTCTATCTTTCTCTCGCTCTCTCTTTCTTTCTCCCACTTTCTCTCTCTCTCTTGCACTTTCTCTCTCATTTTCTCCCTCTCTCTCTCTCTCTCGCACTCTCTCTCACACTTTCTATCACTGTGTCGCACTTTCTCTATCTTTCTATCGCTCTCTGTTTCTCTCTCCCACTTTCTCTCTCTCTCTCTCTCTCTTGCACTTTCTCCCTCTCTCTCTCTCTCGCACTCTGTCTCTCACACTTTCTAGCTCTGTCTCCCACTTTCTCTATCTTTCTCTCGCTCTCTCTTTCTCTCTCCCACTTTCTCTCTCTCTTGCAGTTTCTCTCTCATTTTCTCCCTCTCTCTCTTTCCCCACTTTATATCTCTCTCGCACTCTCTCTCACACTTTCTATCACTGTCTCGCACTTTCTCTATCTTTCTATAGCTCTCTTTCTCTCTCCCACTTTCTCTCTCTCTCTCTCTCTCTCTCTTGCACTTTCTCCCTCTCTCTCTTGCAATTTCTCCCTCTCTCGCACTCTATCTCTCTCTCTCTCTCTCTCTTGCACTTTCTCCCTCTCTCTCGCACTCTCTAGATCTCTCGCAATCTCTCACTATCTCGCTCTAGCTATCTCTCAAACTGTGCCTCCTTTTCGCTCTCTCACTCTCTTTCCCGCTCGTTCTTTCTCGCTCTCTCTCGCTCTTTCTAGCTCTCTCTGGCTCTCACTATCTGGCCCATCAATAGTCAATGTCGTCAATCATTGGTTTATGCCTATTGACAAGTAGTCGTAGAGTGGGTCCATCCCAATTTCTACCCCCTACTTGTGTTGGGCTGCTCTGCTCTCTCAGTGAGTTGATACTTCACGCATCGTAATATCAAATTCTTATTTATTCGCCAGTCCGAGTCTCTCGAGGCGCGGTCCATCAATTGTGAATACCCCTTTTGATAGAATTTTCGAACCGCCCCTGGCCGGGCTGGCTGCATGCATCTTTAACATATCATTCGCAGTTCAACTTGCTGGGGCTCACAGCGACTGTTTGTGTTCTGTGTGTGGGAATTGAGCAGATATTTGTATGTTTCTTTCAGTACCCAATATTGTGGGCCCCTTGTCTTCTTTTTTTTCTGTTTCATTTCATTTCACTTTGGTTTATTTTATTTTCTCTTTCTCATTTCTTTTTTTGTTTTGCTCCCGATCAAAAGTCGCTCACTGCAGTTCGGTTGCACTGGGCGCGCGTGTTTTTGTTGCAACTGCATCGCCGAGGAACGTCCTCAAAAAATAATCAACCAAATGAAACGAATTTTCAAATAATTTCCAATGTGAAAAATACGTTAAAAATATTCGGAGCTAACTTTTTTTTTGTGTCGTCGTGTCCGAGCGTTTCTTTGTGCAAAGTGCCTTTTTGTCTCCACAATTTTTTATTTTTTTTGCCGTGTTACAACATTTTTTTCTGTGTCCTGTGAAAATTTACGTAAAGTTTGTGAACTTAACCTTAAAAGCGGTTCGGAGATTATGTGCATTTCCTTGGTAAAAAATAAAAGGCCGCAAATTGCGCCAAAATGTCGCTTTTTCGAATCATGCATGTGCCAATTACCAACTGAACAGCTTGAAATGGCCATTTTTCTAGTTTCCCATTCAAAATCATTCTTTACAATGTTTAAAAACACACACCCATACACACACACACACAAACATGTTTGTCCTAAAAACTGAACAATTGAAATTCATGAATGCATTTCTTGTGATTTTTTGAAATGTTGCTAAAAATAAACAAAAACAATTTTACACAAAAATAACAAATGAACAAATATCAAAGCGGCGTTAGACCGAATTTTGCCAACAATTTATTTATTTTTTGCGCTATTTATGAGACCGTAACAGGCTAAAATAGTCTACTATGGACTTCAGATCTGGTACGCGATACCCGCCATCGTTAAAGCATGGCGCACTCGTATCAGGTGGGAGGCGCTGTTAGGTGTGGTGTTCCTGATTCCAATGAACACAGTCAGTCACTTAACAGTCAGTCAACAGTTAGTCAGTCAGTTAACAGTGAGTTAGCCAGTTAACAGTCAGTCTGCCAGTCAAAGTTAGGATGGCGCCCTCATATCAGGTGGGAGGCGCTGTTATGGTGTGCTTGATTCCAATGAACACAGTCAGTCAGTTAACAGTGATTTAGCCAGTTAACAGTCAGTCAGCCAGTCAAAATTAGGATGGCGCCCTCATATCAGGTGGGAGGCGCTGTTATGGTGTGCTTGATTCCAATGAACACAGTCAGTCAGTTAACAGTAAGTCAGTCAGTTAACAGTCAGTCAGCCAGGTAACAGTAAGTCAGTTATCTGTGAAGTTAAAAGTAAGTGCGGTTACAGCCAGTCAGTTAACAGTCAGTCAAAGTCAGCATGGCGCACTCATCAGGTGGGAGGCGCTGTTAGTTGTGGTGTGCTTGATTCCAATGAAGACAGTCAGTCAAAGTCAGCTAATACTGTACTCGTATTGTTGTTTATTTTTGACACTAAAAATTAAAAAGGGTCGTGTCGCCACCACCTTGTATGATCCTGTCATAATATAGAACCTTTGAGGCACACTGTGTGTGTGGTATTAACGATCCAGCAGGAAAGGGGATCATCTTCGCAGTACTCCCCATAGTCTCGAAGGGGAGATTTCATTGATCCCTGAAGTACTCCCTTTGGCCTCATTTTTACATATGCTGGGTACAGAACAGTACAGATCGAATATCTAAAAAGCTGTGTTTTCTGAAAGAACTCCCTTTAACATCATTTGGGAGCATTTATATACATACGAGTATATCTGATGTTAGTTGTGGAGTGGACTGAGCAAAAATACTTATACAGCACAATTTTGTGCGAACTTATCTCGATGAACCCGATTTTGACAGCTCAGAAGTATGGAGTGTCAAACAAAGAGCAAAAATAAATAATCATGGTGAACTCGATTTTGACAGCTCAGAAGTAGGGGGTGTCAAACAAAGAGCAGAAAGAAATTATCTTGATGAATTCGATTTTGACAGCTCAGAAATAGGGTGTCAAATGAAGAGCAGAAAGAAATTATCTCGATGAATTCGATTTTGACAGCTCAGAAATAGGGTGTCAAATGAAGAGCAGAAAGAAATTATCTCGATGAATTCGATTTTGACAGCTCAGAAGTAGGGGATGTCAAATGAACACCTGAAAGCAATAACATTATTTTTATTTCCTTCTTTTTCTTATACTTCTTTTACTCTTCCATAGCATACTGAGACTCTTGTTCATCAGCTATTTTTACGTGTGTCTTTATGTATATATCGGTTATATTCAAGTTTCATTTCATATGCTAATTGGAAGCTTTCCTTTCAACACTTTGTTCACTAGTGTTAGTTTTGACAGCTGTAGAGAGCACTTATTGGGTTGTATTCACCACCTGCACCATGTCTCCACATTAATATTATCTCCTAACTTTATATAAAAATTAATATAGTAGGGACTTACAGGATAGTTCAAAGAACATTCACATTATATGGTACTGCTCAGTGGTATTAATCTTGTGTTGCAAGACAGATCCGACTTCTGCGCTGTCATAAAAAATGATTTGCACATACTGTGATGTAAGGCTACCGCGGCTCTCTTCTTATGTTATCATATTCGTTCAGTTTGCAAACAAGAGAGATGGTGATGGAACTTCAAATAGCCTTAGACTAGACCACTGAGCTGTCAAAAAAACGAAAGAAAACAAGTAGCTTGAATATAGTGTAACTATATAGTGAGTTTAGCTGATAGTGATTATCATCATCGCACAATTTATATAGGAAAGAGATTAAAAATCTGTTCGATCGTTTCTGTTCAAGTATATATTCAATGGGGTTTAATTTAGTTTAATACTAGCGATGACACAGTGGAAATGTCGGTGATCTCAACATGAACACTGCCTTAATTGTGAGAATGTTCATGGACACTGCTTTATTTGTGAGTCTTCCAAGCATTGCCAGCCACATCGACTGACCAAGTGATTGAACAGCTGACGAAATGGCGGAAGAAGTCCAGGCATAAATATCAGAAACTGTGGAGTAAGTTGAACCTTGGCAAATCTCGAAAGTACATTGAACTTGTCGAGTAGTTCGGTTTCAAGCGAGTAGAATGGAACTACTCCATGAGAGAGGGCGCATGGCATATTTCAATTATTACTCGTATCATTGACATGTTTATGGGTGTGATATTCAAAATTCTCTTGAACATGAGTAATTAAATTAGAGTGCGGCCCTGTCTGCGGTACCGTCAAGTTTTCTCAAGTGCTGACTTGAATTAAACCGACATGAGTGTATGTGTTTAAGATGTTGTGCGTGTTTGTGTGTTTATGTATTTATGTGTATGTGTGTGTGTGTGTGTGTGACGAGTGCTTTGCTCTTTTATTGGGGCCACAGTAGAGGAACTGAGCGCTCCACACACCAACTGACTGACTGAGGCACGTTGCTGTAGATGCTGCGGATGCTATTTGAACTTTACAAGTGCGCCAATGGATCTCCATACACTCTACGGCTGGGTATGTACACTTTATACACGTTTTGGAGCATTTTTTATTTGCAAGATTTAATACTCGTATTGTATGGTGTTGTGAATCGATTTTGTAATGAAATAATCATTTCAGTAGTCAAGAGGTAACATGACTAAACGTCACAGGCAAATAATTGGCTCAAATAAGGTGCCATTTTGAAGGGGTTACTCTGAGAAGTAGTCATCATTGTGGCATTAACTAAGTCATCATCATCATCATTAGCATTACAGTCTGGGGTGGGGTTTGGCTGCTTCAGCAGTCTTCTTCCATTCAACACGATATAGAGTCGCTGCCTTCCAGTTTTTCACTCCAAGTTTCTTCAGGTCTGCGGTGACGCCATCCAACCTCCCCGAGATGCCTTAACCCAGTAATAGCGTTATAACACAGATGCTTGTAGGATATCTTAAGTACAACTAATTGTCCACCCCTTGATGTGAGTACTTCTTATGAAGTGTTGGACACTTGGCTTTCCCTACGATGCTTTCCCTACAATGCTTTCCCTACGATACTTTCACTCAATCATCTTCATACTCTGCACGAATGAGTTGAGTCAAAGAGTATGCATATATAGAGCTCGCATGGCGAGGTTTTCTAGTAAACCCAACCGAACATAAATACACTCATTGCATCTCGCTTCCCCTTGCCGTTTTGAGTGGTTCAATATCTATGTATGTGTACTCTTTGGTTAAGTTGTCTGAAGTTGCTCAAAAAGGGAGCGGTAAATTCACTCAGTGATACAAGTGTGGGACATTTGAAGGGCATTGAGTGTTATTCGATGTTCCGAAAAATCTGCTTATAAATCCTGAGATGGTGTGAATGCAACAAAGTTTTGATAGAAATTTTCATGGCCAGAAAATGAGGATCCGTCAAGAGCATTACACGCGACTTCTTCGGCAAGCAAAAAAACTTAAACTACAGATAAATGCTTTCAGGTCTGGTGGAAAACTGTCATAGAATAGGACCTTGTAGGTCATTTCTTAGATTTCCAAATAGATTTCCCTCTTCCAAAATTCAAGGATTTAAAAGCAAAGTACTCAAGATATCTAAAATATTGAAAAAAATAACCCAGATATCTGGATTGTAGACATTATTTTTGTAGCTACATATGTGAAACGGATTCTAAAGAGTATGAACAACAGATGTGTAGTGGCTTAAGTACTCTATAAGATTTATCATGATTGGTTCGACAGTCCATCAAAGTCGTAGAGATTATAGCATCCAGAAAATTCACCTTTTATATATCTTAATTGAACCGATTAATCCAAAAATCAAGTTCGGTTTTGATCACGATGGACTTCAGCAAATTTTTGGATGAATGGTTTTGCAATCAAATAGTTCATGGGTTCAGAACCACCCACAAGAGGCCTAGTAGCGTCCTTTGGTATCGGAGAAGGTAACTGTTTTGTGAGAATTTTGGGTTGTGAGTCGAAGGGATCATCGGATCCTACTTCTATGAGCACATTGAAAGCCGAACATGACAATTCTAACCCTTCTTCAAATGGGTTTTAAGGGTATATTAGGTCACTTCTCCATGCCAATCAATCAGTATCCATTTAGAAACCAAACAATCACATAATTTATGCCCGAATATCATTGAAAACTCGACCTTCCGATTATGTGGAAAGGCTTTTATTTTCCAGTACTTAAGGCATCAAAGTTCCTACTCTAATATATATATTCGTAACATTATCATTTCCCAGTGTTTATGGCTCGAAGGTGTTGCTATGGAGCCTTTTACTTTGTCCAAACTTCACTGATAATTGGACTTCACCGGTAACTGATTCGGAACATGATCATTTCCCAGTGTTTATGGTATCGAAGGTGTTGTCGTGGAGCCTTTTACTTTGTCCAAACATCACTGATAATTGGACTTCCCGAATCTCGGATCCGGTATTATCATTTCCTATATAAGTTCCGAACACTATCATTTCCCAATGTTTATGGTATCGAAAGTGTTGTCGTGGAGCCTTTTACTTTGTCCAAAACTCACTGATAATTGGACTTCCCCGGTAACTGATTTGGAACATGATCATTTCCCAGTACTTAAGGCATCAAAGCTGTTGCTGTGGAGCCTTTTTCTTTGCCCAAACATCACTGATAAAGGATAACAGTTTCATTGGGAATAAAAAGATGGGAGAAATTCCGGTCCATAATAATCCGCTTCGAAAATAAGATCTTTGAAAATGGGAATCCACGTACCAGTAGTTTCTTTGTTGATATCGGTGAAATCCAGCGACGCCTACATCATTGCATTCCGCTCCTCAGCTTGAGTACCGAGAATTCTCCGTTAGATCTGTCACTCCAATTATTTATTTTTCCGTTACAGTTCCAATCTAAAAATATGCAAGTTTCTGTTTATAGATTGCCAAGAAGCACTGGCGGCGGAGAGACGCTCTGTGTTGAAGGAGGAGCCTTCTAATATAAAGTTTTATCTCCAGTGTCTGATCCATGATGATGTCGCAGGTGCAAGACTATAAAATTCCAACTGAAAATAAAAATCATCTTTTCTCCATCCAACTGAAACGCACCCCCGACTAATCGAAACTCCCCAACTTGCAGCATAAATAAAATAACCCATCAAGAGCGTCGTCGTTGCCATGTCGTTCTCGTCGCCTTTATCAGCACACAAGTTTGTATATCGTTTTGTGGATTCTGAATACAATGCCATGTTATCATGTTCGGGAGCGAACTAATGTTCCTTTCCGCCCGCCCTGGTGGCGTTGCTGCGTTTGCATTTCGCGTTCCACATTGTTTATAAATAAAAGCATGGTGCACGGAACCGCTTGGAACCGACAAACGTTCAACTAGAAGACTGACTGTGGCACGGACGGATGGACGGACAGACGGGCGGACGAACTGCCTGCCTGCCTGGCTGACTGAGTGATTGCGTGTCTGAGGGGTCGACTGACTGCTGTGCTCTGTATGACTGTTTGCGCCAGTACGTACTCGCATATTCGTTGGTTGTGCAAATTTTTCCTTTCAGCACTCGCCAGTGGCGCATCTTCCGGGAAGTTACGCTCTCCAGACCCATTCAAATCGTGGGCAGCTAGAGCACCGTCGGTGCAAGAATTACCAGGACTGCTGTGCAGTATCTACCCGTACGTTCAGTGTAGAGTGAACATATAATGTTCATTGGAGACACTATCAGTGTCCCGACGACTGCCAGATCCGCCCCTGGCTGGCGTACATGTAGCACAAATAGTGCAGAGACTACTTACTCATAGACACGTAGCTCAGTGTGGCGTAGTGTAGAGTAAAGACATTTTCGTACATATATTTATTTATAACAAAACATTCACAGTTGGCGGTCGGTCGGTTTGGTTTGTGTTTGGCGCGCTTCATACGAATTTCGTATTTGAATTTTTGTGCGACTGTTTCTCTTCGAGCTCCTCCCCTGCTCAAAAGTGTGAATATTCGTGTTAATGCAAGTTGTTTATTGAAATATAATTAAAATTTCATGTGCAAGTGATTTTGTAGAGATCAAAAACACAAACAAAGTAGTGCAGTTTGGAGGAAAATGTAAAAGAAAAACTGTCTTCCTGCCGCTCTACAAAATGCCCAAAATTCACGTAAGTAAAGTTGCCGCCGTGACGTCGTGTGTGAAACCCACCTTCAAATATAGCCGTGTTCATTTATCCTACCCGAGCGCCCTCCGTTCGCTTGAAACGATGGGATGAAACCGAAGATCCACACAGCGTATGAGCTCGGTGCATAGAACAGACTCTGTTGTGTCACCAGCATGTTAAAGCTCTGTTCGCTTTAAAGCGACTTTGTTGTTGTGGCTCCGTATAAAACACACTAAAAACGGTGCAATCACAACAGACCGCGCAATCCCCCCAAATATATGCCGAACTCCTCGTGACTTTAATCCCCCATTCCAGGGAAGAAAGAAGGCATTTGATACTCGATCGTCTCTGGTTGTAAGCCTTCAACTCTCATTTCTTTCTTCTTTTCATGATCGTCGTCCTTACATTGTTCTTTTACACTCTACTTTAAACACACTCAATAGTGCAAGTGTATGAGGACAGTGTTTGTAACGTCCCACAGGCGGCGTGTTAGGAAGGTTTATGGCATAGTGCCACTTGTTTATCCTCACTTCTTGCAACCAGTATTACCCAACAACGAACAGAACTATTGAGCTGAAAGAGAATTTCAATGAAGAAACGTTCAATATATGCATAGGTAGGTTCGTGGTGTACATCATTTTGGGACAGTTTGAACCACAAGCACACCCAATTCCCATACACATGTTTTCTTGAAAAGCCTATTTCAAAAGCCAAAAGAGATATTTGTATGCAATTGTATAGGAAGTCGAGTTTGACCGTCCATGTGTGACCTTAAGTGAAACTCCCACCATCAACGGAAAACCCAATATACAAGATACGTGTACCTGCTTGAAATGGTGATACCTCAAGAACCAATATAACGAATTGGATGCAATTTTATGGCATATGCAACTGCGTAATGCTTGGTGAAATCGGGTCAGCATCGGAACAACCGTATCAACATATCTCAATAACTAAATACGGCTGAAATATTGTAATTGGTCGAGCTGGGTGAAAATCGAAGAGCATCTCAAGATCCAAAAGAGATATTTTCCTGTAATATGTGAGGCAAACTTTGAGGCCTTGAACACCCTCACTTCTTGTAGGGTAATTTTCTCGAAAAGAACTAGTTTCAAAAATTAAGGAAGCCGAGTTAAATCGAAAAGCATCTCAAGAACCAAAAGAGTTACTTTCCTGTAATATGTGTGGCAAACTTTGAGGCCTTCAGCAGTAACAAGGTGATCTTCCTGAAAAGAACTGGTCTCAAACATTAAGGAGGCCATGCCCCCATTCCTATTTTACTGCAGAGATAATTTCTAATAAAGTACAAGACTCCGTTCTTCTGGATACGAGTGCTAATTTGCGTATAAATTGAAGTCCAGTTGAATTCAATGCGCAAATGGTGTTCCTATCCACTGTCTGTAAAAGTCGGTCTGACCCAGTGTCGTAAATTTTCTTGACTTTCCGCGTATTCTCCTTTTATGCGCATCTGAATTGCAAATGACGAGTCAGTTGTTACCACCAACTTCCTTTCCATTTCGCCGTTGGTGGAAGTTTCTGTTTATGAGGTGCGAATTGATCGAATGCGTGCGTTCGATTTTCATTGGTGTGCAAATTTGATTGGAAAAAGTACGTTCTCATTTCTGCTCTGCTCTGAATTCGATGTGCGAGCATGAGTATTTGGAAATGTGTTTCCATGCACGCATTCAGACACTTGTGCCAGGCTGCTTTTTGTTCGCTTTCAGTCAGAAGTCGGTCCAACGATTGCACACACAGAGATTCCTCTTTGTTTGTCCAGGCGTCGTCATAAACGATAACAGCTGCTTCGCTGCTGTGTGTGGCGACTGGTTTGTATATCGCAATAGATTTTTCCATTTGTCAATATGACTCGTATACAGCAATGCTATCGTAATCTGCTTGGAATACCTCGCAAACAGCATCGTTCATTTTCAAAGTTTTTCTTTATTGCTTACAAATCAAAGATTGTTTAGTGTAAACACTTTGCAGCTCGCTTCCGAACACTCTCATGATTTGCCACTGAAGTGAGTGAGAGATGACCGTATTGCTTAAAGACGATGCGTTCAGTGACC
The DNA here is from genome assembly GCA_920105625.2 of Clusia tigrina. Classification (NCBI taxonomy): domain Eukaryota; kingdom Metazoa; phylum Arthropoda; class Insecta; order Diptera; family Clusiidae; genus Clusia; species Clusia tigrina. The sequence continues at coordinate 198,519,499 of OV050032.1, forward strand.
CAGTTGTCAAGCCTGTGCTTATACTAGTCACTTCAAAAGACAACTGCGATCTTTCAGTGGGATGATGCCATAATCCTGACTCGCAAATTTCGAAGATCGTTGTGTCAACTCTCTTTCTCATTCAGCCTTTGTGTGAGCCTTCACTGTACTCGATTATGAAATTTGGTTCGACTCTTTCTCATTCAGCCTTTGTGTGAGCCTTCACTGTACTCGATTATGAAATTTGGTTCGACTCTTTCTCATTCAGCCCTTGTGTGAGCCTTCACTGTACTCGTTTACAGAGAGCGTCATGAAGTCAACTCTGTCAATCTGCCTTCACTGTACTCGATTATGAAATTTGGTTCGACTCTTTGGCATTCAGCCTTTGTGTGAGCCTTCACTATACTCGATTATGAAATTTGAGTCATCTCTTTCTCATTCTGCATTTGTGTGAACTTTCACTGTATTCTTACATTTTAACCTCCATTAGAATCAATCATATATGTAAGTATCTTATTCATGGCAAGCTTAGCCGAATAACTCTTAAAAATAAGAAGCTAAATTAAACATAACAACAAAGATACTATTCTTAAATACATCGATCATTGGTCTGGAGGATAAAGGAGCCAAACTCTCCTTCGTTAAAATTGTATACCAACAACTTACTACAAGTTACCTATGCTTTCAAGAGTTAACTGGGGAATATCTATCCATGGAATATGTTCTAAAACAACATGGAACTCCCATAAGTTTACCCTAGAACACTCATATCTAGTTGGCGATCTATTCGAACAATGTCAAACCGGAAAAGCTACAAGAATCGTATTCGAGTCAGTGGTGATCGTAAGGAGAAACACACCAGCTAATGGAACCGAATTTTCGACCATGTTGACCCTGAAAACACAACGGAAAACTTTGCCAAAGATGTTGTTAGTAATGAAAATCGACGTCAATAAACGAAATTCTGCGACTCCGAAGAAAAACACCCTCTGGAGGGTTTGAAGGCGACCTCGGAAACGCAATTTAACGGTAACGCAAAGAATTGTGGAAATAACAACACGGAAGAACACATCAAAATGTTCCTTGAAGCAATTCCAGAACTATGAAACAATAATTGGGGATAGTTACGAGTATTCATAGATGATTCAACCTCAGAATAGTGGGTATTTTTTAACACAGACACCCACAAAGCTCTCTGGATACCGCAAATGCCGAGTCCATGAATGCCATCCCAATATAACATAAATCAAAAAGGAATTCCATATTTTCCTGGGATTATTGGTTGCATTGGTGTTTCAAATGTATTCGGACCAATCTTCGATCCTTCAACTCCACACAAACGAATTGACGAAGGTCTACGAGTATTATCCTTTTATGCCTTAGGTAAGATGGGTCCAATTGTTTCAGTTATTCAGTAACTACAGAAGGATTATTAAGATCGATACGGTTCTACTGGAGCTAAAATAAGATTACCACCAGAGATTGGAAGAGTAGTGAAAGAGGTGTTCAGATTTCCATTAATGGTTATTAAGTGGGTCAAAAGTGATTAGATCTGAGTCTTCCAGTTCATTTATCTCCATATTGTACTGCCTCTGATTACATGAGCGACATCTTAATCAACACGATTAACGGACCTTCAATGAAAACCCCATTAAAAAACCAAGGACCTGCTCAAAATAAAAGCTGTCTGTAAGTTCTCCAGAATCGGTGCTTCAATATTAAGACAAACAAGAAACCCGAGAAGAGGGCTGAAGTCAGGTGAGACCGACTACGAGATCTCCTATACCCTAACCTGCTAGGCTCGTATCAAACCTCCTCCATAGTGAGCGGGAGAGTTAAGCAATGTCGGCATTTGATTCCTACAACTTAATGCTAGGAACATATTTTAATATTGATATGAGAAGGTGGGCGTGACAGTTGATATACTACGCCTACATTGGTCACTAAGGTTCAGGCGCCATTATTATGACAAATTTTGTTGATTATTCTTCTCTAGATATCGAGTTGTGTGTTCATGGTGGGCGTGACACTGGTTTTGTAGTGGTGTTGTAATCCTTTATGGAATATTTCGTTGACGGAATTTGAGTATATGTTTGAATTGTGGGCATGTCCGGTCTACCCTCGGTCTCGTAGCTGACACAAATCCTTCTTCTCCAAGTCTTCTATAGAATCCTTCTGCTCCAAGTCTTCTATCCTTCTTTTCCAAGTCTTCTATGGAATCCTTCTTCTCCAAGTCTTTTATAGAATCATTCTACTCCAAGTCTTCTATAGAATCCTTCTGCTCCAAATCTTCTATCCTTCTTTACCAAGTCTTCTATGGAATCCTTCTTCTCCAAGTCTTTTATAGAATCCTTCTCCAAGTCTTCTATAGAATCCTTCTACTCCAAGTCTTCTATAGAAACCGTCTTCTCCAAGTCTTCTATAGAATCCTTCTGCTCCAAGTCTTCTATCCTTCTTTTCCAAGTCTTCTATGGAATCCTTCTTCTCCAAGTCTTTTATAGAATCCTTCTCCGAGTCTTTTATATAATCCTTCTACTCCAAGTCTTTTATAGAATCCTTCTTCTCCAAGTCTTCTATAGAATCCTTCTTCTCCAAGTCTTCTATAGAATCCTTCTTCTCCAAGTCTTCTATGGAATCCTTCTTCTCCAAGTCTTCTATGGAATCCTTCTTCTCCAAGTCTTCTATAGAATCCTTCTGCTCCAAGTCTTCTATCCTTCTTTTCCAAGTCTTCTATGGAATCCTTCTTCTCCAAGTCTTTTATAGAATCCTTCTCCGAGTCTTTTATATAATCCTTCTACTCCAAGTCTTTTATAGAATCCTTCTTCTCCAAGTCTTCTATAGAATCCTTCTTCTCCAAGTCTTCTATAGAATCCTTCTTCTCTAAGTCTGCTTCAAGGCTTCTACCATAGCTTCAAATCAATAATTGACACGTTTTCCTTATCAGTTCAACCATGACGCATATTCTTACGTGCCTAAAAGAAGTCTACACTAAATGGGCGATGTTCGCTTCGCATGTCACACCTACGCCTTGGCAAAATTGCTTTTATTAGTTTCAGCATACGGCGAGGTCTCTGCCAGGAGTACCAACTGGCGACGTTATTCACAACTGCACAGCTGCCACCCCCTAAAAGTGTGCTAACATTTAGCCGCGTATGCCGAAAAGTATGCTATTGTTTTATCGTTGAATGTGTTTGATGTGAGCGCATGACGGCAAGTTCCTGTTTTTTGATATGTAACCATGGCTCCATGGGTTCGCTCAAAGTGGGTGACAAGTTCAAGGACGTTCCCGTGACAAGTTCTAGAATGGCTTTTCTAGTTTCTCTGGGAAGTTTGGCAAAAGAGTGCTGCAAAGTTTGCGCACATGAATTTGCATGCATTTTGAGGCCAACATGAGTAACACAAATTCGCAATTAAGCGTGCTTCGTTGGCGGCTGTTGACGCGCGCACACACACATCCACACACGCATCACAGAATGCGCGATTAGTGGACTGAGCCTGCCAGAACATTTGATTGTGACACACTTTGTGTCATTTTTTCGAAATTTGTGCGTACTCCTTCGGTGGCTGCCACTCGCAACAGTTACAATGCTCGCAAATCAGCGCATTTGCGGGTAAATTTAGGCATCCGCATATAAAAAAAGCCTCAGGCGTCAGTTAGCACGGTCAAATGATGGCGCTGCCGCATTTGTTACACATTCGTTTCGCATTCGTTGCGCAGTTGTTGTGGCAATCTCAGGGAAATGGGAGCAAACTTTACCAAGTTTCCAGGTCAGCCGGCAATGTTTGGCGCTGAAGATGAACGTGTTTGGGCGTGAAATGGTGGCAAAAATATGAATATGCTAATAAACTTGGAGAGAATTTGTAGTTTTGAGTATACTCTCCACTTTTGGAGAGTATTTAATATGGTTCTATTTATGCATCTGAACTGGGTGGGAATGAAATTTGCTGTTGCTCTTCTCGCTTAGTTCCGGTCGTTCAAGAAACGTCTCCATCGCCGACGATCCCTCACGATGACTTTTATTTCTTTGCTAAATTTCCGGGTAGAATTAGAATTATTGTGCAGGGAATGTAAATGGCCCGCGACCTTACGATCTATTGTGACGTCATCAGAGGTTCTAAGTACATCTTTGAGCCCTATCTGCTGCTTCAAAGTAGATTCTTGAGCCCTATTCTGATGGAGACACGTGATGACAAGTTTTCGCTCCAGACGTTTCACATCACCAGCAGAACCTTGGAAGAATCCCAAGTATTTTCTGCGGGTGGGCAAGAGAGCCGGGCATTGTGACAGCACATCCAAGGACGTCTCCTCTTCCTACACACAGAATCTGCAGGAGTCGTCCGAGGTGATCCCCAACCTCACCATATGTGAGTTCAATTTACAGTGACCTGTGAGTAGGACTGTCATCATCCTAAGGTTATTCTTAGAGAGATTGAAGAGTGATTCGGCTCGTTTTAGTTGGCATGTCCCTAACAGTCTCTTTGATACTCTTAGGCCTGGTGTGTCAACCCAGTACTTGTGCCTAAAGCTTCTGGAACACCCATTGCCTACACCACAGGAGGAGGTTCTGACCCAATAACGGGTGTTGCAGCCCATTTCCTTGCAAGGTCGTCGGGAATATCGTTCCCCTCTATGCGAGTATGTCCTGGAACCCATAGAATTGCGACCTTGTTGCGTGAGCCAAGAGTATTAAGTTTTTTGAAGCACTCCCGTACCAGTTTTGAGTTTACCTGACCTGGCCGCTTGGCTGCCCGATAGGCTGACAACTTTCTTGCGCTCATATCCTTTCTCAATGCGGAATTGTGCACATCTCCCAATAACGTGGATTTCCGCCTGGAAGATGCTAGTATACTTGCCTAGTGATTCATAGAATTTGTGTTTTGGGTCAAATACCACCCTCTTCTGTGACAAACCCGTCGGTATACCAGGTGATCGTGGACTTGTTTAACCTGAAGGTGTCGCTGAGACCTCTCTATGCATTTTGTAGCTCCCCTCGGTGTTAAACAACTCAGTGAAGCTGTAGCGCGTGTTTGTGAAGTCTTTCGGTGTACAAATGTCTGGAACAGCCTTGGATAATGATTCGACCATCTGACGTCCGAAGAGACTTCCAGGACCATTTACGGTCTTCGTCATTCTATACAGAACCCTCTTCCCTTGTGTTTCCACAAATATGTGCAGGGGTGTAAGTTCCAATTTCCTGGTAGATGAAATCTCCTTTTCCAGGGTCCTCTTCCAGGTGCATTCCTAGGCCAGTCTTTCTTTCTACTTACTGGCGGGTTCCATGCGAGGGTTGTCTGCATTTTCTGCGGGATCTTTGCGTTGGGTATGGCCGATCGATCCATCTCCATTTCCTCTGCTTTATCTCCATCTGGATGTTGCCCAGAGCTCTGTGTTGCGATTGTAAACTGCGCCTCAGGCATTTCTTGATGACAACTTGCGGTCCGTCGTCATCCAAGTTTCGCAACCACACAAAAGAACCGATAAGACGTCTGAGTTGAAGACACCCACTTTTATATGTATGGAAATCGTCGAAGAGTTCCATGTTTTCTTTAGTACCCGCGAGCTTTTGAGATTCCATTTTGTATGTCATCTGCTGCACCCCCATCCGTAGAGATAACGCTTCCCAGCTAAGTGAAGTGGAGGACGTTTTGGATACTGGCATTTGTTGCGCTACAACTGCAATTCAAATTCGCTACATTTCCTTTCAGAGATTTAGTTTCATCGGCATTGATCTTTAAGCCAACTTTTCTGGTTTCTTCCACCAAGTCGGGGATCTTCTTCTGCTTGTCCGAATGCTTTGATGCCATTAAGCAGATATCGTCAGCGTAATCGAGATCATCCTGGTGGCCATTGAAGTTCCAATGTACCTCCAACAACAGAGCTGATAAGGACATCGTCGAGAACAATTAGACGCAGCGATTGTGAGATTCAAACGTAGACGATAAGTTCCCATTTGAATCCTTTAACGCCGAATACAGAGTCAAACGTAGACGATAAGTTCCCGTCTGAATCCCTCAACTCCGAATACAGAGTCAAACTTAGACGATAAGTTCTCGTCTGAATCCCTCAACGACGAATACAGAGTCAAACTAAGACGATAAGTTCCCGCCTAAATCCCTCAACGACGAATACAGAGTCAAACTAAGACGATAAGTTCCCGCCTAAATCCCTCAACGACGACTACAGAGTCAAACGTAGACGATAAGTTCCCATTTGAATCCTTTAACGCCGAATACAGAGTCAAACGTAGACGATAAGTTCCCGTCTGAATCCCTCAACTCCGAATACAGAGTCAAACTTAGACGATAAGTTCCCGTCTGAATCCCTCAACGACGAATACAGAGTCAAACTAAGACGATAAGTTCCCGCCTAAATCCCTCAACGACGACTACAGAGTCAAACGTAGACGATAAGTTCCCATTTGAATCCTTTAACGCCGAATACAGAGTCAAACGTAGACGATAAGTTCCCGTCTGAATCCCTCAACTCCGAATACAGAGTCAAACTTAGACGATAAGTTCCCGTCTGAATCCCTCAACGACGAATACAGAGTCAAACTAAGACGATAAGTTCCCGCCTAAATCCCTCAACGACGACTACAGAGTCAAACGTAGACGATAAGTTCCCATTTGAATCCTTTAACGCCGAATACAGAGTCAAACGTAGACGATAAGTTCCCGTCTGAATCCCTCAACTCCGAATACAGAGTCAAACTTAGACGATAAGTTCCCGTCTGAATCCCTAACCGACGAATACAGAGTCAAACTAAGACGATAAGTTCCCGCCTAAATCCCTCAACGACGACTACAGAGTCAAACGTAGACGATAAGTTCCCATTTGAATCCTTTAACGCCGAATACAGAGTCAAACGTAGACGATAAGTTCCCATTTGAATCCTTTAACGCCGAATACAGAGTCAAACGTACACGATAAGTTCCCGTCTGAATCCCTCAACTCCGAGTACAGAGTCAAACGTAGACGATAAGTTCCCGTCTGAATCCCTCAACTCCGAGTAACGAGTCAAACGTACACGATAAGTTCCCGTCTGAGTCCCTCAACGACGAATACAGAGTCAAACGTAGACGATAAGTTCCCGTATGAATCCCTCAACTCCGAGTACAGAGTCAAACGTAGACGATAAGTTCCCATTTGAATCCTTCATATTAGGCTGATGATTTTCAGCAAGATGCCTCTTCGGTGCAGGGCGTCCCAGATGGAATCTCTGTGTATGCTGTCGAAAGCGGTACTGTGGTCGACGAAGACAAGATCCAATGCCGCCCTCAACTCAACCGCCGTTCCAGGACCGTATCGCCCTGAACCCATCTTGTTGCCTACGGTTTGCCGAGTCAAGCTTTTTGTTTATGCAATGGGAAGTATCCTTGTAAGCACTTTCTTTGGGATGGTTTAGGTTTAGGTTGGAGTGGCAGCAGAAAGCACGCTCAGCCACGGATGCGGCGCTGCACACCCACTGACCACCTAAGCCAAGTATAGTTACCCCTCAGGCGGTGGGCGCCTATGCCTGAGACAGCACGGCTCCCCCGATTACAAAGTGTGGAACCAACCTGACAGTTTGATTAATTTGGCTACGTCCCCAATCTCACAGGTTTCGAACTCTGTCAGGCTGATTAAGAAAAGAGTTCCGAAGATGTGCATTCGTCGTCTGGCTAAGGAGGGACACTGACACATACACTGTTTCTTCTTCGTCCTCATCACCACACCCACGGCAGAAGTCATTCAAGGGCAAACCCGTTGGGAGGGATAGCAGCATAATTCCTCTCTGCAATTGTGGCTCGTCATTGTTACCAAAACACCGTGCAACCAGTCGTCCGGGAGCTTCTCCTCATTCCAAATATCGGGGTGTAGTATGTTTGCAGTGGTTGTAGGACACGATTTAAGCACTTCTTCTCCTCCGGTCTTTCTGTCGTAACCAGCTGATTTGTTATTTTTTAAGATCGAGACCGTTTGTCACATGGGAAGCCAAAGACCAGCTCCTGCTTGTCAAGGGAGATGAAAGCACACAAGCAAGACGGGGTTCCAAATGGATGAGGTTCGCTGCTGAGGATGGTGGGGATGGTGGGGATGGTGGGGCTGTTGGGGAAGTGCTCCCTCCACCGTTCGAGGTGTTCTTCAGTCGATGTTAATTACTGACCTAAGATAGATAGATAGATTTGTTTAAGGGTGTCATACAAAGCGACCTAAGAGATCTATTGTGATGCCCTTATTTATTTGAAAAATGAGGATAGTCTCATCTAAAGATCTTCTGTCAGGTTAGTTTCCGACAGGAATTCATACATTTTGGATGAATCGAACTCGATCGATCTCTCGAGGGATCTTGCTCATATCTAAGACATATTCTCCAAAACACCCGCGCCTTTTGTGTGACAATGGTCCACAGTCAGTGAAAAGGCGCAGTGATCTTTCGTCACTTTCTCCACAGTCTGTGATCAGGTGCAGTGATCTTTCGTCACTTTCTCCACAGTCTGTGATCAGGTGCAGTGATCTTTCGTCACTTTCTCCACAGTCTGTGATCAGGTGCAGTGATCTTTCGTCACTTTCTCCACAGTCTGTGATCAGGTGCAGTGATCTTTCGTCACTTTCTCCACAGTCTGTGATCAGGTGCAGTGATCTTTCGTCACTTTCTCCACAGTCTGTGATCAGGTGCAGTGATCTTTCGTCACTTTCTCCACAGTCTGTGATCAGGTGCAGTGATCTTTCGTCACTTTCTCCACAGTCTGTGATCAGGTGCAGTGATCTTTCGTCACTTTCTCCACAGCATCGACAGATGGCATCTGAAGATAGACCCAACTTGTTCAATAACTGACCTTGTATTTACCTTTTATGGGCTTATGAGGTTCCCAAAGGTCTCCAATTGTGGAGAGTTTTAAAATGACTATTACTGTAACATAAGTAGTTCCATTTTGCAACAGTTTTTGTATGTTTGTTGTTGTTTCTGGAGCTCTCCACTGCCTCTTTTTACATAATTTCAATTGAAATGGCATGATGCGTCGAATGGATTCGACTGCCGGGCTCTGCTCGTTGTGTTACTATTTCCGCGAACTGCATGGAAATCAGCATTCAAAATTGATTCGGCTTTCCACAGAGCACGGTTGGTTGCCTCACTGGCTGTACCGCAGCATTATGGAAATCTTTCCTGCACTTTAATTGAAACCATAACGCGCTAAATGCCAAAATAGTCCAGGCAACTGCAGCGTACCACTGCCATAAATCACTCAACTCTTTGCTTCGCGGGTTTTCGTGTGTTTTCTTCATAGAAATTTTCTGAAATTCTAAATTTAAATTCCACTTTGCGCGTTACACTTCCACAATACAAGCATCAAAGCCAGAGGTGCGCGCCGACCGGCAGCAGTCACAGGCGGACCGCAGGGCTGGCACTAATGGAACCCTCAAATCTTTCAAATGTTTCTAATTATAATTGCGCTTCAAGTGGGGAGGTGCTCAAACGTCCATGGCCGGGCACGCTCGCTCACATGTGATCCATCAATTGACTCCGACATTGCTGGTGGCATAACTCCGTGCACTTGGTGCTCACTTCTGGTGCCTCCGGCTCCTATTAATGCTTGCTTTTTTTAATTATTGTTGAAATTTTTGTGCCCAATTCAGGTCAATTCAATAAAAGTCGTTCGTCTTAGTTATGTTTTTGCGGCGGAACACGCCAACACTGCAGTTTGTAAGGCGCACCAAGTTCGGAGGCAAGTCTCCACTCAAGTGCTTTGCCCAGCTGCCCGGCACAGCATACTTAATTATCAGCAATTGTTATCAGGAGAAATTAAGCAACGACAACTGAGTTCAATTTAGAAACGCCACTCGAGACTGATAATGCTGCGCCATGTCCCGCAGTCATGAAGATACAATAAGAAGGGAAACTTCTCAGTTCACTTGTTTCACCAAGTCTCCACTTTAATCGGCAAGAGCATGAAGTAAGATGGTGAGTAGGGCTCCGCGAGTGCGACTGATTCATTGTACAGGATGCAAGATGGTGAACAGCGTTGCGAGAGTACATATGACAGAAGAAACTTCGCAGATAAAATCTCAATCAAATGATTGAAGTTATTAGGCAAAACTAGGGGCTAATAGGTAAGGCATGGCAATCACACGTTGTGGTCACCCTAAGTCCTAGCTCCATCTCCCAGCGGTGACCCCTGGAAACCTGAGCAACCCTGTCCGAGATGGTGCCTCAAACCACTGTGGAAGACGGGATCAGTGCAAACGGAGCGGGGCGAAATTGTTTTCCCAAAAGGGGGTTGAGTGAAGGCCAACAATCTTCCTCATAAGCCTCCGCTGGGAGGTCAAGGTTCAACTAGGACCGTCGAGCCAACAATGATGGGGATGAGGACCCCATTGAGCGGATGAGAGCCTCGCGATGTGTATCTTCAATCTTGGCGGAAAATAAATTCGGAAAAAAGCTTATTTTTTGACATTCTTGGCGAATGATTAGCGAAGTTCTACCGGAAGCTGCTACCTCGTAAGGGTGTCCAAGAGCACAAAATAGGCCGGAGAACCGGTTGATCAACCAGAGGAAAGTTATGTGGGTGGCATCTCTTATTCCACCACCTCTTACTCCACACCACGTCTTACACTGCACCACGTCTTACACCGGACCGCCTCTTACTCCACACCACGTCTTACACCGGACCACCTCTTACTCCACACCACGTCTCACACCGGACCACCTCTTACTCCGCACCACCTCTTACTCCACACCACCTCTTACTCCACACCACGTCTTACTCCACACCATGTCTTACTCCACACCACCCCTTTTTCCGCACCAACTCTTACACCGCACCACCTCATACACCACACCACGTCTTACTCCACACCACCTCTTACAACGCACCACCTCCTACTCCGCACCACCTCCTACTCCGCACCACCTCTTACTCCGCACCACGTCTTACTCCACACCGCCTCTTACTCCACACCACCTCTTACACTACACCACCTCTTACTCCACACCAGCTCTTACTCCACACCACGTCTTACTCCACACCACCTTTTACTCCACATCACCTCCTACTCCGCACCACCTCTTACTCCGCACCACGTCTTACTCCACACCACGTCTTACACCGCACCATGTCTTACTCCACACCACCTCTTACACTACACCACCTCTTACTCCACACCACCTCTTACTCCGCACCACGTCTTACTCCACACCACGTCTTACACCGCACCATGTCTTACTCCACACCACCTCTTACACTACACCACCTCTTACTCCACACCACCTCTTACTCCACACCAGCTCTTACTCCACACCAGGTCTTACTCCACACCACCTCTTACACCGCACCACCTCCTACTCCACACCACCTCCTACTCAACACCACCTCTTACACCGCACCACCTCTTACACCGCACCACCTCTTACACCGCACCACCTCCTACTCCGCACCACCTCTTACTCTGCACCACCTCCTACTCCACACCACGTCTTACTCCGCACTGCCTCTTACACCGCACCACTTCTTAATTCTTCCATTATTGACCGGAAGGCCGTCAGTGTAAATTATTTGAATTAAAGAAACTTCCTTCTCTCAACAAAAGTCTCCACATTAATAAATCTCCATAATAATTGTGTGGCAATTTTTCATCACTCCATAAAATCGTAACTAAACGCATCACATTTCCTTTTCCAGATCACATCATTGTTACGTCCACGTGGACGCTACAAATCCGCAGAAGATCAACAACAATTGGCCAATGAAACCACAACACGAATAACATCCCCAACAACAACAACTGCATCTAATCCCATCAACACTGAATCTTCACCACTTGAATCATTATCAACTGCTATAAATAATGTGGAGTTGATACCCACACTGAACTTTGTTGCCAGCGAAGCCACACCAGCATCTTTTCCATTGTCACATGTTGCTGCAACATGTGATGCACCCATCGAAGTTTCTGTTGTTGCTGATAATAATGATGATAATAATGATGATAATGATGACGCTGACGCTGACGCTGACGATGACTCTGACAGTGACTCCAGGCACACATACATAATCGACAGCACAGCAACCACCACAGATACGGACGCACTATTGCGGCAGGAGGCCAATTTTAGTCTCACCGACACTTTTTCGTCTTTTGTCAATGAGCCAACGAGTTCTATTTCCATTGAAATGGACACCGGTAAAACAACAACAACAACAACAACAGCGCCGGCAAGTACAGCAACAGCAACCACAGCATCAGCGTCAACCAAGAACAGTAGTCAGAGTGTCATGACAACGATAACAACGGATAGTAAGAGCAGCGGAGAGCAGAGCATCGAAGAAGAAATTGAGGAGGCCATCGACATTAGTGAAGAGCAAGAGGAGGAACCGGGGGAGGAAGATGTGCAAGACGGCACATCGAACCTTAACTCATTACAATTATCGCCAGTGGCTGGCACCTCAAAGAATATCGCGGAGTATACGGCGGGCAAAGAGCGTCAACGACATCCTCCACTTCTTGGTATTGAGACAGATGACAGTGCCGAAATCAGTGCCAAAGCCGGTCTGAGTAAGAAGAGTTCTACGAACAATGATGAAGAACAGTTCAAAATCGATGATGATCAGCTGTCGGGCGGACAATTGGCGCAACATTTTGTTTTGGGAAATAACGATATGGATGATGCAATTGACGACAAAGATGATGATGTTGATGGCGGTGCTGATGACGTTCAGAATGATGATGATGGAGAGAATGATGATGATGGACCGAATGGTGATGATGGAGAGAATGATGATGATGTTGATGACGGTGCTGATGACGTTCAGAATGATGATGATGGAGCGAATGATGATGATGGAGAGAATGATGATGATGATGACGACGACGAAGACTTTAATGATATAGATATAAGTTTGCCATTGGAGAAACCCGTGGTGCATTCGCGGCACGAATCAAGCGCACCTGACGCTGAAGATCACAAAGAGAGTTTGACCAATCAGAGTACAGCTGATGATGTTTCGGACATAGCCGACGAGGCGAGGCTTAGTGATGAGGCAGTAGAAACCACCAGCGAAGAAGTGGATCTACCGTTACCGGACATTTCACGTCAGGACTCGAGCAAGCGTAAAGCAGAGGGTTCTGTCAAAAAGTCTGAGGAAATATCGTGCCATAGCTTGGAAGCGGATAAATCGAGCGAATTAAACAAACAAACTGTAAAGACTGTTAGCAGGTTGTCGGACAGTTCGTCCGAACACAGCGAAAAGGACCACTCAATGGAAGAGTTGATGGCGACGAATCATTCAATTGAAATGACCTTCGAAGACAAAGATTTAAGTTCGCTTAATCCCAGTTTTGATATACACAATGAATCCTTAGTAAATCGTCTGCTGGCGGATACGAACAACACCGCGGCAACACAACAGCTGGAGGAGGTGTTGGCGGAAAGTATTCAAGAGTCAGACGGAGACAAGGTTGATAGTGACAGTGCAGTGAAGATTGCCACACAAGAAGTGGATATTTCTGCGAATCCAGTTACAAATTTGGTGACCGACTTCGAAGCGATCGCCCAAGATGAGCATCGAACTAAAGTACAAACAGCCGCTGCGGAGACTGAACAGGTGGAGGAGAGTCCAAATATGATGTTATATGAGGCCAAATTGATAGAGAATAAACGCTTAAAAGTATTAGAAACTGTACAAATGCAGCCGGCTGAGGAACGGCCTTTGGAGACTATCGTGCTGCAGCCGATTGAACTGAGGCGTCCACGACGAAGTGTAGAAAATGCGAAAATAGCTGCTGCTGGAACAGTTGCGGACGCATTCGAGCGCACGAGCACAACGAGCACATTTGGGGCTACGCCAGACTGGCACGAGCAGCGTGCCAAAGAGGACGACGAAGAGGAAACCTCGCTGCAATTGATGAAACTGCGCATACTGGCCATGAAGCATCAGCCGAAAGAACTCTCGCCCGGCAATGAAGTCACTGCGGGCGTGGAGCAAGCGCAAGTCATCAAGCAAATGGAACGTGTGCCCCTGAGTGAGTTCAGTAAAGACGTGCTGGAAGACATCACCGAGGAGAGTGAGCGTAATTCACTCTCTACCGCCGAGGAGCAGCAGTCGCTCTCTATGGAGAAGTCCGCATCCACCGCGAAGACTGACAGCAAAACTCTGCACGGCGACACGGAGACGGAGAGTGGTGTGAGCACTGTCAGCCTGAACATGATCAAAATGTTGGAGGAGAAAGTGAGCGAACTGCAAAACACCATCGCGAGCAAGGATGCTTGCCTGAGCTCGTTGAACTTGCAGCTGGAGACGCGGCGTGGTTCAAGCGGCGCCGTTTCCACGGAGCAACCGGGTTCGGCGAGGGACACAAGCTCTTTGGTGACTAACTCCACGGAATATCGCACATTTCAGGAAGATTTTGGGGGATCGGTAAGCCGACTAGTGGGGTGGAGTGTGCAATGTTTAAATAATCGTTTCCATTTTACAGACCATGGACATCTATATGGAGCTCTCCAAGCGCGACGAGCTAATTGCAAAACTAACCGACTCGCTGCAGCAGTCAATGAACGTGCGCGAGAATCTGCAAACGGAGAGCGACAAACTGACCACAGAGGTCCAGCTGGTGCGCAAGCAGCTCACCGAGGCCATGGACATGCTGCGACGCAGCAATTGGCCGCGTGACCAGGAGAGTAATGGCGGACAACGCATCTCCGAGATATCCATGGACCTGATAAGCGAAAGTGACGATGACCTGGAGCGACAATTTCTCACGGACAACGAGGACAAATATTCGTCGCGTAACTCACGCGAACGCCAACTCTCGATTCCACGTCAAATCGACACCAGTGTGGAGGTGGACCCGGCCGAGTACCCACAAACGCCATTCACCAAACAAATCGAACAATTTCAAAAGTACCTGACGCCCAGTGAAGTGCGCCTCTTTTTCATGGTGCAGAAGAAGTTCGACGATTTTCTCAGTCAGGAGCTGGAGAAGTGCAAGAGGAATTATGAGCACGAACTGAAATTGGCCATGGAGCAGTTTGAGAGCGAGAGACTGGAAAGGGATCAAGAAATCAAGAGACTCGTCACCTTGCGACAGGAAAAGGAGGCCTTACACTCCAAGGAAATGGAAGACTTGCGAAAGTATTTCGAGGCTAAATGCGCCGATCTGGAGAAACAGTGAGTCATACTTCCAAAAAAAAACTTTATTCTTACTCCTGCAGTGTGATCTATAATTCGATATAATTTGCAGATTCTCCGATGATGTGTTCTCACAAAAGTCCCAACGTCACGGTATCGATTCGTCCTCGTCCGATGTGTCCGACCAAGATCAAATGCCAGAAGAGGTAATCCCCATCGCTGTGCATACGCGATCCAAAGAAACGTCGCCGCGCAAGCGCTCTCGAGCTGAATTGCTGCTCAGTCCCAGTCACCGACAAATGACGCCCTACGGAGATGCGTATGTCCCTGACAATAAGGACGGCAATGGCAATGTGAGTGCAACAAATGCAATAAACCGCGTTCCTTTGGCAATTTTCACAATTCTTCCACTTCTCCCTTTGCAGATATCTCTGGAACTGGCCGATGTGAAGAGCTTCTACCAAAATAAACTACACGAACTGCAACGCGTCCATAAAGATCAATTGGGCAAGCTGAGCGACAAGTTGAAGTACTATGAAAATCGTTATCCGGAGGATGATTTTATGGTGAGCACTTCTCTAAAACAATTCCTTACAAATGTAAATACGCATGTTCCATTTGATTCCCGTTGTTTTGATTGAACATTTTTAAATTGAGCTCATTTGATTTGTGTGAGGACGTCATGTTTTGGTGAAGGTTTCTTTGTGCACATTGATTCGCGGTATCAGTCCTCATAAAATCGCCGCTTACGCTTCATTTAAAGTAACTTTTGTGTCTGTCGCTTCCCAACTTGAATTACTACTTCAGTGCTATGCTGAGAATCCCCTTAAAACATCAGCAATTCAGTTCAAATCAAGGGTAATGATCGAATAACGGGTTATTTTGTAGGGGAAGAGCTGATTCGACTTCCGAGACTGAGTCGTCTCATCTGTGATCGGAGAGCGTATGAGTTAAGAAAGTAGACTTTCACGCAAAAGGTGCGGAAAAGCGAGCTGTTTACGTCACCACGACGAAAAAGATTCTTGTCCGGGATGTTATACTCGGTGAAACCCGTTTCTAGTGTCAGTCCACCCTCCGCAACCGATGGCCATTTATGTGCAGGTTCACTTTTAGTTTCCCATATCTCGACTCTTCACCTGGTAGTATTGCTCTTCTGCACTACTGAGGCTTAGGGACTTCTTGGACTAAATGCGTAGTTGTCTAGTGGCCTCCCATTGCAGCTATCGATAGTTTCGTTCAAGTACGATCCAGGGTTCAAGTAAATAGTTCCACCCTACAACGGACTTCTTTCTAACAAAAACCTGTCTTGAAAAATCATGCCTCACCTTCGTACCCGATCCCTCACCTTCATACCTGATCCCTTTCCTTCATACCTGATCCCTCACCTTCATACCCGATCCCTCACCTTCATACCCGATCCCTCACCTTCATACCTGATCTCTCACCTTCATACCCGATCCCTTTCCTTCATACCTGATCCCTCACCTTCATACCCGATCCCTCACCTTCATACCCGATCCCTCACCTTCATACCCGATCCCTCACCTTCATGCCCGATCCCTTTCCTTCATACCTGATCCCTCACCTTCATACCCGATCCCTTTCCTTCATACCTGATCCCTCACCTTCATACCCGATCCCTCACCTTCATACCCGATCCCTCACCTTCATACCCGATCCCTCACCTTCATACCCGATCCCTCACCTTCATACCCGATCCCTCACCTTCATGCCCGATCCCTTTCCTTCATACCTGATCCCTCACCTTCATACCCGATCCCTTTCCTTCATACCTGATCCCTCACCTTCATTCCCGATCCCTCACCTTCATACCCGATCCCTCACCTTCATACCCGATCCCTCACCTTCGTACCCGATCCCTTACCTTCGTACCCGATCCCTCACCTTCATACCCGATCGACGAGAGAGAGAAGAAGAATTTCTTTAATGACTCGATTAGGGTTAGATGCAGGATTTCCAGACCTTTCCTGATTAAAGTTGTCATATTAATCCCGGTTGGCATAAGAACGCCCAGTGCGTGGTGGGATCGTGAATGGGCTTGCACGAGGGGTTCAAAGAACCTATGCTACTATAAGATAAGCATGACTTTGAGGATGATAGTCGGACATTTTATGCTCGGGAGACATGCCGAAAACTTGGTTTTCTATGACAATTTCTGTTCACTTGCTTCAAGGGTATTCAAGTGACCGATTTCAAACGCCTCTCTCTATAAGAATAAGTTGATATAGAGTTCATTTTGGTTTCGTGACCGAAACTATTATAGAGAGTGGGTACCGGATCGATTGGTTCCGCCCAAGTAACCTGCTCGCTCTATTCAGTTAGGTTAGGTTAGGTTATATGGCTGTCCTAAGACTCACTTAGGCCTGTTCAAGGCCCATTGTGGGCCTTTATTCAGTTACTCATAACCATCGGACCCCACAGACCCCATCATCTCTGCTTTAGTAGTTTGCTTTCTGCTCAAAAATATGGAAATAGAACGATTACGGTTGGAACAGTGCGATTGTTCGTGGCTCACGCATTTCATTTTATGGCCTCCCGTTCATTTGAAGTTTCGTTCAAAGAGCGGTTCAATTCATCTATTCATGACACATCAAAAACGCACGCCTTATCTCTGCTTTCATGCTTCGCTTTCAGCTCAAAATGGAACGATTGCTGTTGAGTCGGTGAGATTGGTTTTGGCGCTGCGCTAATTCACGTTCCACACATTTGCAAACGGCATCAGTGAGTCAATGAATCATTCATATGCCGCCGTACCGTTTATTATGTTGATCCCTTCCTGAATGCCACAGCTCTGAAGATTATCCAACCCTGTGTGTGGTATCACAATGGGCCTGAGTATGACGGCTAACCAAAAAGTTCAGTTAGTTCGTAGAACAGAGGTCAATCTCTACTTACGAACGCTAGGCTAGGTTAGGTTATCGTGGTAGCCGGTCTACATACCAACTCACTCAGACCACCAAGGGTGCATTGTCACCGCGTAACAACGCACCTCCGATTTACTCGTCAAACCATTTCGAAGCCCTAATAGAGCGCAGGATATTTGTTTGACCTTCGCTCCAGTCACGAATGTTAAGACCGGGAACAATATGCGTGGTTCTCATATACCCACTCTATCACCTACTATGGGAGTAAGTGTCTGTTGAAGCACAATCTGGACACTGCGATTTTCTTTGAAGATTTTTTGTTGCTTTCTTTGACAAATGATCGACTGGAGGGTTCCAACTCACCCAATGGTTCTTGAGTAAGTCACATCAACCATAATCAGACTCACACAAACTCTCCCTGTAGAAGAAAATCGAAGCAGCTACTGACCACACAACTGTGGTACTCACTGCAGTGTTCGTTATAGCGACCTATCCTCTATTCAAGCTGGGTTCTATATCATCCATTTATTTCGACTTGTCCTTTTTGAAGTCTCCAATGAATCCATCGAAACCTCAACTTCTCCTAGCTGTGAAATTGTACCAAGTGATTGGTGTTTGGTGGCATAGGACCCTAGTACAAGGAACCAAGAATTGATGAACTCCAAAGGACTTTCACCAAGCCCAAAATTATGTGAAATATTTAATGCAAATTATGTTTTAAATCCGTATATATGTATATCAAGGAGATTAAGGACAAGGAGAGGATTCTTGTGTGTTGCCATTTGTAGGAAATGTTGATAATTCCCAAATACTATAATAGATGTCGCTGCTAAACGGTTACGAATTTGAGGCGATGAACTTGTGAAGGATTTGGCTCTGGGGAACGGTCCCTAAACTGATATCGTGTGAGACATTAAGAAAACTTAAACCAGAGAACACAAAGAAATGAACTTCTTTTTCACTGCCAGCGTCCGTAGCGGACACATCACGTATTTTAGGTGGATTCACCACGATTCTGAGTGGATTCATCGCGGTTTTGAGTGGATTCACCTCGATTCTGAGTGGATTCACCACGATTATGGGTGGATTCACCACGATTCTGAGTGCATTCACCACGATTCTGAGTGGATTCACCACGTTTTTGAGTGGATTCACCAGGATTCTGAGTAGATTTATCACGATTCTAAACAGATTCATCACGATTTTTAGTGGATTCACCACGGTTTTGAGTGGATTTTTGTACAACGTCCGTCTGCTTTATTTCGCTGCTTTGTTATTTGACGTTTAAGTTTCTTTTCTCTGTGTTCTCTGACTTAAACTATCAGATTAAAGGTTAAAGGCAAATGTTACACTAGATGGCGGCCCAATTCACTTGACATCTTAAACGATATCACTTCAGGCCCATCCATAGTGTAAATACAGAGTGTATGCATCAACTAATTTGTTGAGCTTTCAGGTCTCTTGTGAACTGTCATTATCTTTAAGTTGTACGCATTGTGATCAGCTGTTAATTATGCCTTCCTTTTGTTTCTTGCTATGACATTTCACAGGGGAAAAGTTAGTTGATGCCTACCCTGTAGTTCCACTATGGGGCCAACTACCATTACGTTTGCTAAGCTGAACTTTTATAGTGTATTTGTCTCTGTCTCTCCCCACGAAACACTCTGGGTCCATATTCGACAAAAGAACAGTTTCACATCTCCTTACAGCTAATCTCCTTGATATATACATACATACATATATATAGATAAGTAAGTTATTGTTGTTGTGCTAACCGCATGTCTTTTGCATACCACGTGCTCGCTACCACTCCCAACTACCACTACCAATCTAACAAAAATCAACACCAAACGAATCATTGCGAATGTGGCCTGCCATTAACTAAAAAAAACCCCATAAATGCACCACAAAATCGAAATAAACACAAATCAGTCGCACATCAAAAACACCGCCAACACCACAGGAACCACCGACACCACCGAGACGGCCAACACAACGAACACCACACAGAACTCCTCTGCAGTGACGCAGCATGTGCGCGATGCCAACACCTCGCTGATCATCATCGATCAGGATGAATTGGAGTTGAGTAACGAAACGCAGGTGATTGAGAAAATCATCGAAGAGTACGAGCGGCGACTGCAGGAGCAATTGGCTCTCGCACGTGAGGACATCGTGCACGAGCTGGAACAGAAAATACAGGTAAGTGGACTACAGAGAATGTGTAAAGTGCCACAGCGTAAAAGTTTGCTCTCCCTTGCTTGTGCCGCTGCTCCCGATGAAATTAACGAGGTGGTGTCATCTCACAGAGTCGATTGAGTGTGAAGATATGTGCTGAATCAACAAGAGTCACTAAGCCATTGTGGAGTTACTTTATGTGGTGATGCAGTCCCAGAGAGCGGCAAAAGGGATGTCGGTTCTGTCAGAAATACGAATCCACTCGCATATGCACACAAACGCAGGGCGTACATGTTTGTGCGTGCTTAGTATGGCGGACAAGTAATGAGCTTGCTTCACCATACAAAGTAATTTCACACCATGTTCTCTTTACGTTCTCCGAGTCACTATGCCATTGTGGAGTTGCTTTCTGTGGTGATGCAGTCCCAGAGAGCGGCAAAAGGGATGTCGGTTCTGACAAAAAAAAAACCGAGCCACTTTGCATATGCACACAAACGCAGGGTGTACATGTGTGTGTGTGTGCGCGCTCTGCTTACATTGACTTGGCTCTCATTGTGGCGGACAAGTAATGAGCTTACTTCACCATACAAAGTAATTTCAAACCATGTTCTCTTTAGGCTCTCTGAGCTGACACCGCCTTATACGACTTCATAATGCCGCTGCTTTTTGTTTCACAAATATTTTAGCATTATATTTTCATTCATCATTTTGATTGCGTTTTACATATGTTTGCCCCCATTCTTGATTAACTTTGTTCTTTTTGTTTAATAAATTATTTTTAAAACTAAATTGTTACGCACTAATTTAATTAAGTTTATGTTTTGTTATTTGCGCTTGCATCCTACGTGAATCATTGCATTTGCTTGTTTCATTAATTTTCTCAAATATATTTTCTTCATCTATGTTTTAAGAGTGTAAATATGTAGTTTTATTTTTGTATCTCAGTTGAAATTTTTGAAAGTGTGCCAATTCTGAGCAGCGCTACGTGTGGCCGCTTCTTCTGCCTGCCAATAGTGGCAAATGAACCTAATACAAACGTTGTGTCTGCTCCGCTCCCGCCTGGTCGAGCCGAAAGCCGCTCGAGTGATCGACAGACGTGTTTTTGTTTACACGCCCAGCAGTGAAACGTGCCAGACACCGAATTTTTGCGCCGTTCTGGGAAGCACAAAATACCAGCATCACACTTCCTCCCGCCTTGTCCCAACTTTACGATCTGTTCTTAAACTAAGTTGCAGCTTCGTGGACAGCCTTTTCTCTGGTGAATGGTGCTGGAGTCACCTATTCACTAATTGCATTCACTCTCATGTTGAAGCTAAGGTTCCTACCAACCGCCGCATCTGTTTTTGGCCACCCCCGCATCCTAAGCAGGAGCAAACGGTAATTTTTAACTAGGGAATCTTCATAACTTCCAGTAGGAGTTGTCTTTACACATACATACACACATATGTATTGAGACGACTTAGTTATATCAATATGCATGACTAAGGTAGGTAGATAGAATGTCTGACAACCATCGGGTCACCCCAATTAGGAATAGTGCCGTTTTGATGCCATATCCTCGTGGGCCTAAAGATGGTGATATACTTTGGTAAAATTACAACCAGCCGGAGTTGTTTATAAGTTAGCTTAGGTCTGAAAGTTCTAAACAAAAGACGAGAAGGGAAGAAGAAATAAGGGCAATCCACCAGTCTTTCTAGAAAAGGGCTTCCGAAATATTTAAGTCTCAAGCGAACGAGGGCAGGCCAATCACAAAGAAAGTGGACGACTGTTTCACTCTCTTGTGGGGCTTTGCAGCTCCTGCAGTGAGCTTTGAACGGAATACCCATTTTTCAGCGTGTGTGCCGATAGTCCAATAACCCGTGCAGACAGTCATGACTAAACTTGAATAAATGTCAGATTCCAATTATATTTGGAACGTGACTTCGCTGCCACGTGTCAAGTGTTGTTGTCTCCGTCTCTCATATTTCGCTTCTACGTGTCAAGCATAGTATACAAGTTAACACACCTAACACGTGCTGTCGCTTCTATGACAAAATGCTAACGATTGGTCCGCTCCCACGCTGACGATCAGTTTAGCAAAACGTATGTGATAATATCATAAATACAAAAACAACAACGACATTCAAAAAACGCTGCAACAGCAAAGAATAATTAATTATTAAACCAGTTATTCATAATAAAAGTGTACAATACAACAACAAGAGCACCAGCGACAGCAATAGCAAGAACTACTATAACAGCAAAAAGAATTGCAACGGCGGGAACAGTAACTGTGGCAAATACAAAAACAACAACGACATTCAAAAAACGCTGCAACAGCAAAGAATAATTAGAAGTCTAAGAAAATGTATTTTTTGAAGTTAGTTTTTAAGTTAGTTCTGAATTAAGCTCGGTAGTGTTAAGTACATAAAATAAAAATAAATAAACCATCAGCAATTGTATTAATTTACATAGTAAAGAAACTTAAACGTCAAACGGCAAAGCAGCGAAATAAAAAAAAAGCAGACGGACGTTGTACATGAAAATCGTGTTGAACGCACTCAGAAACGTGGTGAATCCACTCAAAATCGTGGTGTGTCCTCCACGAAAGCTGGCAGCGAAAAAGAGATTATTTTCTCTGTGGTCTCTGGTGTCAAGTGTTGTTGTCTCCGTCTCTCATGATTTCGCTGCTACGTGTTAAGTGTTGTTGTCTCAGTCTGTCATGATTTCGCCGCCACGTGTTAAGTGTTGTTGTCTCAGTCTCTCATACTATGATCCAGAAATCATGAAGCAGCAATGGGGCTGTCTCTTTCGCACCATAGCATCATATTTGTTCCATCGATCTCGAAAAAAGTCAAAATGCATACAAAACCAATTGCGGGTCGGCGGTCTAATGCAGTTGTGACTTAAAAGCAGCACTGATGAGAGCTTATTAAACATAAAACTGAAGCTTTGTTCAACTGTTTTATTGAATTTAACTTCCTTAAGTGAATTTCTGGTGAATTAAAACCACTTTCATAGGCTTGGCTGACAATGAACTGATACGAAGGAATGGTATAAAAGAATTTTTACATTATAAAAGCGGTCGTTTGCAAGCGCCCTTTACTTTTCGCTTCTCCAAGCTTCACTGTGAAGTATATTTGTCTGTCTCTCTTTCACTATTTAGAAAACTGATTGGGCGTTCCTGGCCACAAAGCCACACAGGGTTTTGGCTTAGAATCTTTGAGGGTGCCCTTTTTTGGGACATATCTAAGGGGAAGAAAGGTATCATTTCCTGTAACCTAGCGGAAATTCATGGTTCGACAACCAATTTGACCAACTGAACCTAATGAGCAAGCTCAAATTAATCAGTAATAGGCCAGTGGCGGGTTGTCCCACCTCTGACTAACTAGGAATCCCTATTGAGGCTCACGTTGGGTTAAAGTTAACAAAGTTGAAATATATATAATTCCACTAAAAGGGTTCATTTAGAATAGTTCGAATGATCCGATTTAGGCCAAATATTCACCGTTTTGTTCGATAACTGTTTCGAAGGTAATTTCGTTAAGCCTCCCTCATACAAACCCTCCCCCCTATTGGGAGAAAGCTGGAACAGTCGATGTTCACAAACTTCTCTTTAGGCAAATTACCAGCAAAATTATTCCCCATAGACAGGAACAGGTGGTAATCACTATAAGGTAGATGCACAATATCCTCCCAACCAAGCTCCCCGAGACTCTGGTTAGTCTCGATGTGTGTGGCCTGGCGTTGTCCTGATGGGACACAATTCTTCTGCTATATATATGAGAAGTATTATAGACATGAAAGATGTTATATACCTAAGAGGAGTTTTATGTATGAGCGGCACACCACAGACTTGCGGGATCTCGTTTACTGCCCGTGTGTGATCATAATATTCGATCCACAAACATATTGCGATACACTCAGCACATATGCCAACGTTTTGGCTGGTAGGGTACAATGGAAGACTCTTTCAAACGTGACATTTGTCACGCGCAAAAGTGGCACTGAGCCACATTGATGCGTATTCCTTTATTATAAGATTTCCTTTATTTATTACGTACACACACTGAAATATTTATTATCAAATAGCATTACAATAATAATTTGCACATCATATACACGAGTTATCAAAAAAAAAATAAGAATTATAATCCAAAAATAATATGAAAAAAAAAACAATTCAGTTTGCTTACAAAACTAAGTATAAAGAACAATATATATCAAAATGTGTGATATAATGCTAAGTAATATATAGAAGTATTGAAATTTTTTTGTTTCTTATAATTAATTAGGTCTGACGATATGTATGCTTGTAGTCCCCAAGTATTATTCGGTAATTACAATATGACCGTCGAAATATGCTATTTTTCCTTCCAATCTGCAAAAATCCACTTAACCTATAGAAAGTCACACTTATGAGTTATTCATTTTACATAGAGGTGTGTCCGTCCACTCTTAACGTGGTGATAAGTATAAAGAGCAATATAATATCAAAATGTGTGATATAATGCTAATATATAGAAGTATTGAAATTGTTTTGTTTCTTATAATTAATTAGGTCTGACGATATGTACTCGTATGCTGTAGCCCCCAAGTATTATTCGGTAATTACAACTTATACACTGTGCGAAAATATAATATTTTTACTGCTGATATGCAAAAATCCACATAACTAAAAGACAATATACAACAAGATGTACCAACTCTCTCCGCTCCTCTGCACACCAAGTCTGAGTTCTAATTTAATCCATGTCTGTCCAAATCAGAGAATACAGAGAAAAGAAAATCTTTTTCGCTGCCGGCGTCCACCCCACCCCACACCACGATTTGGAGTGGATTCCGTCTGCTTTGCAGTTTAAGAATCCTTTCTCGGTATTCTCCGATTTGAGGGAGAGGAGTTGATACATCTTGTTAGTATATTGTCGACGTCAAACTCGCTTGTGACGTTATCACCTATTGAGCGCATACCATGGTAGAATCATTACCATGTAAAAGCGCAGATGAAAAAATAATAATTGTGATCAGAACCACATTGAAAAATAAAAAAATTAAAATATAGCATACAGAATAGCAACCGATATTTCTGCACATAGTATACTCTCCTTGAGTATTTTAGCAGCTAACATGTCAGTCAAAAAAAAAGATACTAGCACCAACTTTCGGCATCTTCATAAAAGAAAGTCAAAGTCGTAAATACTTATCAGTAATATTTTTAAAAAAAAGTTTGGTTGTTTGCGGCGTTTAAGGAGTAAATAAAGCATCAAAGAAGCAAGGCGCATTGAGGCGCTCTAGTTTTCACTGTTACATCAGTGATGTATAAATTGAGGCATAGTAATCTCCTCACGAAACAACGCACCTCGTCTTCTCGGCGAATTCGGCGAAATAGGCATCTTCCTCATTCTGGATTAGAACCAGTAATTGATGGAAAATATCAGCCACAGACTAAACAAGGAAAACACAATTTATATGTGAAAATGTGGCCGTATCGTACACATAAAATACCCACCTCATACTCCGTGGCCGAAGTCTCGAGGAATGTAGCCTGCCAGGATTCAGCTAATTTCTGGCCATCCTCCATGGATACTTTGCGCTCCTCGTGTAAATCTGTTTTGTTTCCAACTAAAATCATGGGGACACTATAAATAGATGCATTATTAAATTATTTGTTCAATGCCAAAACCAACAAAAAAATTACTTCCTTCCCAACACATCCATTAATTTTTCATAAATTATTTTGACCACTTCGAAGGACCTTTTGCTTGTTATGGAATAGACTAGCAAATAACCATGAAAGTCTATGCAGTATTGTGAGGGAAATATGCAATACTCGTCTTGTCCTGCCGTATCGATCAATTTAATACCATAATCCTGTGAGTTGACTCGGGTCACTTTATAAAAAGCTGTGAGAACAAACAGACAAAATATGTACTCCAAACTAGTCATTTACGAAAACACAGAAGAGCCAGCAGAAAAATGCAGTTTGGTGTATTATTGGCCCTAAGAGGATGGCTAAGCACACTCCCGAAGCCATACTCAAAGATCAATATGAATCTTTTATAGCGATGCGAGTCCTTCGGAGTAAAAAAATGAGTGCCAAATCAGAAAAAATATAACATGCCAATTATGTTTATGCCGAGTTGCTGCGAACCTGTGTGTCCAGCGAGAGTGCCCATCGAAGAGGGAACTAAGTGGTTGAGACTAGCAGTGATTTCGGGGCTACCGGTCATTCGGTGTCTCCCAACTGGGGGATTTAAATAGCTGGTGTAGTCAGTAACCTGTGTGCCCATGAGAGAGAGAGAGAATACCGAGCAGATGAGACTAGCAGTGACTTCTGGGTTACCGATGCTTTGGTGACTCCCAACTGGGGGATTTGAATAGCTAGTGTAGTCAGTACACAAAACCGGTCTTTATGTAGATAAATTCTTGTCTGTACTCACGGGTGGTTAAATTCAGTCGTCGGCTGAGACTTCCTAGTGTTCAAAATTATTATTCTCAATTTTCTCCTAGGGATTGGGGAATTAGTACTAGCACCCAAAGCTCTCGACTTGAAAAGGAAAATATTTAGAAACTAACATTTCGAGACAACGCGCTGGACAGGATTCGAACCTACAACTGTGAGAGTTATACCAATAGATCGCGGAGGCCGGCTTGTTCACTTATTTGCTACGAATTTGTTCACCCTAATTAGTGACCAGCGCATTATTTATACCCTACATCCAGTAATATTGCAATTGAATTTGGTCCAAAATCAAGTGATATATGATACCCGACAATATTCACTCCTCGTTAAAGTAACGAATAACGCTAAAAACAAGGTACATCCAACAACGTACTTTCGTTGCCCTACAACAGACGGCGCCCCTCAACGGTCCATTTTACCATGGAACTTATTTTAGGAGTGGAACGATTTATACAAAAGTTAAATCATCATTACACGTTCTTAGCGTTTATTTAGTGTGTTTTTTGTAGGAAAAACGTTGAGAAATTCCATAAAAACTGCTTCAAGCGCCATCTGACCAAAATCAGCACAAATGTGTGTGAACAGACTTGAAGTTGGAGTCCATGAAATGGTTGACACATATACAATCACAGAAGAAGAGTTGTTCAAGTAAAAGCACACTTGTGTAAAACAGAAAAGTAGAAACAAGAGGATTAAAATGTGAAGGTCTGTGCCAATCATGGTGGCATATAGATTGCATCAATTATACAGACGAAGATTACAATGCAATTGCTACCTTAAAAAATAAATGCTTATGGGTCTGTGATACGGACAAAAAAAAGTTCAAGCAATGGTTAAAGGGAGAGTCTAGTTTAGCTAAAATAAGTGCAACAAACGAAGAAATTAAGCAAGGAAATGAAAACATTAAAGAGCAAATAAACGAAATAAAAAATACATTAAACAATATAGAAAAGAACAACAACAACAACAAACAACAAGCTCCAACCTATGCAGCAGTGTTAGCAACGGACATTAATAAACAATATCCCAGTAGACCAAAAAGCCAAAACAGCATAATTATCTTACCAACAGAGAACACACAAGATAGCAAAGAGACCGAAAAACAAATCAAATCGAAAATATTACCAGCAAAAATCAAAATAGGGATTTCATCTATAAAGCACATCAATCAAGGAGGAATAATTGTTACAACACTAGATACTGAGGGAAGGGATAAGTTACAAACAGAAATTAAACAGCAGTTCACAGAGGGTTATAAGATATCAGTTCCTAAAATAAAAACACCAAAAATATTAATCTCTAATATAGACCACGAATATAATGAAGAGGATTTAGTAGAAGAATTAGTTGCAACCAATTATTTTATCGACACAAATGATACAATTAACATGGCACATAAGTATCTCAATAGAAAGAATAATTTATGGAATTATATCGTTGAAGTCTCTGGAGAAACGCTAGAAAAAATGGCAAACAGGTACGTGATGCTTAACTATAGGTCACAATTTGTAAAAGAATATGTATCGGTCACACGATGTTTTAAATGTCAAAAATATCACCATTCAAGTAAAAAATGCGAAGGAGAAGAAGCTTGCGGAATGTGTGCAGAAAGTCATGACACTAGAACATGTAAAATAACTAGAAATTACAAGTGCATTAATTGTTTAAGAGCAAATAAACATGGATCTACTTTTGCCTGCGATCATAGAGCAGGTGCGAAAAATTGTAGTGTACACATAGCAAAAATAAATGCGGAAAGAGAACGAATTAGCTACCAAACATGAAAGAAAACTCTAGCCTAAATATATTCTACCTAAACATATGCAGTATTCGAAATAAATTATATGACTTAGAAATAATGGTCAATAACTTGCAAAATATAGATGTGATAATTGTCACAGAAACATGGCTATATTACAACGAAATAAAAACATACAACATACCAAATTATAACTCCATACATACATGTAACTGTAGAAATGAAAAACGTGGTGGTGGTACTGTAATTTTTATTAAAGAATGCATTACCTACAATGAACTCATTAAAGAAGAAAATTACAACCTAACATTAATTGAAATAACAAACATGAAAAAACCTATATCGATTGGTACGTTTTATAAGGCTCCGAATGAAAATAATAACACGTTTATTGATTTCATTGAAGAAAAGCTGCTAAATAGAAAAAACTGTATCTACTTTGCCGATGTTAACATTAACTTATTAGAACGAACAAATACTGTCATCAAATACTCAGACCTGATACTTACCAATGGATTTACATTTGTTAACAACAATTTACCTACAAGACAAACGAACAACTCAAATACACTTATAGATCACATTATCACAAATGTCGATACAACACACGAAATAAGCTTTAATCTGGAGGATACGGACATTTCCGATCACAAATATACCACGGCAAAAATAACAGAACTAAAACCGAAAAAACAACCGATGAAAGATCATATCATACCAAAAACAAATTATTATAAAATGATAGATATAGTAAAAAATGAGATTAATAACAGAACAATAATAGAACTAGAAGAATTAATACAAATAATACAAAATGCGAAAAAAATATCTACTAGACATATCAAAATCAGGTCTCGAGATAACAATTGGATCACAGCTGAACTTAAAAAAAAACTAAAGCATAGACAAGAACTATACAAAAAATGGAAATCTCAACCTTATGATCAAAATAAACACAATGAATACAAAAAAATTAAAAAAGATGTAGAGTCTTTAATAAAAAACAACAAGCAGAAACACATAAATGAACAAATTACAAAATCTGGAAATAACTCAAGACAATTATGGCGCGTTATTAACTCAACACTTAAAAATAAGGATGAAACAAAGAACACCTCAAGTATAAGTCAAGAACAGACAACTAAAAACAAAAAAATAATTACAAACAAGTTTAATAAATACTTTAATGAAGCAGCAACAAATTTAGCGAAAAACACTAGAACAACAAATATAGTTACATCGAATATAGTAAATCCAAAATCAATTTTTCTTAAACCAGTTAGCCAGCATGAAATACAACACATTATTACAAACCTTAATAGCAATGCGGCAAAGGGAGTGGATGGAATATCTGTTAAGGATATAAAACTATTGCTGCCAACAATCTCATCTATAATTGTCGATATGATTAACAAATGTTTCACAACTGGAATTTTCCCAAATTGTTTAAAAAAGGCCATTATATCACCAATTTATAAGAAGGGTAAAAAAGAAAACTGCGAAAACTACAGGCCAATCTCAGTATTGAATGCATTTAGCAAAGTGTTCGAAAAAGCGATTGATAATAGAATCGAAGGCTTTATCAATACAACAATAGGATTTGACAAAAATCAGTTTGGTTTCCTGCGATAACATCATCGATGGAAAAAATATACGACGAACTAGATGAAAAAAAATTAGTTGCAGCAACATTTATAGATCTTTCAAAAGCATTTGACCTTGTTGATCATACAAAATTGCTTAATACTCTAAATGATATAGGTATACGAGGAGTAGCTAACAAGTTGATACAAAGCTACCTCAACAACAGGCCTCATATCGTAAGAATCGATGGCGAATGTAGTGAAGAGCTCACAAGTATAATTGGAGTGCCTCAAGGATCGATCCTGGGCCCAAGACTTTATTTATTATATATAAACAACATAAAAAATTGCAAATTTAATTCAGTCTACAACATTTATGCCGATGATACGAATTTTATTACAACAGCAAGAACAGAAAAAGAACTAGAAGACAGAATAAACCATGACATGAAGATATATTATGAGTGGGCATGTGGAAATGGACTTAGCATTAACATACAAAAAACCAATTACATTATCTTTAGAACAAATCACAACATTGAAATAAATATAAAAGTAAAAATCAACGATATCGAAATCGAGAAGGTTAAGCTTACAAAATACCTGGGTATGGTTATTGATGAAAAACTAAACTATGAGCAACACATTAAAGAAATAAAAAATTCCATTCTACCTATAGTACGAGCGGTAAAAAGACTTGGCACACTTGAAAGAAAAACAGCAAAACTTATATACACGGGATACATTCTTTCCAAAATTCGTTACAACCTATGCACTTGGAGCCAAAGCAACAAATTTCAAGTAGAGCAAATTGGAAGGCTGATGAATAAATCAATTAGAGTCCTATATAACCAAAATCCAACGATTTCAACAAAAAATTTATACAAAAATACTCAACAAATGGACATCAACCAGCTGATTTACGTAGAAAAATGTAAATATATTTACAAAGTCAAGAACTGCATGCTCAAATCTAAATTGGCACTAACAACAAGAAATACAATTCACAACCACAACACGCGACAAAAACACAACTTGGAAGTTCCAAAAGCCAGAACAACAAAACAACTGAAAAGTTTCAAGCACAGCGCAATAAAACAATTCAACACACTACCTGATGAAATCAAAAACGCAAAATCTATCAATATCTTCAAAAATAAATTAAAGCTATATGTACTGAACTTAAGATAGTTAAATCTAAAAGCTTAAAACTAAAAATTGTGATATCTAATTAGCTTTATACGCAAAAAAAAAAAGAAAAAGAAAAAGAAAAAAGAAAAAAAAACAAAAAAACAAAAATAAGTTTTTCTTTTGTTTTCTTTGTTTTTTGATAATATATTTATTACCCTTTTCCTTTTCTATTGCTTTTATATATCCTCTCATACACGGAATAATAAGCCGTCTGAGGATCCAGTAACTTAAAAAAAAAAAAAAAAAAAAAGATATATATATATATAGAATATTTTTCATCGTTCGATATGATTGTTAATATCTATAAAATGTGTTTTTGTACTTAATCAATAATCAATAATCAATAAACTGGAACAATATTTTAAAAAAAAAAAAGTGATATATGATACCCGACAATAAAAATTCACTCCTCGTTAAAGTAACGAATAACGCTAAAAACAAGGTACATCCAACAACGTACTTTCGTTGCCCTACAACAGACGGCGCCCCTCAACGGTCCATTTTACCATGGAACTTATTTTAGGAGTGGAACGATTTATACAAAAGTTAAATCATCATTACACGTTCTTAGCGTTTATTTAGTGTTTTTTGTAGGAAAAACGTTGAGAAATTCCATAAAAACTGCTTCAAGCGCCATCTGACCAAAATCAGCACAAATGTGTGTGAACAGACTTGAAGTTGGAGTCCATGAAATGGTTGACACATATACAATCACAGAAGAAGAGTTGTTCAAGTAAAAGCACACTTGTGTAAAACAGAAAATTGAGGTTATGTGATTTTGTATAATTTGAAGTGATTCTGTCTTCATTCATTGCGAACGAGTTGGGCAGTTGTTTCAGTTTTGGCGTTTGTCCAATTTCGCGTTAGGTGCGCACACTCATGTGACTATATAAATTTACATTAGAGTGGATTTATGGCTTTATGGATCCACAACAGCACCATAAAATCAAGTAAAGAGGAATAAGAGGGACGATCTAATATAGTAG
This sequence comes from Clusia tigrina, assembly GCA_920105625.2. Taxonomy (NCBI): domain Eukaryota; kingdom Metazoa; phylum Arthropoda; class Insecta; order Diptera; family Clusiidae; genus Clusia; species Clusia tigrina. Next base: position 198,551,610 of record OV050032.1, read on the forward strand.
CGAGTCAAGCAGTTCGTGTTAAAAAATTTTCGCCTCGTGTCTACTACAAAATGGCGGACTTGTCTCATCGCTTGCTTGTTTTACTTGTCTCATCACTTAATAACGTCCTGAATTACATTTTTCAGCTACTCAATGCACGTCTTCAAAAATTGGAAACGAATTTCAATGCTATCAAGAGGCGTTGCCCCTGCTTGCAGAGCTTGAACTTGGACATCGCTGAATTTACACAAACCTTCGCGAGTCTGATAAAACAAGAAGATCACTAACTAAAAATATTTAACTAGATTTGTTGTCAGCCAATCACAGTAGCTTTCTTCACGCTTCTGAATAATGAAGGGTCCCGTCGAGTCTCCAGTAATGGGACTCTGTTCTCCTCTGCTGTAAATGTGTAAAGTACCCAAATTGCTCGTAGTTGAATGGGGGCATTTTTCCACTGGCTCGACTTGTTCGATTTATGCCGGACACTTACTGTTTTCTATGGTTGGGTCATAAAATTTTACAAATTGGCCCACAATAAATTGAATGCTGAGCGATGATTTGCCTGGAATACAGTTTAAAAAATGCATACAAAAAAATATTGTAATTAAAAAAAAATTACAATCAATTTTTTTTTAAACGTTAAATTTTCCAATTTTTTAATTTCGTTGGGATACTACGCAATCAGCGTCACCAGTACTTTTTAGGTGCCAACGTCTGCCACACCCGTTTGTCAACACGTGGTGTGACAGGACCACACCCTAACGGGGACTTCCGCTTGGGATTTTTTTTTTGCTCATAGAACTCATACATACCCACAGATCTGTAACCCATCACCGCCACGTTTCTCTCCTTTTGCGGCATTTTCTTTACGGATGATAATACAAATTTAGGAAGCTCAACCAAGTTTCTATCAATTGAAATGCGCAGTTTTTGAATTTCTTTACAATAGCCGTCTGCATTCACCGGTTTAAATCGCGTCACTTATGTACATACATATCTTTATTACAATTAAGTAATTTTATTTTATAGTTTTGTTCCGTTTTCGTAGTTTTGACTCCTTCCACACGAAACAATTGCAATTGTGCATTATAATTTAGACTTTCTTTGTAACATTGTACAAAATATTCACAATTCGAATTAACTACATACGTCGTAGAAGCAATCAAAACCTCCAACTTCTTCGTCAGCACGCCGTTGAATGCGGAATGCAGGCGCCCAAAATACACGTAAATGTATTTTGGCAGACGCCAAAGCAGTTAAATTTCCCGTTAGACAGAGGGAATTGTCTTTGGTTATGAATTAAACTAAACTAATTCGATACCTGAAGCGAGAAAAGAGATGACAATACAGAGTTAGGCTTCAAAACTGATTTGGCGCTTCCCATACCATGGCAACTAATTACCAGGTAATTGTCTGTCAAAGCCCCATAAATACAAAATTACAAAATTAGAACACGACTAGGAATTCGAAAAATAACATTCGGTTCGTTCCGATTGGATTTGTTACTCTGTTCTGAGTTCTGCTTGGCTTTTGAATCACATAACTGTTTGTCCGGATCATTATGCGAATTTCTTTTCAATTTATACATTTATTCAATCAATTTATATATTCATTCAATCAATTTATAAATTCATTCAATCAATTTATATATGAATTCTTTTTCGATTTTCCTTGCAATTTTATTTAGCTTTCACTCTTCTTTTGTTGTCGTATATTAGCCTTCATCTGTGCTGAAGGATAGTCTTGCAAACATGTGTTAGAAAAATTTGTATACGAAACTATTTTATGTACAGACTTATGGTGGATGTGCTAAAGAGGACTATGAGAGTACTTCCATATACTGCCAAGACAAATTTCTGAGAAAAGCTTGCAATAAAAGTTGTGAATTATCTCGGTTATTTGCTGTGTAATATTAAAAACCTTATGACTGAGAGGCTTGCCCATAATTTAACTACCTAGTGAACATATTCTTTATTTATTTCTTTATTAACTCCTTGTATCCTATGTAAACTAAAATATAAACTAAATTTGTTTAAGCTATGAATATCTACTAGGCCCTAAGCTCACTTAAATATTAATATAGGGGGAGTACATATGTATCTATGTGAGATGAGTGTAAAATGTATAATTAGTATGAGTATACATACATACATACGCCGATCATGGATGTCGTGTAGGGGAGCTTTAGAGTCTTGTGTACTATCACTGAGAGCTCTCTATATGTATTGTTTGCTCAGTGGTACTATGTAATTACGGTATGCTGCACAATTCGTATTTAGGTAGGCTTCATGGCAGTCCTAAGTATCACTTAGGCCTGTTCGAGGCCCATTGTGGCCAATTCGTATTTAACTATTAGTACTGGAAAATACATGGTGATTGCCTTGGTTTTAAATGGGGAGGCTTGTTTTGCGCAAGTAAGGATAGCGGACATATTTCTAGTATTATTCTTGTACTTATTTGTACAGAATCATTTGAACAATATTGTATTGTTTTTGTTGTTTTTTTCAACGTTCATTGTCTTCAATTGTTTCTAACTTTATTGCTTCTTCACAGCGTTTGTGAAGTCATTCGTTCCCATTTTTTCTAAAAATATCCTCATCGATTCGGATTTTTGTGCCATCACTGATATTGTGGGAATGTCACTAACATTGATAGCTTTTGTATTGAGTTCGTATGATTTTATGGTTTAGATACTTTTGTAGAAACAATAATTGGCAAACATCAAAAACAATTTAGAATACAAGTGAAACCATTGAGCGGTTTGATTTTGGAAAATATTAGTTATATTTTATGTGGTGTGGTATTTTTTATTGGAAACAAATCAATATATACGAGTATGTATGTATGCAGAACCATATGATTATTACATAAAAACAGTTTTATATTAAATACACCATCACTCAACTCCACTATAAAGCGAGGTATGAAATGCACCTTACGCTGATTCGACCATGGTTGTGATGCTTCAATGCTTTAATCATTTTAATTGCAATGACTCAATCGGGGATAAAAAGGACAGACATACTTTCTGAGAGAGGGATTATAATACGGAAAGCGAAATTACAAAAAGTACAATAGGAAATTTACTGCATTCCAAAAAAAACTTCCGAAAATGGAATTTTTCCAGCCTCCATAAAATATGCCCAAAATCCACGTGCTTCTGCCAAACAAAGCATTTAGGGAATTTTCCGAGGTAAAAAGTGTTGAACACCTTTATAAACTACGCAACACAGCACATTATTGAATATATGTATGTACATTCATATGTGAAAATTTATTATTATTAATATTATTGAAGATCAATTTATAATATCTAAATCAAGTGCAGTAGTTTTAGTCATGGGTTACTACCAATTAGTGCCGTTGCCTGGAATGACCACGAATGATAGGTGGAGATCCACTTTAGCGTTTATACCATAAAGAGCATTATCTTCAGAACGACTGTATAAATGTAATAATCATATGAATAATCAAACATATTCTTAAAAAGCATTTTGGGGATTTTCTTTTCGACACCATAAAAAACTAGACAGAATCGTTATCTCTAATTGAATTAAACTAATCTATGAACTTGAACTTCTGCCGTTATCTTGTGGCGCTCTGTTGGGAAAGTTGAAGTTTTCAGTGTATCCATGACACCCTGAATGATAATGAAGTTGTCTGTGGCTTTTAATTCGATATTTACAACCAAAACCAAATCAGTACCATGCTGCAGCATATAATCATTTTGTGTTTTTTATTTTAACTGATTGGGATTACAATCGGCAAATTTCATTAACACAAATTAGCGCATGAGCCACATTGATGCGTATTCCTTTATTATAAGATTTCCTTTATTTATTACATATAAACCCTGAAATATTTATTATCAAATAGCATTACAATAATAATTTGCACCTCATATACACGAGTTATCAAAAAAAAAATAAGAATTATAATCCAAAAATAATATGAAAAAAAAAAACAATTCAGTTTGCTTACAAAACTAAGTATAAAGAACAATATATATCAAAATGTGTGATATAATGCGAATTAATACATAAAAGTATTGCAATTTGTTTGTTTCTTATAATTAATTAGGTCTGACGATATGTACTCGTATGCTGTAGCCCCCAAGTATTACTCGGTAATTACAACTTATACACTGGTGAAAATACAGAATTGACTGCCATATGCAAAAATCCACTTAACCTATAGAAAGTCACACTTATGAGTTATTCATTTTACATAGAGGTGTGTCCGTCCACTCTTAACGTGGTGATAAGTATAAAGAGCAATATAATATCAAAATGTGTGATATAATGCTAAGTAATATATAGAAGTATTGAAATTTTTTTGTTTCTTATAATTAAATAGGTCTGACGATATGTACTCGTATGCTGTAGTCCCCAAGTATTATTCGGTAATTACAACTTATACACTGGTGAAAATACAGAATTTACTGCCATATGCAAAAATCCACTTAACTAAAAGACAATATACAACAATATGTACCAACTCTCCGCTCCTCTGCACACCAAGTCTGAGTTCTAATTTAATCCATGTCTGTCCAAATCAGAGAATACAGAGAAAAGAAAATCTTTTTCGCTGCCGGCGTCCACCCCACCCCACACCACGATTTGGAGTGGATTCCGTCTGCTTTGCAGTTTAAGAATCCTTTCTCGGTATTCTCCGATTTGAGGGAGAGGAGTTGATACATCTTGTTAGTATATTGTCGACGTCAAACTCGCTTGTGACGTTGTCACCTATTGAGCGCATACCATGGTAGAATCATTACCATGTAAAAGCGCAGCTGAAAAAATAATAATTGTGATCAGAACCACATTGAAAAATAAAAAAATTAAAATATAGCATACAGAATAGCAACCGATATTTCTGCACATAGTATACTTTCCTTGAGTATTTTAGCAGCTAACATGTCAGTCAAAAAAAAAGATACTAGCACCAACTTTCGGCATCTTCATAAAAGAAAGTCAAAGTCGTAAATACTTATAAGTAATATTTTTAAAAAAAAGTTTGGTTGTTTGCGGCGTTTAAGGAGTAAATAAAGCATCAAAGAAGCAAGGCGCATTGAGGCGCTCTAGTTTTCACTGTTACATCAGTGATGTATAAATTGAGGCATAGTAATCTCCTCACGAAACAACGCACCTCGTCTTCTCGGCGAATTCGGCGAAATAGGCATCTTCCTCATTCTGGATTAGAACCAGTAATTGATGGAAAATATCAGCCACAGACTAAACAAGGAAAACACAATTTATATGTGAAAATGTGGCCGTATCGTACACATAAAATACCCACCTCATACTCCGTGGCCGAAGTCTCGAGGAATGTAGCCTGCCAGGATTCAGCTAATTTCTGGCCATCCTCCATGGATACTTTGCGCTCCTCGTGTAAATCTGTTTTGTTTCCAACTAAAATCATGGGGACACTATAAATAGATGCATTATTAAATTATTTGTTCAATGCCAAAACCAACAAAAAAATTACTTCCTTCCCAACACATCCATTAATTTTTCATAAATTATTTTGACCACTTCGAAGGACCTTTTGCTTGTTATGGAATAGACTAGCAAATAACCATGAAAGTCTATGCAGTATTGTGAGGGAAATATGCAATACTCGTCTTGTCCTGCCGTATCGATCAATTTAATACCATAATCCTGTGAGTTGACTCGGGTCACTTTATAAAAAGCTGTGAGAACAAACAGACAAAATATGTACTCCAAACTAGTCATTTACGAAAACACAGAAGAGCCAGCAGAAAAATGCAGTTTGGTGTATTATTGGCCCTAAGAGGATGGCTAAGCACACTCCCGAAGCCATACTCAAAGATCAATATGAATCTTTTATAGCGATGCGAGTCCTTCGGAGTAAAAAAATGAGTGCCAAATCAGAAAAAATATAACATGCCAATTATGTTTATGCCGAGTTGCTGCGAACCTGTGTGTCCAGCGAGAGTGCCCATCGAAGAGGGAACTAAGTGGATGAGACTAGCAGTGATTTCGGGGCTACCGGTCATTCGGTGTCTCCCAACTGGGGGATTTAAATAGCTGGTGTAGTCAGTAACCTGTGTGCCCATGAGAGAGAGAGAGAATACCGAGCAGATGAGACTAGCAGTGACTTCTGGGTTACCGATGCTTTGGTGACTCCCAACTGGGGGATTTGAATAGCTAGTATAGTCAGTACACAAAACCGGTCTTTATGTAGATAAATTCTGGTCTGTACTCACGGGTGGTTAAATTCAGTCGTTGGCTGAGACTTCCTAGTGTTCAAAATTATTATTCTCAATTTTCTCCTAGGGATTGGGGAATTAGTACTAGCACCCAAAGCTCTCGACTTGAAAAGGAAAATATTTAGAAATTAACATTTCCAGACCAAGTCCTGGGCAGGATTCGAACCTACGACTGAGAGAGTTATACCAATAGATCGCGGAGGCCAGCTTGTTCACTTATTTGCTACGAATTTGTTCACCCTAATTAGTGACCAGCGCATTATTTATACTACCAGTAATATTGCAATTGAATTTGGTGTACTTTCGTTGCCCTACAACAGATGGCGCCCCTCAAGGGTCAATTTTACCATGGAACTTATTTTAGGAGTGGAACGATTTATACAAAAGTTAAATCATCATTACACGTTCTTAGCGTTTATTTAGTGTGTTTTTTGTAGGAAAAACGTTGAGAAATTCCATAAAAACTGCTTCAAGCGCCATCTGACCAAAATCAGCACAAATGTGTGTGAACAGACTTGAAGTTGGAGTCCATGAAATGGTTGACACATATACAATCACAGAAGAAGAGTTGTTCAAGTAAAAGCACACTTGTGTAAAACAGAAAATTGAGGTTATGTGATTTTGTATAATTTGAAGTGATTCTGTCTTCATTCATTGCGAACGAGTTGGGCAGTTGTTTCAGTTTTGGCGTTTGTCCAATTTCGCGTTAGGTGCGCACACTCATGTGACTATATAAATTTACATTAGAGTGGATTTATGGCTTTATGGATCCACAACAGCACCATCAAATCAAGTAAAGAGGAATAAGAGGGACGATCTAATATAGTAGCGAGTCAAGCAGTTCGTGTTAAAAAATGTTCGCCTCGTGTCTACTACAAAATGGCGGACTTGTCTCATCACTTACTTGTTTTACTTGTCTCATCACTTAATAACGTCCTGAATTACATTTTTCAGCTACTCAATGCACGTCTTCAAAAATTGGAAACGAATTTCAATGCTATCAAGAGGCGTTGCCCCTGCTTGCAGAGCTTGAACTTGGACATCGCTGAATTTACACAAACCTTCGCGAGTCTGATAAAACAAGAAGATCACTAACTAAAAATATTTAACTAGATTTGTTGTCAGCCAATCACAGCAGCTTTCTTCACGCTTCTAAATAATGAAGGGTCCCGTCGAGTCTCCAGTAATGGGACTCTGTTCTCCTCTGCTGTAAATGTGTAAAGTACCCAAATTGCTCGTAGTTGAATGGGGGCATTTTTCCACTGGCTCGACTTGTTCGATTTATGCCGGACACTTACTGTTTTCTATGGTTGGGTCATAAAATTTTACAAATTGGCCCACAATAAATTGAATGCTGAGCGATGATTTGCCTGGAATACAGTTTAAAAAATGCATACAAAAAAATATTGTAATTAAAAAAAAATTACAATCAATTTTTTTTTAAACGTTAAATTTTCCAATTTTTTAATTTCGTTGGGATACTACGCAATCAGCGTCACCAGTACTTTTTAGGTGCCAACGTCTGCCACACCCGTTTGTCAACACGTGGTGTGACAGGACCACACCCTAACGGGGACTTCCGCTTGGGATTTTTTTTTTGCTCATAGAACTCATACATACCCACAGATCTGTAACCCATCACCGCCACGTTTCTCTCCTTTTGCGGCATTTTCTTTACGGATGATAATACAAATTTAGGAAGCTCAACCAAGTTTCTATCAATTGAAATGCGCAGTTTTTGTATTTCTTTACAATAGCCGTCTGCATTCACCGGTTTAAATCGCGTCACTTATGTACATACATATCTTTATTACAATTAAGTAATTTTATTTTATAGTTTTGTTCCGTTTTCGTAGTTTTGACTCCTTCCACACGAAACAATTGCAATTGTGCATTATAATTTAGACTTTCTTTGTAACATTGTACAAAATATTCACAATTCGAATTAACTACATACGTCGTAGAAGCAATCAAAACCTCCAACTTCTTCGTCAGCACGCCGTTGAATGCGGAATGCAGGCGCCCAAAATACACGTAAATGTATTTTGGCAGACGCCAAAGCAGTTAAATTTCCCGTTAGATAGAGGGAATTGTCTTTGGTTATGAATTAAACTAAACTAATTCGATACCTGAAGCGAGAAAAGAGATGACAATACAGAGTTAGGCTTCAAAACTGATTTGGCGCTTCCCATACCATGGCAACTAATTACCAGGTAATTGTCTGTCAAAGCCCCATAAATACAAAATTACAAAATTAGAACACGACTAGGAATTCGAAAAATAACATTCGGTTCGTTCCGATTGGATTTGTTACTCTGTTCCGAGTTCTGCTTGGCTTTTGAAGCACATACATAACTGTTTGTCCGGATCATTATGCGAATTACTTTTTAATTTATACATTTATTCAATCAATTTATATATTCATTCAATCAATTTATAAATTCATTCAATCAATTTATATATGAATTCTTTTTCGATTTTCCTTACAATTTTATTTAGCTTTCACTCTTCTTTTGTTGTCGTGTATTAGCCTTCATCTGTGCTGAAGGATAGTCTCGCAGACATGTGTTAGAAAAATTTGTGTTCGAAACTATTTTATGTACAGACTCATGGTGGATGTGCTAAAGAGGACTTTGAGAGTACTTCCATATACTGCCAAGACAAATTTCTGAGAAAAGCTTGCAATAAAAGTTGTGAATTATCTCGGTTATTTGCTGTGTAATATTAAAAACCTTATGACTGAGAGGCTTGCCCATAATTTAACTACCTAGTGAATAGATTCTTTATTTATTTATTTATTAACTCCTTGTATCCTATGTAAACTAAAATAAAAACTAAATTTGTTTAAGCTATAAATATCTACTAGGCCCTAAGCTAACTTAAATATTAATATAGGGGGAGTACATATGTATCTATGTGAGAAGAGTGTAAAATGTATAATTAGTATGAGTATACATACATACATACGCCGATCATGGATGTCGTGTAGGGGAGCTTTAGAGTCTTGTGTACTATCACTGAGAGCTCTCTATATGTATTGTTTGCTCAGTGGTACTATGTAATTACGGTATGCTGCACAATTCGTATTTAGGTAGGCTTCATGGCAGTCCTAAGTATCACTTAGGCCTGTTCGAGGCCCATTGTGGCCAATTCGTATTTAACTATTAGTACTGGAAAATACATGGTGATTGCCTTGGTTTTAAATGGGGAGGCTTGTTTTGCGCAAGTAAGGATAGCGGACATATTTCTAGTATTATTCTTGTACTTATTTGTACAGAATCATTTGAACAATATTGTATTGTTTTTGTTGTTTTTTTCAACGTTCATTGTCTTCAATTGTTTCTAACTTTATTGCTTCTTCACAGCGTTTGTGAAGTCATTCGTTCCCATTTTTTCTAAAAATATCCTCATCGATTCGGATTTTTGTGCCATCACTGATATTGTTGGAATGTCACTAACATTGATAGCTTTTGTATTGAATTCGTATGATTTTATGGTTTAGATACTTTTGTAGAAGCAATAATTGGCAAACATCAAAAACAATTTAAAATACAAGTGAAACCATTGAGCGGTTTGATTTTGGAAAATATTAGTTATATTTTATGTGGTGTGGTATTTTTTATTGGAAACAAATCAATATATACGAGTATGTATGTATGCAGAACCATATGATTATTACATAAAAACAGTTTTATATTAAATACACCATCACTCAACTCCACTATAAAGCGAGGTATGAAATGCACCTTACGCTGATTCGACCATGGTTGTGATGCTTCAATGCTTTAATCATTTTAATTGCAATGACTCAATCGGGGATAAAAAGGACAGACATACTTTCTGAGAGAGGGATTATAATACGGAAAGCGAAATTACAAAAAGTACAATAGGAAATTTACTGCATTCCAAAAAAAACTTCCGAAAATGGAATTTTTCCAGCCTCCATAAAATATGCCCAAAATCCACGTGCTTCTGCCAAACAAAGCATTTAGGGAATTTTCCGAGGTAAAAAGTGTTGAACACCTTTATAAACTACGCAACACAGCACATTATTGAATATATGTATGTACATTCATATGTGAAAATTTATTATTATTAATATTATTGAAGATCAATTTATAATATCTAAACTAAAATTATCAAGTGCAGTAGTTTTAGTCATGGGTTACTACCAATTAGTGCCGTTGCCTGGAATGACCACGAATGATAGGTGGAGATCCACTTTAGCGTTTATACCATAAAGAGCATTATCTTCAGAACGACTGTATAAATGTAATAATCATATGAATAATCAAACATATTCTTAAAAAGCATTTTGGGGATTTTCTTTTCGACACCATAAAAAACTAGACAGAATCGTTATCTCTAATTGAATTAAACTAATCTATGAACTTGAACTTCTGCCGTTATCTTGTGGCGCTCTGTTGGGAAAGTTGAAGTTTTCAGTGTATCCATGACACCCTGAATGATAATGAAGTTGTCTGTGGCTTTTAATTCGATATTTACAACCAAAACCAAATCAGTACCATGCTGCAGCATATAATCATTTTGTGTTTTTTATTTTAACTGATTGGGATTACAATCGGCAAATTTCATTAACACAAATTAGCGCATGAGCCACATTGATGCGTATTCCTTTATTATAAGATTTCCTTTATTTATTACATATAAACCCTGAAATATTTATTATCAAATAGCATTACAATAATAATTTGCACCTCATATACACGAGTTATCAAAAAAAAAATAAGAATTATAATCCAAAAATAATATGAAAAAAAAAAACAATTCAGTTTGCTTACAAAACTAAGTATAAAGAACAATATATATCAAAATGTGTGATATAATGCGAATTAATACATAAAAGTATTGCAATTTGTTTGTTTCTTATAATTAATTAGGTCTGACGATATGTACTCGTATGCTGTAGCCCCCAAGTATTACTCGGTAATTACAACTTATACACTGGTGAAAATACAGAATTGACTGCCATATGCAAAAATCCACTTAACCTATAGAAAGTCACACTTATGAGTTATTCATTTTACATAGAGGTGTGTCCGTCCACTCTTAACGTGGTGATAAGTATAAAGAGCAATATAATATCAAAATGTGTGATATAATGCTAAGTAATACATAAAAGTATTGAAATTTTTTTGTTTCTTATAATTAATTAGGTCTGACGATATGTACTCGTATGCTGTAGCCCCCAAGTATTATTCGGTAATTACAACTCATACACTGGTGAAAATACAGAATTTACTGCCATATGCAAAAATCCACTTAACCTATAGAAAGTCACACTTATGAGTTATTCATTTTACATAGAGGTGTGTCCGTCCACTCTTAACGTGGTGATAAGTATAAAGAGCAATATAATATCAAAATGTGTGATATAATGCTAAGTAATATATAGAAGTATTGAAATTTTTTTGTTTCTTATAATTAAATAGGTCTGACGATATGTACTCGTATGCTGTAGTCCCCAAGTATTATTCGGTAATTACAACTTATACACTGGTGAAAATACAGAATTTACTGCCATATGCAAAAATCCACTTAACTAAAAGACAATATACAACAATATGTACCAACTCTCCGCTCCTCTGCACACCAAGTCTGAGTTCTAATTTAATCCATGTCTGTCCAAATCAGAGAATACAGAGAAAAGAAAATCTTTTTCGCTGCCGGCATCCACCCCACCCCACACCACGATTTGGAGTGGATTCCGTCTGCTTTGCAGTTTAAGAATCCTTTCTCGGTATTCTCCGATTTGAGGGAGAGGAGTTGATACATCTTGTTAGTATATTGTCGACGTCAAACTCGCTTGTGACGTTGTCACCTATTGAGCGCATACCATGGTAGAATCATTACCATGTAAAAGCGCAGCTGAAAAAATAATAATTGTGATCAGAACCACATTGAAAAATAAAAAAATTAAAATATAGCATACAGAATAGCAACCGATATTTCTGCACATAGTATACTCTCCTTGAGTATTTTAGCAGCTAACATGTCAGTCAAAAAAAAAGATACTAGCACCAACTTTCGGCATCTTCATAAAAGAAAGTCAAAGTCGTAAATACTTATAAGTAATATTTTTAAAAAAAAGTTTGGTTGTTTGCGGCGTTTAAGGAGTAAATAAAGCATCAAAGAAGCAAGGCGCATTGAGGCGCTCTAGTTTTCACTGTTACATCAGTGATGTATAAATTGAGGCATAGTAATCTCCTCACGAAACAACGCACCTCGTCTTCTCGGCGAATTCGGCGAAATAGGCATCTTCCTCATTCTGGATTAGAACCAGTAATTGATGGAAAATATCAGCCACAGACTAAACAAGGAAAACACAATTTATATGTGAAAATGTGGCCGTATCGTACACATAAAATACCCACCTCATACTCCGTGGCCGAAGTCTCGAGGAATGTAGCCTGCCAGGATTCAGCTAATTTCTGGCCATCCTCCATGGATACTTTGCGCTCCTCGTGTAAATCTGTTTTGTTTCCAACTAAAATCATGGGGACACTATAAATAGATGCATTATTAAATTATTTGTTCAATGCCAAAACCAACAAAAAAATTACTTCCTTCCCAACACATCCATTAATTTTTCATAAATTATTTTGACCACTTCGAAGGACCTTTTGCTTGTTATGGAATAGACTAGCAAATAACCATGAAAGTCTATGCAGTATTGTGAGGGAAATATGCAATACTCGTCTTGTCCTGCCGTATCGATCAATTTAATACCATAATCCTGTGAGTTGACTCGGGTCACTTTATAAAAAGCTGTGAGAACAAACAGACAAAATATGTACTCCAAACTAGTCATTTACGAAAATACAGAAGAGCCAGCAGAAAAATGCAGTTTGGTGTATTATTGGCCCTAAGAGGATGGCTAAGCACACTCCCGAAGCCATACTCAAAGATCAATATGAATCTTTTATAGCGATGCGAGTCCTTCGGAGTAAAAAAATGAGTGCCAAATCAGAAAAAATATAACATGCCAATTATGTTTATGCCGAGTTGCTGCGAACCTGTGTGTCCAGCGAGAGTGCCCATCGAAGAGGGAACTAAGTGGATGAGACTAGCAGTGATTTCGGGGCTACCGGTCATTCGGTGTCTCCCAACTGGGGGATTTAAATAGCTGGTGTAGTCAGTAACCTGTGTGCCCATGAGAGAGAGAGAATACCGAGCAGATGAGACTAGCAGTGACTTCTGGGTTACCGATGCTTTGGTGACTCCCAACTGGGGGATTTGAATAGCTAGTATAGTCAGTACACAAAACCGGTCTTTATGTAGATAAATTCTGGTCTGTGCTCACGGGTGGTTAAATTCAGTCGTTGGCTGAGACTTCCTAGTGTTCAAAATTATTATTCTCAATTTTCTCCTAGGGATTGGGGAATTAGTACTAGCACCCAAAGCTATCGACTTGAAAAGGAAAATATTTAGAAATTAACATTTCCAGACCAAGTCCTGGGCAGGATTCGAACCTACGACTGAGAGAGTTATACCAATAGATCGCGGAGGCCAGCTTGTTCACTTATTTGCTACGAATTTGTTCACCCTAATTAGTGACCAGCGCATTATTTATACTACCAGTAATATTGCAATTGAATTTGGTGTACTTTCGTTGCCCTACAACAGATGGCGCCCCTCAAGGGTCAATTTTACCATGGAACTTATTTTAGGAGTGGAACGATTTATACAAAAGTTAAATCATCATTACACGTTCTTAGCGTTTATTTAGTGTGTTTTTTGTAGGAAAAACGTTGAGAAATTCCATAAAAACTGCTTCAAGCGCCATCTGACCAAAATCAGCACAAATGTGTGTGAACAGACTTGAAGTTGGAGTCCATGAAATGGTTGACACATATACAATCACAGAAGAAGAGTTGTTCAAGTAAAAGCACACTTGTGTAAAACAGAAAATTGAGGTTATGTGATTTTGTATAATTTGAAGTGATTCTGTCTTCATTCATTGGGAAGGAGTTGGGCAGTTGTTTCAGTTTTGGCGTTTGTCCAATTTCGCGTTAGGTGCGCACACTCATGTGACTATATAAATTTACATTAGAGTGGATTTATGGCTTTATGGATCCACAACAGCACCATAAAATCAAGTAAAGAGGAATAAGAGGGACGATCTAATATAGTAGCGAGTCAAGCAGTTCGTGTTAAAAAATTTTCGCCTCGTGTCTACTACAAAATGGCGGACTTGTCTCATCGCTTGCTTGTTTTACTTGTCTCATCACTTAATAACGTCCTGAATTACATTTTTCAGCTACTCAATGCACGTCTTCAAAAATTGGAAACGAATTTCAATGCTATCAAGAGGCGTTGCCCCTGCTTGCAGAGCTTGAACTTGGACATCGCTGAATTTACACAAACCTTCGCGAGTCTGATAAAACAAGAAGATCACTAACTAAAAATATTTAACTAGATTTGTTGTCAGCCAATCACAGCAGCTTTCTTCACGCTTCTAAATAATGAAGGGTCCCGTCGAGTCTCCAGTAATGGGACTCTGTTCTCCTCTGCTGTAAATGTGTAAAGTACCCAAATTGCTCGTAGTTGAATGGGGGCATTTTTCCACTGGCTCGACTTGTTCGATTTATGCCGGACACTTACTGTTTTCTATGGTTGGGTCATAAAATTTTACAAATTGGCCCACAATAAATTGAATGCTGAGCGATGATTTGCCTGGAATACAGTTTAAAAAATGCATACAAAAAAATATTGTAATTAAAAAAAAATTACAATCAATTTTTTTTTAAACGTTAAATTTTCCAATTTTTTAATTTCGTTGGGATACTACGCAATCAGCGTCACCAGTACTTTTTAGGTGCCAACGTCTGCCACACCCGTTTGTCAACACGTGGTGTGACAGGACCACACCCTAACGGGGACTTCCGCTTGGGATTTTTTTTTTGCTCATAGAACTCATACATACCCACAGATCTGTAACCCATCACCGCCACGTTTCTCTCCTTTTGCGGCATTTTCTTTACGGATGATAATACAAATTTAGGAAGCTCAACCAAGTTTCTATCAATTGAAATGCGCAGTTTTTGAATTTCTTTACAATAGCCGTCTGCATTCACCGGTTTAAATCGCGTCACTTATGTACATACATATCTTTATTACAATTAAGTAATTTTATTTTATAGTTTTGTTCCGTTTTCGTAGTTTTGACTCCTTCCACACGAAACAATTGCAATTGTGCATTATAATTTAGACTTTCTTTGTAACATTGTACAAAATATTCACAATTCGAATTAACTACGCCGTAGAAGCAATCAAAACCTCCAACTTCTTCGTCAGCACGCCGTTGAATGCGGAATGCAGGCGCCCAAAATACATGTAAATGTATTTTGGCAGACGCCAAAGCAGTTAAATTTCCCGTTAGATAGAGGGAATTGTCTTTGGTTATGAATTAAACTAAACTAATTCGATACCTGAAGCGAGAAAAGAGATGACAATACAGAGTTAGGCTTCAAAACTGATTTGGCGCTTCCCATACCATGGCAACTAATTACCAGGTAATTGTCTGTCAAAGCCCCATAAATACAAAATTACAAAATTAGAACACGACTAGGAATTCGAAAAATAACATTCGGTTCGTTCCGATTGGATTTGTTACTCTGTTCCGAGTTCTGCTTGGCTTTTGAAGCACATACATAACTGTTTGTCCGGATCATTATGCGAATTACTTTTTAATTTATACATTTATTCAATCAATTTATATATTCATTCAATCAATTTATAAATTCATTCAATCAATTTATATATGAATTCTTTTTCGATTTTCCATGCAATTTTATTTAGCTTTCACTCTTCTTTTGTTGTCGTGTATTAGCCTTCATCTGTGCTGAAGGATAGTCTCGCAGACATGTGTTAGAAAAATTTGTGTTCGAAACTATTTTATGTACAGACTCATGGTGGATGTGCTAAAGAGGACTTTGAGAGTACTTCCATATACTGCCAAGACAAATTTCTGAGAAAAGCTTGCAATAAAAGTTGTGAATTATCTCGGTTATTTGCTGTGTAATATTAAAAACCTTATGACTGAGAGGCTTGCCCATAATTTAACTACCTAGTGAACAGATTCTTTATTTATTTATTTATTAACTCCTTGTATCCTATGTAAACTAAAATAAAAACTAAATTTGTTTAAGCTATGAATATCTACTAGGCCCTAAGCTAACTTAAATATTAATATAGGGGAAGTACATATGTATGTATATATGTGAGATGAGTGTAAAATGTATAATTAGTATGAGTACATACGCCGATCATGGATGTCGTGTAGGGGAGCTTTAGAGTCTTGTGTACTATCACTGAGAGCTCTCTATATGTATTGTTTGCTCAGTGGTACTATGTAATTACGGTATGCTGCACAATTCGTATTTAGGTAGGCTTCATGGCAGTCCTAAGTATCACTTAGGCCTGTTCGAGGCCCATTGTGGCCAATTCGTATTTAACTATTAGTACTGGAAAATACATGGTGATTGCCTTGGTTTTAAATGGGGAGGCTTGTTTTGCGCAAGTAAGGATAGCGGACATATTTCTAGTATTATTCTTGTACTTATTTGTACAGAATCATTTGAACAATATTGTATTGTTTTTGTTATTTTTTTCAACGTTCATTGTCTTCAATTGTTTCTAACTTTATTGCTTCTTCACAGCGTTTGTGAAGTCATTCGTTCCCATTTTTTCTAAAAATATCCTCATCGATTCGGATTTTTGTGCCATCACTGATATTGTGGGAATGTCACTAACATTGATAGCTTTTGTATTGAGTTCGTATGATTTTATGGTTTAGATACTTTTGTAGAAGCAATAATTGGCAAACATCAAAAACAATTTAAAATACAAGTGAAACCATTGAGCGGTTTGATTTTGGAAAATATTAGTTATATTTTATGTGGTGTGGTATTTTTTATTGGAAACAAATCAATATATACGAGTATGTATGTATGCAGAACCATATGATTATTACATAAAAACAGTTTTATATTAAATACACCATCACTCAACACCACTATAAAGCGAGGTATGAAATGCACCTTACGCTAATTCGACCATGGTTGTGATGCTTCAATGCTTTAATCATTTTAATTGCAATGACTCAATCGGGGATAAAAAGGACAGACATACTTTCTGAGAGAGGGATTATAATACGGAAAGCGAAATTACAAAAAGTACAATAGGAAATTTACTGCATTCCAAAAAAAACTTCCGAAAATGGAATTTTTCCAGCCTCCATAAAATATGCCCAAAATCCACGTGCTTCTGCCAAACAAAGCATTTAGGGAATTTTCCGAGGTAAAAAGTGTTGAACACCTTTATAAACTACGCAACACAGCACATTATTGAATATATGTATGTACATTCATATGTGAAAATTTATTATTATTAATATTATTGAAGATCAATTTATAATATCTAAACTAAAATTATCAAGTGCAGTAGTTTTAGTCATGGGTTACTACCAATTAGTGCCGTTGCCTGGAATGACCACGAATGATAGGTGGAGATCCACTTTCGCGTTTATACCATAAAGAGCATTATCTTCAGAACGACTGTATAAATGTAATAATCATATGAATAATCAAACATATTCTTAAAAAGCATTTTGGGGATTTTCTTTTCGACACCATAAAAAACTAGACAGAATCGTTATCTCTAATTGAATTAAACTAATCTATGAACTTGAACTTCTGCCGTTATCTTGTGGCGCTCTGTTCGGAAAGTTGAAGTTTTCAGTGTATCCATGACACCCTGAATGATAATGAAGTTGTCTGTGGCTTTTAATTCGATATTTACAACCAAAACCAAATCAGTACCATGCTGCAGCATATAATCATTTTGTGTTTTTTATTTTAACTGATTGGGATTACAATCGGCAAATTTCATTAACACAAATTAGCGCATGAGCCACATTGATGCGTATTCCTTTATTATAAGATTTCCTTTATTTATTACATATACACCCTGAAATATTTATTATCAAATAGCATTACAATAATAATTTGCACCTCATATACACGAGTTATCAAAAAAAAAATAAGAATTATAATCCAAAAATAATATGAAAAAAAAACAATTCAGTTTGCTTACAAAACTAAGTATAAAGAACAATATATATCAAAATGTGTGATATAATGCGAATTAATACATAAAAGTATTGCAATTTGTTTGTTTCTTATAATTAATTAGGTCTGACGATATGTACTCGTATGCTGTAGCCCCCAAGTATTACTCGGTAATTACAACTTATACACTGGTGAAAATACAGAATTGACTGCCATATGCAAAAATCCACTTAACCTATAGAAAGTCACACTTATGAGTTATTCATTTTACATAGAGGTGTGTCCGTCCACTCTTAACGTGGTGATAAGTATAAAGAGCAATATAATATCAAAATGTGTGATATAATGCTAAGTAATATATAGAAGTATTGAAATTTTTTTGTTTCTTATAATTAAATAGGTCTGACGATATGTACTCGTATGCTGTAGTCCCCAAGTATTATTCGGTAATTACAACTCATACACTGGTGAAAATACAGAATTTACTGCCATATGCAAAAATCCACTTAACTAAAAGACAATATACAACAATATGTACCAACTCTCCGCTCCTCTGCACACCAAGTCTGAGTTCTAATTTAATCCATGTCTGTCCAAATCAGAGAATACAGAGAAAAGAAAATCTTTTTCGCTGCCGGCGTCCACCCCACCCCACACCACGATTTGGAGTGGATTCCGTCTGCTTTGCAGTTTAAGAATCCTTTCTCGGTATTCTCCGATTTGAGGGAGAGGAGTTGATACATCTTGTTAGTATATTGTCGACGTCAAACTCGCTTGTGACGTTGTCACCTATTGAGCGCATACCATGGTAGAATCATTACCATGTAAAAGCGCAGCTGAAAAAATAATAATTGTGATCAGAACCACATTGAAAAATAAAAAAATTAAAATATAGCATACAGAATAGCAACCGATATTTCTGCACATAGTATACTTTCCTTGAGTATTTTAGCAGCTAACATGTCAGTCAAAAAAAAAGATACTAGCACCAACTTTCGGCATCTTCATAAAAGAAAGTCAAAGTCGTAAATACTTATAAGTAATATTTTTAAAAAAAAGTTTGGTTGTTTGCGGCGTTTAAGGAGTAAATAAAGCATCAAAGAAGCAAGGCGCATTGAGGCGCTCTAGTTTTCACTGTTACATCAGTGATGTATAAATTGAGGCATAGTAATCTCCTCACGAAACAACGCACCTCGTCTTCTCGGCGAATTCGGCGAAATAGGCATCTTCCTCATTCTGGATTA
Organism: Clusia tigrina; assembly: GCA_920105625.2. Lineage (NCBI taxonomy): Eukaryota > Metazoa > Arthropoda > Insecta > Diptera > Clusiidae > Clusia > Clusia tigrina. The sequence goes on from OV050032.1 coordinate 198,571,157, forward strand.
GAACCAGTAATTGATGGAAAATATCAGCCACAGACTAAACAAGGAAAACACAATTTATATGTGAAAATGTGGCCGTATCGTACACATAAAATACCCACCTCATACTCCGTGGCCGAAGTCTCGAGGAATGTAGCCTGCCAGGATTCAGCTAATTTCTGGCCATCCTCCATGGATACTTTGCGCTCCTCGTGTAAATCTGTTTTGTTTCCAACTAAAATCATGGGGACACTATAAATAGATGCATTATTAAATTATTTGTTCAATGCCAAAACCAACAAAAAAATTACTTCCTTCCCAACACATCCATTAATTTTTCATAAATTATTTTGACCACTTCGAAGGACCTTTTGCTTGTTATGGAATAGACTAGCAAATAACCATGAAAGTCTATGCAGTATTGTGAGGGAAATATGCAATACTCGTCTTGTCCTGCCGTATCGATCAATTTAATACCATAATCCTGTGAGTTGACTCGGGTCACTTTATAAAAAGCTGTGAGAACAAACAGACAAAATATGTACTCCAAACTAGTCATTTACGAAAATACAGAAGAGCCAGCAGAAAAATGCAGTTTGGTGTATTATTGGCCCTAAGAGGATGGCTAAGCACACTCCCGAAGCCATACTCAAAGATCAATATGAATCTTTTATAGCGATGCGAGTCCTTCGGAGTAAAAAAATGAGTGCCAAATCAGAAAAAATATAACATGCCAATTATGTTTATGCCGAGTTGCTGCGAACCTGTGTGTCCAGCGAGAGTGCCCATCGAAGAGGGAACTAAGTGGATGAGACTAGCAGTGATTTCGGGGCTACCGGTCATTCGGTGTCTCCCAACTGGGGGATTTAAATAGCTGGTGTAGTCAGTAACCTGTGTGCCCATGAGAGAGAGAGAGAATACCGAGCAGATGAGACTAGCAGTGACTTCTGGGTTACCGATGCTTTGGTGACTCCCAACTGGGGGATTTGAATAGCTAGTGTAGTCAGTACACAAAACCGGTCTTTATGTAGATAAATTCTTGTCTGTACTCACGGGTGGTTAAATTCAGTCGTCGGCTGAGACTTCCTAGTGTTCAAAATTATTATTCTCAATTTTCTCCTAGGAATTGGAGAGTTAGTACTAGCACCCAAAGCTCTCGACTTGAAAAGGAAAATATTTAGAAACTAACATTTCGAGACAACGCGCTGGACAGGATTCGAACCTACAACTGTGAGAGTTATACCAATAGATCGCGGAGGCCGGCTTGTTCACTTATTTGCTACGAATTTGTTCACCCTAATTAGTGACCAGCGCATTATTTATACTACCAGTAATATTGCAATTGAATTTGGTGTACTTTCGTTGCCCTACAACAGATGGCGCCCCTCAAGGGTCAATTTTACCATGGAACTTATTTTAGGAGTGGAACGATTTATACAAAAGTTAAATTATCATTACACGTTCTTAGCGTTTATTTAGTGTTTTTTGTAGGAAAAACGTTGAGAAATTCCATAAAAACTGCTTCAAGCGCCATCTGACCAAAATCAGCACAAATGTGTGTGAACAGACTTGAAGTTGGAGTCCATGAAATGGTTGACACATATACAATCACAGAAGAAGAGTTGTTCAAGTAAAAGCACACTTGTGTAAAACAGAAAATTGAGGTTATGTGATTTTGTATAATTTGAAGTGATTCTGTCTTCATTCATTGGGAAGGAGTTGGGCAGTTGTTTCAGTTTTGGCGTTTGTCCAATTTCGCGTTAGGTGCGCACACTCATGTGACTATATAAATTTACATTAGAGTGGATTTATGGCTTTATGGATCCACAACAGCACCATCAAATCAAGTAAAGAGGAATAAGAGGGACGATCTAATATAGTAGCGAGTCAAGCAGTTCGTGTTAAAAAATGTTCGCCTCGTGTCTACTACAAAATGGCGGACTTGTCTCATCACTTACTTGTTTTACTTGTCTCATCACTTAATAACGTCCTGAATTACATTTTTCAGCTACTCAATGCACGTCTTCAAAAATTGGAAACGAATTTCAATGCTATCAAGAGGCGTTGCCCCTGCTTGCAGAGCTTGAACTTGGACATCGCTGAATTTACACAAACCTTCGCGAGTCTGATAAAACAAGAAGATCACTAACTAAAAATATTTAACTAGATTTGTTGTCAGCCAATCACAGCAGCTTTCTTCACGCTTCTAAATAATGAAGGGTCCCGTCGAGTCTCCAGTAATGGGACTCTGTTCTCCTCTGCTGTAAATGTGTAAAGTACCCAAATTGCTCGTAGTTGAATGGGGGCATTTTTCCACTGGCTCGACTTGTTCGATTTATGCCGGACACTTACTGTTTTCTATGGTTGGGTCATAAAATTTTACAAATTGGCCCACAATAAATTGAATGCTGAGCGATGATTTGCCTGGAATACAGTTTAAAAAATGCATACAAAAAAATATTGTAATTAAAAAAAAGTTACAATCAATTTTTTTTTAAACGTTAAATTTTCCAATTTTTTAATTTCGTTGGGATACTACGCAATCAGCGTCACCAGTACTTTTTACGTGCCAACGTCTGCCACACCCGTTTGTCAACACGTGGTGTGACAGGACCACACCCTAACGGGGACTTCCGCTTGGGATTTTTTTTTTTGCTCATAGAACTCATACATACCCACAGATCTGTAACCCATCACCGCCACGTTTCTCTCCTTTTGCGGCATTTTCTTTACGGATGATAATACAAATTTAGGAAGCTCAACCAAGTTTCTATCAATTGAAATGCGCAGTTTTTGAATTTCTTTCCAATAGCCGTCTGCATTCACCGGTTTAAATCGCGTCACTTATGTACATACATATCTTTATTACAATTAAGTAATTTTATTTTATAGTTTTGTTCCGTTTTCGTAGTTTTGACTCCTTCCACACGAAACAATTGCAATTGTGCATTATAATTTAGACTTTCTTTGTAACATTGTACAAAATATTCACAATTCGAATTAACTACGCCGTAGAAGCAATCAAAACCTCCAACTTCTTCGTCAGCACGCCGTTGAATGCGGAATGCAGGCGCCCAAAATACATGTAAATGTATTTTGGCAGACGCCAAAGCAGTTAAATTTCCCGTTAGATAGAGGGAATTGTCTTTGGTTATGAATTAAACTAAACTAATTCGATACCTGAAGCGAGAAAAGAGATGACAATACAGAGTTAGGCTTCAAAACTGATTTGGCGCTTCCCATACCATGGCAACTAATTACCAGGTAATTGTCTGTCAAAGCCCCATAAATACAAAATTACAAAATTAGAACACGACTAGGAATTCGAAAAATAACATTCGGTTCGTTCCGATTGGATTTGTTACTCTGTTCCGAGTTCTGCTTGGCTTTTGAAGCACATATATAACTGTTTGTCCGGATCATTATGCGAATTACTTTTTAATTTATACATTTATTCAATCAATTTATATATTCATTCAATCAATTTATAAATTCATTCAATCAATTTATATATGAATTCTTTTTCGATTTTCCATGCAATTTTATTTAGCTTTCACTCTTCTTTTGTTGTCGTGTATTAGCCTTCATCTGTGCTGAAGGATAGTCTCGCAGACATGTGTTAGAAAAATTTGTGTTCGAAACTATTTTATGTACAGACTCATGGTGGATGTGCTAAAGAGGACTTTGAGAGTACTTCCATATACTGCCAAGACAAATTTCTGAGAAAAGCTTGCAATAAAAGTTGTGAATTATCTCGGTTATTTGCTGTGTAATATTAAAAACCTTATGACTGAGAGGCTTGCCCATAATTTAACTACCTAGTGAACAGATTCTTTATTTATTTATTTATTAACTCCTTGTATCCTATGTAAACTAAAATAAAAACTAAATTTGTTTAAGCTATGAATATCTACTAGGCCCTAAGCTAACTTAAATATTAATATAGGGGAAGTACATATGTATCTATGTGAGATGAGTGTAAAATGTATAATTAGTATGAGTACATACGCCGATCATGGATGTCGTGTAGGGGAGCTTTAGAGTCTTGTGTACTATCACTGAGAGCTCTCTATATGTATTGTTTGCTCAGTGGTACTATGTAATTACGGTATGCTGCACAATTCGTATTTAGGTAGGCTTCATGGCTGTCCTAAGACTCACTTAGGCCTGTTCGAGGCCCATTGTGGCCAATTCGTATTTAACTATTAGTACTGGAAAATACATGGTAATTGCCTTGGTTTTAAATGGGGAGGCTTGTTTTGCGCAAGTAAGGATAGCGGACATATTTCTAGTATTATTCTTGTACTTATTTGTACAGAATCATTTGAACAATATTGTATTGCTTTTGTTATTTTTTTCAACGTTCATTGTCTTCAATTGTTTCTAACTTTATTGCTTCTTCACAGCGTTTGTGAAGTCATTCGTTCCGATTTTTTCTAAAAATATCCTCATCGATTCGGATTTTTGTGCCATCACTGATATTGTTGGATTTCACTAACATTGATAGCTTTTGTATTGAATTCGTATGATTTTATGGTTTAGATACTTTTGTAGAAGCAATAATTGGCAAACATCAAAAACAATTTAAAATACAAGTGAAACCATTGAGCGGTTTGATTTTGGAAAATATTAGTTATATTTTATGTGGTGTGGTATTTTTTATTGGAAACAAATCAATATATACGAGTATGTATGTATGCAGAACCATATGATTATTACATAAAAACAGTTTTATATTAAATACACCATCACTCAACACCACTATAAAGCGAGGTATGAAATGCACCTTACGCTAATTCGACCATGGTTGTGATGCTTCAATGCTTTAATCATTTTAATTGCAATGACTCAATCGGGGATAAAAAGGACAGACATACTTTCTGAGAGAGGGATTATAATACGGAAAGCGAAATTACAAAAAGTACAATAGGAAATTTACTGCATTCCAAAAAAAACTTCCGAAAATGGAATTTTTCCAGCCTCCATAAAATATGCCCAAAATCCACGTGCTTCTGCCAAACAAAGCATTTAGGGAATTTTCCGAGGTAAAAAGTGTTGAACACCTTTATAAACTACGCAACACAGCACATTATTGAATATATGTATGTACATTCATATGTGAAAATTTATTATTATTAATATTATTGAAGATCAATTTATAATATCTAAACTAAAATTATCAAGTGCAGTAGTTTTAGTCATGGGTTACTACCAATTAGTGCCGTTGCCTGGAATGACCACGAATGATAGGTGGAGATCCACTTTCGCGTTTATACCATAAAGAGCATTATCTTCAGAACGACTGTATAAATGTAATAATCATATGAATAATCAAACATATTCTTAAAAAGCATTTTGGGGATTTTCTTTTCGACGCCATAAAAAACTAGACAGAATCGTTATCTCTAATTGAATTAAACTAATCTATGAACTTGAACTTCTGCCGTTATCTTGTGGCGCTCTGTTCGGAAAGTTGAAGTTTTCAGTGTATCCATGACACCCTGAATGATAATGAAGTTGTCTGTGGCTTTTAATTCGATATTTACAACCAAAACCAAATCAGTACCATGCTGCAGCATATAATCATTTTGTGTTTTTTATTTTAACTGATTGGGATTACAATCGGCAAATTTCATTAACACAAATTAGCGCATGAGCCACATTGATGCGTATTCCTTTATTATAAGATTTCCTTTATTTATTACATATACACCCTGAAATATTTATTATCAAATAGCATTACAATAATAATTTGCACCTCATATACACGAGTTATCAAAAAAAAATAAGAATTATAATCCAAAAATAATATGAAAAAAAAAACAATTCAGTTTGCTTACAAAACTAAGTATAAAGAACAATATATATCAAAATGTGTGATATAATGCGAATTAATACATAAAAGTATTGCAATTTGTTTGTTTCTTATAATTAATTAGGTCTGACGATATGTACTCGTATGCTGTAGCCCCCAAGTATTACTCGGTAATTACAACTTATACACTGGTGAAAATACAGAATTGACTGCCATATGCAAAAATCCACTTAACCTATAGAAAGTCACACTTATGAGTTATTCATTTTACATAGAGGTGTGTCCGTCCACTCTTAACGTGGTGATAAGTATAAAGAGCAATATAATATCAAAATGTGTGATATAATGCTAAGTAATATATAGAAGTATTGAAATTTTTTTGTTTCTTATAATTAATTAGGCCTGACGATATGTACTCGTATGCTGTAGCCCCCAAGTATTATTCGGTAATTACAACTTATACACTGGTGAAAATACAGAATTGACTGCCATATGCAAAAATCCACTTAACCTATAGAAAGTCACACTTATGAGTTATTCATTTTACATAGAGGTGTGTCCGTCCACTCTTAACGTGGTGATAAGTATAAAGAGCAATATAATATCAAAATGTGTGATATAATGCTAAGTAATATATAGAAGTATTGAAATTTTTTTGTTTCTTATAATTAATTAGGTCTGACGATATGTACTCGTATGCTGTAGCCCCCAAGTATTATTCGGTAATTACAACTTATACACTGGTGAAAATACAGAATTTACTGCCATATGCAAAAATCCACTTAACTAAAAGACAATATACAACAATATGTACCAACTCTCCGCTCCTCTGCACACCAAGTCTGAGTTCTAATTTAATCCATGTCTGTCCAAATCAGAGAATACAGAGAAAAGAAAATCTTTTTCGCTGCCGGCGTCCACCCCACCCCACACCACGATTTGGAGTGGATTCCGTCTGCTTTGCAGTTTAAGAATCCTTTCTCGGTATTCTCCGATTTGAGGGAGAGGAGTTGATACATCTTGTTAGTATATTGTCGACGTCAAACTCGCTTGTGACGTTGTCACCTATTGAGCGCATACCATGGTAGAATCATTACCATGTAAAAGCGCAGCTGAAAAAATAATAATTGTGATCAGAACCACATTGAAAAATAAAAAAATTAAAATATAGCATACAGAATAGCAACCGATATTTCTGCACATAGTATACTCTCCTTGAGTATTTTAGCAGCTAACATGTCAGTCAAAAAAAAAGATACTAGCACCAACTTTCGGCATCTTCATAAAAGAAAGTCAAAGTCGTAAATACTTATAAGTAATATTTTTAAAAAAAAGTTTGGTTGTTTGCGGCGTTTAAGGAGTAAATAAAGCATCAAAGAAGCAAGGCGCATTGAGGCGCTCTAGTTTTCACTGTTACATCAGTGATGTATAAATTGAGGCATAGTAATCTCCTCACGAAACAACGCACCTCGTCTTCTCGGCGAATTCGGCGAAATAGGCATCTTCCTCATTCTGGATTAGAACCAGTAATTGATGGAAAATATCAGCCACAGACTAAACAAGGAAAACACAATTTATATGTGAAAATGTGGCCGTATCGTACACATAAAATACCCACCTCATACTCCGTGGCCGAAGTCTCGAGGAATGTAGCCTGCCAGGATTCAGCTAATTTCTGGCCATCCTCCATGGATACTTTGCGCTCCTCGTGTAAATCTGTTTTGTTTCCAACTAAAATCATGGGGACACTATAAATAGATGCATTATTAAATTATTTGTTCAATGCCAAAACCAACAAAAAAATTACTTCCTTCCCAACACATCCATTAATTTTTCATAAATTATTTTGACCACTTCGAAGGACCTTTTGCTTGTTATGGAATAGACTAGCAAATAACCATGAAAGTCTATGCAGTATTGTGAGGGAAATATGCAATACTCGTCTTGTCCTGCCGTATCGATCAATTTAATACCATAATCCTGTGAGTTGACTCGGGTCACTTTATAAAAAGCTGTGAGAACAAACAGACAAAATATGTACTCCAAACTAGTCATTTACGAAAACACAGAAGAGCCAGCAGAAAAATGCAGTTTGGTGTATTATTGGCCCTAAGAGGATGGCTAAGCACACTCCCGAAGCCATACTCAAAGATCAATATGAATCTTTTATAGCGATGCGAGTCCTTCGGAGTAAAAAAATGAGTGCCAAATCAGAAAAAATATAACATGCCAATTATGTTTATGCCGAGTTGCTGCGAACCTGTGTGTCCAGCGAGAGTGCCCATCGAAGAGGGAACTAAGTGGATGAGACTAGCAGTGATTTCGGGGCTACCGGTCATTCGGTGTCTCCCAACTGGGGGATTTAAATAGCTGGTGTAGTCAGTAACCTGTGTGCCCATGAGAGAGAGAGAGAATACCGAGCAGATGAGACTAGCAGTGACTTCTGGGTTACCGATGCTTTGGTGACTCCCAACTGGGGGATTTGAATAGCTAGTATAGTCAGTACACAAAACCGGTCTTTATGTAGATAAATTCTGGTCTGTACTCACGGGTGGTTAAATTCAGTCGTTGGCTGAGACTTCCTAGTGTTCAAAATTATTATTCTCAATTTTCTCCTAGGGATTGGGGAATTAGTACTAGCACCCAAAGCTCTCGACTTGAAAAGGAAAATATTTAGAAATTAACATTTCCAGACCAAGTCCTGGGCAGGATTCGAACCTACGACTGAGAGAGTTATACCAATAGATCGCGGAGGCCAGCTTGTTCACTTATTTGCTACGAATTTGTTCACCCTAATTAGTGACCAGCGCATTATTTATACTACCAGTAATATTGCAATTGAATTTGGTGTACTTTCGTTGCCCTACAACAGATGGCGCCCCTCAAGGGTCAATTTTACCATGGAACTTATTTTAGGAGTGGAACGATTTATACAAAAGTTAAATTATCATTACACGTTCTTAGCGTTTATTTAGTGTTTTTTGTAGGAAAAACGTTGAGAAATTCCATAAAAACTGCTTCAAGCGCCATCTGACCAAAATCAGCACAAATGTGTGTGAACAGACTTGAAGTTGGAGTCCATGAAATGGTTGACACATATACAATCACAGAAGAAGAGTTGTTCATGTAAAAGCATACTTGTGTAAAACAGAAAATTGAGGTTATGTGATTTTGTATAATTTGAAGTGATTCTGCCTTCATTCATTGGGAAGGAGTTGGGCAGTTGTTTCAGTTTTGGCGTTTGTCCAATTTTGCGTTAGGTGCGCACACTCATGTGACTATATAAATTTACATTAGAGTGGATTTATGGCTTTATGGATCCACAACAGCACCATCAAATCAAGTAAAGAGGAATAAGAGGGACGATCTAATATAGTAGCGAGTCAAGCAGTTCGTGTTAAAAAATGTTCGCCTCGTGTCTACTACAAAATGGCGGACTTGTCTCATCACTTACTTGTTTTACTTGTCTCATCACTTAATAACGTCCTGAATTACATTTTTCAGCTACTCAATGCACGTCTTCAAAAATTGGAAACGAATTTCAATGCTATCAAGAGGCGTTGCCCCTGCTTGCAGAGCTTGAACTTGGACATCGCTGAATTTACACAAACCTTCGCGAGTCTGATAAAACAAGAAGATCACTAACTAAAAATATTTAACTAGATTTGTTGTCAGCCAATCACAGCAGCTTTCTTCACGCTTCTAAATAATGAAGGGTCCCGTCGAGTCTCCAGTAATGGGACTCTGTTCTCCTCTGCTGTAAATGTGTAAAGTACCCAAATTGCTCGTAGTTGAATGGGGGCATTTTTCCACTGGCTCGACTTGTTCGATTTATGCCGGACACTTACTGTTTTCTATGGTTGGGTCATAAAATTTTACAAATTGGCCCACAATAAATTGAATGCTGAGCGATGATTTGCCTGGAATACAGTTTAAAAAATGCATACAAAAAAATATTGTAATTAAAAAAAAATTACAATCAATTTTTTTTTAAACGTTAAATTTTCCAATTTTTTAATTTCGTTGGGATACTACGCAATCAGCGTCACCAGTACTTTTTAGGTGCCAACGTCTGCCACACCCGTTTGTCAACACGTGGTGTGACAGGACCACACCCTAACGGGGACTTCCGCTTGGGATTTTTTTTTTGCTCATAGAACTCATACATACCCACAGATCTGTAACCCATCACCGCCACGTTTCTCTCCTTTTGCGGCATTTTCTTTACGGATGATAATACAAATTTAGGAAGCTCAACCAAGTTTCTATCAATTGAAATGCGCAGTTTTTGAATTTCTTTACAATAGCCGTCTGCATTCACCGGTTTAAATCGCGTCACTTATGTACATACATATCTTTATTACAATTAAGTAATTTTATTTTATAGTTTTGTTCCGTTTTCGTAGTTTTGACTCCTTCCACACGAAACAATTGCAATTGTGCATTATAATTTAGACTTTCTTTGTAACATTGTACAAAATATTCACAATTCGAATTAACTACGCCGTAGAAGCAATCAAAACCTCCAACTTCTTCGTCAGCACGCCGTTGAATGCGGAATGCAGGCGCCCAAAATACATGTAAATGTATTTTGGCAGACGCCAAAGCAGTTAAATTTCCCGTTAGATAGAGGGAATTGTCTTTGGTTATGAATTAAACTAAACTAATTCGATACCTGAAGCGAGAAAAGAGATGACAATACAGAGTTAGGCTTCAAAACTGATTTGGCGCTTCCCATACCATGGCAACTAATTACCAGGTAATTGTCTGTCAAAGCCCCATAAATACAAAATTACAAAATTAGAACACGACTAGGAATTCGAAAAATAACATTCGGTTCGTTCCGATTGGATTTGTTACTCTGTTCCGAGTTCTGCTTGGCTTTTGAAGCATATACATAACTGTTTGTCCGGATCATTATGCGAATTACTTTTTAATTTATACATTTATTCAATCAATTTATATATTCATTCAATCAATTTATAAATTCATTCAATCAATTTATATATGAATTCTTTTTCGATTTTCCATGCAATTTTATTTAGCTTTCACTCTTCTTTTGTTGTCGTGTATTAGCCTTCATCTGTGCTGAAGGATAGTCTCGCAGACATGTGTTAGAAAAATTTGTGTTCGAAACTATTTTATGTACAGACTCATGGTGGATGTGCTAAAGAGGACTTTGAGAGTACTTCCATATACTGCCAAGACAAATTTCTGAGAAAAGCTTGCAATAAAAGTTGTGAATTATCTCGGTTATTTGCTGTGTAATATTAAAAACCTTATGACTGAGAGGCTTGCCCATAATTTAACTACCTAGTGAACATATTCTTTATTTATTTATTTATTAACTCCTTGTATCCTATGTAAACTAAAATAAAAACTAAATTTGTTTAAGCTATAAATATCTACTAGGCCCTAAGCTAACTTAAATATTAATATAGGGGAAGTACATATGTATCTATGTGAGATGAGTGTAAAATGTATAATTAGTATGAGTATACATACATACATACGCCGATCATGGATGTCGTGTAGGGGAGCTTTAGAGTCTTGTGTACTATCACTGAGAGCTCTCTATATGTATTGTTTGCTCAGTGGTACTATGTAATAACGGTATGCTGCACAACTCGTATTTAGGTAGGCTTCATGGCTGTCCTAAGACTCACTTAGGCCTGTTCGAGGCCCATTGTGGCCAATTCGTATTTAACTATTAGTACTGGAAAATACATGGTGATTGCCTTGGTTTTAAATGGGGAGGCTTGTTTTGCGCAAGTAAGGATAGCGGACATATTTCTAGTATTATTCTTGTACTTATTTGTACAGAATCATTTGAACAATATTGTATTGTTTTTGTTATTTTTTTCAACGTTCATTGTCTTCAATTGTTTCTAACTTTATTGCTTCTTCACAGCGTTTGTGAAGTCATTCGTTCCGATTTTTTCTAAAAATATCCTCATCGATTCGGATTTTTGTGCCATCACTGATATTGTTGGATTTCACTAACATTGATAGCTTTTGTATTGAATTCGTATGATTTTATGGTTTAGATACTTTTGTAGAAGCAATAATTGGCAAACATCAAAAACAATTTAAAATACAAGTGAAACCATTGAGCGGTTTGATTTTGGAAAATATTAGTTATATTTTATGTGGTGTGGTATTTTTTATTGGAAACAAATCAATATATACGAGTATGTATGTATGCAGAACCATATGATTATTACATAAAAACAGTTTTATATTAAATACACCATCACTCAACACCACTATAAAGCGAGGTATGAAATGCACCTTACGCTAATTCGACCATGGTTGTGATGCTTCAATGCTTTAATCATTTTAATTGCAATGACTCAATCGGGGATAAAAAGGACAGACATACTTTCTGAGAGAGGGATTATAATACGGAAAGCGAAATTACAAAAAGTACAATAGGAAATTTACTGCATTCCAAAAAAAACTTCCGAAAATGGAATTTTTCCAGCCTCCATAAAATATGCCCAAAATCCACGTGCTTCTGCCAAACAAAGCATTTAGGGAATTTTCCGAGGTAAAAAGTGTTGAACACCTTTATAAACTACGCAACACAGCACATTATTGAATATATGTATGTACATTCATATGTGAAAATTTATTATTATTAATATTATTGAAGATCAATTTATAATATCTAAATCAAGTGCAGTAGTTTTAGTCATGGGTTACTACCAATTAGTGCCGTTGCCTGGAATGACCACGAATGATAGGTGGAGATCCACTTTCGCGTTTATACCATAAAGAGCATTATCTTCAGAACGACTGTATAAATGTAATAATCATATGAATAATCAAACATATTCTTAAAAAGCATTTTGGGGATTTTCTTTTCGACACCATAAAAAACTAGACAGAATCGTTATCTCTAATTGAATTAAACTAATCTATGAACTTGAACTTCTGCCGTTATCTTGTGGCGCTCTGTTGGGAAAGTTGAAGTTTTCAGTGTATCCATGACACCCTGAATGATAATGAAGTTGTCTGTGGCTTTTAATTCGATATTTACAACCAAAACCAAATCAGTACCATGCTGCAGCATATAATCATTTTGTGTTTTTTATTTTAACTGATTGGGATTACAATCGGCAAATTTCATTAACACAAATTAGCGCATGAGCCACATTGATGCGTATTCCTTTATTATAAGATTTCCTTTATTTATTACATATACACCCTGAAATATTTATTATCAAATAGCATTACAATAATAATTTGCACCTCATATACACGAGTTATCAAAAAAAAAATAAGAATTATAATCCAAAAATAATATGAAAAAAAAACAATTCAGTTTGCTTACAAAACTAAGTATAAAGAACAATATATATCAAAATGTGTGATATAATGCGAATTAATACATAAAAGTATTGCAATTTGTTTGTTTCTTATAATTAATTAGGCCTGACGATATGTACTCGTATGCTGTAGTCCCCAAGTATTATTCGGTAATTACAACTTATACACTGGTGAAAATACAGAATTGACTGCCATATGCAAAAATCCACTTAACCTATAGAAAGTCACACTTATGAGTTATTCATTTTACATAGAGGTGTGTCCGTCCACTCTTAACGTGGTGATAAGTATAAAGAGCAATATAATATCAAAATGTGTGATATAATGCTAAGTAATATATAGAAGTATTGAAATTTGTTTGTTTCTTATAATTAATTAGGTCTGACGATATGTACTCGTATGCTGTAGCCCCCAAGTATTATTCGGTAATTACAACTTATACACTGGTGAAAATACAGAATTTACTGCCATATGCAAAAATCCACTTAACTAAAAGACAATATACAACAATATGTACCAACTCTCCGCTCCTCTGCACACCAAGTCTGAGTTCTAATTTAATCCATGTCTGTCCAAATCAGAGAATACAGAGAAAAGAAAATCTTTTTCGCTACCGGCGTCCACCCCACCCCACACCACGATTTGGAGTGGATTCCGTCTGCTTTGCAGTTTAAGAATCCTTTCTCGGTATTCTCCGATTTGAGGGAGAGGAGTTGATACATCTTGTTAGTATATTGTCGACGTCAAACTCGCTTGTGACGTTATCACCTATTGAGCGCATACCATGGTAGAATCATTACCATGTAAAAGCGCAGCTGAGAAAATAATAATTGTGATCAGAACCACATTGAAAAATAAAAAAATTAAAATATAGCATACAGAATAGCAACCGATATTTCTGCACATAGTATACTCTCCTTGAGTATTTTAGCAGCTAACATGTCAGTCAAAAAAAAAGATACTAGCACCAACTTTCGGCATCTTCATAAAAGAAAGTCAAAGTCGTAAATACTTATAAGTAATATTTTTAAAAAAAAGTTTGGTTGTTTGCGGCGTTTAAGGAGTAAATAAAGCATCAAAGAAGCAAGGCGCATTGAGGCGCTCTAGTTTTCACTGTTACATCAGTGATGTATAAATTGAGGCATAGTAATCTCCTCACGAAACAACGCACCTCGTCTTCTCGGCGAATTCGGCGAAATAGGCATCTTCCTCATTCTGGATTAGAACCAGTAATTGATGGAAAATATCAGCCACAGACTAAACAAGGAAAACACAATTTATATGTGAAAATGTGGCCGTATCGTACACATAAAATACCCACCTCATACTCCGTGGCCGAAGTCTCGAGGAATGTAGCCTGCCAGGATTCAGCTAATTTCTGGCCATCCTCCATGGATACTTTGCGCTCCTCGTGTAAATCTGTTTTGTTTCCAACTAAAATCATGGGGACACTATAAATAGATGCATTATTAAATTATTTGTTCAATGCCAAAACCAACAAAAAAATTACTTCCTTCCCAACACATCCATTAATTTTTCATAAATTATTTTGACCACTTCGAAGGACCTTTTGCTTGTTATGGAATAGACTAGCAAATAACCATGAAAGTCTATGCAGTATTGTGAGGGAAATATGCAATACTCGTCTTGTCCTGCCGTATCGATCAATTTAATACCATAATCCTGTGAGTTGACTCGGGTCACTTTATAAAAAGCTGTGAGAACAAACAGACAAAATATGTACTCCAAACTAGTCATTTACGAAAACACAGAAGAGCCAGCAGAAAAATGCAGTTTGGTGTATTATTGGCCCTAAGAGGATGGCTAAGCACACTCCCGAAGCCATACTCAAAGATCAATATGAATCTTTTATAGCGATGCGAGTCCTTCGGAGTAAAAAAATGAGTGCCAAATCAGAAAAAATATAACATGCCAATTATGTTTATGCCGAGTTGCTGCGAACCTGTGTGTCCAGCGAGAGTGCCCATCGAAGAGGGAACTAAGTGGTTGAGACTAGCAGTGATTTCGGGGCTACCGGTCATTCGGTGTCTCCCAACTGGGGGATTTAAATAGCTGGTGTAGTCAGTAACCTGTGTGCCCATGAGAGAGAGAGAGAATACCGAGCAGATGAGACTAGCAGTGACTTCTGGGTTACCGATGCTTTGGTGACTCCCAACTGGGGGATTTGAATAGCTAGTGTAGTCAGTACACAAAACCGGTCTTTATGTAGATAAATTCTTGTCTGTACTCACGGGTGGTTAAATTCAGTCGTCGGCTGAGACTTCCTAGTGTTCAAAATTATTATTCTCAATTTTCTCCTAGGGATTGGGGAATTAGTACTAGCACCCAAAGCTCTCGACTTGAAAAGGAAAATATTTAGAAACTAACATTTCGAGACAACGCGCTGGACAGGATTCGAACCTACAACTGTGAGAGTTATACCAATAGATCGCGGAGGCCGGCTTGTTCACTTATTTGCTACGAATTTGTTCACCCTAATTAGTGACCAGCGCATTATTTATACCCTACATCCAGTAATATTGCAATTGAATTTGGTCCAAAATCAAGTGATATATGATACCCGACAATATTCACTCCTCGTTAAAGTAACGAATAACGCTAAAAACAAGGTACATCCAACAACGTACTTTCGTTGCCCTACAACAGACGGCGCCCCTCAACGGTCCATTTTACCATGGAACTTATTTTAGGAGTGGAACGATTTATACAAAAGTTAAATCATCATTACACGTTCTTAGCGTTTATTTAGTGTGTTTTTTGTAGGAAAAACGTTGAGAAATTCCATAAAAACTGCTTCAAGCGCCATCTGACCAAAATCAGCACAAATGTGTGTGAACAGACTTGAAGTTGGAGTCCATGAAATGGTTGACACATATACAATCACAGAAGAAGAGTTGTTCAAGTAAAAGCATACTTGTGTAAAACAGAAAAGTAGAATCAAGAGGATTAAAATGTGAAGGTCTGTGCCAATCATGGTGGCATATAGATTGCATCAATTATACAGACGAAGATTACAATGCAATTGCTACCTTAAAAAATAAATGCTTATGGGTCTGTGATACGGACAAAAAAAAGTTCAAGCAATGGTTAAAGGGAGAGTCTAGTTTAGCTAAAATAAGTGCAACAAACGAAGAAATTAAGCAAGGAAATGAAAACATTAAAGAGCAAATAAACGAAATAAAAAATACATTAAACAATATAGAAAAGAACAACAACAACAACAAACAACAAGCTCCAACCTATGCAGCAGTGTTAGCAACGGACATTAATAAACAATATCCCAGTAGACCAAAAAGCCAAAACAGCATAATTATCTTACCAACAGAGAACACACAAGATAGCAAAGAGACCGAAAAACAAATCAAATCGAAAATATTACCAGCAAAAATCAAAATAGGGATTTCATCTATAAAGCACATCAATCAAGGAGGAATAATTGTTACAACACTAGATACTGAGGGAAGGGATAAGTTACAAACAGAAATTAAACAGCAGTTCACAGAGGGTTATAAGATATCAGTTCCTAAAATAAAAACACCAAAAATATTAATCTCTAATATAGACCACGAATATAATGAAGAGGATTTAGTAGAAGAATTAGTTGCAACCAATTATTTTATCGACACAAATGATACAATTAACATGGCACATAAGTATCTCAATAGAAAGAATAATTTATGGAATTATATCGTTGAAGTCTCTGGAGAAACGCTAGAAAAAATGGCAAACAGGTACGTGATGCTTAACTATAGGTCACAATTTGTAAAAGAATATGTATCGGTCACACGATGTTTTAAATGTCAAAAATATCACCATTCAAGTAAAAAATGCGAAGGAGAAGAAGCTTGCGGAATGTGTGCAGAAAGTCATGACACTAGAACATGTAAAATAACTAGAAATTACAAGTGCATTAATTGTTTAAGAGCAAATAAACATGGATCTACTTTTGCCTGCGATCATAGAGCAGGTGCGAAAAATTGTAGTGTACACATAGCAAAAATAAATGCGGAAAGAGAACGAATTAGCTACCAAACATGAAAGAAAACTCTAGCCTAAATATATTCTACCTAAACATATGCAGTATTCGAAATAAATTATATGACTTAGAAATAATGGTCAATAACTTGCAAAATATAGATGTGATAATTGTCACAGAAACATGGCTATATTACAACGAAATAAAAACATACAACATACCAAATTATAACTCCATACATACATGTAACTGTAGAAATGAAAAACGTGGTGGTGGTACTGTAATTTTTATTAAAGAATGCATTACCTACAATGAACTCATTAAAGAAGAAAATTACAACCTAACATTAATTGAAATAACAAACATGAAAAAACCTATATCGATTGGTACGTTTTATAAGGCTCCGAATGAAAATAATAACACGTTTATTGATTTCATTGAAGAAAAGCTGCTAAATAGAAAAAACTGTATCTACTTTGCCGATGTTAACATTAACTTATTAGAACGAACAAATACTGTCATCAAATACTCAGACCTGATACTTACCAATGGATTTACATTTGTTAACAACAATTTACCTACAAGACAAACGAACAACTCAAATACACTTATAGATCACATTATCACAAATGTCGATACAACACACGAAATAAGCTTTAATCTGGAGGATACGGACATTTCCGATCACAAATATACCACGGCAAAAATAACAGAACTAAAACCGAAAAAACAACCGATGAAAGATCATATCATACCAAAAACAAATTATTATAAAATGATAGATATAGTAAAAAATGAGATTAATAACAGAACAATAATAGAACTAGAAGAATTAATACAAATAATACAAAATGCGAAAAAAATATCTACTAGACATATCAAAATCAGGTCTCGAGATAACAATTGGATCACAGCTGAACTTAAAAAAAAACTAAAGCATAGACAAGAACTATACAAAAAATGGAAATCTCAACCTTATGATCAAAATAAACACAATGAATACAAAAAAATTAAAAAAGATGTAGAGTCTTTAATAAAAAACAACAAGCAGAAACACATAAATGAACAAATTACAAAATCTGGAAATAACTCAAGACAATTATGGCGCGTTATTAACTCAACACTTAAAAATAAGGATGAAACAAAGAACACCTCAAGTATAAGTCAAGAACAGACAACTAAAAACAAAAAAATAATTACAAACAAGTTTAATAAATACTTTAATGAAGCAGCAACAAATTTAGCGAAAAACACTAGAACAACAAATATAGTTACATCGAATATAGTAAATCCAAAATCAATTTTTCTTAAACCAGTTAGCCAGCATGAAATACAACACATTATTACAAACCTTAATAGCAATGCGGCAAAGGGAGTGGATGGAATATCTGTTAAGGATATAAAACTATTGCTGCCAACAATCTCATCTATAATTGTCGATATGATTAACAAATGTTTCACAACTGGAATTTTCCCAAATTGTTTAAAAAAGGCCATTATATCACCAATTTATAAGAAGGGTAAAAAAGAAAACTGCGAAAACTACAGGCCAATCTCAGTATTGAATGCATTTAGCAAAGTGTTCGAAAAAGCGATTGATAATAGAATCGAAGGCTTTATCAATACAACAATAGGATTTGACAAAAATCAGTTTGGTTTCCTGCGATAACATCATCGATGGAAAAAATATACGACGAACTAGATGAAAAAAAATTAGTTGCAGCAACATTTATAGATCTTTCAAAAGCATTTGACCTTGTTGATCATACAAAATTGCTTAATACTCTAAATGATATAGGTATACGAGGAGTAGCTAACAAGTTGATACAAAGCTACCTCAACAACAGGCCTCATATCGTAAGAATCGATGGCGAATGTAGTGAAGAGCTCACAAGTATAATTGGAGTGCCTCAAGGATCGATCCTGGGCCCAAGACTTTATTTATTATATATAAACAACATAAAAAATTGCAAATTTAATTCAGTCTACAACATTTATGCCGATGATACGAATTTTATTACAACAGCAAGAACAGAAAAAGAACTAGAAGACAGAATAAACCATGACATGAAGATATATTATGAGTGGGCATGTGGAAATGGACTTAGCATTAACATACAAAAAACCAATTACATTATCTTTAGAACAAATCACAACATTGAAATAAATATAAAAGTAAAAATCAACGATATCGAAATCGAGAAGGTTAAGCTTACAAAATACCTGGGTATGGTTATTGATGAAAAACTAAACTATGAGCAACACATTAAAGAAATAAAAAATTCCATTCTACCTATAGTACGAGCGGTAAAAAGACTTGGCACACTTGAAAGAAAAACAGCAAAACTTATATACACGGGATACATTCTTTCCAAAATTCGTTACAACCTATGCACTTGGAGCCAAAGCAACAAATTTCAAGTAGAGCAAATTGGAAGGCTGATGAATAAATCAATTAGAGTCCTATATAACCAAAATCCAACGATTTCAACAAAAAATTTATACAAAAATACTCAACAAATGGACATCAACCAGCTGATTTACGTAGAAAAATGTAAATATATTTACAAAGTCAAGAACTGCATGCTCAAATCTAAATTGGCACTAACAACAAGAAATACAATTCACAACCACAACACGCGACAAAAACACAACTTGGAAGTTCCAAAAGCCAGAACAACAAAACAACTGAAAAGTTTCAAGCACAGCGCAATAAAACAATTCAACACACTACCTGATGAAATCAAAAACGCAAAATCTATCAATATCTTCAAAAATAAATTAAAGCTATATGTACTGAACTTAAGATAGTTAAATCTAAAAGCTTAAAACTAAAAATTGTGATATCTAATTAGCTTTATACGCAAAAAAAAAAAGAAAAAGAAAAAGAAAAAAGAAAAAAAAACAAAAAAACAAAAATAAGTTTTTCTTTTGTTTTCTTTGTTTTTTGATAATATATTTATTACCCTTTTCCTTTTCTATTGCTTTTATATATCCTCTCATACACGGAATAATAAGCCGTCTGAGGATCCAGTAACTTAAAAAAAAAAAAAAAAAAAAAAGATATATATATATATAGAATATTTTTCATCGTTCGATATGATTGTTAATATCTATAAAATGTGTTTTTGTACTTAATCAATAATCAATAATCAATAAACTGGAACAATATTTTAAAAAAAAAAAAGTGATATATGATACCCGACAATAAAAATTCACTCCTCGTTAAAGTAACGAATAACGCTAAAAACAAGGTACATCCAACAACGTACTTTCGTTGCCCTACAACAGACGGCGCCCCTCAACGGTCCATTTTACCATGGAACTTATTTTAGGAGTGGAACGATTTATACAAAAGTTAAATCATCATTACACGTTCTTAGCGTTTATTTAGTGTTTTTTGTAGGAAAAACGTTGAGAAATTCCATAAAAACTGCTTCAAGCGCCATCTGACCAAAATCAGCACAAATGTGTGTGAACAGACTTGAAGTTGGAGTCCATGAAATGGTTGACACATATACAATCACAGAAGAAGAGTTGTTCAAGTAAAAGCACACTTGTGTAAAACAGAAAATTGAGGTTATGTGATTTTGTATAATTTGAAGTGATTCTGTCTTCATTCATTGCGAACGAGTTGGGCAGTTGTTTCAGTTTTGGCGTTTGTCCAATTTCGCGTTAGGTGCGCACACTCATGTGACTATATAAATTTACATTAGAGTGGATTTATGGCTTTATGGATCCACAACAGCACCATAAAATCAAGTAAAGAGGAATAAGAGGGACGATCTAATATAGTAGCGAGTCAAGCAGTTCGTGTTAAAAAATTTTCGCCTCGTGTCTACTACAAAATGGCGGACTTGTCTCATCGCTTGCTTGTTTTACTTGTCTCATCACTTAATAACGTCCTGAATTACATTTTTCAGCTACTCAATGCACGTCTTCAAAAATTGGAAACGAATTTCAATGCTATCAAGAGGCGTTGCCCCTGCTTGCAGAGCTTGAACTTGGACATCGCTGAATTTACACAAACCTTCGCGAGTCTGATAAAACAAGAAGATCACTAACTAAAAATATTTAACTAGATTTGTTGTCAGCCAATCACAGTAGCTTTCTTCACGCTTCTGAATAATGAAGGGTCCCGTCGAGTCTCCAGTAATGGGACTCTGTTCTCCTCTGCTGTAAATGTGTAAAGTACCCAAATTGCTCGTAGTTGAATGGGGGCATTTTTCCACTGGCTCGACTTGTTCGATTTATGCCGGACACTTACTGTTTTCTATGGTTGGGTCATAAAATTTTACAAATTGGCCCACAATAAATTGAATGCTGAGCGATGATTTGCCTGGAATACAGTTTAAAAAATGCATACAAAAAAATATTGTAATTAAAAAAAAATTACAATCAATTTTTTTTTAAACGTTAAATTTTCCAATTTTTTAATTTCGTTGGGATACTACGCAATCAGCGTCACCAGTACTTTTTAGGTGCCAACGTCTGCCACACCCGTTTGTCAACACGTGGTGTGACAGGACCACACCCTAACGGGGACTTCCGCTTGGGATTTTTTTTTTGCTCATAGAACTCATACATACCCACAGATCTGTAACCCATCACCGCCACGTTTCTCTCCTTTTGCGGCATTTTCTTTACGGATGATAATACAAATTTAGGAAGCTCAACCAAGTTTCTATCAATTGAAATGCGCAGTTTTTGAATTTCTTTACAATAGCCGTCTGCATTCACCGGTTTAAATCGCGTCACTTATGTACATACATATCTTTATTACAATTAAGTAATTTTATTTTATAGTTTTGTTCCGTTTTCGTAGTTTTGACTCCTTCCACACGAAACAATTGCAATTGTGCATTATAATTTAGACTTTCTTTGTAACATTGTACAAAATATTCACAATTCGAATTAACTACATACGTCGTAGAAGCAATCAAAACCTCCAACTTCTTCGTCAGCACGCCGTTGAATGCGGAATGCAGGCGCCCAAAATACACGTAAATGTATTTTGGCAGACGCCAAAGCAGTTAAATTTCCCGTTAGACAGAGGGAATTGTCTTTGGTTATGAATTAAACTAAACTAATTCGATACCTGAAGCGAGAAAAGAGATGACAATACAGAGTTAGGCTTCAAAACTGATTTGGCGCTTCCCATACCATGGCAACTAATTACCAGGTAATTGTCTGTCAAAGCCCCATAAATACAAAATTACAAAATTAGAACACGACTAGGAATTCGAAAAATAACATTCGGTTCGTTCCGATTGGATTTGTTACTCTGTTCTGAGTTCTGCTTGGCTTTTGAATCACATAACTGTTTGTCCGGATCATTATGCGAATTACTTTTTAATTTATACATTTATTCAATCAATTTATATATTCATTCAATCAATTTATAAATTCATTCAATCAATTTATATATGAATTCTTTTTCGATTTTCCATGCAATTTTATTTAGCTTTCACTCTTCTTTTGTTGTCGTGTATTAGCCTTCATCTGTGCTGAAGGATAGTCTCGCAGACATGTGTTAGAAAAATTTGTGTTCGAAACTATTTTATGTACAGACTCATGGTGGATGTGCTAAAGAGGACTTTGAGAGTACTTCCATATACTGCCAAGACAAATTTCTGAGAAAAGCTTGCAATAAAAGTTGTGAATTATCTCGGTTATTTGCTGTGTAATATTAAAAACCTTATGACTGAGAGGCTTGCCCATAATTTAACTACCTAGTGAACATATTCTTTATTTATTTATTTATTAACTCCTTGTATCCTATGTAAACTAAAATATAAACTAAATTTGTTTAAGCTATGAATATCTACTAGGCCCTAAGCTCACTTAAATATTAATATAGGGGGAGTACATATGTATCTATGTGAGATGAGTGTAAAATGTATAATTAGTATGAGTATACATACATACATACGCCGATCATGGATGTCGTGTAGGGGAGCTTTAGAGTCTTGTGTACTATCACTGAGAGCTCTCTATATGTATTGTTTGCTCAGTGGTACTATGTAATTACGGTATGCTGCACAATTCGTATTTAGGTAGGCTTCATGGCAGTCCTAAGTATCACTTAGGCCTGTTCGAGGCCCATTGTGGCCAATTCGTATTTAACTATTAGTACTGGAAAATACATGGTGATTGCCTTGGTTTTAAATGGGGAGGCTTGTTTTGCGCAAGTAAGGATAGCGGACATATTTCTAGTATTATTCTTGTACTTATTTGTACAGAATCATTTGAACAATATTGTATTGTTTTTGTTGTTTTTTTCAACGTTCATTGTCTTCAATTGTTTCTAACTTTATTGCTTCTTCACAGCGTTTGTGAAGTCATTCGTTCCCATTTTTTCTAAAAATATCCTCATCGATTCGGATTTTTGTGCCATCACTGATATTGTGGGAATGTCACTAACATTGATAGCTTTTGTATTGAGTTCGTATGATTTTATGGTTTAGATACTTTTGTAGAAACAATAATTGGCAAACATCAAAAACAATTTAGAATACAAGTGAAACCATTGAGCGGTTTGATTTTGGAAAATATTAGTTATATTTTATGTGGTGTGGTATTTTTTATTGGAAACAAATCAATATATACGAGTATGTATGTATGCAGAACCATATGATTATTACATAAAAACAGTTTTATATTAAATACACCATCACTCAACTCCACTATAAAGCGAGGTATGAAATGCACCTTACGCTGATTCGACCATGGTTGTGATGCTTCAATGCTTTAATCATTTTAATTGCAATGACTCAATCGGGGATAAAAAGGACAGACATACTTTCTGAGAGAGGGATTATAATACGGAAAGCGAAATTACAAAAAGTACAATAGGAAATTTACTGCATTCCAAAAAAAAATTCCGAAAATGGAATTTTTCCAGCCTCCATAAAATATGCCCAAAATCCACGTGCTTCTGCCAAACAAAGCATTTAGGGAATTTTCCGAGGTAAAAAGTGTTGAACACCTTTATAAACTACCCAACACAGCACATTATTGAATATATGTATGTACATTCATATGTGAAAATTTATTATTATTAATATTATTGAAGATCAATTTATAATATCTAAATCAAGTGCAGTAGTTTTAGTCATGGGTTACTACCAATTAGTGCCGTTGCCTGGAATGACCACGAATAATAGGTGGAGATCCACTTTCGCGTTTATACCATAAAGAGCATTATCTTCAGAACGACTGTATAAATGTAATAATCATATGAATAATCAAACATATTCTTAAAAAGCATTTTGGGGATTTTCTTTTCGACACCATAAAAAACTAGACAGAATCGTTATCTCTAATTGAATTAAACTAATTTATGATCTCGAACTTCTGCCGTTATCTTGTGGCGCTCTGTTGGGAAAGTTGAAGTTTTCAGTGTATCCATGACACCCTGAATGATAATGAAGTTGTCTGTGGCTTTTAATTCGATATTTACAACCAAAACCAAATCAGTACCATGCTGCAGCATATAATCATTTTGTGTTTTTTATTTTAACTGATTGGGATTACAATCGGCAAATTTCATTAACACAAATTAGCGTATGAGCCACATTGATGCGTATTCCTTTATTATAAGATTTCCTTTATTTATTACGTATACACCCTGAAATATTTATTATCAAATAGCATTACAATAATAATTTGCACCTCATATACACAAGTTATCAAAAAAAAATAAGAATTATAATCCAAAAATAATATGAAAAAAAAACAATTCAGTTTGCTTACAAAACTAAGTATAAAGAACAATATATATCAAAATGTGTGATATAATGCGAATTAATACATAAAAGTATTGCAATTTGTTTGTTTCTTATAATTAATTAGGTCTGACGATATGTACTCGTATGCTGTAGCCCCCAAGTATTACTCGGTAATTACAACTTATACACTGGTGAAAATACAGAATTGACTGCCATATGCAAAAATCCACTTAACCTATAGAAAGTCACACTTATGAGTTATTCATTTTACATAGAGGTGTGTCCGTCCACTCTTAACGTGGTGATAAGTATAAAGAGCAATATAATATCAAAATGTGTGATATAATGCTAAGTAATACATAAAAGTATTGAAATTTTTTTGTTTCTTATAATTAATTAGGTCTGACGATATGTACTCGTATGCTGTAGCCCCCAAGTATTATTCGGTAATTACAACTCATACACTGGTGAAAATACAGAATTTACTGCCATATGCAAAAATCCACTTAACTAAAAGACAATATACAACAATATGTACCAACTCTCCGCTCCTCTGCACACCAAGTCTGAGTTCTAATTTAATCCATGTCTGTCCAAATCAGAGAATACAGAGAAAAGAAAATCTTTTTCGCTGCCGGCGTCCACCCCACCCCACACCACGATTTGGAGTGGATTCCGTCTGCTTTGCAGTTTAAGAATCCTTTCTCGGTATTCTCCGATTTGAGGGAGAGGAGTTGATACATCTTGTTAGTATATTGTCGACGTCAAACTCGCTTGTGACGTTGTCACCTATTGAGCGCATACCATGGTAGAATCATTACCATGTAAAAGCGCAGCTGAAAAAATAATAATTGTGATCAGAACCACATTGAAAAATAAAAAAATTAAAATATAGCATACAGAATAGCAACCGATATTTCTGCACATAGTATACTTTCCTTGAGTATTTTAGCAGCTAACATGTCAGTCAAAAAAAAAGATACTAGCACCAACTTTCGGCATCTTCATAAAAGAAAGTCAAAGTCGTAAATACTTATAAGTAATATTTTTAAAAAAAAGTTTGGTTGTTTGCGGCGTTTAAGGAGTAAATAAAGCATCAAAGAAGCAAGGCGCATTGAGGCGCTCTAGTTTTCACTGTTACATCAGTGATGTATAAATTGAGGCATAGTAATCTCCTCACGAAACAACGCACCTCGTCTTCTCGGCGAATTCGGCGAAATAGGCATCTTCCTCATTCTGGATTAGAACCAGTAATTGATGGAAAATATCAGCCACAGACTAAACAAGGAAAACACAATTTATATGTGAAAATGTGGCCGTATCGTACACATAAAATACCCACCTCATACTCCGTGGCCGAAGTCTCGAGGAATGTAGCCTGCCAGGATTCAGCTAATTTCTGGCCATCCTCCATGGATACTTTGCGCTCCTCGTGTAAATCTGTTTTGTTTCCAACTAAAATCATGGGGACACTATAAATAGATGCATTATTAAATTATTTGTTCAATGCCAAAACCAACAAAAAAATTACTTCCTTCCCAACACATCCATTAATTTTTCATAAATTATTTTGACCACTTCGAAGGACCTTTTGCTTGTTATGGAATAGACTAGCAAATAACCATGAAAGTCTATGCAGTATTGTGAGGGAAATATGCAATACTCGTCTTGTCCTGCCGTATCGATCAATTTAATACCATAATCCTGTGAGTTGACTCGGGTCACTTTATAAAAAGCTGTGAGAACAAACAGACAAAATATGTACTCCAAACTAGTCATTTACGAAAACACAGAAGAGCCAGCAGAAAAATGCAGTTTGGTGTATTATTGGCCCTAAGAGGATGGCTAAGCACACTCCCGAAGCCATACTCAAAGATCAATATGAATCTTTTATAGCGATGCGAGTCCTTCGGAGTAAAAAAATGAGTGCCAAATCAGAAAAAATATAACATGCCAATTATGTTTATGCCGAGTTGCTGCGAACCTGTGTGTCCAGAGAGAGTGCCCATCGAAGAGGGAACTAAGTGGATGAGACTAGCAGTGATTTCGGGGCTACCGGTCATTCGGTGTCTCCCAACTGGGGGATTTAAATAGCTGGTGTAGTCAGTAACCTGTGTGCCCATGAGAGAGAGAGAGAATACCGAGCAGATGAGACTAGCAGTGACTTCTGGGTTACCGATGCTTTGGTGACTCCCAACTGGGGGATTTGAATAGCTAGTATAGTCAGTACACAAAACCGGTCTTTATGTAGATAAATTCTGGTCTGTGCTCACGGGTGGTTAAATTCAGTCGTTGGCTGAGACTTCCTAGTGTTCAAAATTATTATTCTCAATTTTCTCCTAGGGATTGGGGAATTAGTACTAGCACCCAAAGCTATCGACTTGAAAAGGAAAATATTTAGAAATTAACATTTCCAGACCAAGTCCTGGGCAGGATTCGAACCTACGACTGAGAGAGTTATACCAATAGATCGCGGAGGCCAGCTTGTTCACTTATTTGCTACGAATTTGTTCACCCTAATTAGTGACCAGCGCATTATTTATACTACCAGTAATATTGCAATTGAATTTGGTGTACTTTCGTTGCCCTACAACAGATGGCGCCCCTCAAGGGTCAATTTTACCATGGAACTTATTTTAGGAGTGGAACGATTTATACAAAAGTTAAATCATCATTACACGTTCTTAGCGTTTATTTAGTGTGTTTTTTGTAGGAAAAACGTTGAGAAATTCCATAAAAACTGCTTCAAGCGCCATCTGACCAAAATCAGCACAAATGTGTGTGAACAGACTTGAAGTTGGAGTCCATGAAATGGTTGACACATATACAATCACAGAAGAAGAGTTGTTCAAGTAAAAGCACACTTGTGTAAAACAGAAAATTGAGGTTATGTGATTTTGTATAATTTGAAGTGATTCTGTCTTCATTCATTGGGAAGGAGTTGGGCAGTTGTTTCAGTTTTGGCGTTTGTCCAATTTCGCGTTAGGTGCGCACACTCATGTGACTATATAAATTTACATTAGAGTGGATTTATGGCTTTATGGATCCACAACAGCACCATCAAATCAAGTAAAGAGGAATAAGAGGGACGATCTAATATAGTAGCGAGTCAAGCAGTTCGTGTTAAAAAATGTTCGCCTCGTGTCTACTACAAAATGGCGGACTTGTCTCATCACTTACTTGTTTTACTTGTCTCATCACTTAATAACGTCCTGAATTACATTTTTCAGCTACTCAATGCACGTCTTCAAAAATTGGAAACGAATTTCAATGCTATCAAGAGGCGTTGCCCCTGCTTGCAGAGCTTGAACTTGGACATCGCTGAATTTACACAAACCTTCGCGAGTCTGATAAAACAAGAAGATCACTAACTAAAAATATTTAACTAGATTTGTTGTCAGCCAATCACAGCAGCTTTCTTCACGCTTCTAAATAATGAAGGGTCCCGTCGAGTCTCCAGTAATGGGACTCTGTTCTCCTCTGCTGTAAATGTGTAAAGTACCCAAATTGCTCGTAGTTGAATGGGGGCATTTTTCCACTGGCTCGACTTGTTCGATTTATGCCGGACACTTACTGTTTTCTATGGTTGGGTCATAAAATTTTACAAATTGGCCCACAATAAATTGAATGCTGAGCGATGATTTGCCTGGAATACAGTTTAAAAAATGCATACAAAAAAATATTGTAATTAAAAAAAAATTACAATCAATTTTTTTTTAAACGTTAAATTTTCCAATTTTTTAATTTCGTTGGGATACTACGCAATCAGCGTCACCAGTACTTTTTAGGTGCCAACGTCTGCCACACCCGTTTGTCAACACGTGGTGTGACAGGACCACACCCTAACGGGGACTTCCGCTTGGGATTTTTTTTTTGCTCATAGAACTCATACATACCCACAGATCTGTAACCCATCACCGCCACGTTTCTCTCCTTTTGCGGCATTTTCTTTACGGATGATAATACAAATTTAGGAAGCTCAACCAAGTTTCTATCAATTGAAATGCGCAGTTTTTGTATTTCTTTACAATAGCCGTCTGCATTCACCGGTTTAAATCGCGTCACTTATGTACATACATATCTTTATTACAATTAAGTAATTTTATTTTATAGTTTTGTTCCGTTTTCGTAGTTTTGACTCCTTCCACACGAAACAATTGCAATTGTGCATTATAATTTAGACTTTCTTTGTAACATTGTACAAAATATTCACAATTCGAATTAACTACATACGTCGTAGAAGCAATCAAAACCTCCAACTTCTTCGTCAGCACGCCGTTGAATGCGGAATGCAGGCGCCCAAAATACACGTAAATGTATTTTGGCAGACGCCAAAGCAGTTAAATTTCCCGTTAGATAGAGGGAATTGTCTTTGGTTATGAATTAAACTAAACTAATTCGATACCTGAAGCGAGAAAAGAGATGACAATACAGAGTTAGGCTTCAAAACTGATTTGGCGCTTCCCATACCATGGCAACTAATTACCAGGTAATTGTCTGTCAAAGCCCCATAAATACAAAATTACAAAATTAGAACACGACTAGGAATTCGAAAAATAACATTCGGTTCGTTCCGATTGGATTTGTTACTCTGTTCCGAGTTCTGCTTGGCTTTTGAAGCACATACATAACTGTTTGTCCGGATCATTATGCGAATTACTTTTTAATTTATACATTTATTCAATCAATTTATATATTCATTCAATCAATTTATAAATTCATTCAATCAATTTATATATGAATTCTTTTTCGATTTTCCTTGCAATTTTATTTAGCTTTCACTCTTCTTTTGTTGTCGTGTATTAGCCTTCATCTGTGCTGAAGGATAGTCTCGCAGACATGTGTTAGAAAAATTTGTGTTCGAAACTATTTTATGTACAGACTCATGGTGGATGTGCTAAAGAGGACTTTGAGAGTACTTCCATATACTGCCAAGACAAATTTCTGAGAAAAGCTTGCAATAAAAGTTGTGAATTATCTCGGTTATTTGCTGTGTAATATTAAAAACCTTATGACTGAGAGGCTTGCCCATAATTTAACTACCTAGTGAATAGATTCTTTATTTATTTATTTATTAACTCCTTGTATCCTATGTAAACTAAAATATAAACTAAATTTGTTTAAGCTATGAATATCTACTAGGCCCTAAGCTAACTTAAATATTAATATAGGGGGAGTACATATGTATCTATGTGAGAAGAGTGTAAAATGTATAATTAGTATGAGTATACATACATACATACGCCGATCATGGATGTCGTGTAGGGGAGCTTTAGAGTCTTGTGTACTATCACTGAGAGCTCTCTATATGTATTGTTTGCTCAGTGGTACTATGTAATTACGGTATGCTGCACAATTCGTATTTAGGTAGGCTTCATGGCAGTCCTAAGTATCACTTAGGCCTGTTCGAGGCCCATTGTGGCCAATTCGTATTTAACTATTAGTACTGGAAAATACATGGTGATTGCCTTGGTTTTAAATGGGGAGGCTTGTTTTGCGCAAGTAAGGATAGCGGACATATTTCTAGTATTATTCTTGTACTTATTTGTACAGAATCATTTGAACAATATTGTATTGTTTTTGTTGTTTTTTTCAACGTTCATTGTCTTCAATTGTTTCTAACTTTATTGCTTCTTCACAGCGTTTGTGAAGTCATTCGTTCCGATTTTTTCTAAAAATATCCTCATCGATTCGGATTTTTGTGCCATCACTGATATTGTTGGATTTCACTAACATTGATAGCTTTTGTATTGAATTCGTATGATTTTATGGTTTAGATACTTTTGTAGAAGCAATAATTGGCAAACATCAAAAACAATTTAAAATACAAGTGAAACCATTGAGCGGTTTGATTTTGGAAAATATTAGTTATATTTTATGTGGTGTGGTATTTTTTATTGGAAACAAATCAATATATACGAGTATGTATGTATGCAGAACCATATGATTATTACATAAAAACAGTTTTATATTAAATACACCATCACTCAACTCCACTATAAAGCGAGGTATGAAATGCACCTTACGCTGATTCGACCATGGTTGTGATGCTTCAATGCTTTAATCATTTTAATTGCAATGACTCAATCGGGGATAAAAAGGACAGACATACTTTCTGAGAGAGGGATTATAATACGGAAAGCGAAATTACAAAAAGTACAATAGGAAATTTACTGCATTCCAAAAAAAACTTCCGAAAATGGAATTTTTCCAGCCTCCATAAAATATGCCCAAAATCCACGTGCTTCTGCCAAACAAAGCATTTAGGGAATTTTCCGAGGTAAAAAGTGTTGAACACCTTTATAAACTACGCAACACAGCACATTATTGAATATATGTATGTACATTCATATGTGAAAATTTATTATTATTAATATTATTGAAGATCAATTTATAATATCTAAACTAAAATTATCAAGTGCAGTAGTTTTAGTCATGGGTTACTACCAATTAGTGCCGTTGCCTGGAATGACCACGAATGATAGGTGGAGATCCACTTTAGCGTTTATACCATAAAGAGCATTATCTTCAGAACGACTGTATAAATGTAATAATCATATGAATAATCAAACATTCTTAAAAAGCATTTTGGGGATTTTCTTTTCGACACCATAAAAAACTAGACAGAATCGTTATCTCTAATTGAATTAAACTAATCTATGAACTTGAACTTCTGCCGTTATCTTGTGGCGCTCTGTTGGGAAAGTTGAAGTTTTCAGTGTATCCATGACACCCTGAATGATAATGAAGTTGTCTGTGGCTTTTAATTCGATATTTACAACCAAAACCAAATCAGTACCATGCTGCAGCATATAATCATTTTGTGTTTTTTATTTTAACTGATTGGGATTACAATCGGCAAATTTCATTAACACAAATTAGCGCATGAGCCACATTGATGCGTATTCCTTTATTATAAGATTTCCTTTATTTATTACATATACACCCTGAAATATTTATTATCAAATAGCATTACAATAATAATTTGCACCTCATATACACGAGTTATCAAAAAAAAAATAAGAATTATAATCCAAAAATAATATGAAAAAAAAACAATTCAGTTTGCTTACAAAACTAAGTATAAAGAACAATATATATCAAAATGTGTGATATAATGCGAATTAATACATAAAAGTATTGCAATTTGTTTGTTTCTTATAATTAATTAGGTCTGACGATATGTACTCGTATGCTGTAGCCCCCAAGTATTACTCGGTAATTACAACTTATACACTGGTGAAAATACAGAATTGACTGCCATATGCAAAAATCCACTTAACCTATAGAAAGTCACACTTATGAGTTATTCATTTTACATAGAGGTGTGTCCGTCCACTCTTAACGTGGTGATAAGTATAAAGAGCAATATAATATCAAAATGTGTGATATAATGCTAAGTAATATATAGAAGTATTGAAATTTTTTTGTTTCTTATAATTAAATAGGTCTGACGATATGTACTCGTATGCTGTAGTCCCCAAGTATTATTCGGTAATTACAACTTATACACTGGTGAAAATACAGAATTTACTGCCATATGCAAAAATCCACTTAACTAAAAGACAATATACAACAATATGTACCAACTCTCCGCTCCTCTGCACACCAAGTCTGAGTTCTAATTTAATCCATGTCTGTCCAAATCAGAGAATACAGAGAAAAGAAAATCTTTTTCGCTGCCGGCGTCCACCCCACCCCACACCACGATTTGGAGTGGATTCCGTCTGCTTTGCAGTTTAAGAATCCTTTCTCGGTATTCTCCGATTTGAGGGAGAGGAGTTGATACATCTTGTTAGTATATTGTCGACGTCAAACTCGCTTGTGACGTTGTCACCTATTGAGCGCATACCATGGTAGAATCATTACCATGTAAAAGCGCAGCTGAAAAAATAATAATTGTGATCAGAACCACATTGAAAAATAAAAAAATTAAAATATAGCATACAGAATAGCAACCGATATTTCTGCACATAGTATACTCTCCTTGAGTATTTTAGCAGCTAACATGTCAGTCAAAAAAAAAGATACTAGCACCAACTTTCGGCATCTTCATAAAAGAAAGTCAAAGTCGTAAATACTTATAAGTAATATTTTTAAAAAAAAGTTTGGTTGTTTGCGGCGTTTAAGGAGTAAATAAAGCATCAAAGAAGAAGCAAGGCGCATTGAGGCGCTCTAGTTTTCACTGTTACATCAGTGATGTATAAATTGAGGCATAGTAATCTCCTCACGAAACAACGCACCTCGTCTTCTCGGCGAAATAGGCATCTTCCTCATTCTGGATTAGAACCAGTAATTGATGGAAAATATCAGCCACAGACTAAACAAGGAAAACACAATTTATATGTGAAAATGTGGCCGTATCGTACACATAAAATACCCACCTCATACTCCGTGGCCGAAGTCTCGAGGAATGTAGCCTGCCAGGATTCAGCTAATTTCTGGCCATCCTCCATGGATACTTTGCGCTCCTCGTGTAAATCTGTTTTGTTTCCAACTAAAATCATGGGGACACTATAAATAGATGCATTATTAAATTATTTGTTCAATGCCAAAACCAACAAAAAAATTACTTCCTTCCCAACACATCCATTAATTTTTCATAAATTATTTTGACCACTTCGAAGGACCTTTTGCTTGTTATGGAATAGACTAGCAAATAACCATGAAAGTCTATGCAGTATTGTGAGGGAAATATGCAATACTCGTCTTGTCCTGCCGTATCGATCAATTTAATACCATAATCCTGTGAGTTGACTCGGGTCACTTTATAAAAAGCTGTGAGAACAAACAGACAAAATATGTACTCCAAACTAGTCATTTACGAAAATACAGAAGAGCCAGCAGAAAAATGCAGTTTGGTGTATTATTGGCCCTAAGAGGATGGCTAAGCACACTCCCGAAGCCATACTCAAAGATCAATATGAATCTTTTATAGCGATGCGAGTCCTTCGGAGTAAAAAAATGAGTGCCAAATCAGAAAAAATATAACATGCCAATTATGTTTATGCCGAGTTGCTGCGAACCTGTGTGTCCAGCGAGAGTGCCCATCGAAGAGGGAACTAAGTGGATGAGACTAGCAGTGATTTCGGGGCTACCGGTCATTCGGTGTCTCCCAACTGGGGGATTTAAATAGCTGGTGTAGTCAGTAACCTGTGTGCCCATGAGAGAGAGAGAATACCGAGCAGATGAGACTAGCAGTGACTTCTGGGTTACCGATGCTTTGGTGACTCCCAACTGGGGGATTTGAATAGCTAGTGTAGTCAGTACACAAAACCGGTCTTTATGTAGATAAATTCTTGTCTGTACTCACGGGTGGTTAAATTCAGTCGTCGGCTGAGACTTCCTAGTGTTCAAAATTATTATTCTCAATTTTCTCCTAGGAATTGGATAATTACTACTACCACCCAAAGCTCTCGACTTGAAAAGGAAAATATTTAGAAACTAACATTTCGAGACAACGCGCTGGACAGGATTCGAACCTACAACTGTGAGAGTTATACCAATAGATCGCGGAGGCCGGCTTGTTCACTTATTTGCTACGAATTTGTTCACCCTAATTAGTGACCAGCGCATTATTTATACTACCAGTAATATTGCAATTGAATTTGGTGTACTTTCGTTGCCCTACAACAGATGGCGCCCCTCAAGGGTCAATTTTACCATGGAACTTATTTTAGGAGTGGAACGATTTATACAAAAGTTAAATTATCATTACACGTTCTTAGCGTTTATTTAGTGTTTTTTGTAGGAAAAACGTTGAGAAATTCCATAAAAACTGCTTCAAGCGCCATCTGACCAAAATCAGCACAAATGTGTGTGAACAGACTTGAAGTTGGAGTCCATGAAATGGTTGACACATATACAATCACAGAAGAAGAGTTGTTCAAGTAAAAGCATACTTGTGTAAAACAGAAAATTGAGGTTATGTGATTTTGTATAATTTGAAGTGATTCTGCCTTCATTCATTGGGAAGGAGTTGGGTTTCAGTTTTGGCGTTTGTCCAATTTTGCGTTAGGTGCGCACACTCATGTGACTATATAAATTTACATTAGAGTGGATTTATGGCTTTATGGATCCACAACAGCACCATCAAATCAAGTAAAGAGGAATAAGAGGGACGATCTAATATAGTAGCGAGTCAAGCAGTTCGTGTTAAAAAATGTTCGCCTCGTGTCTACTACAAAATGGCGGACTTGTCTCATCACTTACTTGTTTTACTTGTCTCATCACTTAATAACGTCCTGAATTACATTTTTCAGCTACTCAATGCACGTCTTCAAAAATTGGAAACGAATTTCAATGCTATCAAGAGGCGTTGCCCCTGCTTGCAGAGCTTGAACTTGGACATCGCTGAATTTACACAAACCTTCGCGAGTCTGATAAAACAAGAAGATCACTAACTAAAAATATTTAACTAGATTTGTTGTCAGCCAATCACAGCAGCTTTATTCACGCTTCTAAATAATGAAGGGTCCCGTCGAGTCTCCAGTAATGGGACTCTGTTCTCCTCTGCTGTAAATGTGTAAAGTACCCAAATTGCTCGTAGTTGAATGGGGGCATTTTTCCACTGGCTCGACTTGTTCGATTTATGCCGGACACTTACTGTTTTCTATGGTTGGGTCATAAAATTTTACAAATTGGCCCACAATAAATTGAATGCTGAGCGATGATTTGCCTGGAATACAGTTTAAAAAATGCATACAAAAAAATATTGTAATTAAAAAAAAGTTACAATCAATTTTTTTTTAAACGTTAAATTTTCCAATTTTTTAATTTCGTTGGGATACTACGCAATCAGCGTCACCAGTACTTTTTACGTGCCAACGTCTGCCACACCCGTTTGTCAACACGTGGTGTGACAGGACCACACCCTAACGGGGACTTCCGCTTGGGATTTTTTTTTTTGCTCATAGAACTCATACAGATCTGTAACCCATCACCGCCACGTTTCTCTCCTTTTGCGGCATTTTCTTTACGGATGATAATACAAATTTAGGAAGCTCAACCAAGTTTCTATCAATTGAAATGCGCAGTTTTTGTATTTCTTTACAATAGCCGTCTGCATTCACCGGTTTAAATCGCGTCACTTATGTACATACATATCTTTATTACAATTAAGTAATTTTATTTTATAGTTTTGTTCCGTTTTCGTAGTTTTGACTCCTTCCACACGAAACAATTGCAATTGTGCATTATAATTTAGACTTTCTTTGTAACATTGTACAAAATATTCACAATTCGAATTAACTACATACGTCGTAGAAGCAATCAAAACCTCCAACTTCTTCGTCAGCACGCCGTTGAATGCGGAATGCAGGCGCCCAAAATACACGTAAATGTATTTTGGCAGACGCCAAAGCAGTTAAATTTCCCGTTAGATAGAGGGAATTGTCTTTGGTTATGAATTAAACTAAACTAATTCGATACCTGAAGCGAGAAAAGAGATGACAATACAGAGTTAGGCTTCAAAACTGATTTGGCGCTTCCCATACCATGGCAACTAATTACCAGGTAATTGTCTGTCAAAGCCCCATAAATACAAAATTACAAAATTAGAACACGACTAGGAATTCGAAAAATAACATTCGGTTCGTTCCGATTGGATTTGTTACTCTGTTCCGAGTTCTGCTTGGCTTTTGAAGCACATACATAACTGTTTGTCCGGATCATTATGCGAATTACTTTTTAATTTATACATTTATTCAATCAATTTATATATTCATTCAATCAATTTATAAATTCATTCAATCAATTTATATATGAATTCTTTTTCGATTTTCCTTGCAATTTTATTTAGCTTTCACTCTTCTTTTGTTGTCGTGTATTAGCCTTCATCTGTGCTGAAGGATAGTCTCGCAGACATGTGTTAGAAAAATTTGTGTTCGAAACTATTTTATGTACAGACTCATGGTGGATGTGCTAAAGAGGACTTTGAGAGTACTTCCATATACTGCCAAGACAAATTTCTGAGAAAAGCTTGCAATAAAAGTTGTGAATTATCTCGGTTATTTGCTGTGTAATATTAAAAACCTTATGACTGAGAGGCTTGCCCATAATTTAACTACCTAGTGAATAGATTCTTTATTTATTTATTTATTAACTCCTTGTATCCTATGTAAACTAAAATATAAACTAAATTTGTTTAAGCTATGAATATCTACTAGGCCCTAAGCTAACTTAAATATTAATATAGGGGGAGTACATATGTATCTATGTGAGAAGAGTGTAAAATGTATAATTAGTATGAGTATACATACATACATACGCCGATCATGGATGTCGTGTAGGGGAGCTTTAGAGTCTTGTGTACTATCACTGAGAGCTCTCTATATGTATTGTTTGCTCAGTGGTACTATGTAATTACGGTATGCTGCACAATTCGTATTTAGGTAGGCTTCATGGCAGTCCTAAGTATCACTTAGGCCTGTTCGAGGCCCATTGTGGCCAATTCGTATTTAACTATTAGTACTGGAAAATACATGGTGATTGCCTTGGTTTTAAATGGGGAGGCTTGTTTTGCGCAAGTAAGGATAGCGGACATATTTCTAGTATTATTCTTGTACTTATTTGTACAGAATCATTTGAACAATATTGTATTGTTTTTGTTGTTTTTTTCAACGTTCATTGTCTTCAATTGTTTCTAACTTTATTGCTTCTTCACAGCGTTTGTGAAGTCATTCGTTCCGATTTTTTCTAAAAATATCCTCATCGATTCGGATTTTTGTGCCATCACTGATATTGTTGGATTTCACTAACATTGATAGCTTTTGTATTGAATTCGTATGATTTTATGGTTTAGATACTTTTGTAGAAGCAATAATTGGCAAACATCAAAAACAATTTAAAATACAAGTGAAACCATTGAGCGGTTTGATTTTGGAAAATATTAGTTATATTTTATGTGGTGTGGTATTTTTTATTGGAAACAAATCAATATATACGAGTATGTATGTATGCAGAACCATATGATTATTACATAAAAACAGTTTTATATTAAATACACCATCACTCAACTCCACTATAAAGCGAGGTATGAAATGCACCTTACGCTGATTCGACCATGGTTGTGATGCTTCAATGCTTTAATCATTTTAATTGCAATGACTCAATCGGGGATAAAAAGGACAGACATACTTTCTGAGAGAGGGATTATAATACGGAAAGCGAAATTACAAAAAGTACAATAGGAAATTTACTGCATTCCAAAAAAAACTTCCGAAAATGGAATTTTTCCAGCCTCCATAAAATATGCCCAAAATCCACGTGCTTCCAATTTTCCGAGGTAAAAAGTGTTGAACACCTTTATAAACTACGCAACACAGCACATTATTGAATATATGTATGTACATTCATATGTGAAAATTTATTATTATTAATATTATTGAAGATCAATTTATAATATCTAAACTAAAATTATCAAGTGCAGTAGTTTTAGTCATGGGTTACTACCAATTAGTGCCGTTGCCTGGAATGACCACGAATGATAGGTGGAGATCCACTTTAGCGTTTATACCATAAAGAGCATTATCTTCAGAACGACTGTATAAATGTAATAATCATATGAATAATCAAACATATTCTTAAAAAGCATTTTGGGGATTTTCTTTTCGACACCATAAAAAACTAGACAGAATCGTTATCTCTAATTGAATTAAACTAATCTATGAACTTGAACTTCTGCCGTTATCTTGTGGCGCTCTGTTGGGAAAGTTGAAGTTTTCAGTGTATCCATGACACCCTGAATGATAATGAAGTTGTCTGTGGCTTTTAATTCGATATTTACAACCAAAACCAAATCAGTACCATGCTGCAGCATATAATCATTTTGTGTTTTTTATTTTAACTGATTGGGATTACAATCGGCAAATTTCATTAACACAAATTAGCGCATGAGCCACATTGATGCGTATTCCTTTATTATAAGATTTCCTTTATTTATTACATATACACCCTGAAATATTTATTATCAAATAGCATTACAATAATAATTTGCACCTCATATACACGAGTTATCAAAAAAAAAATAAGAATTATAATCCAAAAATAATATGAAAAAAAAACAATTCAGTTTGCTTACAAAACTAAGTATAAAGAACAATATATATCAAAATGTGTGATATAATGCGAATTAATACATAAAAGTATTGCAATTTGTTTGTTTCTTATAATTAATTAGGTC
Organism: Clusia tigrina; assembly: GCA_920105625.2. Taxonomy (NCBI): domain Eukaryota; kingdom Metazoa; phylum Arthropoda; class Insecta; order Diptera; family Clusiidae; genus Clusia; species Clusia tigrina. Next base: position 198,610,189 of record OV050032.1, read on the forward strand.
TGACGATATGTACTCGTATGCTGTAGCCCCCAAGTATTACTCGGTAATTACAACTTATACACTGGTGAAAATACAGAATTGACTGCCATATGCAAAAATCCACTTAACCTATAGAAAGTCACACTTATGAGTTATTCATTTTACATAGAGGTGTGTCCGTCCACTCTTAACGTGGTGATAAGTATAAAGAGCAATATAATATCAAAATGTGTGATATAATGCTAAGTAATATATAGAAGTATTGAAATTTTTTTGTTTCTTATAATTAAATAGGTCTGACGATATGTACTCGTATGCTGTAGTCCCCAAGTATTATTCGGTAATTACAACTTATACACTGGTGAAAATACAGAATTTACTGCCATATGCAAAAATCCACTTAACTAAAAGACAATATACAACAATATGTACCAACTCTCCGCTCCTCTGCACACCAAGTCTGAGTTCTAATTTAATCCATGTCTGTCCAAATCAGAGAATACAGAGAAAAGAAAATCTTTTTCGCTGCCGGCGTCCACCCCACCCCACACCACGATTTGGAGTGGATTCCGTCTGCTTTGCAGTTTAAGAATCCTTTCTCGGTATTCTCCGATTTGAGGGAGAGGAGTTGATACATCTTGTTAGTATATTGTCGACGTCAAACTCGCTTGTGACGTTGTCACCTATTGAGCGCATACCATGGTAGAATCATTACCATGTAAAAGCGCAGCTGAAAAAATAATAATTGTGATCAGAACCACATTGAAAAATAAAAAAATTAAAATATAGCATACAGAATAGCAACCGATATTTCTGCACATAGTATACTCTCCTTGAGTATTTTAGCAGCTAACATGTCAGTCAAAAAAAAAGATACTAGCACCAACTTTCGGCATCTTCATAAAAGAAAGTCAAAGTCGTAAATACTTATAAGTAATATTTTTAAAAAAAAGTTTGGTTGTTTGCGGCGTTTAAGGAGTAAATAAAGCATCAAAGAAGCAAGGCGCATTGAGGCGCTCTAGTTTTCACTGTTACATCAGTGATGTATAAATTGAGGCATAGTAATCTCCTCACGAAACAACGCACCTCGTCTTCTCGGCGAAATAGGCATCTTCCTCATTCTGGATTAGAACCAGTAATTGATGGAAAATATCAGCCACAGACTAAACAAGGAAAACACAATTTATATGTGAAAATGTGGCCGTATCGTACACATAAAATACCCACCTCATACTCCGTGGCCGAAGTCTCGAGGAATGTAGCCTGCCAGGATTCAGCTAATTTCTGGCCATCCTCCATGGATACTTTGCGCTCCTCGTGTAAATCTGTTTTGTTTCCAACTAAAATCATGGGGACACTATAAATAGATGCATTATTAAATTATTTGTTCAATGCCAAAACCAACAAAAAAATTACTTCCTTCCCAACACATCCATTAATTTTTCATAAATTATTTTGACCACTTCGAAGGACCTTTTGCTTGTTATGGAATAGACTAGCAAATAACCATGAAAGTCTATGCAGTATTGTGAGGGAAATATGCAATACTCGTCTTGTCCTGCCGTATCGATCAATTTAATACCATAATCCTGTGAGTTGACTCGGGTCACTTTATAAAAAGCTGTGAGAACAAACAGACAAAATATGTACTCCAAACTAGTCATTTACGAAAATACAGAAGAGCCAGCAGAAAAATGCAGTTTGGTGTATTATTGGCCCTAAGAGGATGGCTAAGCACACTCCCGAAGCCATACTCAAAGATCAATATGAATCTTTTATAGCGATGCGAGTCCTTCGGAGTAAAAAAATGAGTGCCAAATCAGAAAAAATATAACATGCCAATTATGTTTATGCCGAGTTGCTGCGAACCTGTGTGTCCAGCGAGAGTGCCCATCGAAGAGGGAACTAAGTGGATGAGACTAGCAGTGATTTCGGGGCTACCGGTCATTCGGTGTCTCCCAACTGGGGGATTTAAATAGCTGGTGTAGTCAGTAACCTGTGTGCCCATGAGAGAGAGAGAATACCGAGCAGATGAGACTAGCAGTGACTTCTGGGTTACCGATGCTTTGGTGACTCCCAACTGGGGGATTTGAATAGCTAGTGTAGTCAGTACACAAAACCGGTCTTTATGTAGATAAATTCTTGTCTGTACTCACGGGTGGTTAAATTCAGTCGTCGGCTGAGACTTCCTAGTGTTCAAAATTATTATTCTCAATTTTCTCCTAGGAATTGGATAATTACTACTACCACCCAAAGCTCTCGACTTGAAAAGGAAAATATTTAGAAACTAACATTTCGAGACAACGCGCTGGACAGGATTCGAACCTACAACTGTGAGAGTTATACCAATAGATCGCGGAGGCCGGCTTGTTCACTTATTTGCTACGAATTTGTTCACCCTAATTAGTGACCAGCGCATTATTTATACTACCAGTAATATTGCAATTGAATTTGGTGTACTTTCGTTGCCCTACAACAGATGGCGCCCCTCAAGGGTCAATTTTACCATGGAACTTATTTTAGGAGTGGAACGATTTATACAAAAGTTAAATTATCATTACACGTTCTTAGCGTTTATTTAGTGTTTTTTGTAGGAAAAACGTTGAGAAATTCCATAAAAACTGCTTCAAGCGCCATCTGACCAAAATCAGCACAAATGTGTGTGAACAGACTTGAAGTTGGAGTCCATGAAATGGTTGACACATATACAATCACAGAAGAAGAGTTGTTCAAGTAAAAGCATACTTGTGTAAAACAGAAAATTGAGGTTATGTGATTTTGTATAATTTGAAGTGATTCTGCCTTCATTCATTGGGAAGGAGTTGGGTTTCAGTTTTGGCGTTTGTCCAATTTTGCGTTAGGTGCGCACACTCATGTGACTATATAAATTTACATTAGAGTGGATTTATGGCTTTATGGATCCACAACAGCACCATCAAATCAAGTAAAGAGGAATAAGAGGGACGATCTAATATAGTAGCGAGTCAAGCAGTTCGTGTTAAAAAATGTTCGCCTCGTGTCTACTACAAAATGGCGGACTTGTCTCATCACTTACTTGTTTTACTTGTCTCATCACTTAATAACGTCCTGAATTACATTTTTCAGCTACTCAATGCACGTCTTCAAAAATTGGAAACGAATTTCAATGCTATCAAGAGGCGTTGCCCCTGCTTGCAGAGCTTGAACTTGGACATCGCTGAATTTACACAAACCTTCGCGAGTCTGATAAAACAAGAAGATCACTAACTAAAAATATTTAACTAGATTTGTTGTCAGCCAATCACAGCAGCTTTATTCACGCTTCTAAATAATGAAGGGTCCCGTCGAGTCTCCAGTAATGGGACTCTGTTCTCCTCTGCTGTAAATGTGTAAAGTACCCAAATTGCTCGTAGTTGAATGGGGGCATTTTTCCACTGGCTCGACTTGTTCGATTTATGCCGGACACTTACTGTTTTCTATGGTTGGGTCATAAAATTTTACAAATTGGCCCACAATAAATTGAATGCTGAGCGATGATTTGCCTGGAATACAGTTTAAAAAATGCATACAAAAAAATATTGTAATTAAAAAAAAGTTACAATCAATTTTTTTTTAAACGTTAAATTTTCCAATTTTTTAATTTCGTTGGGATACTACGCAATCAGCGTCACCAGTACTTTTTACGTGCCAACGTCTGCCACACCCGTTTGTCAACACGTGGTGTGACAGGACCACACCCTAACGGGGACTTCCGCTTGGGATTTTTTTTTTTGCTCATAGAACTCATACAGATCTGTAACCCATCACCGCCACGTTTCTCTCCTTTTGCGGCATTTTCTTTACGGATGATAATACAAATTTAGGAAGCTCAACCAAGTTTCTATCAATTGAAATGCGCAGTTTTTGAATTTCTTTACAATAGCCGTCTGCATTCACCGGTTTAAATCGCGTCACTTATGTACATACATATCTTTATTACAATTAAGTAATTTTATTTTATAGTTTTGTTCCGTTTTCGTAGTTTTGACTCCTTCCACACGAAACAATTGCAATTGTGCATTATAATTTAGACTTTCTTTGTAACATTGTACAAAATATTCACAATTCGAATTAACTACGCCGTAGAAGCAATCAAAACCTCCAACTTCTTCGTCAGCACGCCGTTGAATGCGGAATGCAGGCGCCCAAAATACATGTAAATGTATTTTGGCAGACGCCAAAGCAGTTAAATTTCCCGTTAGATAGAGGGAATTGTCTTTGGTTATGAATTAAACTAAACTAATTCGATACCTGAAGCGAGAAAAGAGATGACAATACAGAGTTAGGCTTCAAAACTGATTTGGCGCTTCCCATACCATGGCAACTAATTACCAGGTAATTGTCTGTCAAAGCCCCATAAATACAAAATTACAAAATTAGAACACGACTAGGAATTCGAAAAATAACATTCGGTTCGTTCCGATTGGATTTGTTACTCTGTTCCGAGTTCTGCTTGGCTTTTGAAGCACATACATAACTGTTTGTCCGGATCATTATGCGAATTACTTTTTAATTTATACATTTATTCAATCAATTTATATATTCATTCAATCAATTTATAAATTCATTCAATCAATTTATATATGAATTCTTTTTCGATTTTCCATGCAATTTTATTTAGCTTTCACTCTTCTTTTGTTGTCGTGTATTAGCCTTCATCTGTGCTGAAGGATAGTCTCGCAGACATGTGTTAGAAAAATTTGTGTTCGAAACTATTTTATGTACAGACTCATGGTGGATGTGCTAAAGAGGACTTTGAGAGTACTTCCATATACTGCCAAGACAAATTTCTGAGAAAAGCTTGCAATAAAAGTTGTGAATTATCTCGGTTATTTGCTGTGTAATATTAAAAACCTTATGACTGAGAGGCTTGCCCATAATTTAACTACCTAGTGAACAGATTCTTTATTTATTTATTTATTAACTCCTTGTATCCTATGTAAACTAAAATAAAAACTAAATTTGTTTAAGCTATAAATATCTACTAGGCCCTAAGCTAACTTAAATATTAATATAGGGGAAGTACATATGTATGTATATATGTGAGATGAGTGTAAAATGTATAATTAGTATGAGTACATACGCCGATCATGGATGTCGTGTAGGGGAGCTTTAGAGTCTTGTGTACTATCACTGAGAGCTCTCTATATGTATTGTTTGCTCAGTGGTACTATGTAATTACGGTATGCTGCACAATTCGTATTTAGGTAGGCTTCATGGCTGTCCTAAGACTCACTTAGGCCTGTTCGAGGCCCATTGTGGCCAATTCGTATTTAACTATTAGTACTGGAAAATACATGGTGATTGCCTTGGTTTTAAATGGGGAGGCTTGTTTTGCGCAAGTAAGGATAGCGGACATATTTCTAGTATTATTCTTGTACTTATTTGTACAGAATCATTTGAACAATATTGTATTGTTTTTGTTATTTTTTTCAACGTTCATTGTCTTCAATTGTTTCTAACTTTATTGCTTCTTCACAGCGTTTGTGAAGTCATTCGTTCCGATTTTTTCTAAAAATATCCTCATCGATTCGGATTTTTGTGCCATCACTGATATTGTTGGATTTCACTAACATTGATAGCTTTTGTATTGAATTCGTATGATTTTATGGTTTAGATACTTTTGTAGAAGCAATAATTGGCAAACATCAAAAACAATTTAAAATACAAGTGAAACCATTGAGCGGTTTGATTTTGGAAAATATTAGTTATATTTTATGTGGTGTGGTATTTTTTATTGGAAACAAATCAATATATACGAGTATGTATGTATGCAGAACCATATGATTATTACATAAAAACAGTTTTATATTAAATACACCATCACTCAACACCACTATAAAGCGAGGTATGAAATGCACCTTACGCTAATTCGACCATGGTTGTGATGCTTCAATGCTTTAATCATTTTAATTGCAATGACTCAATCGGGGATAAAAAGGACAGACATACTTTCTGAGAGAGGGATTATAATACGGAAAGCGAAATTACAAAAAGTACAATAGGAAATTTACTGCATTCCAAAAAAAACTTCCGAAAATGGAATTTTTCCAGCCTCCATAAAATATGCCCAAAATCCACGTGCTTCTGCCAAACAAAGCATTTAGGGAATTTTCCGAGGTAAAAAGTGTTGAACACCTTTATAAACTACGCAACACAGCACATTATTGAATATATGTATGTACATTCATATGTGAAATATTTATTATTATTAATATTATTGAAGATCAATTTATAATATCTAAACTAAAATTATCAAGTGCAGTAGTTTTAGTCATGGGTTACTATCAATTAGAGCCGTTGCCTGGAATGACCACGAATGATAGGTGGAGATCCACTTTCGCGTATATACCATAAAGAGCATTATCTTCAGAACGACTGTATAAATGTAATAATCATATGAATAATCAAACATATTCTTAAAAAGCATTTTGGGGATTTTCTTTTCGACACCATAAAAAACTAGACAGAATCGTTATCTCTAATTGAATTAAACTAATCTATGAACTTGAACTTCTGCCGTTATCTTGTGGCGCTCTGTTGGGAAAGTTGAAGTTTTCAGTGTATCCATGACACCCTGAATGATAATGAAGTTGTCTGTGGCTTTTAATTCGATATTTACAACCAAAACCAAATCAGTACCATGCTGCAGCATATAATCATTTTGTGTTTTTTATTTTAACTGATTGGGATTACAATCGGCAAATTTCATTAACACAAATTAGCGCATGAGCCACATTGATGCGTATTCCTTTATTATAAGATTTCCTTTATTTATTACATATACACCCTGAAATATTTATTATCAAATAGCATTACAATAATAATTTGCACCTCATATACACGAGTTATCAAAAAAAAAATAAGAATTATAATCCAAAAATAATATGAAAAAAAAACAATTCAGTTTGCTTACAAAACTAAGTATAAAGAACAATATATATCAAAATGTGTGATATAATGCGAATTAATACATAAAAGTATTGCAATTTGTTTGTTTCTTATAATTAATTAGGTCTGACGATATGTACTCGTATGCTGTAGCCCCCAAGTATTACTCGGTAATTACAACTTATACACTGGTGAAAATACAGAATTGACTGCCATATGCAAAAATCCACTTAACCTATAGAAAGTCACACTTATGAGTTATTCATTTTACATAGAGGTGTGTCCGTCCACTCTTAACGTGGTGATAAGTATAAAGAGCAATATAATATCAAAATGTGTGATATAATGCTAAGTAATACATAAAAGTATTGAAATTTTTTTGTTTCTTATAATTAATTAGGTCTGACGATATGTACTCGTATGCTGTAGCCCCCAAGTATTATTCGGTAATTACAACTCATACACTGGTGAAAATACAGAATTTACTGCCATATGCAAAAATCCACTTAACCTATAGAAAGTCACACTTATGAGTTATTCATTTTACATAGAGGTGTGTCCGTCCACTCTTAACGTGGTGATAAGTATAAAGAGCAATATAATATCAAAATGTGTGATATAATGCTAAGTAATATATAGAAGTATTGAAATTTTTTTGTTTCTTATAATTAAATAGGTCTGACGATATGTACTCGTATGCTGTAGTCCCCAAGTATTATTCGGTAATTACAACTTATACACTGGTGAAAATACAGAATTTACTGCCATATGCAAAAATCCACTTAACCTATAGAAAGTCACACTTATGAGTTATTCATTTTACATAGAGGTGTGTCCGTCCACTCTTAACGTGGTGATAAGTATAAAGAGCAATATAATATCAAAATGTGTGATATAATGCTAAGTAATATATAGAAGTATTGAAATTTTTTTGTTTCTTATAATTAATTAGGTCTGACGATATGTACTCGTATGCTGTAGCCCCCAAGTATTATTCGGTAATTACAACTTATACACTGGTGAAAATACAGAATTTACTGCCATATGCAAAAATCCACTTAACTAAAAGACAATATACAACAATATGTACCAACTCTCCGCTCCTCTGCACACCAAGTCTGAGTTCTAATTTAATCCATGTCTGTCCAAATCAGAGAATACAGAGAAAAGAAAATCTTTTTCGCTGCCGGCGTCCACCCCACCCCACACCACGATTTGGAGTGGATTCCGTCTGCTTTGCAGTTTAAGAATCCTTTCTCGGTATTCTCCGATTTGAGGGAGAGGAGTTGATACATCTTGTTAGTATATTGTCGACGTCAAACTCGCTTGTGACGTTGTCACCTATTGAGCGCATACCATGGTAGAATCATTACCATGTAAAAGCGCAGCTGAAAAAATAATAATTGTGATCAGAACCACATTGAAAAATAAAAAAATTAAAATATAGCATACAGAATAGCAACCGATATTTCTGCACATAGTATACTCTCCTTGAGTATTTTAGCAGCTAACATGTCAGTCAAAAAAAAAGATACTAGCACCAACTTTCGGCATCTTCATAAAAGAAAGTCAAAGTCGTAAATACTTATAAGTAATATTTTTAAAAAAAAGTTTGGTTGTTTGCGGCGTTTAAGGAGTAAATAAAGCATCAAAGAAGCAAGGCGCATTGAGGCGCTCTAGTTTTCACTGTTACATCAGTGATGTATAAATTGAGGCATAGTAATCTCCTCACGAAACAACGCACCTCGTCTTCTCGGCGAAATAGGCATCTTCCTCATTCTGGATTAGAACCAGTAATTGATGGAAAATATCAGCCACAGACTAAACAAGGAAAACACAATTTATATGTGAAAATGTGGCCGTATCGTACACATAAAATACCCACCTCATACTCCGTGGCCGAAGTCTCGAGGAATGTAGCCTGCCAGGATTCAGCTAATTTCTGGCCATCCTCCATGGATACTTTGCGCTCCTCGTGTAAATCTGTTTTGTTTCCAACTAAAATCATGGGGACACTATAAATAGATGCATTATTAAATTATTTGTTCAATGCCAAAACCAACAAAAAAATTACTTCCTTCCCAACACATCCATTAATTTTTCATAAATTATTTTGACCACTTCGAAGGACCTTTTGCTTGTTATGGAATAGACTAGCAAATAACCATGAAAGTCTATGCAGTATTGTGAGGGAAATATGCAATACTCGTCTTGTCCTGCCGTATCGATCAATTTAATACCATAATCCTGTGAGTTGACTCGGGTCACTTTATAAAAAGCTGTGAGAACAAACAGACAAAATATGTACTCCAAACTAGTCATTTACGAAAATACAGAAGAGCCAGCAGAAAAATGCAGTTTGGTGTATTATTGGCCCTAAGAGGATGGCTAAGCACACTCCCGAAGCCATACTCAAAGATCAATATGAATCTTTTATAGCGATGCGAGTCCTTCGGAGTAAAAAAATGAGTGCCAAATCAGAAAAAATATAACATGCCAATTATGTTTATGCCGAGTTGCTGCGAACCTGTGTGTCCAGCGAGAGTGCCCATCGAAGAGGGAACTAAGTGGTTGAGACTAGCAGTGATTTCGGGGCTACCGGTCATTCGGTGTCTCCCAACTGGGGGATTTAAATAGCTGGTGTAGTCAGTAACCTGTGTGCCCATGAGAGAGAGAGAGAATACCGAGCAGATGAGACTAGCAGTGACTTCTGGGTTACCGATGCTTTGGTGACTCCCAACTGGGGGATTTGAATAGCTAGTGTAGTCAGTACACAAAACCGGTCTTTATGTAGATAAATTCTTGTCTGTACTCACGGGTGGTTAAATTCAGTCGTCGGCTGAGACTTCCTAGTGTTCAAAATTATTATTCTCTATTTTCTCCTAGGAATTGGAGAATTAGTACTAGCACCCAAAGCTCTCGACTTGAAAAGGAAAATATTTAGAAACTAACATTTCGAGACAACGCGCTGGACAGGATTCGAACCTACAACTGTGAGAGTTATACCAATAGATCGCGGAGGCCGGCTTGTTCACTTATTTGCTACGAATTTGTTCACCCTAATTAGTGACCAGCGCATTATTTATACTACCAGTAATATTGCAATTGAATTTGGTGTACTTTCGTTGCCCTACAACAGATGGCGCCCCTCAAGGGTCAATTTTACCATGGAACTTATTTTAGGAGTGGAACGATTTATACAAAAGTTAAATTATCATTACACGTTCTTAGCGTTTATTTAGTGTTTTTTGTAGGAAAAACGTTGAGAAATTCCATAAAAACTGCTTCAAGCGCCATCTGACCAAAATCAGCACAAATGTGTGTGAACAGACTTGAAGTTGGAGTCCATGAAATGGTTGACACATATACAATCACAGAAGAAGAGTTGTTCAAGTAAAAGCACACTTGTGTAAAACAGAAAATTGAGGTTATGTGATTTTGTATAATTTGAAGTGATTCTGCCTTCATTCATTGGGAAGGAGTTGGGCAGTTGTTTCAGTTTTGGCGTTTGTCCAATTTTGCGTTAGGTGCGCACACTCATGTGACTATATAAATTTACATTAGAGTGGATTTATGGCTTTATGGATCCACAACAGCACCATCAAATCAAGTAAAGAGGAATAAGAGGGACGATCTAATATAGTAGCGAGTCAAGCAGTTCGTGTTAAAAAATGTTCGCCTCGTGTCTACTACAAAATGGCGGACTTGTCTCATCACTTACTTGTTTTACTTGTCTCATCACTTAATAACGTCCTGAATTACATTTTTCAGCTACTCAATGCACGTCTTCAAAAATTGGAAACGAATTTCAATGCTATCAAGAGGCGTTGCCCCTGCTTGCAGAGCTTGAACTTGGACATCGCTGAATTTACACAAACCTTCGCGAGTCTGATAAAACAAGAAGATCACTAACTAAAAATATTTAACTAGATTTGTTGTCAGCCAATCACAGCAGCTTTCTTCACGCTTCTAAATAATGAAGGGTCCCGTCGAGTCTCCAGTAATGGGACTCTGTTCTCCTCTGCTGTAAATGTGTAAAGTACCCAAATTGCTCGTAGTTGAATGGGGGCATTTTTCCACTGGCTCGACTTGTTCGATTTATGCCGGACACTTACTGTTTTCTATGGTTGGGTCATAAAATTTTACAAATTGGCCCACAATAAATTGAATGCTGAGCGATGATTTGCCTGGAATACAGTTTAAAAAATGCATACAAAAAAATATTGTAATTAAAAAAAAGTTACAATCAATTTTTTTTTAAACGTTAAATTTTCCAATTTTTTAATTTCGTTGGGATACTACGCAATCAGCGTCACCAGTACTTTTTACGTGCCAACGTCTGCCACACCCGTTTGTCAACACGTGGTGTGACAGGACCACACCCTAACGGGGACTTCCGCTTGGGATTTTTTTTTTTGCTCATAGAACTCATACATACCCACAGATCTGTAACCCATCACCGCCACGTTTCTCTCCTTTTGCGGCATTTTCTTTACGGATGATAATACAAATTTAGGAAGCTCAACCAAGTTTCTATCAATTGAAATGCGCAGTTTTTGAATTTCTTTACAATAGCCGTCTGCATTCACCGGTTTAAATCGCGTCACTTATGTACATACATATCTTTATTACAATTAAGTAATTTTATTTTATAGTTTTGTTCCGTTTTCGTAGTTTTGACTCCTTCCACACGAAACAATTGCAATTGTGCATTATAATTTAGACTTTCTTTGTAACATTGTACAAAATATTCACAATTCGAATTAACTACATACGTCGTAGAAGCAATCAAAACCTCCAACTTCTTCGTCAGCACGCCGTTGAATGCGGAATGCAGGCGCCCAAAATACATGTAAATGTATTTTGGCAGACGCCAAAGCAGTTAAATTTCCCGTTAGATAGAGGGAATTGTCTTTGGTTATGAATTAAACTAAACTAATTCGATACCTGAAGCGAGAAAAGAGATGACAATACAGAGTTAGGCTTCAAAACTGATTTGGCGCTTCCCATACCATGGGAACTAATTACCAGGTAATTGTCTGTCAAAGCCCCATAAATACAAAATTACAAAATTAGAACACGACTAGGAATTCGAAAAATAACATTCGGTTCGTTCCGATTGGATTTGTTACTCTGTTCCGAGTTCTGCTTGGCTTTTGAAGCACATACATAACTGTTTGTCCGGATCATTATGCGAATTACTTTTTAATTTATACATTTATTCAATCAATTTATATATTCATTCAATCAATTTATAAATTCATTCAATCAATTTATATATGAATTCTTTTTCGATTTTCCATGCAATTTTATTTAGCTTTCACTCTTCTTTTGTTGTCGTATATTAGCCTTCATCTGTGCTGAAGGATAGTCTCGCAGACATGTGTTAGAAAAATTTGTGTTCGAAACTATTTTATGTACAGACTCATGGTGGATGTGCTAAAGAGGACTTTGAGAGTACTTCCATATACTGCCAAGACAAATTTCTGAGAAAAGCTTGCAATAAAAGTTGTGAATTATCTCGGTTATTTGCTGTGTAATATTAAAAACCTTATGACTGAGAGGCTTGCCCATAATTTAACTACCTAGTGAACAGATTCTTTATTTATTTATTTATTAACTCCTTGTATCCTATGTAAACTAAAATAAAAACTAAATTTGTTTAAGCTATAAATATCTACTAGGCCCTAAGCTAACTTAAATATTAATATAGGGGAAGTACATATGTATCTATGTGAGATGAGTGTAAAATGTATAATTAGTATGAGTATACATACATACATACGCCGATCATGGATGTCGTGTAGGGGAGCTTTAGAGTCTTGTGTACTATCACTGAGAGCTCTCTATATGTATTGTTTGCTCAGTGGTACTATGTAATAACGGTATGCTGCACAACTCGTATTTAGGTAGGCTTCATGGCTGTCCTAAGACTCACTTAGGCCTGTTCGAGGCCCATTGTGGCCAATTCGTATTTAACTATTAGTACTGGAAAATACATGGTGATTGCCTTGGTTTTAAATGGGGAGGCTTGTTTTGCGCAAGTAAGGATAGCGGACATATTTCTAGTATTATTCTTGTACTTATTTGTACAGAATCATTTGAACAATATTGTATTGTTTTTGTTATTTTTTTCAACGTTCATTGTCTTCAATTGTTTCTAACTTTATTGCTTCTTCACAGCGTTTGTGAAGTCATTCGTTCCGATTTTTTCTAAAAATATCCTCATCGATTCGGATTTTTGTGCCATCACTGATATTGTTGGATTTCACTAACATTGATAGCTTTTGTATTGAATTCGTATGATTTTATGGTTTAGATACTTTTGTAGAAGCAATAATTGGCAAACATCAAAAACAATTTAAAATACAAGTGAAACCATTGAGCGGTTTGATTTTGGAAAATATTAGTTATATTTTATGTGGTGTGGTATTTTTTATTGGAAACAAATCAATATATACGAGTATGTATGTATGCAGAACCATATGATTATTACATAAAAACAGTTTTATATTAAATACACCATCACTCAACACCACTATAAAGCGAGGTATGAAATGCACCTTACGCTAATTCGACCATGGTTGTGATGCTTCAATGCTTTAATCATTTTAATTGCAATGACTCAATCGGGGATAAAAAGGACAGACATACTTTCTGAGAGAGGGATTATAATACGGAAAGCGAAATTACAAAAAGTACAATAGGAAATTTACTGCATTCCAAAAAAAACTTCCGAAAATGGAATTTTTCCAGCCTCCATAAAATATGCCCAAAATCCACGTGCTTCTGCCAAACAAAGCATTTAGGGAATTTTCCGAGGTAAAAAGTGTTGAACACCTTTATAAACTACGCAACACAGCACATTATTGAATATATGTATGTACATTCATATGTGAAAATTTATTATTATTAATATTATTGAAGATCAATTTATAATATCTAAACTAAAATTATCAAGTGCAGTAGTTTTAGTCATGGGTTACTACCAATTAGTGCCGTTGCCTGGAATGACCACGAATGATAGGTGGAGATCCACTTTAGCGTTTATACCATAAAGAGCATTATCTTCAGAACGACTGTATAAATGTAATAATCATATGAATAATCAAACATATTCTTAAAAAGCATTTTGGGGATTTTCTTTTCGACACCATAAAAAACTAGACAGAATCGTTATCTCTAATTGAATTAAACTAATCTATGAACTTGAACTTCTGCCGTTATCTTGTGGCGCTCTGTTGGGAAAGTTGAAGTTTTCAGTGTATCCATGACACCCTGAATGATAATGAAGTTGTCTGTGGCTTTTAATTCGATATTTACAACCAAAACCAAATCAGTACCATGCTGCAGCATATAATCATTTTGTGTTTTTTATTTTAACTGATTGGGATTACAATCGGCAAATTTCATTATCACAAATAAGCGTATGTTAATAACATAATTCTGTAATGTTATTTGGATGGTTACAAAAATGTTCGTCAAAATCTGTTACTGGTAAATTCGGCAACAGCAACAAAAACAATAACAGAACACTATTATTTCTGAAGTTAATTCTATTTCTGTTTGCGTTGATTTTGAAGCCACATAAAACAGTAACAGATTCTAAAATATAATTCGCAATAAAACTGGCAACAGCAACAAAAACATAACAGAACACTACTATTTCTGAAGTTAAATCTGTTTATGTTTGCGTTGCTCTTGAAGCCACATAAAACAGCAACAGAACACCATTATTTCTGAAGTTAGTTCTGTTTCTGTTGCATTGCTCTTGCAGCCACATAAAACAAGAACAGATTCAGAGATATAATTCACAATAAAACTATGTGAAATAGTATTTCGATAGAAAATGTTATCATCATTATTGAAAAGGTAAATAAATAACAGCGAGGACATGGAAAATGTCTTGGAGGTGTAAAGTGAAAACGAATTGTACGCTGTTTTGTTAAGCTTTGGGATCAAGCTAAAGGGAAAATACGCCACCATTTAATTCCCAAAGAACTCATTAAATAGAAACAAAATTATTGTAATATATATTTAACTATTTTATTCACATTTATATTAACAATCAAGTTCTAAATAAAAATATTTTATATTAAATGTTCGTAAACAAACAAAGAAGATTGTTTTGGTACTGCTGCTGCCGAATTGTGTTTGCCACTGAAGCAATTTCCCACTTGCTATTGGGAAATTCTGTTGTCCCCGAAGCTCAGTTTTGCAAATCAGATTCGCAAATTGTGTAATTATATATTGAACAAAATTTATTAATTGTTCAAATACATTATTAACAAATGGTAATTATTAAGTTACATATTTTAAAATACTTAAAATGCATTTATGTATGTCGCTAGCACCAATAATTATTTTAATATTTCCCTCATTCACAATGAGTTGTTCTGTTCGCCAAACGCTCGTTTACTGTCGTTAAGTTCTGCAGCTATTCTGTTACTAATTCGGTTGTTTCATGTTGTTTCTGTGGGAAATGTACCGGATTCTGTTTCTGCCACCGTTTCTGTTATATGGCACTCTGCATTTTAAGCTTGTTATATTAAGTTGACATGCTCAGACCTTGAAAAACTTGATATTTTACCCGATTTGGAATTAAAACCTTTGCACCGATATCTTAAATATACCGAAATTAATTCCCAAAAATATACTAAATGCGGACATGTCAATACCGCAAATAAATGCATGCAAATAATGAAACTGAAGCGCTGCTCCCGAGAAGGTGTGATTGACGAAAGACCTGGAATACTGTTGCAGGAAGTCGACGAAGTTCGAATTTCATTTCACTTTCGTTTCAACATTCATGAATACCCGCTCCTATTTTATGGCCTGTTGGCACCTCCCTACGAGTACGAGTAAATGATGATATCATTGTCATGCCTGTTTTGTTTTGGTTGGTCTCCTTACGCTGCTCCAACTTGAGATACTCGTATGTTTATATTTACCATATCCACAACTTTAAAATACAAATTTAAAAATAGCTCCGAAGCACTTTTCTTATGCCATTCTGTTTGTTCAACGTCAACAGCAACACGAATTTTATTTATGAACTCCCTTCAACAGGCCCCTTTTTCTTTCATTAGCGCTCGCCTCGCTGTCAATTACCAACAAACACGAGATTAGTTTTATTTTGAAACTGCCTGCCAATAAAGGTATTTCCGTCACTTTTCGTGTGAAACTTGTGGAGCATTATTTTCGGTATGAGTTGATGGAGAGACACTGTACCCGAAATACTTTCCAGTTGTTCTATATGAAGATGTCCTACCGATTTGTATTGCTATACTGCCTACTGCGAGATGTGCTCCTCCATAGCTGCGAGTCGGATACACACTAATTTCAGTTGGACTTGGTACTGATGTGTTTTTCTCATTGCTTCGGTGGAAATCCGATACTGAAGAAAATTCTGAACATGTGCACCATTGACAGTCTACGATGTCTATTGAAGAGGATGTTGTGACCAACAAGGCTAAAGAGACTTTTGGCGTTTGTAAAAGTTGAAGTAAACAGTACAATGACCCCTACAAAATTCGGTTGTTGCTGTTTTCTAGTCTCCTCCCTACACTGAACTATATTTCAGTCCTTTCGATTCATTACTTGGAGTTCAAAGGCATTGTACCGGCATTATAAACAGTTCCTTTTTGCTTTGGGAAATTTGTCTGTAAAAAACGAACTCGTGAACCATGGTAACCATGTGGAAATAGGCGTATTCGATTCGTATCTTGTATCGAGCTCGTTTCGAGTTGTGCCAATAAAACAGCAAAGGAATAAGTGGCATTCTTGGCAGCACTGAGAAACAATAAATCCCAGGGAAATGTTCATGGGTAATTTTTAATCTCGCTGGTTTTCAAGGAATTTTCAATTTGGAAGCACTTTCTATCGAGGATAGCAAAACTCGCTCGTTTCATCCGAGTATAATTCACTAGATAACTTTTCCATACAAAAGTCTGTCCTATCCTCGATAAGGTGGCGCCTAATATTGAACCTCGGAAGATCTATGATGACTGCATGAACGTACTGCGAAAACTGATGGAAGAAAACCCTCACAATCCTATTTAGCCGGAGACCAAAATAAGTGTCGTGGAGCTCAACATGCTGAATATAGCCTGAGGAAGATCTATGTTGAATGCATAAACATTCTGCGAAAACTGATGGCAGAAACCCTTCAAAACTCTGTGTAGTCTGTGACCAAAACAAGTGTCGTGGAGCTCAATATGCTGAATATAGCCTCGAAACCGGTTTTCATTGTATTTTCATTGTCTTAAAACAACACCCAGCATTGCTGAGGACTACAAGTGGAGCAACCTTCCTCTTCCTCAGGTTTTATTGCCACAAACTGTTTGTGATGAACTGAAACCACCATTCATTTGTGTAGAACGGATGAAGGGATCCACATTGGGCTTGTTTTGTTTGTCTCAAATATTCATCCCGTTAACAATGACAACCAATCTCACACTTCCAGGGGGATCTTTTGAACCTTCCATTATAGTTCTGCCACAAGCATGCATATATACATATATATATGTCGGTAAGTGCACCGAGTTCCTTTCGGGTGTCAACTACCCAACAGGAATTCATGCCCACACCAACGTGCGTGCGAATGGGGTGTGATGACATTTTGGAAATTGGGCGGTCACGCTCCGGAAATTGTACTTCGTACCGAACTGATTTGGAAATTGTTTTGCCCGTTTCTTTGCTTTCCTTTTCTTTTCTTTTTGGTTTTTCTCGTTTTTCCTTGTTTTTTGTTGTGAGGTTTTCTTCTTGTGATATTTTAATATGCCACTGTACGCGAGATCTCTTGAGATTTCCAATATGCCGCCACTTATGTTTGGTTTTTATGGCTGCGCATACGTGGAAGTTCATTATCGCTCGCTTCGGTGGGTGCTAATGCAACAAATGGTGCGGTTCTCATCAGATTTATTAAGAAACAGCAACATTTTTGAGATTTTTGTTGAAGGTCAGAGACGCCCTTAAGTAGTATAGAAGCACGCACATACTTTATATATATACGAGTATATATGTATTCACATTCCTATGTTTTGTCGCTTTGTTCAAATTGGCGTCATGACCGGCGTAGCGCCGCATGCCAATCTGTTTCCTACTGCAAGTAAAAGATAATCTCAAATAAGTTGTGTTATGAATAAGTCCTCAGATCTTTGAGGCTCTACTGCTTAAGGATGTAGTCACTTTAACTAAGTGGGCATGGCTATCGATATATGAATGTCAGATTTGGCATAAACGAAACTGTCGCCATTTTACATTTACATATGAGGGAAGTGGGCGTGTCTATTGTTAGATTTGTTCAAATGGTTCGAAGAAAGACGCCGACAACATTGGACAAAATTGCAGATCAACAATATGCTTTTAGGAAATTTAGTGTTTGCTAAGAGTTCGGAGCACTGGATTGTATAACCCACGGAAATGTGTGTGGCAATTTAATTTCTTGAATCGTGATTTAATTTCTTTCTCGGTGATTTTAGGAATAGTTGAGACGTTGTTTTGTAATTTGAATTGTCTAAAAATGTCGTATTTCTAATACAACTCCCATTATTACAGCTGCCAATTCACAACTGAACTCAACCACTATTGGGAATGACCTTTTTTGAACTTGGTTTTTTTGGTACCTTCTCTGGAATTTACACAAGTCCACAAAGGAGGCAATGACGGTTGTCTTATGGTGAACTAGATATCATTATAGATGGCTCCTGGTGCCAGTGCCATGTGAGAGACTCTGACACTTTGACTCGTTTATGGTTAGGATAGCAACTGTAGTGCATTCTATTGTCTTGATTACAAGTAGTTCCATTTACAAGCAAAACGATCCTGGGTACAGGAGCGCATCTGTGGTGTGGCCAAGCAAGCTTGGACTACCATGGACCAGAGGCGAACTGGTCAACTACTCAACCTCAGTAGAAACTCCATCAGCATAACGTTCTCTGTGCTCACGGAACACTGCTTGATCGATAGGTATGTTCCAAGTCTAGGTTTGCCATTCAGTGACTTCTGTCGCGGCTGCGACTGTAAAGAATAGGAAGAGTCCGCTCTCCATATCATGCGTCAATACCAGTCACTACCTAGAAGAAAAGCAAGAGTCCGCTCTCCATATCATGCGTCAATACCAGTCACTACCTAGAAGAAAAGCAAGAGTCCGCTCTCCATATCATGTGTCAATACCAGTCACTAACTAGGAGAAGTCAGGGACCTGGACTCCCCCTTTTTCAATGGTCTGCTCGAATTATCATCCATAGCTCTTAGGAACTTTGCCAGGTTCATATCGAAATCACAATGGTTCCCCACGTGGTAGATAGAGAAGCCGCACCGGTTTCATATGGTATCACAATGAGCCTTTCCCGAAGAAGGCTGCCTCTCTAAACTTACTTATATACTGTGTATTTAGTCATGAATATATACTTTACATGAGTACATATATATTCATGATTATATATACAAAGATGTACTTCCCATTTATGGGAAACTGACTAATAAATATGATAGGTAAAGCATTTAAAACAATATACACAAAAAGGGACAATCGTTGGTAAAGGACGTGAGAAATGTGGGGGGGGGTCGCTTTCCCAACAAACCAAGCAAATATGAAAATATATGAAAAACAAATTTTCCAATGTTTGTAAACAAACTCCATCGTATAAGAAATGTGTTTTTATTTACGAGTGTACACACATAGCCGTATACATATGTACATATATTTATGCATATGTACTTCCAGCGGTAAACTTACATATGTACATATATACTTGACTCAATGATTGTATGCTTTTCATAAAGTAAATATGTATCCAGTGTTTATACGATGGGAAAATCAACATTTCATCAAAATAATTGTAATACATTTTAATTAAAACATTTCAAAATTAAATTCTCTGGAAGACTTTTTCGTGTTATTAACAAATTTTTGGGGTGGGGACTATATGTGGCAATTATTGCACGAGACAACAAGCAGAGAACTTACTAGAAATTTGCCTGGCCAAATTGTCCCATGCGACAAATTTGTTGGTAATTATGTTCATTTCATACGACTTGAACTTTATTTTTGAGGAAAAAAAGAAGTGGGAAAGAGGAACATACCAGTTTGAACGAGTACAAATTTCAAAATGGCGGAAGGATGGTTCAAGTTTTGGGCGAAAATTTTGGAATTTTTCTGAGAGGGGTAAGAGGAAAGGGGAACAGTGGACACATGTGCAGTCAGTTGTTGCAGTGAACTAGGTTGGAATAGATAACAAATTGTCATTTAATTATTGAACTCTGCAAAAGGGGTACGACAGAGCTCAGACATTTCTGTGTTTCTGTATCTTGAATGAAACAACAAATAATCCAAACTAAATGCAAAATTTCTCTCATTTATGATTACAGTTTGAAATTAGGCAAAAGTTAACAGTTGTAATTAAATCGTTTGAAAGCTGTCATGTGGCCCACAATGCTGGGATCGAGCTTATATCAATTAAAGTTAAGTGATAATTGTATCTTGTATTGGCGCTTAACTTTAGTCAATAAAGAGAGCAAACGGTAAACGCAATTGAAGTAGAGAACACAGAGAAGCGACACTTAAACGTCAAATTTTCTGACCTTTCAAAAATGTCTTTGTTTACCATTAGTTGGCTATATGGATAGGTTTGTTTATCATTGGTTAACCAGAATTTTGAAGAAAATCGGCCACGCTACTACAGTTTTGCACATGTATACGTGCGCACAAAATCAGAGTTATTTCTCTGTATTCTCTGGTAGTAAACGCAATTGACACAAACGATTAAATTGAAATCAGAGTTGCTAATTTTTGGCAGCTACAAAAATTGCCTCTTCGCTGAGTATAGGGATGCTCGATAACACAACTCATAATAATATGAGAAAATAGACAAACAATTTGCATACAATTTGCGCAAATCAACTGGCAAAATGGTCAATTCATCAACGTAAAATTGCAAATTTCAATTGAATTTTTCTTGTATTTAGAATTGGTTTTTCAAATATGATATATCTAATTTAAAAATATGATCAAAATAATTAGAGGTAAATAAGGAAGTTAGCGAATCACACAAGAACCAGAAGAAACACACATCATTTCAGAACTGAGCCAGAAGAGTCACACATACTTTCAGAACTTCTAAAGTAGATGTGGCCTGCAATATTTTTGTGTATTTTACTATACATACATCCATAATTGTGTGAAGACTAATTGTCACAAATTTGTGTATGTAAATTACAACTATATATGTATGTATATATATACACGACATATCACTAATAATAAAGAAGCTGTAATTTCTTCGCTGATAAACAGGCCACAGCCATACGGAGAAAAACCATTCTGTCGGCAACACTGGTCTACGATCTTCCTTCACTCTCTCGCTCTTGTTGCTGAAATTATTTTCATTTTACGGGCTCATTGCAGTGCCTATGAATGCGTATGTGTGTGTGCTTTGCCGCAGCTTTCTCTCACACTTCGATTACAGTTTTTCGTTGTTTTCAAAATTTTCAATATTTTGCTTTTCAGTTTATTGCCGGATTTGCAAGCGCGAGTGTGGCAAACCTTGTGCAGGATGGGAAGTGGAAAATCAAAAATTCATACAAAAGTTTAATAGTGTTTAAATGTCAAATTCAATTTATACGCGTGTGATTTTCAGATTTTGTAACACAGATTTGCGAAAATGTTTTTGTTGTTTCTGTGTTTATTACTAAGAATTATATTTAAATACACGCTGTGAGGGTATAAACATATTATTTAAATACTTTCGGTACACATGTGCAAAGAAAAAAGGAAATAGAAACAAAAGTGACAAACTTCTATAAATATACAGAAATTATTATAGATTATAATATATGTGGATGAAGCGTATATTTTGGTGTAAATACGCATAATTTTTTACGTGAAAGTGCATTTTTTTACACGCAAAATGTGAGTATCTTTTATGATTTTCTAAAGAATTTTCAATTGTTTTTTTTTATTTGAATATTAACCGTTATTTGGAGGCCATTAGCTGCGCATGACGCGGCACATGGGCAAGAGATGGTTTCTAGGCGATTGAACATAAATTTCATTTGTTGTTGGGAGACGGGATTCTCAGGGCTCTGAAGGGATTAGTTGGTGAAATATCGGGGGAGTGCATATTGTGAGGCGTCGTGGTTCAAAATACAAAAATCACCAACCTCCTTCATTGTATTATGGCATGGTAAAAGATTGGCCTGCAAATTGAACCACGTGAAGAAAGAACAGTTCTAAATCTCGGTCCATTTTCATAGTACAAGATTTGTTTAGGTTTTCCACTCGTTTCCAGTGCTTTTACATTCAATCGGATCTTTTACAATTAAGGAACGGTAAATATTGTAAAGCTGTCATGGCCAGTGTGGCCACTTTGCCGAAATTACAGTGTGGAGCCACTACATCTGCAGATGTAAAACATATCAATTGATATATATCGATTTTTTATATTTATTTATATGGACTCATCGACCTTTTTATTTGACATTTTCAGATTGCTTGATTTGTGAAACTCTGAATTTTCAATGCCCATTCTAGAAGTATTTTTTCCAAAGTACCTCGATATTAATAAAAGTTTTTAGTTATTGCTGCAGCCCAAAGAGGTCGTTTAAGGAGTGACCAACTAATTACATGTCTTTTATAAATACGGCGAAAATGGCACAGGTTTCCGGCATATACAAAAAATATAAGAAAGTTTAACATTCATTGATAGACTTCAGAAGGATTGCTTTGGAAATGACAAAGAAATAAGTTTATATGTAGATTAGATTTATTTAAGGATGTTATGCACCGGGACCTGAAATACCCCCTATTTATTTAAAAGATGAGGGTGGTCTCATTTATAGATATCACTAAGAATATGTTGTATAAATTATTAGATTTCGTAGGAAATCAATTTGCCTCTGAAAAATTAGTAGATAAAAGAAATCCACATTGGCACGATGAATATCTAAGGCTGAGATTGTTTCACGCTTCTGTTAAGCGATTTATATCGTCTTTTGAATTTATTGCATTCATAAACATCAAAAATCACATTAACTCCTAAGCCACCATTCTTTGTTTTTCCCTTACAATGTATCTACCAGAATTACTGTCAGTATTGGCACGCCTATTTTTGGTTTTGACTTGCCCACATCATATAAGCACTACAAGATCACAATAAAGCAGAGGCCGAATTCTCCACAAAACTACTCAGTTCATTTTCTTATCTCTATTAATTCATTAATAGCTTTTATCAAAATTAATTAACAGAGCAAAGCATTGCAACTGGCATGAGGAAGAGAGGGAGAAGAAAGTAGCAACACAGAACATCTGCAATGAACAAAAAAACGTACAAGACTCCATTTACAGCCATCGCGAAGAACAGTATCAACACCATCGCCAACCACACAAACCACCTCCAGCCACCATCATAATGGTTGCCGCTGTTAGGAGCTTAAGTTCGGGTCAATCGTGTGTGATAATGATTAACCTCATCCACTTCCATTCGCTCATCAACAGTTTTAATCGCATCATTATTGGCTGCGCTCGCTCGTTCGTTCGTGCTTGTTTCACTGCACTTCTCGGCTTATCACTTGTCGCGAATTTCTTGAAAACACTTCCATGCTGCAAATTTTGCATTGTTTTTGTTTTTCCTGGCAGTCGCAAATTGCTTACAGTGAACTGCAGCAACAAAAATTGTGGACTTTGGAAAAGCCAACATATTCCCAACAGCGTCAAGTTTATTTTTGCCTGTGGCCATAGAAAAGGAGCTAAGAGTCAGTTCAAACCCAATGTAGTACATGCATGTTCAACAACAACAACAACAACACTACAATACCATAACTGCATTCACACATACACTCACACACATAGAGACAAGTGCTGTTTTATTTTAGCACACATTTTTCAACTGCTAAAAAGTGTTTATTTTCGGATTTGCAGGAAATTTTTGGAGATGCCTGGTCTGTTTTTCTATTGAGACTACTTTATTTTTTACATTTTACAACGCATGGGTAGGGGTTTTTTCTGTGTAACTTCTCGGCGGACATCAAGAAGTGTGTGTTTGAGTGTGTGTATTTGTCTCTCTCGGTGGCCACCAGTGTTGTCACCTTACCACAATTGTAGCAGATCTAGCAGTATGTTGGGCCCATTAGAAATCTATCGCATTCGCCAACTGTAAACTATAAATTCTACTCTACCACTTTATTCTTTGCGGCATCTTTCCTTCTCTATCTAGAAAATGTTTATTTTCCTACAGCTCTTTCGAATTCACAATTCAATTAAAATTCAAAAAAATTTCATGTCAAAATTCAAATACTGCGTTTATGTGAGGCGTGGACAACCGGAGAAGACACACATTTTTGTTGGAATGCATAACACAGTTCTCGGTCTTTTATGAGAGAAAAATAATTAAGTTTATAGATGTATTCAGAAATAGTGTCGCCTTTCTTTTATCCCTCAATTTTTACATTCAGAGAAGATCAAACTGCGTCTATTTGCTTTCTACTTTTAATGAATTGGGCTCATTTTGGCCGTAAACACCTTATATGGTCACTCGAAAGTGGAGTGAAGAACACCGAATTTGTCGGCTCGGCTCCATTATTACCTGTGAAAACAGCGTACGAACGTGGATTGAAATGTTCTATTTTAAAGAATTGAGTCCACATTTAGGTGTAAACTTAACCAGAAATTACGGAGATTGATTCTGTTAAACAAACTTCCCGTGGAATTCAACTCCACTCTTCTTCAAAATATTATTATTATTATTATTACTAGAAAAACAATATCTTAATTATTATTTTACATTTAATTATTCATTAAATAACAATCAACTATTATAATTTAGAAAAAAAGGATCGCGCTATCTGGCAGGGCATTCAGATTGCAGGATTATATACGAGGGTTGTATTTATATAAATTAACTACATAGCATTCTTCGATGTATTTGTCGCCTTTCATAATATTTTCCTTGTTGACAATAACAAGCGCAGAGTTGTATGCTATAAATTTACCTGCCGTTGGGATTAAGTACTTCGGTGCAGTTATCTTAATAAAGTAGCAAGCGATAAATTTATGGCACTCATAAAAAGTACCATGCAAAAAATTTGTCTGCAGGTAGTTCACTAACTGGCAGATTTTCAGTGCTATTTTAAACTAGGTAAAGTTAAAATCTATACAAATATGAATATGGCATTTTAATCTATGTTTAAAGTACCAAATGAAAAGCATCCTGCAATAAATTGAATTGCGGTCATTAGAGAGTCTTATGCCATAAAGGTAAGATACCTCCATTTCGAGTTGTAGGGTTGTTATGGTGCCCTTTGGTAGGATTTGGTAAATTCGGCACTTAACCGCAGAGGTTTTTGCTGTCTCTTTGTTATCACTGCTCGGATATGTGGGCGTCAATAATGACATACACAAGTGGTGATAAAATGAACAGCTTAACGCCTGCCGCTCGTTACTTGTCACAGTTGCTTGCAACAAAATATATAACACAATCATGTTTAATTGTAGCTGAGCGCATGCGCGTGCGTTCGACCCAAATTGAACCGCTTCTGCAAGCCGTGCATATGCGTTTAGGCATAAATAGAAAATCCCCACACATAAAGGAAAACATAAACATAGGCTACAATAACAATAACAATAACAAAGTCATAAACAAAGCTGATGGAAACATCAGCAGTGGTGTTTCGTGTTGTCAGCTACAATTTCTGTCTTCAGTGCTTTACTACTCTGGATGCTGCTTTTGAAGTTCCTTCCCTTTTGTAGGTCATCAATCAGCACATGTTAGACATGATGAGGAGGGCTGCGCCTGTGTGAGTGTATGCAAGAGCGCGAGTGTATGAGTGTGATTCCCGCCATGCACACACTTGCTCAAAATGGCGATGCTGAAAAGTTCCATTCGTTACTTTAGTACTCGTACGATATTAAGTAACGAGTTGGGGGAAAGTACTCGTCGTTATATGACAAATGAACAATTTTTACGGTATTGCCACGAAATTTCCTGCAATTAACCAGTCGAATGCTACTTTTCAGAAATAAAATTACTAACATTAAGAAATTTAAGAGGGGAGGATTTAGGATGAATAAACAACATCAGCAATTAAAGTTTGAGTAGGGAAATAAACAAATTTCAGTATTGAAATAAACAAATTTCAGTAATGAAAATAACCAAATTTCAATAATGAAATAACTAAATCTCAGTAATGAAATAAACAAACTTCAGTAATGAAATAACTAAATCTCAGTAATGAAATAAACAAATTTCAGTATTAAAATAACCAAATTTCAGTAATGAAATAAACGAACTTCAGTAATGAAATAACAAAATCTCAGTTATGAAATAAATAAATTTCAGTAATGAAATAACTAAATCTCAGAGATTGCCCGATTTTTTGTATATTTTTTCAGTAATAAAATAACTAAATCTCAAAGATGGAATTGTTGACCAAGTTCATGCAATTGAAGAAGAACGTAATTTGATATTTTGTATACCACGAATTGAATTTAACTTGATTTCAGATATTCTGTAAAATTGAATGCATTACTTCACATTAAAGCTACCCATCTTTTAGTATTTTTTCCATTTTTGTATAATAAAAGTACGAAGAATTTACTTTGCCAATTGAGAAATGTGGCAATTATATCTGCAATTGAGTGCCTCAACTATAACAATTCCAATAATTGAGTAGCTGAAAGTAGTTCCCAGTAAGAAGACAATTGTGAGTAATCAAATGGCTGAATGTCACTGACGAGTCACTAAATTTAAATCAACTGAGCTGACACGATAATGTTGACATTTGACTTCGCTACAGGGTATTCCATATTGCAAAAAATCATAGCTCAGTTCGGAATATAAAGTCGGGTACGGGTACTGTAACTGTAAGTAACGAGTAGTAACCACAACTGAAAAGCGTAACGATCTTCGACATCACTAACTACGACACCACTGCTCAGACACCACTCGTCAGCCATGCATACACACCTACACACATGCTTGCATTTGTATGAGTTGGTATCGCTCTCCCTCCAATTGAATGTACTCGAAAATAAATCGAAAAACGGATGTTCCCGGCAATTTGGTTGCTTTTAAATTGGTTTAATTTGATTTATTGTTAGCTGCCCACCAAACGTTTCATATTTTATTTGAATTTGACCATTTTAGAGCATCATGTACGAAGTCTCTCAACTCCTCAGCGCCCATATGCAGACGCACATGCCTGGAACAAAGAGGCGATATTAAAGAAAATGCATGTATGGAAAAAGCAGGGGCACGCACGATGGTTTATGGGGCGCGTAGTGGTGTCCAATTCCCATTCACAAGTCCACATTTTTGTATACAATAATTTGTATTTGGTCTACGAAAACATGTGTTTGCAATTGGGGAGCAAGCAACTGGGACCGCAACGTCGATCCATGTAAAGGAACTAAGAACCTGGAATCACCATTGAATTGAAGACAAAGAGCAGGCCACCAATAAAACGCACTGAAACCTTAAAAAT
This sequence comes from Clusia tigrina, assembly GCA_920105625.2. Classification (NCBI taxonomy): domain Eukaryota; kingdom Metazoa; phylum Arthropoda; class Insecta; order Diptera; family Clusiidae; genus Clusia; species Clusia tigrina. Next base: position 198,637,558 of record OV050032.1, read on the forward strand.
AGAATACTCGAATATCACAATTGGAATATGGAGCAAATGGAATTACTCCAAAATATCTCCGACACGAATCTCCGTTCTTCATATTTACACGGAACGGATTTTCAAGATGAATAAACAACGAATGGATTGGTACCCAAGGCTAAAATATTGGAAAATCATATCGTTCGTAGAGAGGAATGACCGCCGCCACTTTGTATGGTGTTGTTCTTTAGCTCCCGAATCGAGGGGTCGTTACTCAATATAGACCCAGCCACAGAGCCATGAGGGAGAGAGAGAGAGAGTAAAGGTGTCAAATCAAGCAATCCTAGAGGTCAACAACCGTGGCCATTCAGGGAAATTCGTGATTTTGACCATCTGTCCGTCCGTCCAGACAGTGGAGTGGACTGATACCGAATTTTAAACTTACATTATAATTGAGATTTCATAGAAGCTGCTCGTTATTTGGTTTATTTTCACCCTTCACCCAAAGAATAGGTTTGTTTCTCTATTTCTAAAAGTGGAAAATTGAGATTTGCTCAGACACTCTCCCCAGGATATTGTTCACATAACGAGTAATCGTTATGGGAAGCGTTATATTATCCCAACCTATGTTAAGTTAGGTTAAACCGGTAGAACGAATGGACCACGCATAGACCTACTAGGTCCTTACTTATAACAAATGTATATGAACTCTCAATTTAAGTATCGTTGAGGTAAATACCTTTAAATTAGGAGGCATTTTTAGTGAATTTTAGAATTGGGGTTGCTCCCAATGGCGAAAACTCTTCTGGTCTTCCAAAGCAAGGAGATCCCAAGTGTTTTTTGTGGTTTTTTGAAATTGACGTACAGAAACATAGGAGGTATTCCAAGCTGTCCCTGACCCCTGACTCTGCATTTTTCTACACCCACACACATTGAGAGAAGAGATGGCATCATTTATGAATAACTCTCCTGTTCTTTATAATTCCCAGATGAAGACTTGACTTGTTTGTTAATGACTTAACTTATTGCTAATGACAATATTATTGACTTATTACTAATGACATCATTAAAGACTTCATTACTGAATTGTTACTAGTAACTTCATTAATGATTTATTAGTAAGGTCCTTTCATTGATGACTTCATTAATTACTTATAAGTAATGATCTCTCAGGGATGACCTTTCGTTAATGACTTGCTACTAATGACTTACTGATAGTTAATTCACTATTGACTAATTAGTAATGACTTGATTAATGACTTATTAGTAATGACTTATTAGTAATGATTTCATTAATGATTGATTAATAAGGGCCTTTCATTAATGACTTTGTATTTATGACTTATTAGTAATGACCTTTCATTAGTGACTTATTAGTAATGCTTTCATTAATTACTTATTAGTAATGACCTTTCATTAGTGACTTATTACCAATGACTTCATTAATGACTTATTACCAATGACTTCATTAATGATTTATTAATAAGGGCCTTTCATTAATGACTTTTTGCTTAGTGACTTATTAGTTATGACCTTTCATTAATTACTTATTAGTAATGCCTTCATTAATGACTTACTAGTAATGACTCCATTAATGATTTATTAAGAAGGGCCTTTCATTAATGACTTTTTGCTTAGTGACTTATTAGTTATGACCTTTCATTAATTACTTATTAGTAATGCCTTCATTAATGACTTACTAGTAATGACTTCATTAATGATTTATTAATAAGGGCCTTTCATTAATGTCTTTTTGCTTAGTGACTTATTAGTTATGACCTTTCATTAATTACTTATTAGTAATGCCTTCATTAATGACTTACTAGTAATGACTCCATTAATGATTGATTAAGAAGGGCCTTTCATTAATGACTTTTTGCTTAGTGACTTATTAGTTATGACCTTTCATTAATTACTTATTAGTAATGCCTTCATTAATGACTTACTAGTAATGACTCCATTAATGATTGATTAAGAAGGGCCTTTCATTAATGACTTTTTGCTTAGTGACTTATTAGTTATGACCTTTCATTAATTACTTATTAGTAATGCCTTCATTAATGACTTACTAGTAATGACTCCATTAATGATTGATTAAGAAGGGCCTTTCATTAATGACTTCTTCCCTCATGACCTTTCATTAATGCCTTATTACTTATGACTTATCTCTAATGACTTATCTCCAATGACTTATCACCAATGACTTTTAATCACTTTCGACATTTTCATACCATTTTAACGTTTATTCATGCTTATTTATGAATGACAAGAAGGTGCCTTCGTCACAATGCTATTTTATATAAGTTTCTATCAATGTTTTCTCTGTGGCAAATGTAAATATTTCTGCATTCATGTGTTTGGGTCTTTTAATTGGTTCTGGAATATAATATATATCATCTGACGATCCACCTACGGGTACCACCAAGTTCGACGCAGTTGTTGATCCCACATTAAAACAAACAAATACCAAATATTACTTCCTCCTCAATGAGACCTGAAAGTGCGCGTAGTTTTATCAATTCGAGCATCTTAAAAGAAAGCGATAATTGAAATGCTTTTAATACGTGATGCTGTTCCGTCCGTCTGCTTATTTAATTTCTGTTCTACGCGGAGTCCAACAGCGAAATGCGTACAATTTTTATACAAGCAGAGGATATAATTATCACTTTTATCTGGTGCCATGCGCTGCTCCAGATGGTAGACTGCCGCTGGTTGCCCGACCACGGCGTTTTCAGTTAACGGCCTTCAAATTGAACGAATCACAATTAAATGATCTCAATTCGTGCTTTTACTGGCACAGCTGTGTAGGACAGACAGTGTCCAGTGGCACTAATAGCGAATAATGATCAGGAGTTTGAACGTTTACGTCCACGTTTCCGACCGCTACGGTTCCAGCAAGAGTGGCATTTTTGCTGTGTCTCTTTTGTTACTGAAAATATTGACAATTTGCGTTAAGTTTAGTTAAGAAAAACTTTGTAATTTTAGTTAATAGACTTATTTCCGGAATGTGGTAACACCAGTTGCGTTTTATCCATCCCGGAAAATGTGTGGAAAGGAAGAGTCCAATAAACATAAAGTATGAGATCGGAAAGACGAACGCTTTTGGGGTCATATTTGAAACGAATTTTACCCCTGAAATTTCTTGGCAAATAGCGAATTTTACGAAAATTAGTTTCACTGCTAGTAAGTAGTTCGTTCACTGGATTGGATCAAGTGATACAAAAACCTTCGCTGGATTGTTTGACTTTAAATAATGTGGTTTAAACTAACAGCTCTTCACTTAAACTTTGTGATAAAGTGGAACATTTCGAGTCCTGCTTTCGAAGTCTGTCCAATACAGTCCAGAGTTGATGGATATCATGGGAGAAAGCATCATTTATGAATAGTTGTCCAAATCTCATGGTACGAGGGAAAGAGAATACAGCGATAGTGACTGTTCACTAACGATTTTTACCAAGGATTTATCAGTAATGACCTTTCAATAATCATATCTCACTAATGACTACTGACTTATCACTAATGACTACTGAATTATCACTAATGACTTGTGATTTATCACTAATGAGCTTTCAGTAATTACTTTTCACCAATGACTTCACTAATGACATTTCACTAATGACTTTTCCTTAATGATTACTTACGACTTATCACTAATGATTTCACGAATGACATTTCACTAATGACCTTTCTTTAATGACTTACGTCTTATCACTAATGACATTTCACTAATGTCTTTCTTTGATGATTTATGACTTATCACTAATGACTTTCTTTGATGATTTATGACTTATCACTAATGACTTCACGAATGACATTTCACTAATGACCTTTCTTTAATGACTTACGTCTTATCACTAATGACATTTCACTAATGTCTTTCTTTGATGATTTATGACTTATCACTAATGACTTTCTTTGATGATTTATGACTTATCACTATTGATTTCTTACTTATCACTAATGACCTTTCAGTAATTGTTTTTCACCAATGACTTCACTTATGAGTTTTCAATAATGACTTCAGACCATTGATATCACTAATGACATTTCACTAATAACTTTTCACTGGTGACTTCACTAATGACTTCTCTAATGACGTATGACTTATCAATAATGACTTACGACTTATCACTAATGACTTCACTAATGACATTTCACTAATGACTTTTCTTTAATGACTTATGACTTATCACTATTGACTTCTTACTTTTCACTAATGACTTCTCTAATGACATTTCAGTAATGACTTTTCTTTAATGACTTATGACTTATCACTATTGACTTCTTACTTATCACTAATGACTTACGACTTATCACTAATGATTTCTCTAATGACATATGACTTATCACTAATAACTCACGAACTATCACTAATGACTTACGACTTTTCACTAATGACTTCTGACTTATCACTAATGGTCTTTCAGTAATTGTTTTTCACCAATGACTTCACTAATGACTTTTCACTGATGACTTGTGACTCACCACTAATGACTTATTACTAATCACATAAACATTTAACGTCCATTCATGTTTAGTCCTGAATATTCAAAAAACCATTTCCTCACACTTTTGTAAAGAGGTTCGCTCATTTCCCATTTGACTCGCTCTGATCGACCAGATTCGAATGACACTTACGACGAGGGATGTATGATAAGTACCCGTGTTAGCCAGGAAAACGCTTTTTTGGATTCTTTTTATTTCTCAATACAGTCTCCTTTCAGCTCGACACATTTAGTCCAGCGATATTCTAACTTTCTCAAGCCATCCAAAATTATGATTTGAGGAGCTCCGCAAAATAGGCCTCTGTTTCGGCGCTGACTTCCTCGTTTGACGTGAATCGCTTTCCATCAGGCCATTTTTTCATGTTTGGAAACAAAAAGAAATCGCATGGGGCCAAATCTGGAGAATACGGTGGATGAGGCTGCAATTCGTAGCGTAGTTCGACCATTTTTGCTGTGGCGATTGCGGATTAGTGAGTTGGTGCGTTGTCATGGTGAAAGACCACTTTTTTCAACACCAAATGGTGCCGTTCTTCATCAATTCAGCATCGAATCGGTCTAATTAATCATCATAGAGCTGTCCCGTGATTGTCCGTCCCTTCTCCAAATAGTCGGTAAAGATGATGCCTTGCGAATCGCAAAAAACGGTGGCCGTGAGTTTTCCGGCCGATGGAAACCTTTTCGCCCTCTTTGGACCGGGTTCGCTGGGCGTGGAGTCCACTGTTTTGACTGTTCTTTCATATCTGGCGTGTGGTGATGGTTCTTTAATATCTCAAGAAAATGTTCGTCCGGTTCCTGTGATGACATTTCGGAAACTGACTTAATTTCTAGAAAACATTTGAATATATTCTGCAATGCAGAGCTTCGTTCCTGTTGCACCATCTTCTCCGATTCAATTCAGTTGAAAGCTATTCTGCTTCGCAGAGGTTGCAACACTGGGCAACAACGCAATGAAACGAAAGATTGTTTAGGTAGAGGAAAAGTCTCGAGTCCCGCGAGTCTGCTTCCACTAAAAGGCCAAGTCCACAATTTCCTTTCCTTTTAATTTTCGCAAACTAAGTTGAGCAAATTTTCAGCCGATGTTTAACTGAAACTTTTCCCCTTTCTCTCCAGCATTTACTATCAGAAGCTTCCTCGGACGATTTGCCTCCCGAATTGATACTATTGCGTGAAAAAATCACGGCTAGGAGCCAATTGGAGATTGCTCGCCTGGAGATAAAGCATGCGGAGGAGGTGAGTGAATTTTTAAGTTTTGAGTGAGTGAATTTATGAGTTTTGTTTCTTCCGCGTTCCGCAGATGTCACGACTCAAGCACGATTATGAACGCCAACTTCAGCGCAAGGCCAAGCGTCACACGGCCTTCGATTCGCTGCGCGCCGTAGCCAACCTCAACCTCAGCGACGATGACATGGTCGCTCACGACGGTAGTGGCTACCGGAAACTAACGCGCCTGCTGCGGCAACTGCTCGTCTTGCTGGCCAGGTATGTGGCCTTCCACCGCGATGATTTGAATGCATCCTTTGCCGACGAGTGCGAACGCCTCGCCGCCGCTAACAATTTGAATGCCGATGGCGACCTGCCTGAAAATGGCAATATGACCTTGAATATAAGCGCCAGCGTCTCATTCTGTTCGACCAAGTACGGGCATCTCATGCCGAATGTCCAGAGTTTGATTGAACTGGTGGAAGATCCCAGCCTTTTGGAGTACATGGAGCGTGCCAACCCCGATGGGGATGATAGCTTCGATTTACAGGAATGCCTCGAGCGTTTGAGCGCTGAAGCCGCTTACTTATTTAAGCTGTCGGAGAACTTGCCAAACCGCAAGGGGTTGGAAGGTCCTGTCGACGGCAGTGCACACAAAATGTTGAGCTTGACTGAAGGTGCAGCCGCAGATATGGAAACGCGATCGTTGTTCAATGATGACAAGCAGACGTCCAAGCATGCCTTTTTGCGCACCATGTCGCTGAATGAGCAATTATTCGGCGACAAATTGGCGGCCACGCAGCAGCAACTCAACTCGCTGCCGACCGACTTGAACAACATGCGCGCCGACTATGACGATTTGAATGATCAAATGGCCGAATTGCAAAGCAAACTGCTGCAGTCCGAATGCGATCGGCGCAAAATCCAGGAAGAACTGCAGCACACAATATCGCGCAACGACGAACTGGGCAAGGAGCTACTGGCGTTGCGCGAGCAGATGTCCTTGAATCAAACCGATTACGCTGAGGGCTACGGCATTGGGTCGCTCAACAAGACCCCCGAACGCAACACATCGGCCGGCGAGACGTCCTCGGACAGTTTCGTGCAGCTGCAGGAGAAGGCCCGCAACTTGCTCGCTCTGCCCGTCCTACAGCAGACCGACAAAGATGTCTCCTTGCTGCAAATTATTGAAGATTTCTGCCGCGAAGGCGACAAGATGATAGAGAATAGGAACAGGGACTATGAGGACATGCAGGCTCAGGTGAGACGGAGAGTTGTTGTTTTTTGTGGCTTCCTTCAAAAAATTTTTCAAATGTTTTGCTCCTCAGATTGATGCAGCTGACAAACAGTTGAAGGGGACGCGTCAATTTCTGGACGAGCAGGCTGCGGAACGCGAGCAGGAGCGGGACGAGTTTATGCGCGATATCGGCCGTCTAAAGACTGCTCTGCGTGAGAAGGAGAAGGAGTGCAGTGCACTACTGAAAACCTCTGAAGAGGTGAGTTTCAATGCAGTTGTGTACAGATTTCTGAAGTTGGCGACATCACTTTTGATTGCGATGGTGATGATCGTGTTTTTGGAGCATAGTGGCCCCCTACCAATGACCACTACTAATCTCACTACTAACACTTCATCTGTCAACCACATCTTTTAACCGTTTAACTTATTTTTCCTGTGATTAATATGTAATAAATATGGAATGTTGAATACTAACCTGGATATTAAATTTCTGTCTAATTCACTTACTAATCTTTTTGTGTTGGTGTATACTAACTTTTTGTGTTGGTGTAGCTGTAAAATCGGTTATCGTACATTATTATATTTGCCTAAATCTGGCGACAAATAGGGAAATGTTGAACCCAGGATGCAATCTTCGCGCATGGTTGAGTAGCATTCATTTATTTTTTACACTATTTTTAACTTAGAAATTTTTATTTTATTTATTAACATATTTTAACAACAATTTAACAATTAACTAACAACATTTATTTTGGAATGAACTTTCATACCTACTTTCTGCTTCTGTAGATGGTTTACCAAGATCTTCTAAGCTTTAAGAATCCGACTCCTGAGGGTCGCTGCCGGCCACAGTTGAGCACGAGTACTTCCGGTTTGAATCTTGTGCGACATCAAAGTGGGCCTCGACAGTTATTTGGACAAGTCGCAGAAAATTCCTCGATTCCGAAACTGGTCACTTGTGTGCGTGTAAACAAGGAAATCAGAAACTCAAGAAATCTCGCGAAAATGGACAAATCGTCAAAATGGAACCTCAACAGTTCCATCGACTATTTGCATGATTATGAATGCACTCGGCAGACGAATAAGTAATTCAAAATTAAAAAGAACTGTTCTCAGAGGGAGTTCCAACTACTTCCGCTATCCAAATAGTTGAAGAGCTTCATTTAGATTGGAACTTTGCTTCACCGGTCAGTCGAGCATTTTGAGGTCGCTTTTATGATATCTGTAAAAACGTTTCGATCAGGTCCGTTCCTACGTTGGTGTGGGTTGGCACTTTGTTCGCTTTTGGTACTGAAAAGCATGCCAAACCATTCACCCAACTACCTCCAACCATTTGTTTGGCACACTCCGCTCCGCCCTCATTGTTTATCTGGGAAGTGGGTGTCGTGAATAGCTTCCTCACATTGCGCAAATGGTGATTAACTTTCAGTTCTCACATGAAGCGATAAAACAAAATAAGCACACGGGGGGAGGGGAGGTCGGCTAAAGCATATTAGGTAAACAATCGGTAGCTTCGCACAGCCAGACGTCGGAATAGCATCATGAAGATGATTTCAGAAGGAAGGGGGGGGGGGACGTGCCTATCTTTTATCCAGTTCAAGGCTGAAACTCTCGACCGAGCTTTTCAAAATATCAAAACTCATTTATTTGTTATTTTTGGATTGATTTGGATGGGCGTGGCCATGGCATCTCTGGGAACTTTGTAGTTTTTTGTAGCTCATTTGTTTTTATTGTGAATGATATTTTATTTATTTGGAATTTTTTTTTTTTTTTTTAGATTTAGTTTTTGTTCTTACGAAAACAATTTTTTTTTGTTTTTTGCTGAATTTATGTTTTTTTATTGTAACTATTTTTAACTCAAGTTTATATGCAAATAGAATATTTGTGGAGATGGATTTAAAGGATTGAACAATTAATATCCTGGAACGGAAATAAATGCACAAAAATTAACACTGAAAACTGAAGAATTGTGAAATAAAATAAACAGTAATTATATATTAAAATATAAAAAAAATTCAAAAAATATTTTAAAAAATTATAAATAAATATAAAGTAATATTTTTAAAAAATTTATAAAAGATAAATTAAAATTATAATAAAAAATTAATTTAAAGGATACTTTTAAAAATATATAACATAAAAAATATAATTAAAGTTGTAAAAAGATTCAAATTAAAATTAAATTAAATTAAATTAAAAAAATAAAAAAATTAAAGGATACTTAAAAAAATATTAAAAAATTATATAAAATATATAATAATTATAAAATACAAATTAAATTATAAAAAATAAAATATAATAAAATAAAAAGAATAAAAAAGGATACTTAAAAATATTTAAAAAAAATATATAAAATATAAAAAAAATGAGGAAATACAAATAAAATAAAAAATTCTAATTAAGGGATACTTAAAAAATATTTAAAAAATATATATACATATTTAAAAATCTATAAAACATAAAAAATTATAAAATATAAATAAATTTATAAATATATAATAAAAAATTATATAAAAAATAATAAAAAATGTTGGTTTAAACTCATTTATTAGACTCACTTAGAAATATACAATGATAATTGACATTTACAAAGCAGCAGAGCTGCATAAATTTAGTAGAGTACTAAATTTACAGTGATGTAAAGTGCAGGACAAATGTCAGACGTGGGTATTACTCATTCAATCTCAACAAAAAAAACATTTATAACAAAAAATAAATAATAACTAAATATAAATTAAAATTAAATATAAAAATAAATAAAAGTAAAACTGAAACTAAAAGTTCAAAATAAAATAAAAAGGAACTGGAAAAAAATGATTACTAAAAATATTCTAATATTAAAAGAAAAATTGTCAGACAAAAAAATACAAACTAAAAAAGTAAACGAAATTTGGAAAAAAGAAAATTCAAGTATTAAAAAAAGAAAATTATAAAAATTAAATACACAAATTTTAATAAGATAAAAAAATTATAAAAATTACAAAGAAAAGAAGAAATCAGGGAAAAAATAAAAATAACGTATTTAAAATATGAACCAGAATTATAATAAAAAATAAAACTAACAAAAAATATAAAAAAATATATAAAAAGTTAATAATAGTAAAATAAATTATAACAAAAAATAAAACAAACAAAAAAAAAATATAAAAAAATTAATATGTAATAAAAAATAGATTATATCAAAAAATAACACAAACAAAAAAAAAATATAAAAAATTAATAATAAAAAATAGATTATATCAAAAAATAACACAAAAAAATGTATATTAAAAATTTTTACAAAATTATAACAAAAAATAAAACTTAAGAATTATAATAAAAATATATAAAAAATAAAAATAATTAATAACAAAAATAAATTATAACTAAATATGAAAATAAATAAAAGCAAAAATTATTTACATATTATTAATAAAAAATATAAATTATAACAAAAAAAAATATATAAAAAAATAATAATATAAAAAATAAATTATAACAAAAAATAAAACTTATAAAAATAAGAATTAAAACAAAAAATAATATAATATATATAAAAAAAAATATATATAAAAAACTAATAATATAAAAAATAAATTATAACAAAAGAAAGCAAGAAACTATATACAAAATTAATAATATAAAAAATTATAACAAAAAATAAAGTAAAAAAATATATAAAAAATTAATAATATACAAAAGAAATTATAACAAAAAATAAAACTTATAAAAAATAAGAATTTAAACAAAAAATAAAACAAAAAAAAATAAAAAAAATTTATAAAAAATAAGAATTATCAGAAAAAATAAAAAAATATATATAAAAAATTAATGATAAATTAATAATAAAACAAATAAATTAAAATAAATAAACTAAAAAAACAGAAAATAAAACAAAAAATAAATAAAAAATAGATTAAAAATAAAATCAATTATAACAAAAAATAAAACAAAAAATATTTTATTAATTTATTTTTGTTATTTTATTTTACTTTATAAAATAACGAGTTGTAATAATAAAGTTGTAAACTAGCAGCACTAGCGACAAAGGCCATCAGCTGAACAAAAAATATATAAAATATAGATACTAAAAAAAAATAAATTATAACAAAAAAAAATTAATAATATAAAGAATAAATTATAACAAAATAAAGCAAAAAACTATATAAAAAATTAATAATATAAAAAATTATTACAAAAAATAAAGCAAAAAATATATAAAAAACTAATAATATGAAAAATAAATTATAACAAAAAATAAAACTTATAAAAAATAAGAATTAAAACAAAAAATAATATAATTTATATTACAAAAAAATATATAAAAAAACTAATAATATAAAAAATAAATTATAACAAAAAAAAAAACAAAAATATATAAAAAAATTGATAATAAAAAGAATAAATTACAACAAAAAATAAAACTTTTAAAAAATAAGAATTATAACAGAAAAAAAACAAAAACTATATAAAAAATTAATAATATAAAAAATAAATTATAACAACAAATAAAACAAAAAAAATATATATAAAAAATTAATAATATAAAAAATAAATTATAACAAAATAAAGCAAAAAACTATATAAAAAATTAATAATATAAAAATAAATTATAACAAAAAATAAAACAAACAAAAAAAAAATATAAAAAATTAATATTATAAAAATAAATTATAACAAAATAAAGTAAAAAAACTATATAAAAAATTAATAATAAAAAAGAATACAAAAAATAATCTAAAAAAATAATAAAAAAAAAATTATAACAAAAAATAAAACAAAAAAAATATATAAAAAAATTAATAATAAAAAAAATAAATAATAACAAAAATAAAACATAAAATATATAAAAACTTGATAATAAAAAAAAATTATAACGAAAAATAAAACAAAAAATATATAAAAAATTGATAATAAAAAAAAAATTATTTATAACAAAAAAAAAAAAAATGTATAAAAAATTGATAATAAAAAGAATAAATTATAACAAAAAATAAAACAAAAGATATATAAAAAATTGATAATAAAAAAAAAATTAATTATAACAAAAATTAAAACAAAAGATATATAAAAAATTGATAATAAAAAGAATAAATTATAACAAAAAATAAAACCTTTTAAAAAATAAGAATTATAACAGAAAAAAAACAAAAAAGCACACAAAAAATATAATGAAATATTAATAAAAAAGTAATAATTTAAAACAAATAAAAAAAAAAATTATCACAAAAACTAAACAATAAATTAAAGCAAAATATAAAAAGAAGTGAAAGTAAAATGAATTAAAATAGTTTTTTAAGCTAAAATGGTGGAAAGTCTCAGTTGATCAAATATATATATATATATATATATATATATATATATATATACATATATATATATATATTAATTTCGCAAATATTATTTATTCCAATTTCGAATTTAGTTGGAGCAGTTTGAGTTCCAGATACGCGATATCACCGGACAACTCAACGAGGCGAATGCGAAGCGCGAAAAGTTCGAGATCGAATTGAAGGCTTCAATCGATAAGATTTTCGTGCTGCGCGAGATCATCTCCGAGCTGGAGACTCAGGTGGAGACCAAGGCGCTCAATGAGCACGTGCTGGGCGAGAAGGTGAAAGTGAGTACACAAACGACGCACAAATTCGATACAAGCATTTCAAATTAAACGTTCCCGTTTTGTTTTTAGCAATTGGAAGACTTCATCAATACACAAACCCACTCCAATGACGCGTTGCAGCAGCAAGTTGGCAGCTTGAAGACCGAAATTGTTGAGGGCTACCAAACACGCATACAGCTCTTGGAAGAGAAGATACAAAACATGCGTCCGCCAGCAGAGCAGAGCATGGTGCTGGATCAAGTGGCGGAGCAGGTAAAACCAGCCTTGAGCTTATTTTATAATTGGGTTTCTTAAGCATCGGAAAGATCCTCGTTTAATGTTGTGGAAGTATCCAGAAATTGTTTCGAAACTGAGTCGGTTTTATGCACCGTAGTTTGCTCTTTACTTCAGCCCTTCAATCACCTCCACGAGCAATTGCCGAGAAATATTGCTCACAAAGTGAATTTGAAATTCATACCATGGCACAAGTTGGTTTCATCCTCATCCTGCCCATCGCCGTCTCTCATGCACTTGCCACTTGTTTGATTGCTATCCGTCAGTCATAATTGTGATTGCCTAAGCTGGGAATCTGAGTTATTATGATGCCGCTCTTCATTTTCCTCTCCGCTGTGGCCTCGTTCGCCGCATCAAAACGCAACCTTTGTTCACACAAGTTGACCACAATCACCACACTCGCCTTCTCCAGCTCCGCTGCCACCATCCACGGACCAAAAAAACGCTGTGCAGATTCCAAAATGCAAATCGTTCCTAATTGAATTAAATGCTGACACTATTTTATTTCAGATTTCCCATGAATTCAGCTTATATCTATTTTTACCGTTACGAGCTGCTTCCTAGAATTTCCCCAATTGAATGCAATACGCGAATTATTTAATTCACGTTCCAATTTTCTGATGCACCACTGCACACTTTTAATCTCGAGCCCCGAGTTGGGTGTGACAAAAAAAAAAATTGCCTCTAATCGTGAGAAAATCCAAAGTCCAAGCGATGAACTTGGCAGCTTTTGAGTATCCCAGTAGAGCGAACATCCAAATATGGCATTGTCTGCGGGCTTATTCCTCCGCGATTGTTTACTTGAGAAGGGACATTTGTCGTCAGTCATCAGTCATCAGTCATCAGTCATCATCAATCATCAATCATCAATCAATCATCTTTCCAACAAGTGTGGACTTTGGGAGTTGGTTGTAACTAAAGTCCTGAATCGAATATGGACAATGCATCGAAATGGTACGAACGAGTGGATAGAGCGAGCATAGTCTGAGACTTATCAATGGGATTGTGTGGGTCCGTCGCGATAGAACAAAATTTGAGGGGCACAATAGATCGAAATGTCGCGGTGCTTAAATCCCCTACACACAATAGAACAACATTTGATCAGGACCAGAAGAACATTCAATAAGCACAGTGCAATAAGACACCTGTCTCTGGGACTCACTCACTCTAAAGTGTCCAAAACCATTGCAAATGAAAAGTTATTACTAGAGACGTACTGTTACACATAAATTAGTTGTGCTAATGGTTCGATCACTGGATTGATTGGGTCAAGTGACACAAAACTCTCGTTTGCTGAGTTAGTTTTAAAGCAGTTTAACTTATAAACAACATCTGAACAAGCTTAATTATCACTTCTATAACTCTCTTATCACTTCGGGCCAAATGTCACAACCGATTTCCTATGCTTACCCTTATGCTTACCCTTTAAGTTGCCATCGAGTTGTTAAATTTTTCGCTTCTACAGCTCTCTTATCACTTCGGGCCAAATGTTACGACCGATTTCTTATTCTTACCCATTTCAATTGCCATCGAGTTCATTCCTACACACTCCAGAATCATTCCTACACACTCCAGAATCATTCCTACACACTCCAGAATCATTCCTACAGACTCCAGAATCATTCCTACACACTCCAGAATCATTCCTACACACTCCAGAATCATTCCTACACACTCCAGAATCATTCCTACACACACACAAGAATCACCCTTCTTCATGACTGGTTGTGTTTCTCCTTCGCTGTCTGCCTTTTGTGTCATTATTGGACTCATTTTTATAGCTTTATAACTTCTATACGTATCTAGTCGTACAGTTATCGTATATATACAAAATTCATGAGGCTACAATTATGCTAATGAGGGCACTTCGTCGTTTATATAAAATCTAAAATACCCTTTTAAGGACATTCTTTATATTAATTTAACTAATTTATTATTTCCCCTCTTCTCTTTGTTCCTGAATATTCCAGCTGCGCGACATTGAGAACACCCTGGACCAGAAAACCAAAGCTCTGGAATCCTTGCATCATTCGGTGTCCTCGAATTCATGCAGCGCCACGGAGGATATTTCTGCGCATGGCACACGCCCCACCAACTCGTTGCCCACGGCCATTATGGCCTCACCACCACAAGGATCTCCCGTTCATCCATCGCCGCGACAGCACTCCTTCACCATGGATTGTGTGCAGCGCATTATCGATCAGATGGCCAAGCATACACGCGCCGAGGAGGCGGCCGTCAAGCGAATAAATGATCTTCAGATGCAATCGAAAAATATGAGGTCCTCTTTGGTGGTGAGTTCAGTGCGAGATGGAGCAATTTTCTAATTTCAATCTAAGATAAGTAACTGTGTAAACTTGTGATGACTGGATAAGTTGGAAAGGCTCCTGAAACCCTAATCTAGTAGGAGAATTTTCACCATTTGTAGTTTGTCTGTGTTCAGTATGAGATGAGTCGAACAAGTGAATTGAAGAAGGTTCGGTGACTCCGGATCTCGACTGATGTATCGTGTGTGTCCGTCCAGTTTCCGAGGCCACCTGACTAGTTTCATTTTAGGTATTCTTGACTGGTACAACATCGCTCTTCCAGTAACATCACAGCAATTGTGGAAACGAAACTCAACACTGGAATTCTACCATAATAATCGATATTATCCAATTCTCCCGGTGTTTGGGTCATATTAGTGCTTCCCTAACATTCACTGGACATAGGTAGGTAGGTAGGTAGGAGTGGCAGTCTTTGATGTTTCTTATCTTTTGCCCCCCTTCGTCTCCTTGCTGCCTCCTATCTTCTTTGTGTCTCTTGTTGTTGACCTCTGTTATTGACGAATCTTCTGGTCTTGGTATTGCTCTCTTATGGGTGCGTCTTCTCTTCTTTTGGTGGCTCTGTTGCCAAAGTTTTTGTCTTCATCGAGTTTGCTTCTGTTTTGATTGCGAATAATTTCATCCGGGCTATGAAATTCTTCGCAATCCGGTTATTATCCCACTGAAGACGAATGTATTCCTTCCGCTTCTTCTGATGTGTTCCCGGGCTTTACTCCTAATATGTGCGTGAAATCTTTTTTCTATACCATTTGTCGGTGGAGTCCATATTGGCTCATTCTCCTGGGTAGGTCGTTTGCTGGGTCCTGGCCAGGTACAGATACTGACACGACAGATAGGGAAGGAATGCGAGTGGGATGGAAACTGTTTTCTTTAGAGGTTCACTTATAAATACGTGTGTTTCGATGATGTGCCCCGATTCTGCTCTGTGCCTCTGTTCTGCTCTGTGCCTCTGTTCTGCTCTGTGCCCCTTTTCTTCTCAGTGCCCCTTTTCTGTTCTGTGCCTCTATTCTGCTCTTTATCCCTGTTCTCCTCTGTTCCCCTTTTCTTCTCTTTGCCCCTGTTCTCCACTGTTCCCCTGTTCTGCTCTGTGCTTCTGTTCTGTTGTGTACCCCTTTTCTGTTCCGTGCCTCTGTTCTGCTCTTTATCCCTGTTCTCCTGTGTTCCCCTTTTCTTCTCTGTGTCCCTTTTCTGCTCTGTGCCTCTTTTCTGCTCTGTGCCTCTATTCTGCTCTTTATCCCTGTTCTCCTGTGTTCCCCTTTTCTTCTCTTTGCCCCTGTTCTGTTCTCCTCTGTTCCCCTTTTCTTCTCTTTGCCCCTGTTCTCCACTGTTCCCCTATTCTGCTCTGTGCCTCTATTCTGCTCTTTATCCCTGTTCTCCTGCGTTCCCCTTTTCTTCTCTGTGTCCCTTTTCTGCTCTGTGCCTCTTTTCTGCTCTGTACCCTTTTCTGTGCTCCTTTTCTGTTTTGAGCCCCTGTTCTCCTCTGTGTCCCTGTTTTGATCTGTACCCCTTTTCTGTTCTTCGCCGCTGTTCTGTTCTGTGCCCCTGTTTTGTTCTGTGCCTCTGTTCTGCTCTTTATCCCTGTTCTCCTGTGTTCCCCTTTTCTTCTCTGTGTCCCTTTTCTGATCTGTGCCTCTATTCTGCTCTTTATCCCTGTTCTCCTCTGTTCCCCTTTTCTTCTCTTTCCCCTGTTCTCCACTGTTCCCCTGTTCTGCTCTGTTCCCCTTTTCTTCTCTTTGCCCCTGTTCTCCACTGTTCCCCTTTTCTGCTCTTTATCCCTGTTTCCTGTGTTCCCCTCTTCTGCTCTGTGCCTCTGTTCTGTTCTCCTCTGTTCCCCTTTTCTTCTCTGTGCCCCTTTCCTGCTCTGTGCCTCTGTTCTGCTCTTTATCCCTGTTCTCCTGTGTTCCCCTTTTCTGCTCTGTGCCTCTGTTTTGTTCTCCTCTGTTCCCCTTTTCTTCTCTTTGCCCCTGTTCTCCACTGTTCCCCTGTTCTGCTCTGTGCCTCTGTTCTGTTCTGATCTGTGCCCGTTTTCTTCTCTGTGTCCCTGTTTTGTTCTGTGCCTCTGTTCTGCTCTTTATCCCTGTTCTCCTCTGTTCCCCTTTTCTTCTCTGTACCCCTTTTCTGCTCTGTGCCTCTGTTCTGCTCTTTATCCCTGTTCTCCTGTGTTCCCCTCTTCTGCTCTGTGCCTCTGTTCTGTTCTCCTCTGTTCCCCTTTTCTTCTCTGTGCCCCTTTTCTGCTCTGTGCCTCTGTTCTGCTCTTTATCCCTGTTCTCCTGTGTTCCCCTTTTCTGCTCTGTGCCTCTGTTTTGTTCTCCTCTGTTCCCCTTTTCTTCTCTTTGCCCCTGTTCTCCACTGTTCCCCTGTTCTGCTCTGTGCCTCTGTTCTGTTCTGATCTGTGCCCGTTTTCTTCTCTGTGTCCCTGTTTTGTTCTGTGCCTCTGTTCTGCTCTTTATCCCTGTTCTCCTCTGTTCCCCTTTTCTTCTCTGTACCCCTTTTCTGCTCTGTGCCTCTGTTCTGCTCTTTATCCCTGTTCTCCTGTGTTCCCCTTTTCTGCTCTATGCCTCTGTTCTGTTCTCCTCTGTTCCCCTTTTCTTCTCTTTGCCCCTGTTCTCCACTGTTCCCCTGTTCTCCTCTGTGCTTCTGTTCTGTTCTGATCTGTGCCCCTTTTCTGCTCTTTACAAGAAATGAGCGGTCGGCAACATCACACAGATCTGGTATGGCATCAATCAACATGGCCATATGAGGAAGGTGGACGTAACTCAGAGAGCGCAAATGCCGACCTGGTTTGTGTAGTAAATTTCGTGTCTTTGTTGTTGCAGCAACCGTTCATTTGTGACGCAGACGACGCGAATCGAGTGCCGACGTACAACCAGAATGAGATCCGCATTCAGCTTGCCTCCACCTCTCTGCTTACGTCATGATCTGGCAGCAGTGGGGTGATTTGCAATTACCGCTCTCTCTTGCTCTCTCTCGCTCTCTCTCGCTCTTGCTCGCTCTTTCTCTGTGACTGTTTGGGTTCATCTGTTGGTGCGGCCGCCTCATCCGTGGCCACTGCGCCATGGACGCCTCATTTCAGTCTTGGCGCTGTGGCCATAAATACGCATTTCTGTGTTGTTTGTGGTGTTCGAATTTTTCAAGAATTGGAATTGAATGAAAGTGATTTTGTTGTTAGTGTTTGTTCGTTGTTGTTGGTGGTGGTGGTGGTGTTGTTGTTGTTGTTGTTGTTCATTTAATTTGCTCAATTTGTGTTCGTGCGCGTTTGAATGAACGAATTTTATTTGTCATTTTCAATTAATTTATGAATAAGTTGTCGGTTTTTTTTTGCCGTTTTGATTTGAAAATGCTGCAACAACCTTGCAAAAGTGTCATAAACACTCCGCACAATTTGCCACCGTTCGAGGTGAGTGCTGAAAATTCTAACAAACAGTTGTTCAAGATTTCGAGGAACTCTCCATGAATTAATATAAATAAATGCATTTTTTTCTGCCTTATTCGGAGAAGTACCCTACATTATGCAAGTGTGGAGTGGGGTGCTTTTTTGGGTTCTTTTTTGGCTGAAAAGTGTTTCGTATAATATGTGGGAACACTGGTTCTTCCGTGCTTATCCTGGAGGTCTGTTACTGTCTCCCGCCAACTCGTTTAAAATCGTCTTCATTGTCATCGTAGGTAGGTGGGGTACGATGGCAGCAAGAGGAAGCTCACCTAGGCCAGGAATGGGCTCGTTGTGGTTCCACAGAGACATGGGTCCCTTAAATTGACACATCCCCCTGGGACTGAATGAGGAACCAGTACGATCACAAAATTCATAATCTGCGAGTCATCTCTCAACTCGAGCCTGCGTTTCCCTCCCACATCAGGAACATTCCAAACGTTAAAAAGGATTCTATTGAGAGTGTTAACTCCCTAGATTTGGGACGTTTTGTTTGCTACCAGTGTTTGCTTTGACGTGGTACGTATGTGGATTGTAAGAATACATAAGAAGATAGTTCTGATCTTATAATTGCTATTGGGGTCCCGAATTTGATTGTCTTGCGCTGGACCCACTTAAATCAATTATAAAATATTCACTATACGAGTACATTCACTATATATAACAATTCCGCCTCTCACAGTCCTTGAAGAAGTCCATCCACCATCTACGATATTACGTAAATATTTCAAATGTATTTTGGAGATCCCTCTAGAAGAGGTCGCACAACTAGGGATAGCTTCTCTCTTAAGATTTGCTAAGGACTGGAAGAGGTCGCACAACTAGGGATAGCTTCTCTCTTAAGATTTGCTAAGGACTGGAAGAGGTCGCACAACTAGGGATAGCTTCTCTCTTAAGATTTGCTAAGAGCGTCTCCCTGTTCAACGATTCATAGTACAGCTCTTAAATCGATATCCATCTGGCGCCGCAAAGGACTTTGTATGTCTATGTGTGGCCTTAACGGCCGGCTAGTCTAACCTAACCTAACCTAACCTAATCTAAACTAACCTTGGAGATCCCTCAATTGGTAACTAACTATATTGTTCTTTTTTCGATTCCAATTAGAGTACTATCCTGGGAGTACCTGTGCGGGTACTTACGATCGAAACCATTACGTGTACTTAGAATCGGAACTATTACGTGTACTTAGAATCGGAACTATTACGGGTACTTAGAATCGGAACCATTACGGGTACTTAGGATAGGAACCATTGCGGGTACTTAGGATAGGAACCATTGCGGGTACTTAGAATCGGAACTATTACGGGTACTTAGGATCGAAAACATTACAGCTACTTAGGATAGGAACACATGCATCTACATTGAATATATCGGTTCGGATTAGTAACCAAATTTCTTCAAATCAAGAATTGCTGTTTCCCTATTTTGCATTCTCATCCTTTGATCCTCTTTCTTTTTGTTCTGATGAGATTTTTGTGGTGCAATTCGATTTTTCCTCCCAAGTCTCGTTTCCGGACTTTTTAGGCTGGTTGCAAATACAGTTTATTCATTTTTGACTGGTGACACGCCTTTTCTTGAACAGAAGCAGAGCGTTAACTTAATTGTATCCCACTACTAACAGTTCTGAACCTGGACCTCCACTCACTGATCTAACAGGGTCAAGGAATCTATTAAATTTCTTTACTTTATTCTTGGATCTTCGTGTACCTTTTATTTGGGTTGACCAGGAGGAAAAAGCCTCCGATATCAGCAGGGCCACAAAATAAGAGAAGTAAAAATTGTTCCAGCTTTTTAAGTGCCGCTATTTTAGACCAGTGAAAGCGAAACCTATTTCCGAGGGTAAAAATTGCCTGAAGAACCCATTTGATAATTACCTTCATAAGTTCAAAAGCTTCCGATAAGATGGTGGCACACCACCTGGCTTTGAATGATCAACATTCGTTTGTGATACCACGTGTGGTGCTTCTGTTTGCAAAACACATCCTCGTCTGTTCTGGTACTTCTGAATCCTCTATATTATATTTATATATTCTCAGAATGCATTTAAGTACTTTCCATCAGTTTCGAACGGTCTCTAATCCGTTTAGTTCTTCGTTTGTTTTCTTTTTACGTTTTGCGTTCTTTGATTTTTGAGGCTTCTCTTTTGGCCTCTGACCCACTGGAACGTCGGGAACATCGTGAACATTGAAGCCCAAAAGCACCTTCGCAGAATTGTTTGATTTGCTATGGAGCGTACCAAAAGGAAGTCTTCGTCTTCCCATGTCTGGAGTGGTGGAATTGCAATCGATGGCAATGGAAGATGGTATGGTATGGCGTGTCGTTTAGATACACTGGCCATGGCTTCGCTGTGTAGTGTGTGTTCCAAGTAGTACTGTTGGTCCAAATATCGAGAAAATTTTTTCTTAAATTTTGAGTCGCATGCGGTTCCTCACCAACTGAGGATCGTTTTGCCATAAACGAGTAACTTAATATGAAAGTCAAATGGTGCGGAGTCACACCCTCTTTGCCCACCAATTAATGTCAACGTCACTGTTTCGTTGAATTATTCATTGAAGGAGCTTTTCATAGATTGGATTTTTCACTTTTCAGAGACTTTTCATTGACTTTTAAAAGACTTCACTTTTCAGAAACTCTTCATTCTTCTTGGACTCCTCAGTTTCCATACACTTCCGTTTTCATAGACTCTTCAGCTTTCATAGACTCTTCATTCTTCTTGGACTCTTCAGTTTTCATAGACTTCAGTTTTCAAAGACTTCAGTTTTCAGAGACTCTTCATTCTTCTTGGACTCTTCAATTTTCATAGACTTCAGCTTTCATAGACTCTTCATTCTTCTTGGACTCTTCAGTTTTCATAGACTCTTCATCTTTCATAGTCTCTTCACTTTTCATAGACTCTTCAGCTTTCATAGACTCTTCAGCTTTCATGGATTCTTCAGCTTTCATAGACGCTTCAGTTTTCAGAGACTCTTCATTTTTCATAGACTCTTCAGTTTTCATAGACTCTTCAGCTTTCACAGATTCTTCAGCTTTTATAGATTCTTCATCTTTCATAGACTCTTCATCTTTCATAGACTCTTCATTCTTCTTGGACTCTTCAGCTTTCATAGACTCTTCAGCTTTCATAGATTCTTCATCTTTCATAGACTCTTCATTCTTCTTGGACTCTTCAGCTTTCATAGACTCTTCAGCTTTCATAGACTCTTCATTCTTCTTGGACTCTTCAATTTTCATAGACTTCAGCTTTCATAGACTCTTCAGCTTTCATAGACTCTTCATTTTTCTTGGACTCTTCAATTTTCATAGACTTCAGCTTTCATAGACTCTTCAGCTTTCATAGACTCTTCATTCTTCTTGGACTCTTCAATTTTCATAGACTTCAGCTTTCATAGCCTCTTCAGCTTTCATAGACTCTTCATTTTTCTTGGACTCTTCAATTTTCATAGACTTCAGTTTTCATAGACTCTTCATCTTTCATAGACTCTTCATTCTTCTTGGACTCTTCAGCTTTCATAGACTCTTCAGCTTTCATAGACTCTTCATTTTTCTTGGACTCTTCAATTTTCATAGACTTCAGTTTTCATAGACTCTTCATCTTTCATAGACTCTTCTTTCTTCTTGGACTCTTCAGCTTTCATAGACTCTTCATCTTTCATAGACTCTTCATTCTTCTTGGACTCTTCAGCTTTCATAGACTCTTCAGCTTTCATAGACGCTTCAGTTTTCAGAGACTTCATTTTTCATAGACTCTTCAGTTTTCATAGACTCTTCAGCTTTCACAGATTCTTCAGCTTTTATAGATTCTTCATCTTTCATAGACTCTTCATCTTTCATAGACTCTTCATTCTTCTTGGACTCTTCAGCTTTCATAGACTCTTCAGCTTTCATAGATTCTTCATCTTTCATAGACTCTTCATCTTTCATAGACTCTTCATTCTTCTTGGACTCTTCAGTTTTCATAGAATCTTCATTCTCCTTGGACTCTTCAGCTTTCATAGACTCTTCGTTCTTCTTGGACTCTTCAGCTTTCATAGACCCTTCATTCTTCATAGACTCTTCAGTTTTCCAGACGTCCCGGGGTCTGTGTGTAAAATCATATTTTTGTAGGTCCATACGGGGAAATTGGTGGTTAAAAAAAACGCTCTTCGCCGTTTCACACCTCTGCAACCGTTCTTGGCTTTCCTTGGTATCCACCATGTAGATCCCACAGTCCCCACCTAACAATAGCTTTTTCCAAGGGTAAAAGACATCCCCAATATATCTTTCAGATTGTTTTCAGTGGCGCTTTGTTGAACTTTTGTGGGTGAATGTGATTTGCTAGCATCGTACAGTACGTGAACTGCAAATGATTCCCCGGTGTTGTTGGACTTCACACCGTCCATCATCCTTAATAACATGGTAAACCCCACTGCATACTTATGTCGTCATAGGTATCCAAAAGGAAGAGTCCATTGTACACCTGTTGCACATGCACATGTCCAGCGTTGTTCAGAAGGAGGCGCACTCTCCTGGGCGACCACTTTCTGGGCTCTTTGGGAGATATTTCAAATAAAAGGATTAGCTCCATCGACTGCTTCATTAAAAACTCCAAATGGCTGGACCTTTGAAAGGGACGGGACCAGATGTCTCATGCGGTATCACAAGGGGTCAATGATGGCCCAAGTGCGTGGCCTTACCTACCTATCTACCTATCCGAAAAGATCTATGATTGCCCGATGAAATAGTAATTGGAACATCCCGCTTGTTCGTTGGGAACCCGTTCAGAAACAGTGACGCCCACTTCTCTACTGCACCCGCTGATCGTACACAGTTATTCGGGTGGGTGGGTGCGATAGGAAGTTGCCAGTTCGTCTGTGTTTGCCATCGCATACGCTCACCCACACTCACACCCACACCCACGCCTACGTCCCTCTTTAAATATATTATAAATTTTATATTTATTTCTTTTATATTGATAACAATTTTATTCATTTCTCGGCATTCTTCTTGTTGTTGTATTTTGGTTTTGATTTTGCTTTTGTTTTTGTTTTTCCTCTCGCATTGTTTTCGTCTCCGATTCGTCCGATTTGACGTGCAGTCTCTTTTGGCTCGTTCGTGCCATGTTTCCGCTTAAAATAAACTCTTTCAGCCTATCCCTTAAAATATTTTTGTATATTTATTGCAGTTGTTGTTGTTGTTGGCTGTGTTGTTGTTGTTATTGTTTCTGTTGCTGTTGTTGCTGCTGCTTTTGTTGTGGTTGTTGTTGTTTCTGCTCATGGTGGAACGATTCTGCGAGTATTATTTTGCAAATTTGCTCGCTTTCTTCTCTGTGTGCAATTTTAATTTTAGTAATTGGGACAAATGTGCAGATTTTTCGGAAGCCATCATCCCAGAATAGCTTCTTTTAGCTTCGGCTCCCAGAGCAATTCGCTTATGAACTGTAGGATTTTTATATTTGTTGGCATGTGCGCTTCTTCAGACTTTTGTGTGGTGCAGTTTTTGAACGCCGCTATATTTAGTGGGATTTTGGGCACGTAACTCGGTCAAGCGAAGCATCCTTGGGGGTGCATGGAACGGCACACAATCATGCTGATGGCAGACATCAAGCTGTAAATAGATCTGCTAATAGAGCTTGAGAAACTGTGTCGGTTCTAGATGGGTCTAGCGAGGAATTAGTAAATGGTATAATTGATGATAGACAAAGAAAAAGAAGTTGGGAGCAAATTCTACAAATGAATCGTTCATTAAATTAGTCCGTAAAAAGCCAAAGAGTTGGGATGTCCCATAGAATAGAGAATATAATGTCGAAATCTCATAAATAATCGATGGACGCTTCAGATTTGATCCAAGCCGGACTTGAGTACTCTTGTACTCAACATATTAGAGAGTAGGTAGCTGTAAGTCGCTAGTCGCTAAGACCGAGTTCGATTCGCCAATCTCAACTCGCTAGGTAGGTAGGGCAGCCGCATCACCAATAAACCAGTGATGCCACTTAGACCACCAGTTGGGTCCGTTGCGTCGCTAAATGCCAATTCTTTTGAGAATTATATCGGATTGCACCAACAAATCAGAGCTCAGGCGCTATTTTTAACGAGTTGGGATTCGGTGAAACAACTTAACGACTGGAGCGGTGTTCTCAAGTCCGCTTTTCTATGGTTTCTGTATAGATTGAGAGTTTGTTCATAGGAAAATATCAATATTGACCCAAAATTTTGTGACGGCGTTGCCAACTATCTCTTAAACATGAACTTGGCGACTTCGTTGTTTTTTGGCAAGTGAGAACCTTGGGGTGTGAATCCACCGTGTGTCCTTATATCAGCAGTAACTCTTTTCAAATTTTGTGTCTCATTTGAAGAATGTTGAAGAAGTGAAGTAGCTTGTAGAACCGAAAAGTTGCAGAACTGAAAAGGCACCATTACTGAAGAACTTTGTAAAATTGAAGAAGATTCTATAACTGAGGAATGTTCTATAACTGAAGAAGATTCTGTAACTGAAGAAGGTTCTATAACTGAAGAAGATTCTATAACTGAGGAATGTTCTATAACTGAAGAAGATTCTGTAACTGAAGAAGGTTCTATAACTGAAGAAGATTCTATAACTGAAGAAGATTCTGTAACTGAAGAAGGTTCTATAACTGAAGAAGGTTCTATAACTGAGGAAGGTTCTATAACTGAAGAAGGTTTTATAACTGAAGAAGGTTCTATAACTGAAGAAAGTTTTATAACTGAAGAAGGTTCTATAACTGAGGAAGGTTCTATAACTGAAGAAGATTCTATAACTGAAGAAGGTTCTATAACTGAAGAAGGTTTTATAACTGAAGAAGGTTCTATAACTGAAGAAGATTCTATAACTGAAGAAGATTCTGTAACTGAAGAAGGTTCTATAACTGAAGAAGGTTCTATAACTGAAGAAGGTTTTATAACTGAAGAAGGTTCTATAACTGAAGAAGGTTCTATAACTGAAGAAGGTTTTATAACTGAAGAAGGTTCTATAACTGAAGAAGCTTTTATAACTGAAGAAGGTTCTATAACTGAAGAAGATTCTATAACTGAAGAAGGTTTTATTACTGAAGAAGGTTCTATAACTGAAGAAGGTTCTATAACTGAAGAAGGTTTTATAACTGAAGAAGGTTTTATAACTGAAGAAGGTTCTATAACTGAAGAAGATTCTATAACTGAAGAAGGTTCTATAACTGAAGAAGATTCTATAACTGAAGAAGGTTTTATAACTGAAGAAGGTTCTATAACTGAAGAAGATTCTGTAACTGAAGAAGGTTCTATAACTGAAGAAGGTTCTATAACTGAAGAAGGTTTTATAACTGAAGAAGGTTTTATAACTGAAGAAGGTTCTATAACTGAAGAAGGTTCTATAACTGAAGAAGGTTCTATAACTGAAGAACGTTAAATTACTGAAGACGATTCTATAACTGAAGAAGGTTCTATAACTGAAGAAGATTCTGTAACTGAAGAAGGTTCTATAACTGAAGAAGGTTTTATAACTGAAGAAGGTTCTATAACTGAAGAAGGTTCTATAACTGAAGAAGGTTTTATAACTGAAGAAGGTTCTATAACTGAAGAAGCTTTTATAACTGAAGAAGGTTCTATAACTGAAGAAGATTCTATAACTGAAGAAGGTTTTATTACTGAAGAAGGTTCTATAACTGAAGAAGGTTCTATAACTGAAGAACGTTAAATTACTGAAGAAGTTTGTAGAACTGGAGAAGATTATATAACTAAAGATGTTTGTAAAACAGGATAACATTATAGAACTGAAGAAGATTCTATAACTGAAGAGCATTCTATAACTAAGGGACGTTATAGAACTGAAGAACGTTGTAGAGCTCCAAAAAGTTGTATTACTGAGGAAGTTTGCATTAATGAAGAACGTTCTGGAATTGGATAACGTTAAATTTTAGAAATTCCAGTGTATTATTAGGAGAAGATGGATTTTTGAGGGACCAGAGATTCCTGGTAGCTTGTGAAAAACTCAAATTACGAATAACGTTTTCTTCGCAAGAATTAGAGAAGCAAGATGTGAGTTCTAAGTTAATGCTTGAGTGAGTTAGAAAGAAATGCAAGTTGGGAGTGTTGGTTCTGTTTATTATTAACATAATTTTCCAACAAAATTTTCACTACTCTGATGAACACCACTTTGATAAGCACGATTTGATAAACTCCTCTTCACAGACCTCCCAAGAAGTGCCACTTCAGAGTCTTCCTGGCTGTCTTATATGAGCAACCCTTCAGTACACTCGTCAGTTTCATATCAGTTCCCTCTCATAAACACCGTGGTATCACAATGGGCCATTATGTGTGCTCAAGTGTGCTTTTGGCAAACTGGGCGGCCACTCCTACCTACCTACCTACCTCTTGTAAACAATCCGCACACAATTTACGAGTATTCCTTTATTTATATCTCACATCTCCCAAATCCATCTGGTGTTATGTAACGACGACCCGAAAGGAAGTTGCAACGCCATTTGTGTGGGGGAATGAACTCTTAACTCACTCCACAAACTTTGTTTACACTTGCGAGTACGGCAGAACTCTGGTTGCGGTTCTTGTTACAGTGGAAGTGCCACAGCAATTGCTGGTGTTGTTGTTGTTGTTGCTGTTGTTGCTGGTGTCGTTGCGGTTGTTGTTGTTGGTGTTGTTGTTGTTGTTGTCGCTGCTGGTTGCTCACATTTGTTAATTGTCCTTTAACACTACACAATCAGTTTCTTTCTACTCACACAATTTTTGCTTGCAACATGCTTTGCCGGAGTGCATTCAGGACAGGGTGTTGTAAGTTTCCTTTAGATATTTCGTAACAACACGGCGGAGAACCTTTCTGTCAAAAACGTGAAGCATTTATTTCGAGGGGGAACTCATCATACCCGAACCACGATGCAGGGTTTTTAATATAGCACCAGAATCTCTCCTGCAGACTTGGTAAAAACCCGCATATAGTTTCTTTACTCTTTTCACAGATGTGTGTCTGATTGTTTTGAAGAAGACTCAAGTTGAACTCCGATATTTGTCGAGAATTTTTGCGTATTCGGGTCGCTTACAGAAAGATTTTTTGGGATTTCGAGTATTAGTGAACGGAACCAACTTTTTTAAAAAGATTTCATCACTTAATCAGCGTTTGTTGAGTTTCCAGGGAGCAAACTGTAGGTCTGTAAATGGGTACTTTCTTGGTTATTCGAACTGTTTTCCGTGTTTCCGGGTCACAAGATTCAATGAGAACGTTGTTCAGCAGATAAGTGTAGGGTAAAGTACGGGAGATCATACAGAGTATGTTGGCGATGTGTATAATTCATCCCTAATAACCGGGATCTGTGATGATTTCATCAATGATTTCCTCCGTATTCTTCCTCCGATTTCTCGGGTTGACCAGTGTAAACTAAGCGAACGTCATATCAGATATCTACCAAGGATTTATGATTTCATTGTAATAAGCTGGTAAAGTCGAGGATAATTTAGAGATTATATATTATCTCTTTGTACCTGGGATATGTGATCCGTTGAGTATTTTCGTAGATGGAGATGCATAGCGTACGATTCTCTTGTGCTAGGAAGGCTCTGTTGTGAAGAGGAAGGCTCTATTGTGGAGAGGAAGACACTCTTGTGGAGAGGAAGTCACTCTTGTGGAGAGAAAGGCACTCTTGGGGAGAGGAAGGCAATGATAAGGGGGAAGAGAGTCTTGAAGAGAGAATTGAAACAGAGTAAGTTGTTGAATCGGAATAAGCCAAGGACGTGGAGAGGAAGTTAATGGGATACACATCTAGTATTCTATATATTTGTGACTTCTGATACAAAGAGTATATTCTTCGGCAGATAATCTTACGCAGTTAGATAGCGATTAGTGTGGGGAGTTCCTTCTGGATACCTGGTTGAAAGACTGCAGTCTGCTGCAACCTGAAGATCTAGTGTAGAACTCTTGGCTATATACAAATTGACCCTGTTGAACTAATAACTTCAATTTTGCTTTTAATGCTAATTTTTCCATGAATACACGCTCTGAAGTAGCGTCTATTTTCTTCTCGGCTATTCCGCTGTTGGTGTTAATGCTGCTTCTCTCAATTACAAATTGGACCCCTGCCTGCCTGCCTGCCTGCCTGTCCTCCTCCCAGAGCAACATAAACATTTCTTTTATATGCGTTGATTGAATCGTTTTCAATTATGCCGCGCACACTGTTGAGGCACTTCACACACCCGCATCACTCTCGAGCCATTCAGCAGCCCAGCCACTCATCAACCACATCACACACACCACACACCAGGGGCTAAAAAGTTCCTCCAACTAATGAGAACAGAACAGAACTAAACTAAACTAAACTAAACTATCCCACAGTAAAGCGCGCAAACAAATTTAACAGCTCCGTCGACGTGCATGCAAAAGATCCCACTTGCTAGTGTGGCGTGATCTGATGCTGCGAGCGAGTACCCAGCAGAAAATTTGATGACACGATAAGCGTGGAGGCCAGCAGAGTTCTGGTCATGCTGAAGGGAGAGTGCTCATTTTAGAAAGGGATTGTTTCAGGATATACCATACCGTTCAGCGAGCTGAACTAGAACAATATTCGTTCCTTTTTTGTTTATTCACAGATTTGGTCAGACTTCAGATCCCGAAAAGTTTCAAAGCTAATAACAGTTTAATTACGAGTAAAATGAATTCTTACCTCGAGTAGAATGAATTCTTACCTCGAGTAGAATGAATTCTTACCTCGAGTAGAATGAATTCTTACCTCGAGTAGATGAATTCTTACCTCGAGTAGAATGAATTCTTACCTCGAGTAGAATGAATTCTTACCTCGAGTAGAATGAATTCTTACCTCGAGTAGAATGAATTCTTACCTCGAGTAGAATGAATTCTTACCTCGCTCGAGTCATGTTCACCATGTTCGTTTATCCACGCCTTAATAAGGAAATATTTCCGGTGGCTCTTCCTTCTTAAAAACTTGTGAATTTGTGATGAACTTGAGAGCTATTTTTTCGTAAGCGGTGTTTTCGGTCGCCAGCTGAGACTTCCTTCTGATATAATTCTATACTATCTTTATGTATATAGAATTATCTGTGGTCACAGGTGTGTGCCTTCGGTTGCCAGCTGAGATTTCCTTATGATTCGAAATTATTTGCTAGAGCTTCCTTTGCTCTCTGCTGAAATAGTTGTCATCCGTTGGAAAGACACACGAGTATAAAACAGTGACCAATTTTACACCCATCTTTGGTTACCGGAAGAACTATTGGACTAATAGTAGACCTCTTTAATATGCAGGAGGAGTAAAATAGATCAAATTGGTCGAGATACATTTTCCCTCTTTGTTTCATTCATACATTTATTCATGGTTACCGGTTGCTTTACAGAAATATTTGCAAGTCATCGCTGTGGAAAGTCGTCAGTTAAAAACAGGACTTCCTGGCCACCGTACCGGGATGAATATGTCGCTCTTCACTATAACCGAATGCGGTTTGAATCATATTGAAAGAATGGGAGCAAAATTCGCGGCATACATTAATAAACCTTAGGGACTTAAAGGGAAGACCTTAAAGGCTGGAAGGCGCCAACTTTTCCACCCGTAGACACTAAAAGGGAAGGCCTTAAAGGGGCTGCTGTCTGAACCCCCAACTTTTCCACCCGAAAAAACTTCAGGGGAAGGCCTTACAGGGGCCGCTGTCTGATCCCCCGACTTTTTCAACCATAGACACTTAAAGGGAAGGCATTCAAGGGGCCGCTGTCTGATCTCGCGACTTTTTCAACCGTAGACACTTAAAGGGAAGGCATTAAAAAGAAGGCTTTAAAGGGGCTGCTGTCTGAACCCCCAACTTTTCCACCCGAAAACACTTCAGGGGAAGGCCTTACAGGGGCCGCTGTCTGATCCCCCGACTTTTCCACTAAAGTATTCTAAAGCAAATCTTGTCGTTAAGTCAAATTTTTTCTGCTGGGAATGTGCCCTGTGTGTGTGCAGCTGTATTTGCATTCATTGTCCTCATTAAATTTAAATTGAGTCGGTTCAACTTTTTGCTGTGCGCTGCCAGTTAAGTGCACTTTTTCTTTGCAACCCTTGTGTGGATGCCTGCTTTTTGCCACTCTATTCATATTTAATTAAATTTTCGAACACTCGCTTCAAACTTGCGGCCAGAGCCTCACCCTCAACCCCGGCTCATATATCTATTAAGGCCCAAGTGACTGTGGAGGAGTTCATGCAACTTGTATACCACATTCTAATAGGCAGAGTATACTTTAATTAGATTAAGTTTGAAGTGGAAGTCTCATTTATACCCAATGAGGCCTTGGATGTGATACCAAGTGAGGGATAAAACCTTCTTCCAATACCATGTGAGGGATAACACCTTCTTCCATACTGCATCTCTAAGCCAAGGAGAGGTTTTGGTCTCAGTCAACCGTGTTTTTAGGGATATATTTCGATATATTTTCGAAGAATGGTCGCCTTGGTAAAAGAGATGCGACCACCGATATTCCCATATATAGTATATAGTTATCCATTTTATGAAATATCCCCTAAATATGAAGTTGTTCTGATAGTTCCTTTAGATATGTTCCTCTTCAAGGTATGGAGGAAGATAGGCAATAATCATTTTAAAGATTTTACGACTATGAAGTCGCTAGTAACCTCTTCGCATATATCCTAGTTATAGCCTGATTATTGTTTGGAGCACCCTAACAAAATTCTCACCATCGTTTCTTGTGATATAAACTGCCTCTTCCACACTGTTCCCTCTGTGCAGCTCAAAACATCGGTTTAGCAGCCGAGAATTTCTTACCCGTCTTCCGTCTCCGTCTACCGGGAAGGGAGTTCAGGGAAATTGATCTCCAAAATATGGTTTTGTGAGATAATATAGGTTGTTATTAGATTTAATATTTCAGGAAGTACTTGTGGTGCGTCGGCCCGTAAGGACCTATTGTTCTAATGGGCCGTTTGTACCCAGGTGTTTCCAATCGGGTCAGGTTTTGGAGATATATGAGGAGATCATGTCACGTTGTTATTTGAAGTGAATTAAGGGTATCGTGTTATGTGTATACTCAGTTAGATCATATTAGTGCAAAATAGTGTTTAATTTTTACAATATTTTCATGGGATCAATCAAGGATTCTCAGTAGAAATGTGGGAAACGAGTGTTGACTGACTACAAACCGATTCTGCGATCATTTTCTACCAGCTCCTCGGAGATTTGTCTGTAGTGTTCGACACACCTTTTTGATTCCCGAAGAAGTCATGTACCAGATTTATGCTGTAAAAGAGGTGTCACTTTCACTTCTATAAAACATCACACTGCAGCTTCCAAGTCACAAGTGCCCAAATATTACAATGTTGTTCCTTTTCCCATTTCCTTTGATCCCATTTCCCATTTCAGTTGCCTTCGAGTTGATTTCTACACACTTAGAACTGAGTCCATTGGAGTAAAAGGGTTCCCATTATTTATGACTGCTTTATGACTCTCCATTTAATGTTTATGACTTCCAATAATGACCGATTTTTATACATTTCCTATATTTAATCCATATTCGGTGCAACAACAGTCTCCATAGAACAATCGGATGTTGCGACGGGGCCTGTTGCGACCTCTTCTATCCCCTTAGGAACCACTCTTAACAGTCGGGTCTGTTGCGACCTCTTCTATCCCCTCAAGAACCTCTCTAACAGTCGGGTCTGTTGCGACCTCTTCTATCCCGTTAAGAACCGCTCTAACAGTCGGGTCTGTTGCGACCTCTGCAATCCCCTTAAGAACCGCTCTAACAGTCGGGTCTGTTGCGACCTCTTCTATCCCCTTAAGAACCTCTCTAACAGCCGGGTCTGTTGCGACCTCTTCTATCCCCTTAGGAACCACTCTTAACAGTCGGGTCTGTTGCGACCTCTTCTATCCCCTTAGGAACCACTCTTAACAGTCGGGTCTGTTGCGACCTCTTCTATCCCCTCAAGAACCTCTCTAACAGTCGGGTCTGTTGCGACCTCTTCTATCCCCTTAAGAACCTCTAACAGTCGGGTATGTTGCGACCTCTTCTATCCCGTTAAGAACCTCTCTAACAGTCGGGTCTGTTGCGACCTCTTCTATCCCCTTAGGAACCACTCTTAACAGTCGGGTCTGTTGCGACCTCTTCTATCCCCTTAGGAACCACTCTTAACAGTCGGGTCTGTTGCGACCTCTTCTATCCCCTTAGGAACCACTCTTAACAGTCGGGTCTTTTGCGGCCTCTTCTATCCCCTCAAGAACCTCTCTAACAGTCGAGTCTGTTGCGACCTCTTCTATCCCCTTAAGAACCTCTCTAACAATCTCACCTGAACTGCTTCAATGCTGAACACTAAACCGCTCGCAAGCAAATCATCCGTTTCACTCCTGGCCCCCGTTTGGTACTTGGGCCATGGTTCATGCCCTGGAAGACCATCTGGAAATTTGAACCAGATCGTATCGTGTTCGCTATCTTCTTTATTTTCTATTTACTAAACTTCTCTCTTATATCCGTCCAACTGAAGTTTGTGGAAGAGAGATTTCCGCTCTCCGATCTTCTCTCTCCGATCTTCTCTCAATTTTGCGGTACTCTGTTCTTATATCAACATCTCCCTCCCTCCTCCTTGTAGAACATTCCCAATACTCGTATTTATTTCAATAATAATTCTTTTCTATTTTTCTCTTCTGTTCCTGTTTTGCCCTCGTTCCTCGTTTAGGACTTGCAGAATGAGCGGGACTTGTTGCAGGATCGGATCGCCGAACAGACGCAACGCATTTCCACGTTACAATCACGGCTCGAAGCGCAACGTCAACGGGCCGAGGAACTGCAACGGGCCGGCACCAAGGACCTCAACATTCGGATTCATGATTTGCAGAGCGAGGTGAAGAATCTGCGCGAGTTGCTGTCGGTGCGGGACAACCTCCTCGCTAACTTGGTGCGTCAGCTCGAAAAAAGCAAAGTGGCCATTGAAAAGCTCGAGGCGGAACTCGCTGAGGAACAGCGCTCCGATCGCAACATAGTGGTGCAACTGGAGGAGAAACTGGAACAGAAGAAGATACAAATACACCAGCTTAAGGAGAAAATTAAAGTGGAGATGATCAACAGACTATCGCTGCCCGATCTCATGGAGACAATCTTGGCCGACAAGAATGAGGAGATCGATCATCTCAGGGAGATGCTCGATGCGAAGCAGAAGGAGCTGCAGTCCGCGCTGCAAATGAATGTGAGTCCAGCTTCTTCGGTGGGCATGGGTGGCAAGAGCATTGCCAAGGAGGAGCACAGCACGAAACTCAGCGGACGCACTCTGAGCGATATAGTGTCGATCAGTGAGTTTGACGATCCGAACGCTGTGCGACGCATGGCGGCGACCACCTTGGATACGCCACTCTTACAGCCGCACGGCAGCGCCAATATGCAGCACACCATGGTAAGTAAAATATGCTCTGAGGCACCAGCCACAACTTAACACTTCTTATTTTAACCAGGAAACCTCGAAGGAGGCATTGGGCAACCTCACTGAAAAGCGCACCGATGACTTGATCGGCTTTGCCCCGCAGCAAGTGGCCAACACATTCGAACATCCGCATTACTTCCAGAACATGAATGTGCTGCAAGCGCCTGGCCGATCGGGAGCCACGATTACTCCTGTTCTGGCGCCGCGGCAAATCAATTTCTCGGCATTTACGGACGATTCCAAAATGAGGACGCCAATCATTCAGGCAATAACTGATCGGACACCGAAGGAGAGTGAAGTTTTGCAGCAATTGAGGCAAGAAGTCGCTGATTTGGAAGCCAATGTGGTGGAATTGACAAGCGAAAAGGAGGCCAAGTTCGAGGAAATTCGTATCCTAAAGGAAAACTTGTCGGCCATGCATTCTGAGCTGGAGCAGCGTCAACAAGAAATTGCTGCATTCCTTAAAGAGAATGAGGACTACACACTGCTGCGAACCGAAGTGCAGCTGCAAGCGTCCAAAATAGAGCAACTTAAGCTGGACAAGAAGGAGTTGCTCACCAAGAACGAGAAAAATTTGCGCAACTATCAAGAGAGCGAGGAGAACTACGTGAAACGCATCAAAGAACTCGAAAGAGAGCTTCTGAAATCCGTAGAAACTCAGGCAATTGATCGGAACAGTCTGCACAGGGAGCTGCAAAGTTTGACTGAAGCGCACGCACAATGCAAACTCCTGCTGAAGGATGACGCGTCACACAAGCGGGAAATCGAACAGCTCAATCAGGATATCAAAGCGAAAGACGAGCGTTTGCTTGCGCTCACCTCCAAGCTCTCAGCAGCGAACGAGACCGTGAGTGGTTTGCAGCGCCAGATTAATAAGCTCGAGACGGACGTGGAGAAGTTGCGGCAACAGCAAAGCAGCGACCACAGCTCTCGGCTATTCTCCGTGGACGAGATAGCGAAGCAGGTCGAGAATGAGCTGAACTACTCCGCGCAACTCGACTCGAATATTCTGAAGGCCATCGAGAGCGAAGAAGAGAATAACCTGGACCTGAAGCATTTGGACAAAGAGCGCACAGCCAAAGCGGAGCCTCAGGGCACCGACGATGAGAACTTCACCGGAGAGCGGGAACTGCTGAACCAGCTGGAGGCGCTGCGTACACAAGTCGCCTTCGAGCGCGACCAGAGCGAGGGAATGCGCAAGAAGCTGCAGGAGGAGGTCCAGCAATCACAGAACATACAAGACGAGGATGCGCTCATCATAGCGGCCATGCGCGAACGTCTCGAGAGTGCGCTGGCCAAGGAGGATGAGCTGCACAAGCAGCTGGACATAGGCCGAGAGCGCTGCGAACGTCTGCAGACGCAACTGACTGCCTTGCAACGAGCGGAGAGCCGCCGCAATTCGTCGCAGCTGTTGAAGTCGCCGCCCGAATCGCCACGCAGGTCGTCACGTTCGCTGACAGACTTCGACTCCGATGTAGCGGAGCGATTGCGCAACGAAATAAAACTGATCACTGCGCAGAACGAACGGGAGCGTGAGCGGTGCGCTGATCTGCAACGGTGCATGGAACGGGAACACCAACGCCACGACACGGAGCTGCAGGAGCGCATTGAGTACTGCGAGAAGCTGAAGAAGGAGATGGAGAAAGTGGCGCGTGAGAAGGAGTTGATTGAGCTGGACTGCGAACACTACCAAGAGCGGCTCTTGCTACAGACGCAGGAGATTGAGAGTTTGGAGGCGCGTCTGGGCGCCCTGCAAGAGGTAGAAACTCGGAGCTCCATGCGTCGCGAATGGCAACAGAAGGAGAACCTCCAACTGATCGCCAACGTGCAGGAGCTGAAGGCAGATGTGCTCGCTGCAGAGGGTGAACGCGACGCTCTGTCGAAGACGATTAACAGCATGAACGTGGAAATGGACCGTTTCGTGCACCGGGAGGCTGAGCTGGAAAGGGCGCTCGCAAATGCCAATGCCAATGCCAATGCCAATGCCAATGCCAATGCCAATGCTAATGCCAATGCCAATGCCAACCTGGAGCCGCCGCATTTGCCGCCAGAGCTTTTGGAGAAAATGCACGAGATCAATGAGCTGATGGCAGAGAACACGCAGGACAATCGCCAAATGGCGCGCACAATGCATTTATTGGTGGAGGAGCGGCTGCAGATGCAGAAGAAGTGCCAGGAGCTGGAGGCGCGTATGAATGGCATGGGCAACGCTATCGAAATGGAGGATCGATGCAATCAGCTGTTGGGTCGCTATCTACGCGTCGAATCCCACCGCAAAGCGCTCGCCTACCAGAAGCGCTACCTCAAACTCTCACTGCAGGGATACCAGAAGATCGAGGAACTCGCATTGGCAGCCATAAATGGAGGCATTTTGCCGCCTCGGCCTCGCAACACAAAGAAACTGTTTAAGTGAGTGTTGAGTTGTTTTCTCAATCCCTTCTTTACCTGCGTTAGAAACTTGGTCCATTGAACAATGTGCTGTGTACATATTTGGGGGTAGTTCGCAAAGTAAAATTGAGGGAGAGGCTTAAATGGAGTGGAGATCGTGGCAGTATCCAATATTTCTAAAGGTATAAGCCCTTATTTACAGAGAGATGTGAACCAGGTTACAAAATATCATTTGTCAGAGTCGGCCGGACCAGTATTGCCATCGAAATAACGGTCGATCGAACATTTTTAAGTGTGATCTGGTTCCGTTTGTTTGTGTTTGAAATTGTCTGTTCCAACTCAGTCGTTGGTGCTTTCAGTTCGAACGCAGTTCTGTCAGTACGAACTCAGTTCTGTCAGTTCGAACTCAGCTCTGTCAGCTTGAACTCAGCTCTGTCAGTTCGACCTCAGCTCTGTCATTTCGAACTCAGCTCTGTCAGCTTGAACTCAGCTCTGTCAGTTCGAACTCAGTTCTATCGGTTCGAACTCAGCTCTGTCAGCTTGAACTCAGCTCTGTCAGTTCGACCTCAGCTCTGTCATTTCGAACTCAGCTCTGTCATTTCGAACTCAGCTCTGTCAGTTCGACCTCAGCTCTGTCATTTCGAACTCAGCTCTGTCAGCTTGAACTCAGTTCTGTCAGTTCGAACTCAGTTCTATCGGTTCGAACTCAGCTCTGTCAGCTTGAACTCAGCTCTGTCAGTTCGACCTCAGCTCTGTCATTTCGAACTCAGCTCTGTCAGCTTGAACTCAGCTCTGTCAGTTCGAACTCAGTTCTATCGGTTCGAACTCAAGCTTTTCAGCTCGATCTCGAATTTTTTGAGTTTGAACTCGAATCTTTTAAGTTTGAACTCGGATCTTTTCAGTTCAAACTCGGTCTGTTCAGTTCCAATTCAGTCATTTTAGTTCGAACTCAGTCCTAGTTTTTTGGTTCATAACCGAGCGCCAAATCTTCAACCAACCGCCCTTCCATACATCCAAACATACATTTTGGTGTGAAGCTTTTCATGCATAGTCTTCTGCGGACTACAGCGTGGAGGTGATGCAATTTGGACATATACGAATTTACACCCAAACCATGCCCCTTTCCTTCCCAAAATACTCGGATAGTATTTGGAAACACGGCTACACTCCTTCCTGAGCGATTTTCTCTCGCGAAGCGATCAGCTTCAGAAGCAAAATAGTTTATAATCGTGAAGTTTGGCAGGTGGTTTCTGGTGGAGGACTCTGGAAAGGCGTTGCACAAATGTTCAAATATATCAGTTAACTGACATGCCCATTTTTTCCCACTCGTCTATAAAACTTTGTTGATTTCTTTTGTTACGCTTTGCTTTTCTTTGCAGGACTGTCGGCTTGGCCATTATTGCCATACAGCGCATGAAGTTCATTGGACGCGCCTGGCACACCGGAAAACGTATTATCTCCAAGTCGGTGTTTACCGTCACACAACAAAAGTGAGTTCAGTTTTAAATGTAAAAGTAGTGAATGTGCGTATATAAGTTGGAGCTACCATCGAGGATATTAGCGTCCCCGAGGCAGCATGATGTCAAATAGAAATATGGTGAATGCGTTGCAGAGGGCTCTTGCCATGTTTGCATGTGGCAAAAGCTGTACGACAGTGCACATTTTCTGGGACGAACTCTTCGTAGATAAAATAGTGAAGCTCGCGAGGTGAAATGTTCATGTTGATTATATTTATAAAGAAAAGAGGACTGGGTCGTGTGGACAGGAGCGGCAAGCGTCGCTACAGGCACTTCTTCTACCGCTTTCGCCTCTTTACAGTATGTTTATATAGCACTAATCTTCAGAACTGTGCGGTTGTTATTTCTACGGTATAATTACACAGTTGGAAACTTATTGTACAGTAGTAAAGCCGTTATAGTGTACTAAGAGTGTACCGTCATTGCTTTGAAGATAAACAGGTGGGAAGTAACCTGAACTTCAAGGGAAGTAACCGGAACTACAACTTCAAATATTTGGTCTGTGCGGCATAATACCTGCTCATTGACATATCTACGGTCGCTTTGGTACTAGTTTGACATATCTACGGTCGCTTTGATACTAGTTTGACATATCTACGGTCGCTTCAATACTAGTTTGACATATCCACGGTCACTTTAATACTAGTTTGACATATGTACAGTCGCTTTGATACTAGTTTGACATATCTACGGTCACTTTAATACTAGTTTTACATATGTACAGTCGCTTTGATACTAGTTTGACATATCTACGGTCGCTTCAATACTAGTTTGACATACCTACGGTCGCTTTAATACTAGTTTGACATATCTACGGTCGCTTTAATACTAGTTTGACATATGTACAGTCGCTTTGATACAAGTTTGACATATCTACGGTCGCTTCAATACTAGTTTGACATATCCACGGTCACTTTAATACTAGTTTGACGTATCTACGGTCACTTTAATACTAGTTTGACGTATCTACGGTTGATTTAATACTAGTTTGACATATCTACGGTCGCTTTAATACTAGTTTGACATATCCACGGTCACTTTAATACTAGTTTGACGTATCTACGGTCACTTTAATACTAGTTTGACATATCTACGGTCGCTTTAATACTAGTTTGACATATCTACGGTCACTTTAATACTAGTTTGACATATCCACGGTCACTTTAATACTAGTTTGACGTATCTACGGTCACTTTAATACTAGTTTGACGTATCTACGGTTGATTTAATACTAGTTTGACATATCTACGGTCGCTTTAATACTAGTTTGACATATCCACGGTCACTTTAATACTAGTTTGACGTATCTACGGTCACTTTAATACTAGTTTGACGTATCTACGGTTGATTTAATACTAGTTTGACGTATCTACGGTCACTTTAATACTAGTTTGACATATCGACGGTCGCTTCAATACTAGTTTGACATATCCACGGTCACTTTAATACTAGTTTGACGTATCTACGGTCACTTTAATACTAGTTTGACGTATCTACGGTTGATTTAATACTAGTTTGACATATCTACGGTCGCTTTAATACTAGTTTGATATATCTACGGTCGCTTTAATACTAGTTTGACTTATCTACGGTCACTTTAATACTAGTTTGACGTATCTACGGTTGATTTAATACTAGTTTGACGTATCTACGGTCACTTTAATACTAGTTTGACATATCGACGGTCGCTTCAATACTAGTTTGACATATCCACGGTCACTTTAATACTAGTTTGACGTATCTACGGTCACTTTAATACTAGTTTGACGTATCTACGGTTGATTTAATACTAGTTTGACGTATCTACGGTCACTTTGATACTAGTTTGACATATCTACGGTCGCTTCAATACTAGTTTGACATATCCACGGTCACTTTAATACTAGTTTGACGTATCTACGGTCACTTTAATACTAGTTTGACGTATCTACGGTTGATTTAATACTAGTTTGACATATCTACGGTCGCTTTAATACTAGTTTGACATATCTACGGTCGCTTTAATACTAGTTTGACTTATCTACGGTCGCTTTAATATTAGTTTGACATATCTACAGTCTCCTCCTCCTTGAAGGATCTTATAAACGGCATGCGACTTCACTTTCGCTTCTTCGCAAGTCTTCCCATCCAAAGAAAGAAATCTAATCACTGATCGATATTGGTATTTCTCCAAGGTTGCAAACAAACACGAACTTGACTACTTTCAACAGCTGACAAAACAAAACTAATCGATAAATTTATCGGAAATTTTAAGAGTTATCCTTTCAAACATGGGAATAAATGATGTCATACACATTTGCGTCAGTGATGCCATCAGTCGCCAAACACGGGTGCTTATCACACACCCCTCGTATATGGTGAGGCCACCCACGTAGGCTGTTGACATGAGTAAGTGAAGTCAGGCAGTGAAAAGTTCCATCACCATTCAAAGTTGTTCCATCATGTCGGTTGAGTGTGAGTGTGAGTGTGTCGAGTCAACAAGGCTTGATAACTTTTTGTTATGCACTTCAAAGGGTGACCGGGTCAAAATAGATAAACAAATTTCTCACTTTTTTCCGTATTTGTCTGATGCACGCAACTTTTTTTCCTCTACTAAATCCTTTTTTAATTAAATTTCTCTTTTTGTTTGTTTGTTTTTTTTTTGTCTGTGTTAAACTTTGCTGCTGGCTGCCGCTTGTGTAGCGCAACGGGTGGCAAGAGTAAAAGTAAAAAGCCTGCCGTGAGCGTGAATTTGCAGGTGAAGCTGAAAAAGCCCGAGAAGAGTGCAAATAAATAATTTCAAAGCAGATCTGGGCAAAAAAAGACGTTAGTATGCATTTATAAATTCAGTGCACACAATCTGAGAAGCACCCCACTTCACCCCACCCCGTCCACCATTGCAGTTGAAACACGAGCAAAATCAGTTTGAAAATAAGAACAGATATCGTAGAATGCACACTTGAAAAGCACCCGCCATCT
The DNA here is from genome assembly GCA_920105625.2 of Clusia tigrina. Taxonomy (NCBI): domain Eukaryota; kingdom Metazoa; phylum Arthropoda; class Insecta; order Diptera; family Clusiidae; genus Clusia; species Clusia tigrina. The sequence goes on from OV050032.1 coordinate 198,678,329, forward strand.
GAGCACCCGCCACCTGAGCACCTTCACACGCTTTTAATAACAATGAATTCATTTTATTTTATTATAAAAAATATTTCTGTATTTAACGGAAAGTGTTTCTTGCATTCGTTTTTTATACATTCAATATTTACTGCTTGAAAGTGTATCAAAAATCCCAGTCGAATGTGGATCCGAGCCAGCGAGCGAATAAGTTGAACACAGGAACTACTTCCAGAAGTCTCATTGGGTCAGTGAAGCCAGTTTTGCGGGGAATGACAAAAATGAAGAGTGAAATGTGGCTTTTTATTCAAAAATATGAGCAATTCAGAGCGAGGTCCAGTCTAAGCTGGTCCATGCTCTACAATTTCGGCACCCTGTCAGCTCTGCATCAGCCAATCACTCTCTCAATGAGGTTTCTGATAGTCTGAACCAGAGAATACAGAGAAAAGAAAGGCTTTTTCGCTGCCAGAGTCCGTAGCGGACACATTCTGAGTGGATTCAACCTGATTTTCAGTGGATTCACCACGATTTTGGGAGGATTCACCACGATTTGGAGTGGATTCACCACGATTTTGGGAGGATTCACCACGATTTGGAGTGGATTCACCACGATTTTGAGTGGATTCACCACGAGTTTGAGTGGGTTCACCACGATTTTGAGTGGATTCACCACGATGTTGAGTGGATTCAGCACGAGTTTGAGTGGATTCACCACGAGTTTGAGTGGATTCACCACGAGTTTGAGTGGATTCACCACGAGTTTGAGTGGATTCGTGTACAACGTCCGTCTACTTTATTTCGCTGCTTTGCCGTTTGACGTTTAAGTTTCTTTTCTCTGTGTTCTCTGGTCTGAACGTTCCTTCGGAGGAGTCGTTACTTAGTCCTTGACTCAAGCTATCAATCTAAACTGGTGTATAAATCTACTCTGATTTGCTGGAGTCGTAGCTGGTTATTGTTCTACAATTACGCCACCCAGTCAGCTCTGCATCAGTCAATCAGGTTTCACTCTCCCAATGAGATTTCTGATAGTGCGAACGTGCCTTCGGAGCAGTCGTTGTTTAGTCCTTGCCTCAAGCTATCAATCTTAACTGGTGTATAAATTTACTTTGATTTGATGGGCGTTTAAGTTCAGAGTCTTAGATCCAAAATGGGGGTAAAAATGAGGAAAGGTGGGACACATTTGATAGCATTCAAGTTAAATGACGTTGAACTACTGATAAAATTCATTAAAAATGATTCATTTCAATTGAGTTTAGGGTAATTGAGGGGCGTGGACACTGGTAGTTCCTATATTCGTAGTACCATACTCGTAGTATACTGGTAGTCCGCCCAAATCCCAATTATTTTTGTCTTACTTGTTTTCTTCACCATCATCAGACACCATTTCAGTTCGGGTGGGGTTATACTTGCCTTATTCAACTGCTTTCCACCAAGTCTATCGTTTCAAGTCTGCAGTCTTCCAAGTGGTCAGTTCCAACTTGAACATGTATGTGCCGACTGTGTGAACCATCGCAGTCTAGACCTTCCTTTATGCATATTTGTAGGCCAGAGCTCTGTCGTTTAAGAGAGATTTTGGTGGTCACAACCGTAAGCATGGCAATCAGTGAGATGCAACTTGAAGCGACGGAGGGCACGGCTCCATCACTGCAGAGTTTCTGAAGTTGATCATTGTTACAGATTCGATGAGTCAAACGCTGGTCGTCTTCTATCTGAGGGCTTTGCTTGCTCATCTTTGCAAGGTGTTGCGTCCAAGTTGTCTTATGTCAGGGAGGTTTATGGACGTTTTTGTGAGGCCTTGGCTTGCCCATCTTTGCAAGATATTGGGTCCATTTGCTCTTATGTCAGGGTGGTTTATGGACTTTTTTGTGAGGCCTTGGCTTGCCCATCTTTGCAAGATATTGGTTCCATTTGCTCTTATGTCAGGGAGGTTTATGGACGTTTTTGTGAGGCCTTGGCTTGCCCATCTTTGCAAGATATTGGGTCCATTTGCTCTTATGTCAGGGAGGTTTATGGACGTTTTTGTGAGGCCTTGGCTTGCCAATATTTGCAAGATATTGGTTCCACTTGCTCTTATGTCAGGGAGGTTTATGGACGTTTTTGTGAGGCCTTGGCTTGCCCATCTTTGCAAGATATTGGGTCCATTTGCTCTTATGTCAGGGTGGTTTATGGACGTTTTTGTGAGGCCTTGGCTTGCCCATCTTTGCAAGATATTGGGTCCATTTGCTCTTATGTCAGGGTGGTTTATGGACGTTTTTGTGAGGCCTTGGCTTGCCCATCTTTGCAAGATATTGGGTCCATTTGCTCTTATGTCAGGGAGGTTTATGGGCGTTTTTGTCCACTTTCCGCAGATACTCCAAAGCCTCCACGCCTTCTCAAATACTTTCTCCCAAGGCACATGATTTCGAGTCCCCTCTCCTGTAATCAGACCCCAGTGTGTTCCGTCTATTTGGCGTTTAAATGGAGGCAGTTTTTGGTATCATGACTTTTAAAGAGTTTCTTTGGAATAAAAATGGGTTTATTTAGTTGATATTTTATAAAACAAATATATTGAATAGAAGCCACATTCGATTCGACACCCGTAAATCGTTAAAAATGACGACGATTCCTTAGAAATCTGTTCGAATTGCTACAACAAATCTGAGCAAGGTCGTTATTTTTAACGAGTTGGGCCTGGTGCGTTAACGGTACCACTTAACGATTCAAACGGTGCTGCCAAGTAACTCATTCGGCTCATCTGAGGCCAGTGCTGCCAAGTTTCTCGCAACACTTGATTCTCGATTTCGACTGCGAATCGATAGATGCTATAAGTATATATACTTGACTTTTAGTTTATACCATATTTTTACAAACAAAATTTATTAATGATGTTTTCCACTGTATTTCCCCTCTAGACGCCCACAGTCCTCGCCTGAAGGCAGTGGCGGCTCCTGTTCCAAAGCGCCGACCCCCCAATTGTGTGACTATAATCGTAACAGCATCAACGGAGGAGGCGGTGGCGGCGAGAGTCTGCATGCTATAATGACCTTGGAAGGGCCACTGTGTGCGCCCGCGCTGGTCCGTCAATTGGCAACATCGGGTCTTTCCACAACTACAGCGATAACGCCAACAACAATGCCAGCAGTAATGCCGTCAATGCATCCAATGTCGTCAATGCAACCCATGCCGCCAATGCATCCAATGTCGTCAATGCATCCAATGTCGTCAATGCAACCCATGCCGCCAATGCATCCAATGCCGTCAATGCAGCCCATGCCGTCATTGCATCCAATGCCGACGCCACCACCAGAACTGCCGGCCACAGTATTGACTCCGAGAATTATGCCACCGTTTGAGTGGCCCCGCCTACAGGGCGGTGTGCCCGTCCGCGGACCCTCACCCTCTCCGCCGAAATTTCCCACACACTAGAGATGAACGGAACAGACGAATGCCATGACTGGAAAAGGAGAAGAGAGCTCTTTTCTTTGAAATTTTTGCACAAACATTTTTTATGTTTTTTTCGTTTTTTGTTGTGCTTTTAGGTTATGGTTTCCTTCAAATCGGAACTCCTGGTTCCAGATTGAAATTTGGAATATTTTAATTTTGTTTGTTTGTAATGTTCCCGCGTGCATGGACAAATGCCCGGTGTTGGAGGAAGAGACGAGACGGAGCAGTGGAGAGCAGAGTGTCATATACAACCGAATAGTGGAGCGCAGTGTAGTGGAATGGAGTGGAGCGACTTCGCATGCCTTCCTTCTGCCGGATTTGTTCATGCAAACGGGACCAATGGAGATGCTTTTGTTAAGTCGAGTCGCAGCTGTTTCTACGCCTGCCTCGGAACTACCCTGACTTCGTAACGTTGACTAAGTTTACACATTAAGCTGTAGCTGTAGTTGTAGTTGTAGTGAGTATGTGTAAGTGTAGTGGTAGGTGGGCTGGTGTGGCATTGAGTGTGCCACACGGCGGCGCCTAAAGTTAAGTTCAGTTTTTATATACGCGAGAATCCCCAGTATTTTACTTTAAACTACTCTAAAGACGACCCGATTGAATTCAATGTTTCTTTTCCCTCACCTCACTTTAGGATTAAGTTTTGTCCATCTGGCAGAAGATGTGTTTTGTTTTTGTTTTTGTCGATTTAAGTTAGTATTTAAGTCAGGTTAAGCAGAGTAGCACTCATATGACTTGATTCCCGTCCCTCACGGCCCCTGGATCATTTGATTTTTTCGCCATGCGACAAACAACACTCCAGTCGTCTGAACCGCCGAGCTGTCTGGAGCAGCTGTAGATGGTTCGGAGCAGCTGTAGATGGTTCGTAGCCAATAGCGCTGATAGTGCCACTATCCACTACCCAATACTCCTCCCCTGTCCTATCAAAGCCAACATTAATTTGTACGGCCAATCAGTCCATGACAAAGTAGTGCGGTGGGGCTGATGCCCCTATCGACTCAGACACAGACAGACAGACCCTACCTGATAAGATTATGAGTGACTGAGTGAGGAAAAGATTATATGTAAATACAGGAAGATGTCTATTCGGAAGACCTGGTGACGCCGAAATGTTCGCCTCCCGGACTAATATTGCGTGGCATTGAGGCCCACTCTGCTCGTCACACGGTGCAACAAGGCCTTGGTATACGCAAGAAGAGTGTGTATATTTTTCCTGCCCTCTCTCACACCCCCCTAACAATGCGGCGCGCTGTTACTTCACGTCCGTCGCTGCTACATGCTGCATACTACTGCTGGTGCACTCTACGCTAAGCAGCGACGTTTACATTTCTATTGCGCCCAATGCAGTTTTGTGTGTGTTTCCAGTAAAAGGAGCGGAGCTGCATTTATTTCATAAATATTTCTTATATTTCCCATAAAATCTAGTTATATTTTCAGTTAGCTCTGAAGCCAATATCATTTTTATTCGTCTTTTTTTACAATTACAGCGTGCTGCAAAGAAACGTGTTTGCGAAATTTGGCCGTGCGTAGGAAAACGCGATACTTTTGCTCAATTTTTGTTAAATTTTTGCTCAATCATTGCTCAATTTGTGCTCAATTTTTGCTCAATTGCTCAATTTTTGCTAAATTTTTGTTAAATTTTTGCTCAATTTCTGTTAAATTATTGCTCAATTTTTGCTCAATTTGTGCTCAATTTGTGCTCAATTACTGCTCAGTTTGTGCTCAATTTTTGCTCAATTTGTGCTCAATTGCTCAATTTTTGCTAAATTTTTGATAAATTTTTGCTCAATTTCTGTTAAATTATTGCTCAATTTTTGCTCAATTTTTGCTCAATTTGTGCTCAATTATTGCTCAATTACTGCCCAATTTGTGCTCAATTACTGCTCAATTATTGCTCAATTGCTCAAGTTTTGCTCAATATTTGCTCAATATTAGTCGGGCGTTTCATCGTCCGGAGTAGTTTTCTCTTTATTATTGTTAATTGACCGCAAATCGCTCCTGTCCACGTTTCATTGCAGCACACTGTACGCATTGTATCCTTTACACATATCTATAAGCACATGTAACTATGTACCTACATCCCATTTGCTTGGGAGCAGTGCAGATTATGAGTGCCTTAAGTCTAAGTAAGAGAATATATACACAGATATATATACGAGTATATATATACGGACCCACAAGTTGGCAAAATGTAAGAACGAATATAATAATTACCTTATATATAATAAAAACTGTTAAAATTGATCCAATGATAATCGGAGTGTTTTAATTTCAGTGTAAAGGGTTGTCCAATAGGGACAGTGGAGCTTCATGGAGGCCCTTGAGGTGATCGGTATCAAATAGGAAATCTTATATATGACTCGAAACATATGAGAAACACAATCACCGGGTTGTTATGCGGGTCCCAGCTTTAAAGTAAAGGAGGAAGGTAACTGAAGACCCGGGGAATTTATGCTAAGAACAACAACCGGCACGGGATCACGGGCTAAATATGTTTCCAACGTAGTATTGCTGGTCCAGAGCACTTAAAACTCAGTGGCTTATTATGGATAGAACTATCTCACTGGCATCTCTGGATCATGTTATTTCAGTGAGTGTCTTTCCCGGGACAACTCAGTGATATAACACTCATCCATCCATCTTAACACATTGGCCTGGAGTGCCACTGCCACCTCTGAGGTTCCGGTTTCAGAACAACGAGAGATTGGCAATTATATTTGCCAAACTTTTGTTTGGAACTTGAAAAGCCAAAACTTTCCTGAGAAGGAAAGAGACAAATATATATGATGGAAATCTCGCTTCGTCTTTTAGTATGCTAAATGTCCATTGTCATGACCAGAGAACACAGAGAAAGGAAAGTCCTTTTCGCTGCCAGCGTCCGTAGCGGATACACCATTTTGAGTGGAGTCACCACGATGCTGAGTGGATTCATCACGATTTTGAGTGGATTCACCACGATTTTGAGTGAATTCACCACGATTTTGAGTGGATTCACCACGATTTTGAGTGGAGCCACCACGATGCTGAGTGGATTCACCACGATTTTGAGTGGATTTACCACGATTTTGAGTGGATTTGCCATTTGAGTGGATTCGCCACGATTTTGAGTGTATTCACCACGATTTTGATTGGATTCCGTCTGCTTTATTTCGCTGCTTTGCCGTTTGACGTTTAAGTTTCTTTTTTCTGTTATCTCTGGTTCAAAGTGCCAATTTGCCTTGCATCCTTTGCCCAATTTAGTATTTCAAGGTGTCCTTTGTGATCCCCTTCCTTCAAATTATATATTTTGTGACGGCTTATCCACTCTTTAGCGGCTTCTCCTTTTATAGTTAGTTGTAGCGGTGTGAAGTTGAGAACAGCTTCCAATACTTCTGTTGGCGTTGTCCTCATTCCTCCAGTTATGCTAAGGCAAGCAAGCCTTTGAATTTTGGTGAGTTTGCGCGGTGCGTATTGCTGAGTTACCTTTCCCACCACATGACTGAGCCATATAGTATGGTTGGCATGATTATTTGTTGGTAGATTCATGAAGACATTTTGGAACTGAGACATTTTGGAACTGAGACCTCATGTTCTTCCAAGAAGTTGCCTGTTAGCCCATAGTGGCCTTTTGCATTGTGGTAGCTAGATGGTGTTCCCACGTGAGTCTCTTATCGGCCTCTAATTACGTCTTTAGACCCAAATATTTGGCTTCATCTTTTAGCGGGACCCCCTTACCTTTTATACATAAACTCAGAATGTTGTTATTACGTCCTTTTGTGTAGGAAACGATTCTTGCTTTGGTGGGGTTGACAGACATTCCTTCCTTTTCATACCATTCCTATATTAGAGTATCCTGCATTCGCTCTCCAGCAATATTAGCATATTTTCCGTTTACGAAGTTATGAAGAGTCCGTTTGAAGTCTCTGTCGTTCCGGCAGATCATCTACTAAAACATCATAACAGTGGAGATAACACACCTCCTTGCGCACATCCTTTGACTGCATTTACACTGATCGCAACGTTGCCAAGTTCAGCTGTTATCACTCTGTTTTGCCACATGTGGCAAATCCAGTTTATTATCAGTGAGCTTGCTCCTATTTTGTTTAAGGCACATTCCACTGATTCATAGCTGGCATTGCCGAAAGGTCCCTCTATGCCCATGAAGGGGGCACTGGGATATCTCTTTCGACTCTATTGCTTTTCCTATTATATTTGTTCCCAGGACTTGTATCGCTGTCATGGCAGGTTTACCTTTCTGGTATGCGAATTGCATGTTACGAAGTGGACTTGTCTTCAGCAGATCCGTTCTTATGTGGTACTTAAATAGATACTCGTGCATGAATATAACCCATGAGGCCACTTCTGAATATTGCTAAGAATGACTGCTGGAGTTGCTGGCAGTACAGTTCGCTTACAATACATAATATAGACAAGAGGTAAGGTATGAGTAGCCGTTTATAAATGCATGCAACTGCTGAATGTGACCTTCTCCTTTTCATTATTCTGATACAATTGAGCTCCTTACACCACAATTTAATGAGGGCTTCTTCTTTACACAATACAAGGACGAGATAAGTATCTTTAATTAGGAGTAATAAGGCGTGAATAGCAGCTGGAGGCAATTTAATTGCTGAGGTGCAATTCTCAGTAATCGGCTTTGCTTCGAAAAGGCGCCTTTGTTCAGCAGAAGACAAAGAACACAAAAGGACCGAAGTCAGTTTCAATTTGCGGCAACTCCATTGAGCCGCCCACCACCCAACTTTCCAATTTGCATACAATGTCGCATTAACAGATAAGCCAACTCACAGCTGGACTGTCCGGAAAGAGACGAGAACAATGCTATCCACGAAGTGAGGTTCAATATTCAACTAAACAAAAGGCAACTCACAGTTGGACTGTCCGGAAAGAGACGAGAATTACTATCCACGAATTGTGGTTCAATTTTCAACTAAACAAAAGGCAACTCTTAGATGGACTGTCAGGAAAGAGACGAGAATAAGAATATCCACGAAGTGAGGTTCAATTTTCAACTAAACAAAAGGCAACTCTTAGATGGACTGTCCGGAAAGAGACGAGAATAATGCTATCCACGAATTGAGGTTCAATTTTCAACTAAACAAAAGGCAACTCTTAGATGGACTGTCAGGAAAGAGACGAGAATAATGCTATCCACGAATTGAGGTTCAATTTTCAAATAAACAAAAGGCAACTCTTAGATGGACTGTCAGGAAAGAGACGAGAATAATGCTATCCACGAAGTGAGGTTCAATTTTCAACTAAACAAAAGGCAACTCTTAGATGGACTGTCAGGTAAGAGACGAGAATATGAATATCCACGCATTGAGGTTCAATTTTCAACTAAACAAAAGGCAACTCTTAGATGGAGTGTCAAGGAAAGATACGAGAATTACTATCCACGAATTGAGGTTCAATTTTCAACTAAATAAAAGGCAACTGTCAGGTGGCCTGTCCGGAAAGTGACGAGAATAATGCTATCCACGAAGTGACGTTCAATTTTCAACTAAAAAAAATCGAAGGCAGCGGGCCATGATGTGATAACCCCAAAGATGTGGAAGGAATCACCTTCACATGCTGTTCACATGCTATGCAACTCTATCTTTAGACTGGACCACTTTCCTCGAAACTGGAAGCTATTACACCTAACAATGATACCAAAACCTGGCAAAAATCCAACTCAAGTTTCGTCATACAGACCAATTAGCCAGCTACCCGTTGTTTCGGCACTATATGAGAAGCTATTGCCAGGGAAAATAACCCCACATCTGCGCAAGATAATACCCAATCACCGATTTGGGTTTCGGCAAAACCACGGCACAAGCAAAGAAATCTCCGATAAGGACGAAATGGTCATTAATCTCTATGCACGTCTCCAGCTGTCGTAGAACGGACTTTAGGGCTGGTCTGATTATGCAAGTCGCTGGTTGTTATGAACACTTCTTAGGAAAGATGAGACACTGGAACACTTTAGAGCTGCGAAAACTTCTAGTGGAACAACGACTGCCGAGGTACACTTAACGAAGTAGACAATCGTCTGGATTAAACGATCGAGCAAGATACTCGCAGCTTCGAGGAGCTATTGGAAGCACCACTGCTGGAGTGATTCTGAAGACAGAGTCGGCACTATCGAGAAAGCTGTCCTGCTGTGTTCTCAGTAAAATGCCTTTCCAATTCAGCACTATGCATCATTAGCTTGGAAGAGGATATGTTATTAGAATGAGTCGGTATCACATTCTCGTTTCTTTTCGGACATACATTCCCTCTCAGTGCAATTTACGCAATTGCTAATATAATCTCCTGGCGGTTTAGCGCAGCTCAAGGAACAGTGGAAACATAGCATTGAGTGGACATTAAAGAAAATCTGTCAATGCAAGGATAACCATGAGATTAAATCTGTTCAAAGGCATTTCGTGGCATGGATGCACAATGGAGGAAAAGCAACACATCACGCATGGTGCACCTTCAATTTGTGGAACTTTTGTTCCGAGCAATATCACAGGTGGCATGTGGGGACATGCACACCCGAGTGTATGATCCTGATTCCACGTAGTTGGGAGTGCATACTCGAATGGTCTGACTGGATTTCGGTGTGTCAATTTTGTCAGGAATAGTGAAAAAACATTTCGTCAAAGTTGACAGGAACGCTCCGAGGAGATTGGGTACAACACGCTGCAAAGATCCCAGCGAACTGGGTTACCGCACTCCCTGTCCTTCCCTCTCTTCCCGTCCTACAACTGCAGTTGATGCTCAATACGCCACTTGCAAACCGTCTTCTTAATACTTCATCATGAATCCCCTGATTAGAACAAAGGAACGAGCTGAGAAGACATTCAGTTGCGGACGTCGCACTCACCAGCGGCATCTAGAGCAGAGCCATGCTGCAATTATCAGGAATAACCAGCTCCAACAGCTCCTGCATAAGGATTAGCTTCTGACGTGAAATTGCATGTAATCCGCTTTATTTGTATTCAAGGATTTGCGAACAAAAGAATCATCAGACCAGCACGGAACTCGGTTGCCATTGGACGGAGGCACCTTGAGCCACTCAACTGGGCAATTTGCATGCAATCTCACGCATCCGGCAGGTGAGGGAGCTGCTCTGAATGGGTGTCAGAAAAGAAACGGGAAATATGTGTTCGTATTGAAATTGCCACCAATCGATTAAACGTCCACAGATCGAAAGAAACAGTCCACAGATCGAAAGAAACAGTCCACAGATCGAAAGGAGCATCCTTCGTATTCGATCAAGTGAGATTGGAGCGTGCTCTTGTTTTAAGTATCTCTGCACCCCACCGCTCGCTCTCAGCAGGGGCTCCTGCTGCAGAGGGTGTTACCACCATCGAAGAGGCTGTCCTAGTACTTCACTGAGCTCCAATTCACCACAGCGAAATGGTTTCGAGCATCTTCCTTCCTGGGCTTCGCAGCGAAAGTGCTGCTGGAGTTGTTCTGTGCCACATTCTCGTTTCTTTTCAGACACTGCAATTCGTCTTCATGCCATCCTTCACTTGCATACCTTTTTGAACTGTTGCTGGTGGCTGTCTTCGCTCAGTTCCAGGAGCAGCAGAACACTGCATTGTGTTGAGGATTAGGAGCTGACCTGGAAACAAGTGCAAGCAAATTAAAAAGTAAATCTCACATTTCAACAACAGTTTAAGGGCAGATTGAGTTTCTGCTGGGTGTGAATTCGTCCTGTGAGCACAGGAGTAACTTGGTGGGAGTGGGCAGTAGTATTGGGAAGTTGCTCCACCGGTCCTTATCCTATTGTGGTCAAACTTGGGAAGTCATTGTAAACAAGGCACACGCAAACACACGTCGATAATTGCTCTGCTTGCGAAGTCCTTTCATTGTTGGCTCCACAGAGTTGCAAGTTGTCGCTCTCCGTAGTTAAATCCCTGGTTCACCTCATCCATTGGTGGAGTGCAGCACGAGTGTGCCGAGATAACACACAGAACTCTGTCTCCAAATACGAGGATTTGCATTGATGACTCCTTAACTGGAATTGTTATTTAATACGGTCCTGCAAAAGTTCACTTGTTTAGCACTTTAAATGAAAAAAGAAAAAGGATTCTTCTCGTACTCCTCACAACAGAACATTTGATATTTGAGTTCAGGTCTGTGAGAGTCCTTCAAGCAATTTTGACATTTAAGAAAGGCAACAAATTCATATTCGTCTGAGTTGCACTTGGAGTAGTGGACCCTTCAAAGGCTTCGTGAGTAAATTGAAGACTTCAAAATCGAAGCTAGCCTGAAAATTCAACCCGGGGAGACTGAACATGCATCTGAGACTAAATACACCTGAACCCGCTCCGCAACTATGTTCTGGGTGCACTCCTGCAGACTCAAAACGGACGCATCAGTGGCCTCAGAGTTCGCCACATGAAACCATGGAGAACGAATCCATTGGAGACATATTCGGATTCATTCGCTCGATTTATTCTGAACTGTTTTAGTGTGAACCGGAAAGGAAGTTGAAGGAAACCAGTCTCAGCAGGTCTACTCCCTCATAAGATTTTGTTGTGGGGTGCGCAGTCATCGAAGCTAGAGAAGAGCAGAATTGCCAGGGATTTCCCCCCTAGATCTGCTCTCACTGTATCAATGTGAGAATAATATAAACAAGGACAGCGCTGAGTGGTCTCTTTTTCTGGAGTAACTCTGCCATCTCGGTAATGTGCGTTGGACACACGGGCACTTCAATGTCGTGAGAACAGCGTCCTCAATTTCTCGTAGAAAGTTGTCTCTTTGGGTACTACCTGAGTCCTTCTTACGCAGTGACATGGAAGAAGAACTAAATGCGAAAGGGAAAACTTGAGAAATCCATGCAACTGCAATGGAAGCAAACTGGAACAAGGAGTGGAAAGTGGAGAGGAAACTGCAGTTAAACCAATTGGAAATGCATCGAAATGGACACAGTGAGGAGCAGTGTGCTCTGGTCGTCTCACCACGCCTCCCTCCCATATACTGAACTCTGGGAATCGCACTTAAATGTACCCCAGCTAAGTTCCTGATGATGTTACGTAATTGCCTTTCTGGCAATTTTTACCAAGCTCAATACTAGGATTCGTATCGCTGGATTGTGTAATGAGCAGACAATTCCCTCTTCAGTTGGAACATTTGTCTTTATTGGTATTCGTCCAACTTTATTTCTCTCTGCTGGCTCCTCACACTTCGTCTTCGCTAACGTTTGCTTCAGATCGTCACTTGTTGGACCACAATTTTCCTATTTACACGCGCTTCAACTGCTCGTTGCTAACACGACGTCCGCTCTGCGACGATCACTGCTCAACTGCCCGTTGCTCACCGATCTCTGCTCTGCGATGATCACTTATTAACTCTCGACGCTCACTCCTCTGCTGCCACTCTCAGGACTCGGCTGTGATCACTTTCACTGCTTGCTGCCAACGATGTTCCATTCGCCACTGTCGCTGGTTCACTGATCTGCTGCTACGATGTTCACTCTCGGCTCCGCTCACTGTTCCACTTGGCTCCATACTAGTCTACGCTCAGAAAATAGGAAGTATACTTCCCCACCACGCCCACAATTCTCACAGATTCATTACTGGGCTCCCGTATGAGACTCATCGACGAAATTAGGCAAAATGGACCACAGTATCAGTACAAGACGGAAATCGCAAAATGGGCCGGTGAACTCCAATTTCACGCCCTCTTTTAATGAATATGGACTCGATATGAATTTGATAGAATAGCAGAGAATTTTATTTTGCCACTTGAGTATAATAGTGGGCGCAACACTTCAGCCGCCACTCCCACCCATTCATGGCACTCATCAGTATGACAGGACTGGTGTCATCAGGTCTGCTAAAACACTTCAGTACCCAGTGCAGAAGACTTCGCTGCTCGCATTAAAGTGGCGGCTGAGTTTGTCCTTTAAAGAAGGGATACTCTAATGGACTACCAACAAATCCGCAACTGCAGCCCCACAAAAGTTGGGCAACTGCAGCGCGCGGAGCAACTCGATTCGCAGTTTGTTTATTGTGAACGCAAACAAACTAAAAAGGACTCGAATATGGGTTCCTGGCCAGAAAGTTGTCGGACAAAACAACTGAAGCAGCGTCGCACAAACTGCGCGTATTTTGAATGCACATTATTATTATTCATTATCCTGTTCTTATTTCCTCGCTCTCCACAATTGTTTTGTCCTGTTCCATACGCGACTATTTCGTTGCTCCTCCGCTGGGTAAATTTACATTGAAGCTTCATAATAAGCGTGTCACGTCAAGGAGTTCTTTTCAGTTATCCTCATGTAGCTTTGAAATTGCATCTGCTCCGATTCTTTATCATCAATAGAAGCTACAGAAAACGACAATCAGGAACACTGCGAATATCCCATTATCGTCATCCAAAGAGGATTCAGTAACATCCTCTTTCCATCAGGCACACACGGAGAAGATACATCGCACTGTAACAGAGGCACAGCATGGCAGCACTGGCACGATGTGGCAGCGAGAAGATCCTAAAATTTACATTTCGGTTTGAATTTGGTTGCTTTGATGTGCATCCTGGTCAATTGTGGCTCCAAGAAGAATTGAAAGTTCCTCCTTGAACCACCTCTTTGTAGAGTTAAGACTACGCAGATTTCACACAGCTAGCAGCGTGCTCGCAGCTTCGCAAGAATCTTCAGAGCACTGGGCAGGGACATCTCCTTCTCCTCCATATACAATTTTCAAGAGCCGACGGCACTTATTTCCAGGTGCTCTCAGTGTGAGTATAATTGATAGTCTCCTAGTCTCCTAGTAGCAGGTCTCCAGGATTCTTAAATTATTCTTCGAAAGATTGGCGAATGCATGGAACCGTTCTAGGTACCATGACCTTAGGTTAGGTGAGCCTTTCGTGGCAGCCAGTCTACAGACCAACCCACTCAGGCCACTATGGGGGTCCATTGCGATACCACCGCGTAACACTGTACCTCTACTTCACTCGTGAAACCACTCCAAAGCCCTAATGAATCATTTGCAACTTTTCATTTATGACATGACGCTAATGCCCTCTAAATAGCGCAGGATTCGTTTCACCTTCGCGCTGGACACTTCCGTAAGAGAGCTGAAAGCGTTTTTGCCTAAGAAGACTGCTCTGCTTCCTCCTAGAGCCGGGCACTCATAGAAGAGATGTTCCATAGTCTCCTTCTTCTCCTCATCCTCACAGTTTCTGCAGTGTTTTGATTGAGTCCTGAATACTGAATTTAATGTATAAAATAAGACTGAATTTGGAACAAGACTGGAGTGGGTTGTTTTTAAATGTGTATTCTTTCATTCAAATACATTGGAACATGCTCATTTCCATTGAAAATGATTTGTTAAATGATCCTTTTCATGCTTCAAACTCAACTCGGACCAATTTTTGCGTCAACTGCGGTTTGAAGGAATTTGGAGTTGTGTGATGTGTAGGTGGAGATAATGGGTTTCCTACGAATCTACTCCCTCTGCCACTTTGTACCAAGAAAATTGCAAAGTTATTGAAATGAAAAATAGGCTCAAACACGGCATTCATGTCCATATGAAGCGCATGTCGATGGAACCTCTCAGGGAACGCATTTACTCCAGCATTCCGTCCGTGAGATGTGGCTCACCTCCAATGGCCTTCCGGCAGGTCTAACTCCGAATGCCCCACTCCGCTTTGATGGTCTTCCCCGTCTGCACACTTTTCTGGGCTGCACCAGCGCTGATAGTCTCGAAAGCAGTGTAGAAAATCAAGCTGAAGGTAACTTCAGGAATGTTGCTGGCAGTCGCTCCTCCACGCATTCGCTTTGCTTTCCTTTGTCTAATAACCGCCTATTGTCCTTAGTAGGACTTTGCATATTTTACAAGGATGTGTATAAGAAACTGGCACAGATCCAAATTTGCCTTAACGAAGTAACCACAAGAAGTTTGAAGAACAATTTGCATTTTAAGTTTTGAAATCCTTTTGGAAGCCATGAAAACCAACGATGTCAGCTTTAGCGCTTCATTTTTAATGAAGCAGAATCGTCCTTTGCAGCTCATTGTTTATTTCACCGCATGCAGAATCGTCCTTTGCAGCTCATTGTTTATTTCACCGCATGCAGAATCGTCCTTTGCAGTTCATTCTTTATTTCACCGCATGCAGAATAGTCCTTTGCAGCTCATTCTTTATTTCACCGCATGCATAATCATCCTTTGCAGCTCATTGTTTATTTCACCGCATGCAGAATAGTCCTTTGCAGCTCATTCTTTATTTCACCGCATGCATAATCATCCTTTGCAGCTCATTCTTCACATTACTCTACTTCACCGCTTGCATCGTCAGACCTGAACCCGAAGCCGATTGTGCTTCAGCGTAGATTGAGGGAAAATCATGATTCACAAGGATTCTCTCTCATTATCGCTCATAATTTGTTCCCAATGCTGTCTCTCATTTTTGATATTCGGAATCCTTTCATTTTGTCGCGAATTGGACAAAGCAGATTTGCGTCCGATTCATGAGGACGCACTAAGCGAAGGAAGTATGCTTTGGGTTGGTTTCGCTGTGGTTGTGTGTGAGAAATTCTCCAATATTGCCCTCTGCTCCTTGTTTGCATTTTGATAATGCATATTTCCTCTCCTTTAACATTTTCCTTTTATTATCAATTAATTTGTTCAAAGGGAAAACAATTGGGACATAGACCGATATATCCTTTAAAATATCCTTAAAAACTGCAATAAATTAAAGAGAATCAAATAGTTGTTAATGTTCCATCGCACTCTTCCTCCATTTCCTTCCATTTGCTGATATTTTCGATTTTGAGTAAAAATTCCGAAAGGATCTCTTCAGTTGAGTTGAGTTGAGTTATCCTCCTCTCTCCTGGATGTAAACAGGTTAAAGTGAAATTGTTTCCTATGCTTCTACTGCGGCACCTTTCTTCTCCACATCTAATTTGTGGAGCTTTCATTGTTTGAGATATAATGAACGGTTCCTGGCATGCAGGAGCCAGTTTGCCCTATTCCTGATTTCATCCTTTTTCTATTGATTATGAAATGAGGCGGTTCGCTCAAAGTAATAAAGTCGTTTACTTCCAACTTCGCGGCATTCTTTCCCGGGAATAACCTGATTAATAACATTCAAATGAACTGAGACATTCATGGAATTGTATTCAAAGGACTTGGTGAATCAGTTCAATGTGAAAGGATAAATTCAAAAGGAATAAAATTTCCTGCAAATTAAGAATCAAGCACAATAGAAAACAGACTTTGTTCATGATACCGCCACGAGTGACATTTGCTCACATGTCCTGTTCTTGTCTTGTTATTCAAAGTGATGATGAAAGGATTCAAACTTTTTGAACTTTGCTGAAGGATAACGACGTAGGACACAGAGGAAAGTAATGCAGTAAACAGTAATGAAGGAGGAAGGAATGAGAATTGAGCATTTAAGTGGCAACATGACATCCTTTTTGATGCGTTAATGTGCGAGTGCAGTCCAGTCTGTTGTTGCAATCAATTTTGATGCAGTATTTTGTGTTTCGCAATGAGAAAAACTGAGAGAATGAGGAAGACTCCGCGAGTTTAAATTCAAAA
Organism: Clusia tigrina; assembly: GCA_920105625.2. NCBI lineage: Eukaryota > Metazoa > Arthropoda > Insecta > Diptera > Clusiidae > Clusia > Clusia tigrina. Next base: position 198,695,254 of record OV050032.1, read on the forward strand.
TATGTAAAATTGAAAATCAAATCAAGGATATTCGCGCAATTTGGCACTCTTCAACATGCTGAAAAGTCGAATAGCACGAAAAGCATTTTCAATTTCAACGGGACACCCTTCAACAATCACAGCTTTCGCCTTTAATGGGCGGATTGCTTCAGTCTTCGTACACTTTTCACCGTTACGTACGTTTTGTGGGCGTGCCAACACGTTACCGGATTACAGCCGCCCTCACTTTTCCCCTTGATTTGAATATCACTCAAAGGGACGAATTGTCATTGCCGGATATTCAGCGCTCTGCAAGGATTTAGTTGCGTCTTTCTGATAGGTGCAGTATCTGATATATTCTGATATAGCCTGTTGCTTCGATTTGACGGCAGATTCTATCAAATGGAAATCTAGAGCTAACTATGCCCTTGAACGCCTTCATCAAGATTGCTTACTGGGCGCATTGGTTTCCCAAAGTAAACGTGTTTTTATTACCTTTTGTCCTTCAAAAAGTTACACTTTTGTGGTAGAGCTGCTTTGCTACGCCTTGAAGGAAGCGTGGCAGATGTGGGCATATTAAAAGCTGCTTTGCTACACCGTTCTGGAGGCATGGTCAGTAAGGAGTTGGGTATATGTATATGATCACAATCACTTTCTGCCTCATATTGATTGGACGGTTTCTTCCACACCGTTGGAGACATCTTAAAGAACTCCCAAATATTGGTTTCAAATTTCATCAAATACAAAGCCATCGAATTGATGGAATTGGTCTGAAATTCAACCTTTTCGAGTCATCGTCATTTGAGTTTTTAAATTAAATATTAAATTTGTGAATTTGAACATCATTTTCTCCTTGAAAAGGAACCCTGTATCCTTTGTTTGCTTGGCAGTAGAATCAGCTTCACTGTTGAACACGTTCGATGCTTTGGGAGAACATAAATGAAGGCTGTGGTAGGTACGTTTAATCAGAACTATGTTTGATGAATGAGTCCTTAATTTTGTATATAAAGGATAACGAAAGGATCCTTAACGTGAATTACTTTCTGTGCATAATAAAAAGTAAACGAGTATTTGGCTTTTGAAGGCAGCCGTGCATATTTCAAAGAGCAATGAAGCCGATTGTCCTGACAGGATATGCTTCTGCTAGTCATAATTTATAAGAATGAGTAGTTAATAATTAGTTATAATACTATATAAACAATAGGTAGTTTATTCTTGAGCTTTGAGTCTTTCCTCTTGAGCTTTGAGTCTTTCCTCTTTTAAATGAGGTCCTGTTTTAAATTTGAGGCAACATTTGTTGTTGGTAGTTATAAGAATCCTTCGAACATAAATGTACAAACGTTTCATATTCAAAATTTCATGTTCAATGTAAATGTTTCAGATAAAACAAGGATAAATTTTGAAGTATTCCGCTCGATGCAAAAAGGCGCAACAAGGATAAAGCTGCCAACCTGCTCACATTGAGGAGGAGGGACTCCAGTGCCTACTTCAGTGCGCTGTGGCTGATGCAAGTATTCATGCATTGGTGTGGGTGAATTTCCTCCTACAGTGCGAGCATGAATGAGAGACACAGAGAGAGTGAGAGGGAGAGAGAGTGGCATTTTGTGTGCATTTTGCTTGCACACGAACCAACTTCACACAAAGTGCAATGCGTGTGTGAACTTAATCCACCGAGGGTAGGTGGGCTGCTCTTATCGCATGCGTGTGTTAGAAGGAGAGATTCTGCGTATAGTGCAGGCAGCGACTGCCACTCTTTCTGCCTCCTGGCTCGCTGCCACTTTCTGTGTTGCACATACAATCCGATTGGAAGGAGCAGCCAATTGGAGGTTGTCCTTTGGTGCTTCTTTTGGATTTCTGTTGTAATTTTTCGAAACTGTTCTCCACATGTTTCACTTATCTGCGAATTTGTTAGCTTGTGTGCAGGTGGGTGGCGAGAACTGTCTCATTTCAGCAGTGGAACAAATTTATTCCAAATATAATGTCAAAAGTCGCAGAGGATGGAACCAGGGCTGGGGATATTTAGTCCCTGAATAACGAGCTAATACTGCATACACACGGTGGAAATGTATGCCATTGAGAGCTGTTCAAAATTTCATGTTGCCAGACTTTTTAGGCAGAAGAAAGTTGCCATCAAATCGGACAGGACACTTACCTCATGCCAGGTAAACTCTAAACTGGTTTGTGAGGGCACCGACAATCTGCATACTCTTCGCTCGCTTAACCAAGTTTTTCTTCTATGAGTTCCAGGATATACTGGACATACGAGACTGTTGAATCACTGGCAAGAAATGGTGCTTCCACACCCTTCATGGGACCAGCACCTTTGTGCTGGGTGGAAAAGTAAACTAATTCTAAACTACTCAGACCTGATGCTGGTAACCTAAAGCATACCCACGTCATTGGGGTGTTTAGATTTAGGAAATCCAGAGAATTTTTAGGGTGATAGTAGAAAAATTGTCTAAGGTCGTGGCTGGTATAACTGGTCATTGGCTATTCGGTAGGCATGCTCTCAGGCTGGGAGTATTTTCTCAATACTCTCAATACTGCAGAAGCTGTGGGGATGAGGAGAAGAAGGAGACTATGGAACATCTCTTCTATGAGTGCCCGGCTCTAGGAGGAAGCAGAGCAGTCTCCTTAGGCAAAAACGCTTTCAGCTCTCTTACGGAAGTGTCCAGCGCCAAGGTGAAACGAATCCTGCGCTATTTAGAGGGCATTAGCGTCATGTCATAAATGAAAAGTTGCAAATGATTCATTAGGGCTTTGGAGTGGTTTCACGAGTGAAGTAGAGGTACAGTGTACAGGTATCGCAATGGACCCCCATAGTGGCCTGAGTGGGTTGGTCTGTAGACTGGCTGCCACGAAAGGCTCACCTAACCTAGGGTCATGGTACCTAGAACGGTTCCATGCATTCGCCAATCTTTCGAAGAATAATTTAAGAATCCTGGAGACCTGCTACTAGGAGACTAGGAGACTATCAATTATACTCACACTGAGAGCACCTGGAAATAAGTGCCGTCGGCTCTTGAAAATTGTATATGGAGGAGAAGGAGATGTCCCTGCCCAGTGCTCTGAAGATTCTTGCGAAGCTGCGAGCACGCTGCTAGCTGTGTGAAATCTGCGTAGTCTTAACTCTACAAAGAGGTGGTTCAAGGAGGAACTTTCAATTCTTCTTGGAGCCACAATTGACCAGGATGCACATCAAAGCAACCAAATTCAAACCGAAATGTAAATTTTAGGATCTTCTCGCTGCCACATCGTGCCAGTGCTGCCATGCTGTGCCTCTGTTACAGTGCGATGTATCTTCTCCGTGTGTGCCTGATGGAAAGAGGATGTTACTGAATCCTCTTTGGATGACGATAATGGGATATTCGCAGTGTTCCTGATTGTCGTTTTCTGTAGCTTCTATTGATGATAAAGAATCGGAGCAGATGCAATTTCAAAGCTACATGAGGATAACTGAAAAGAACTCCTTGACGTGACACGCTTATTATGAAGCTTCAATGTAAATTTACCCAGCGGAGGAGCAACGAAATAGTCGCGTATGGAACAGGACAAAACAATTGTGGAGAGCGAGGAAATAAGAACAGGATAATGAATAATAATAATGTGCATTCAAAATACGCGCAGTTTGTGCGACGCTGCTTCAGTTGTTTTGTCCGACAACTTTCTGGCCAGGAACCCATATTCGAGTCCTTTTTAGTTTGTTTGCGTTCACAATAAACAAACTGCGAATCGAGTTGCTCCGCGCGCTGCAGTTGCCCAACTTTTGTGGGGCTGCAGTTGCGGATTTGTTGGTAGTCCATTAGAGTATCCCTTCTTTAAAGGACAAACTCAGCCGCCACTTTAATGCGAGCAGCGAAGTCTTCTGCACTGGGTACTGAAGTGTTTTAGCAGACCTGATGACACCAGTCCTGTCATACTGATGAGTGCCATGAATGGGTGGGAGTGGCGGCTGAAGTGTTGCGCCCACTATTATACTCAAGTGACAAAATAAAATTCTCCGCTATTCTATCAAATTCATATCGAGTCCATATTCATTAAAAGAGGGCGTGAAATTGGAGTTCACCCGCCCATTTTGCGATTTCCGTCTTGTACTGATACTGTGGTCCATTTTGCCTAAATTCGTCGATGAGTCTCATACGGGAGCCCAGTAATGAATCTGTGAGAATTGTGGGCGTGGTGGGGGAAGTATACTTCCTCTTTTCTGAGCGTGGACTAGTATGGAGCCAAGTGGAACAGTGAGCGGAGCCGAGAGTGAACATCGTAGCAGCAGATCAGTGAACCAGCGACAGTGGCGAAGGGAACATCGTTGGCAGCAAGCAGTGAAAGTGATCACAGCCGAGTCCTGAGAGTGGCAGCAGAGGAGTGAGCGTCGAGAGTTAATAAGTGATCGTCGCAGAGCAGCGATCGGTGAGCAACGGGCAGTTGAGCAGTGATCGTCGCAGAGCGGACGTCGTGTTAGCAACGAGCAGTTGAAGCACGTGTAAATAGGAAAATTGTGGTCCAACAAGTGACGATCTGAAGCAAACGTTAGCGAAGACGAAGTGTGAGGAGCCAGCAGAGAGAAATAAAGTTGGACGAATACCAATAAAGCCAAATGTTCCAACTGAAGAGGGAATTGTCTGCTCATTACACAATCCAGCGATACGAATCCTAGTATTGAGCTTGGTAAAAATTGCCAGAAAGGCAATTACGTAACATCATCAGGAACTTAGCTGGGGTACATTTAAGTGCGATTCCCAGAGTTCAGTATATGGGAGGGAGGCGTGGTGAGACGACCAGAGCACACTGCTCCTCACTGTGTCCATTTCGATGCATTTCCAATTGGTTTAACTGTAGTTTCCTCTCCACTTTCCACTCCTTGTTCCAGTTTGCTTCCATTGCAGTTGCATGGATTTCTCAAGTTTTCCCTTTCGCATTTAGTTCTTCTTCCATGTCACTGCGTAAGAAGGACTCAGGTAGTACCCAAAGAGACAACTATCTACGAGAAATTGAGGACGCTGTTCTCACGACATTGAAGTGCCCGTGTGTCCAACGCACATTACCGAGATGGCAGAGTTACTCCAGAAAAAGAGACCACTCAGCGCTGTCCTTGTTTATATTATTCTCACATTGATACAGTGAGAGCAGATCTAGGGGGGAAATCCCTGGCAATTCTGCTCTTCTCTAGCTTCGATGACTGCGCACCCCACAACAAAATCTTATGAGGGAGTAGACCTGCTGAGACTGGTTTCCTTCAACTTCCTTTCCGGTTCACACTAAAACAGTTCAGAATAAATCGAGCGAATGAATCCGAATATGTCTCCAATGGATTCGTTCTCCATGGTTTCATGTGGCGAACTCTGAGGCCACTGATGCGTCCGTTTTGAGTCTGCAGGAGTGCACCCAGAACATAGTTGCGGAGCGGGTTCAGGTGTATTTAGTCTCAGATGCATGTTCAGTCTCCCCGGGTTGAATTTTCAGGCTAGCTTCGATTTTGAAGTCTTCAATTTACTCACGAAGCCTTTGAAGGGTCCACTACTCCAAGTGCAACTCAGACGAATATGAATTTGTTGCCTTTCTTAAATGTCAAAATTGCTTGAAGGACTCTCACAGACCTGAACTCAAATATCAAATGTTCTGTTGTGAGGAGTACGAGAAGAATCCTTTTTCTTTTTTCATTTAAAGTGCTAAACAAGTGAACTTTTGCAGGACCGTATTAAATAACAATTCCAGTTAAGGAGTCATCAATGCAAATCCTCGTATTTGGAGACAGAGTTCTGTGTGTTATCTCGGCACACTCGTGCTGCACTCCACCAATGGATGAGGTGAACCAGGGATTTAACTACGGAGAGCGACAACTTGCAACTCTGTGGAGCCAACAATGAAAGGACTTCGCAAGCAGAGCAATTATCGACGTGTGTTTGCGTGTGCCTTGTTTACAATGACTTCCCAAGTTTGACCACAATAGGATAAGGACCGGTGGAGCAACTTCCCAATACTACTGCCCACTCCCACCAAGTTACTCCTGTGCTCACAGGACGAATTCACACCCAGCAGAAACTCAATCTGCCCTTAAACTGTTGTTGAAATGTGAGATTTACTTTTTAATTTGCTTGCACTTGTTTCCAGGTCAGCTCCTAATCCTCAACACAATGCAGTGTTCTGCTGCTCCTGGAACTGAGCGAAAGACAGCCACCAGCAACAGTTCAAAAAGGTATGCAAGTGAAGGATGGCATGAAGACGAATTGCAGTGTCTGAAAAGAAACGAGAATGTGGCACAGAACAGCTCCAGCAGCACTTTCGCTGCGAAGCCCAGGAAGGAAGATTCTCGAAACCATTTCGCTGTGGTGAATTGGAGCTCAGTGAAGTACTAGGACAGCCTCTTCGATGGTGGTAACACCCTCTGCAGCAGGAGCCCCTGCTGAGAGCGAGCGGTGGGGTGCAGAGATACTTAAAACAAGAGCACGCTCCAATCTCACTTGATCGAATACGAAGGATGCTCCTTTCGATCTGTGGACTGTTTCTTTCGATCTGTGGACTGTTTCTTTCGATCTGTGGACTGTTAATCGATTGGTGGCAATTTCAATACGAACACATATTTCCCGTTTCTTTTCTGACACCCATTCAGAGCAGCTCCCTCACCTGCCGGATGCGTGAGATTGCATGAAAATTGCCCAGTTGAGTGGCTCAAGGTGCCTCCGTCCAATGGCAACCGAGTTCCGTGCTGGTCTGATGATTCTTTTGTTCGCAAATCCTTGAATACAAATAAAGCGGATTACATGCAATTACACGTCAGAAGCTAATCCTTATGCAGGAGCTGTTGGAGCTGGTTATTCGTGATAATTGCAGCATGGCTCTGCTCTAGATGCCGCTGGTGAGTGCGACGTCCGCAACTGAATGTCTTCTCAGCTCGTTCCTTTGTTCTAATCAGGGGATTCATGATGAAGTATTAAGAAGACGGTTTGCAAGTGGCGTATTGAGCATCAACTGCAGTTGTAGGACGGGAAGAGAGGGAAGGACAGGGAGTGCGGTAACTTAGTTCGCTGGGCTCTTTGCAGCGTGCTGTACCCAATCTCCTCGGAGCGTTCCTGTCAACTTTGACGAAATGTTTTTTCACTATTCCTGACAAAAATTGACACACCGAAATCCAGTCAGACCATTCGAGTATTCACTGCCAATTGCGTGTCTTCAGGATACACTCGAGTGTGCATGTCCCCACATGCCACCTGTGATAATGCTCGGAACAAAAGTTCCACAAATTGAAGGTGCACCATGCGTGATGTGTTGCTTTTCCTCCATTGTGCATCCATGCCACGAAATGCCTTTGAACAGATTTAATCTCATGGTTATCCTTGCATTGACAGATTTTCTTTAATGTCCACTCCATGCTATGTTTCCACTGCTCCTTGAGCTGCGCTAAACCGCCAGGAAATTATATGAGCAGTTGTGTCAATTGCACTGAGAGGGAATGTATGTCCGAAAAGAAACGAGAATGTGATACCGACTCATTCTAATAACATATCCTCTTCCAAGCTAATGATGCATAGTGCTGAATTGGAAAGGCATTTTACTGAGAACACAGCAGGACAGCTTTCTCGATAGTGCCGACTCTGTCTTCAGAATCACTCCAGCAGTGGTGCTTCCAATAGCTCCTCGAAGCTGCGAGTATCTTGCTCGATCGTTTAATCCATACGATTGTCTACTTCGTTAAGTGTTCCTCGGCAGTCGTTGTTCCACTAGAAGTTTTCGCAGCTCTAAAGAGTTCCATCTGTCCTTATAAGTGTTCATAATAACCAGCGACTTGCATAATCAGACCAGCCCTAAAGTCCGTTCTACGACAGCTGGAGACGTGCATAGAGATTAATGACCATTTCGTCCTTATCGGAGATTTATTTGCTTGTGCCGTGGTTTTTCCGAAACCCAAATCGGTGATTGGGTATTATCTTGCGCAGATGTGGGGTTATTTTCCCTGGCAATAGCTTCTCATATAGTGCCGAAACAACGGGTAGCTGGCTAATTGGTCTGTATGACGAAACTTGAGTTGGATTTTTGCCAGGTTTTGGTATCATTGTTAGGTGTAATAGCTTCCAGTTTCGAGGAAAGTGGTCCAGTCTAAAGATAGAGTTGCATAGCATGTGAATAGCATGTGAAGGTGATTCCTTCCACATCTTTGGGGTTATAACATCATGGCCCGCTGCCTTCCCTTTTTTTTAGTTGAAAATTGAACCTCACTTCGTGGATAGCATTATTCTCGTCACTTTCCGGACAGGCCACCTGACAGTTGCCTTTTGTTTAGTTGAAAATTGAACCTCACTTCGAAATCCATTCAGACCATTCGAGTATTCACTGCCAATTGCGTGTCTTCAGGATACACTCGAGTGTGCATGTCCCCACATGCCACCTGTGATTATGCTCGGAAGAAAAGCTTCCACAAATTGAAGGTGCACCATGCCTGTGTGAAGCGCAGGAAAATAGGAAATTGTGAGTCGCTTTGAATTGAATATAAAGCCAGGGCGCGGTTGTGTGGGATGCCAGCACCCAGGAGCGACTCTGCCAGTAATTCCAAACGATTCACTAGTTAGATTCCAATGATATGTGATGGAATTGCATTGGTTCCAGAAGGAGTGATTCACATGAAGAGTTAAAAGGAGTGTTGTTAAAGTTGTGTGGGAACTTTAAATTTAAAACAATTTACACAAAGAATGGAAATTTGGTCATGATTGGAAGGATCATTTGAAGCCATTTTATATTTCAAGAGGATTTCAGTAATTTGCCCAGAAATTGGAGCCACTTTGTACTCTGGGTAACTATGAATGCGTGTTCTCATTTCTGGACACCTTCTTAACTCACATCTAAAGTACCAACCGGTGAACAACCAGCGAAGCACGCTGCAGCCGGGTTGAGACCGACTCCGGGACACCGTTCATCTTGAAATAATGAATCATCCCACTTCCATGCCCACTATGTGCGAGTTAAAGCTCGGCGACACTTTTCCCTAATCACACAGTTATGAGCATTCTCTTTGTAGGCTCATTTCGTACCGATGAATTCTATCAATGGGTGGGAGTGGTGGCTGAAATGTTACGCCCACTATTATCGCCAAGTCACACAACATAATTTTCTGCTTTTCTATCAAATTCATCATTATAAACATCTTGTATACCACTCGAGTTATTCATAATCATTAAAAGTGGGCGTGGCATTGGAAAGAAACTGCCCATTTTGCGATTATTGTCTGGTACTGATACTGTGATCCATTTTGCCTAATTTCGTCGATGAGCCCAGTAGTGCATATGCGTAAATAGTGGGCGTGGTGGTGGAAGTGTACTTCCTATTTTCTGAACGTGGACTAATACAGAGCCGATGTACCCTACTTCCAAATGTTATTAATATATTATAGTTCGGAGCATATCTAGTGTAAATTTAAGTTGGGTTCCCAGAGTGATAATAAGGGAGGGAGGCGTGCCTTTTATCTGGTCGACCCAATTTAGTGTCTGGACTCTTTGAGAGATATTCCAAATAAGAAGATAGCTCAATCAACCGTCTGTCTTCATGTCCACCACACCTACTCGGAGAGGCTCTGAAAATGCACCAGTCGGGTTTCTCCAAGGCCAATGGAGAACAGCAATTTCCCCCAAGGCAAGGAACATAACTCAGTTAGAGTTGTCGCGACTCAAGTGGAAACGCTTGGCAAAGTGATGGCAGCGGCGACTACAACAAGTTTCCTGTTTTGCCTCTCTATAGACTCCCTCTCTATTATATGTGATGGATGTCTCTGTCTTTCTCACACCATCTGTAATTACCAGGGTTTGGCTAAAATTCTATTTCCTTATTATGTCTTTCTATCTTTCTTTCTCCTTTTCTCCTTAAACAATTGCTTATTTTCATCTAAAATTCACTTTCACACTCTCTCTATGTATCTATCTATCTCTATCTATCTCAATCTATTTCTATCTATCTCTGTCTATTTCTATCTATCTCTATCTATCTCTATCTATCTATCTGTATCTATCTGTCTTTCTTTCTCTATTTCTGTTTCCTAGTCTTACTGTATACCTCTGTCTCCCGTTTTATATATCTATCTACCTATCAGTCTCTCTCCATATATATTTGTGTAGATCTATCTGCCTCTCTACATCTGTGTCTCTTATGTCTCTTTCTCTTCTATTCCAAATAAGAAGATAAGCTGCCCTATTAAAAGCTCCAACTGGCTGGACCTTTGAAAGGGTTTGGGACTTGTGTCTCATGCGGTATCACAAGGGGTCAATGATGGCCTAAGTGAGCCCTTCTGGCGGTCTAAGAGCGCCCTTCTGGCGGTCTAAGAGCGCCCTTCTGGTGACCGCTATACCCGCCTACGCACCTACTAAATTTGTCTGACATTGCTCGGAACCAAGTGTGGTTCTACTCGAACCCAATCATTGACTTATTGAAATCACAGCTTGGCGGCTGTGATTTGTGATTTTAAGAACTGGGTGTGTCCATTTCTCTCCTAGATCGCACAATTTGACACCTTTTGATTGTTCCTCTGTGGTTCTGAGTGTAGTTTTTTCTATCCTTTTGGAAGCCCTCTGTGTTCGAGATTACTGTGAGATACGACCAGCAATAGACGTCGGAAAATTTAACTTCTTGCTAGATCCTTTTCAGGAACAGCCCCGGTGGAGAAAGGAATGCAATAATCTTGAACTTTAGAGGGAATAAGTCCTTCTATTGAAATCCTCCTTTTTTTATTTAAAGTTCTTATCCTGCTTGCAACATATTCTGTGTAGATTATTAGAAAAATGATCCTAGAATTGTTCTTCGTAGATTTGAGTCCTTTGCATAAATGATGTGAGAGAGAATGAAACCATTTTCTTAGCAGTGTGGAAATTCTGAACATAGGAAGTCGGCCAGCATTATATAGCAACACCTCTGAACACTTTGTCACGAAAGCAGGCATAAAAGGATGCAACAAACCGATTTGAACCAAGGATAATATTATACATAGAATTTCTTTTGGAGGAACGTATACAGTCCTCTTCCCGACGAGCGAAGAATGGAGACATCCAGAGTCACTTGGGAGGGAGGCGTGCCTTTTATCTGTTCGACCCCATTTCTTGGGCCTGCGTTTATAGCGTCAATATATATTCACATGAAATTTAGTCCGACAATTTTGCATCGGTCGTAAGTTATAAGCACCCCTACGCTGGGTAGTCACCTTGTTGCGGTGTAGGGGCTTACTGTGTGCTGGAACATGGCACATGAAAGACGGTGACATGGTCCAGTTACGCAAACTAAGAACTACCTTCAACGCACAGGTTGAAAGTAGTTTTCTACGATTCCTGCTCAGTCGTTAAGGCTAGTTAGTAGTCGTACTGGCCAATATCGAACGTCTCACTGAGACCGCCGGATCGCCTAGACACTAACAATTGGTCAGCCCTTCGGGGAAGTGCGGCAATTACTTTACAGACCAATGGCCCACTTTCAGTACGGTCATGTCTCTGCTGGACTTGGGTCGCCGATTGCCGGGCGGGGGAGAGAGAAAACTCCCTGGGGCAGGGTTCACCAGACATATTGGCCCATAAAAAAAACACCCTAAATTCACGGTGGAACAGCTATGCCAGTGAGCTTGCTTGACGGGGTAGAGTCAAGCTTAATAGCGAACTCCGTACGAGGTCCGGCGAACCTACGGTTTTAATTAGCCTTACCACGGGGGCGCCCGTGGGTGACCAAAACGCAAAAGAAAACTAAAAAAAAAATATATGGAAAACTTAAGCCTATATGAAAAAGAAAAAATGGACTGCACACCTTCAAATGTGCATATTGTGGCTACAATGAGCCAACAGCCATCATTGGCCGAGGGGGCATCTGGTCCCATCGACAATGAAAGCATGGAGCACGACCTGTTGGGGGGGGCACCCGGTCCCTTAACCGACAGGCCGGAGGAGATGGACATCCCACTTAGCCAGGAATCGGCTGGGGTGTCTATCTCCTCGGAACAGGAGAGAAATCTTCTTGAACCTGCTCCAGAGAAGATTCCAAAACTTAGGGTGAAGCTGTCCGGAGCTGGACGTAAACGTTTTAAGGCTTTGCTTGCCAGGGGCATATCGCTGGAAACAGCTCGGTCCTTGGCGGCAAATCCAGCGAACGTGTCTGCGCGATGGACCCCTAAAAGATCCCGTTCAGATGGCTCCACGCCGACATCGAACTCCAGGCCGACAAAGCGGTTTGCACAAGAGGGCAACAAAAACATTGATAAAATGTCAATAGTGCCCCCAGCGGACCCGCCGGTGTGTGGTGAGATGAAGGAGGCGGAGACCTTACTTGGGGGCGAACCTGGTCCCAGTAAGAGGGTGGCGAGTGTCTCTGAAAGACATGGCGTGCAGGGAGCCTCCTTGGGGGTCCCCTGCTCAAAGCCTACTCTAGCGGAGACAGTCTGCTCCAAAAAGATAGGGGTTATACCTAGCAATTTCCCGGAGGGCATATGGTCCACTGAAGAAATTGGGAAGGTACAACGGTGCATTCTCGACAAGATGTTCGAGACTCGTGGGGGCCCAGTGAAGCCACACTTTGCAGGCTGTAGTTTCAAGCCTGGATGGTTGACGATCAACTGTCTGGACGACGAAACCGTAGCCTGGGCTGAAGAATGGATACCAGCCATGAAGCCATGGGAGGGGGCTGAGTTGAAGGTGGTGGACGAGGCAAAAGTGCCAAAGGCCAAGATCTTCGTTGGCTACTTTCCCGGCTCGGTGTCTTGGCAAAATGACCGAATTCTGGGGCAAGTGGAGTCGCAGAATTCGGGCATTAGTGTCAGCGAGTGGCGGGTGCTCCATCGCCTACAAAAAGGTGACCAGGTCGAGCTGGCAATTGCTCTGGACCCCATCTCGTCTGAAAGGGTTGACACACTGGGTAACAAGGTCTACTATGGCTTTGGCAGTGCCCAGCTCCGACCTAGACTGAAGGGGAACAGGGCAAAATCTGCTGTTGGTGTTGAAGAGCAACCAACAACATCTGTTGCAGCGCGGGCAAAGCAGAGTAGCCAGAAGCCGAAAACGGGGCCCATTTTCACAAAGCCAGTACCGAGAGCGGAGAGAGGCAACACACGTGCCCAACGTCCAGGACCATCTGCTCTCTCTGGTAGGCTCAGGAAATGGGAGAGAAAAGACCCGGAGGCTGCGGAAACTTTGCGGAGCACAAAGGGTGGTAAGATCCGCAAGGATCGGTCTGGGAAATAATGTCCCAGGCCCCATCACGAACGCAAAACTCTTGGAAGCAGCTTCACTGTCTCCAAATAAATCTCCACAGGGCTATAGCAGCCTCTTACAGGCTCAGTGCCTTGGTGGAACACCAGAGTCTGGACTTCGTAGCCATTCAAGAACCATGGGCCACAAATGGGCGCATAAATGGTCTGCAGACAAAAACATGTAAGTTGATCTATGATAATAATGTTGACCGACCGAGGGCAGCGATCATGATCAACAAAAATATTAAATTCCTCCCAATTTCAGAGCTTCTACAACGCGATCTGGTGGCAGTACAGGCAGAAGTGCCTAGTGCCAAAGGGAGGAGAACGGTAGTCCTGGCCTCCATGTACTTACCTGGCGACACAGAGGACGCGGTATCGCGCGAGCTCCAGCAGCTTACGGAGTACTGTCGCACTCGCAGTCTACAGTGGGTGGTGTGCTGCGACGCAAACGCGCACCACACGGTATGGGGAAGCACGGACACGAACGGGCGAGGTGAGTCACTTCTTGATTTTATTACAACAAATAATCTGGTGGTGGTAAATAGGGGTGACGAGCCTACCTTTATGAATGCGATAAGGGGGGAGGTGTTAGATCTCACTCTAACTAGCGCATTCATATCAAATAACATTTCTAATTGGAGGGTGCTTAATGAGGTCTCCTTGTCGGACCATAGGTACATTTGCTTTGATCTGGGGGGGGAGATTGGAGGCACCTTCGAAATGAGAAATGTTAGGAAGACCAACTGGTCGATATATAACTTTTACTTAGAGCAAAATATTGCGGGCCTTAGTGAAAAAATAAGTAACTCTCAGGAACTAGATCTTGAAGTTAACAAATTAAATAATATAATAATCGAGGCTTTTGAAAGTAGCTGCAATTTAGTTGTGAAGAAACGTTCTAGGAACGTACCCTGGTGGAGCGGGGAGCTAAATGTTTTGCGCAAAAAAGCCCGTCAACTCTTTAATAGGGCCAAGTCTAATGGTGACTGGGCATCTTATAGAAGTGCCTTAACGGCCTATAATAATGAGTTGAGAAGATCTAAGAGAGACTCATGGAAAAAGTACTGTGAGGAGATTGAAACCCTCCCAGCAGCTACCCGACTCCAGAAGTCACTCAATAAAGATCACTCAAACGGGCTTTCTACACTCAAGAAGCCTGACGGAAATTTTACGGAGAGCCTGGAAGAGACGGGACAGCTTTTGTTGGACACTCACTTTCCAGGCTGTGCCACTAGCGGAGAGGATAGTGAAATCATCGAGAATACTCGTTTCTTGATGCCTACACGGAGGGAACTCTCACTGGCTCGCAGAATCTTCACCGTCAATAAAACCAAATGGGCTATCTCCACTTTTAGACCATTCAAATCGCCAGGTGTCGATAATATACAACCGTGCCTACTTCGGCAAGGTGTTGATGTATTAGCACCTGTGCTAACAAACATTTTCAGGATAAGCCTGGAGCTAGGCATAGTGCCTAAACCTTGGACGAAGGCTAGGGTGGCTTTCATACCGAAAGCAGGCAAAAAGGCGGACCACACGCCAAAAGCCTATCGGCCCATTAGCCTGACGTCATTCCTGCTAAAAGTTATGGAAAAAATTCTGGACCAATATATCAGGGAAACTTATCTTAAAGATTCTCCTCTTCATATTGAACAATACGCTTACCAATCAGGCAAATCGACTGAGACAGCCATACATAGCTTAACAAGCAAAATTGAAAAGGCGTTTGAGGGTAAAGAAATAGCTCTCTGTACATCGGTTGACATTACGGGGGCTTTTGACAATGCTACTTTCAGATCAATTGAGGAGGGGATGAACAGGAAAGGTATACAAAGACTGATCATAACATGGGTTCTCAACATGCTGAAAAACAGAACGACAATCTTTGAAACAGGGACAGCAAAGCAAATTGTCAGGTCAACCAAAGGATGTCCCCAGGGGGGCGTCCTATCGCCACTCCTATGGTTATTGGTTATCGACGAGCTCTTACAAACTCTCAATGACCTCGGATACGAAATTCAGGGCTTTGCGGATGATTTGGTAATTATGGTCAGAGGCAAGTTTGACTCTACCATAACAGATCGCATGCAACTAGCTCTTGATATCACTCAAAACTGGTGTCAGGAGAAAGGACTATCGATAAATCCGAATAAAACAAACGTGGTACCCTTCACCAAAAGAAGGAAACTGAATCTGGGGACTTTAAGTTTAGGGACCACAAACTTAACAATGTCCAATGAAATGAAATATCTGGGAGTAATCCTGGACAAAACTCTAACTTGGAAAAACCACTTATCATACATAACTAGTAAAGCCTTAAGAGCAACCTATGCTTGCCAGAGGTTGTACGGTAAAACATGGGGACTACGGCCAAAAATGATGGCGTGGTCATATAAAACAATAATAGTACCAATGATTACTTATGCGTCGTTGGTATGGTGGCCAAAAGTCAACCAAACAGGAGCTCAGAGGACTCTTAACAAGATTCACCGTATAGCCTGTTTGAGTGTGACGGGAGCAATGAGAACGTGCCCCACACTAGCTTTGGGAGTGATCACTGGACTGACTCCTCTACACCTTGTAGTTAAAAGGATGGCGGCCAGCGCGGCCCTAAGGCTACCTAATCTAGCCCATCTTAAAGAAGGCAACCTTTCGGGGCACGCAAAGATTCTGGACACTGTCTGGAATTCTCCGTGCCTCATGGTCTTCGACAAAATGGACAGAAAATTAGACTTCTCAAAGCAATTCAAAGTGGTCATCAGTGACCGTTCAGCTTGGAGAAACAAGGAAATAACAATAAAACAGGACTCTCAGTTGTGGTATACAGATGGGTCCAAAATGGAAGATGGCAGTGCAGGAGCTGGAATTGTAGGGCCAAATTTCCAAAAAGCAATTGCAATGGGAAAAACAGCTTCCATTTTTCAGGCGGAGGTCCACGCTTTAGAGTTATGTGCTAGAGAATGTCTACGCAGGGGTACACGCAACACCAAAATATGCATACTCTCAGATAGCCAGGCAGCTCTAAAATCATTAATAAACTTCTCATTCCAATCAAAGCTGGTCTGGGAATGCTGTAAACTTCTCAATACCCTAGCAGCGAGAAACTCTGTTACGCTAATGTGGGTACCGGGACATGAGGGACATGAGGGCAACGAAATGGCAGATTCTTTAGCAAAAAAGGGTGCAGACACTGCCTTTATAGGCCCAGAACCCTTCTGTGGGGTAAACAGTAGCTTCACAAATAACTTGTTGTGCGAACAGGAAAAACGAAGTCTGCTAAACTACTGGAGAGCCCAAAAAGGCATGCGGCAGTCGAGACTACTCATTGATCCTGAACACATAAGGGTAGATGCTTCTTTAAACCTCAGCAGAAATGACATCAAACTATACACTGAACTTTTAACAGGACACTGTAAACTAAATTACCACCTAAAGAAAATAGGCGTGGTAGAAGACGATTCTTGTCGACTCTGTCAAGAGAAGCAGGAAACGGCAGAACACATTCTGTGCACTTGCCCAGCGGTGGCAAGACGCAGACATAAGTACCTAGGCAGTGGGTTCATATCTCCAAATCACCTAGTTAAAATTAAGCCCACAGCAGTTACGAGATTTATAAACAGTCTAGGACTGTTTTAGTTGGGTACGAGGCTGCACAATAGATCTTTTAGGTCGCGGTGTTCTTTTAGCCTGTCAATAATAATAATAAGTTATAAGCAAGTGTCAATAGTGGGCATGGCTTCCAAAATATCCCATAAGCAAGTGTCAATAGTGGGCATGGCTTCCAAAATATCCCATAAGCAAGTGTCAATAGTGGGCATGGCTTCCAAAATATCCCATAAGCAAGAGTCAATAGTGGGCATGGCTTTCAAAATATCCCATAAGCAAGTGTCAATAGTGGGCATGGCTTCCAAAATATCCCATAAGCAAGTGTCAATAGTGGGCATGGCTTCCAAAATATCCCATAAGCAAGTGTCAATAGTGGGCATGGCTTTCAAAATATCCCATAAGCAAGTGTCAATAGTGGGCATGGCTTCCAAAATATCCCATAAGCAAGAGTCAATAGTGGGCATGGCTTTCAAAATATCCCTCCATTCCTTGTTTGCTGTTTAATACCAACACGCTGATCCTTCGTGTGAAATTTTGTACACGAATCTTGTATAGGGATCTATTAATTAATACTGGTTAATTGTGGGCGTGGCAGTAGCACTGTGATGCATATACTTTGCATGGATTCAATGCACTATACTACTGCCTACTAAGGAGGAACAAATATACATATGTCAACTATATCTAAATTTATGGCCAACTGAAAGTGTCAAATAACAAAAACCTCCTGTTCCCTTTGGTATAATCCTTGAATCCTTGAAGTGATGAGACATGTTTCATTTAGTTTTCGCGCTTTGTTAATTTTTACACAATATATATATATATATATATATATATATATATATCATCCACAGCAGCATAACTGGGATGCTTTTAAGTTTAGTCCCGACATTTATATTGTAAGTGGGCTTTATAAAGGGTTTTCCAATAAAAGGTGTTATTTTGGTATTCAAAGGAAAATGCCATTTTTTGAGATAAATGATCGGGTGTTTATTTAATAATAAAGAGGAATGTATGCCGTTAATAATCAAAAAACAACATCAGCCAAATGGCCACCACGACCACGCTTACAGGACCATATCCTTTTCATGAAATTTTCCATAACCAAATCGCAAAGTGGCTGCCCTATGTCCTCGATAGCCTCACGAATTCTATCTTTGAGGTCTTGAATCGACGCTGGGCTGTGGGCGTAGACCTTATCTTTCACGTGGCCCCAAAGGAAGAAGTCGAAAGGTGTTAAATCACAAGATCTCGGTGGCCAATTGTGATCACCTCTTCGAGAGATAACACGGTCCGGAAACTTTTCCCGTAAAAGAGCAATGGTTTCGTTGCTTGTGTGGCACGTAGCGCCGTCTTGTTAAAAGTAAACGTTGTCCAGATCAACACCATCCAACTCCGACCATAAAAAATCATTAATCATCTCTCGATAGCGCAATCCTTTCACCGTAACTGTTGATCCAACCTCATTTTCGAAAAAGTAAGGTCCAATGACCCCGCCGGACCATAAACCGCACCAAACAGTCACACGCTGAGGATGGAGAGGCTGCTCAACAATATCTCCTGAGTTTTCCGAGCCCCAGATGCGACAATTTTGCTTGTTGACGTAGCCACCGAGGTGGAAATGGGCCGCATCAGTCAAGATGATTTTTCGATGGAATTCCGGATCATTTTCATGCATTTCAAGGACCCAATCAGCGAAGACACGACGTTGTTGATGATCGGCCGGCTTGAGTTCTTGTGTTAACTGAACTTTATTCGCCTTAAGACCCAAGTCTTTATGCAAAACACGGTGTAATGACGTTTGTGGAATGCCCAATTCCAAAGAACGACGAGGAATGGACAACCTGGGTTTTCTTCAACACTTTGGGCTGCAGCAGAAATATCGAAGTTGTTCTTGAGCGACGTGCACGTGTTTTATTCTTCACATCACTAACTTGTCCCAACAGCTCGAATTTGTCCACCAATTTCTGTATTGCGGTCCGACAAGGTGCTTCACGACGACCCAAAAATGCTTTAGTTCTGCGAACTGTGACTGCAAGATTTTCACCATTTTTGCAGTGAATTTTAATAATTTCAGTGCGTTGTTGAAGCGTGCATCATTCCATTTTTAGTAATGGCGTAGTTTCTACTTGTCAAATGTATAAGAATAAAAGCTTCAGAAGTGACAGCCTTGCGAAATACCGGGGGATTCAAAATAACACCTCTTGTTGGAAAACCCTTTATAATATGGGTTATATATATACGAGTATATATTGGATATGGGTTTATATTCTCAACTGGGTATTGTATATAAAATGTTGTCCCTTAATCTACTGTAGGTGTTAAGTTGTGAATATGTGTTAAGAGTGGGCGTTGTAGTGAATATATACCGCCCACATTTTGCATAATGCCGAGTGAGACTCACATCTACATACTACGACTCTTTGAAGAACTCAGAGACTGAGTGTCGGATACTTTTGTCCATCAGTGTCCACCAAAGTCAATTGGACCGAAGTTTTGTGTTTATTTTAAAAAAGATACCTACAGTTGCATGTATTGGAGGTAGGCGTGGTCTTTGTCCACAGGGGCTGATCGAACTGGTTCTGTGTTAAGTGTCAGGCTCAGTTCAGTAAATTTTCACTCAGACATCTCTCACGGTGTGGAAGAAACTGTCAACAAACGGACCGAGAGACGAACGAAAACCAAAATTAACCAGAGAGTCATTGTAATATGTCCATTCCTGCCACGCCTCCTAAAGGGAGTTGCCAAACAGCTCAACCGCAAACATTTAGTATAGCTTCCTTTTCTAAAAATAGGAATGGTATAAGAGGAGGGAAACGGATCTGAATATACTTCGCTTTCCCACAGATCTCTCTTTATTAGTGAACAATTTTTGATTTATTTATTAATAAATACTTTATTTGATTTATTAGTATATTTATTAAAATCCTTCAGTCGTCCGAAACGATATACAACGATATAGAAGAGTAGTCTCGCGGACTCCTCCCTTTCCATAATTGTATCAAATATAAATCGATATCCAGGTGCGACCTCGCCAACATTGTCTTCGTTTGTTTGGAAGCCTCATCATCGTTACTGAGTTCAAATTCATACCATTCAATGATTTCCTCAACATAATTATTCGGATCTATTTCCGCTAGAAGAGTTGGATTTCTGTGGAGTACTTCATTGCATTCCTGAGTGGAGTGCATTCCTAAACTGGCGTCTTTGCTGTTCTGGTCCGAGTTCCATTCTTAAATTGGCGTCTTTCCTGTTCTGGTCCGAGTTGCATTCCTAAACTGGCGTCTTTCCTGTTCTGGTCCGAGTTCCATTCCTAAACTGGCGTCTTTGCTGTTGTGAACCGAGTTGCATTCTTAAATTGGCGTCTTTCCTGTTCTGGTCCGAGTTGCATTCCTAAACTGGCGTCTTTGCTGTTCTGGTCCGAGTTCCATTCCTAAATTGGCGTCTTTGCTGTTCTGGTCCGAGTCTCAATTTAACAAGTTAGACCAGGAATTCCTTAGCACTCTTTGAGGCAAATCATCGGAAGTTACTTTCAGAAACACTTTTCCATTGCGCATTGAATGTCGTGACAAAAGATTACTCAGTTCTCTTCCTTCAGTGTCTAAGGGAGCACGTAGCTTCCTTCTCAAAATTAGTTCTGTTGATTTCATGGTGTTTTGACGCTTGGTCGCACATCTGCCCTCACTCCCATCTGGTGGAAAGATATGTGCAACTATGATTCCGTCAGCATTTCCCAGTTCCTCCATTACTCAGCGAACAGAGCAGTTACGAGTATCAACAAGCAAAGGTCCTTCGTAGGGAAGTTGTTTATGTCAGAAAAACGGATGCTGTTAAATGAAATATATACAAAATTATATATAAGCAAATCGTGGAACCAAGAATCATCTTGTTTCTCCTCGCTTCTGTGACAAATATCCTGTGAAACCACTCACGCAAGATCCGCGACGTCATCCAAGCATTTGCCGAAAGTCCCCTTTGAAGTGGGTGATTCAATTTTTTAAGTTCCTCAGTTTGTTTTGCTTTTCATCAGGATTCGCGTCTGGTAGATTGGAAATGCGTTCCTTTTGAATTCTGCATCTAAGGATGTTTTCACAAGTAGCGAAATCTGTTTTATTTTGAAGGCAACGGAAAAAGTATCCACTTCCGTCGGCATTGCACATTTGAGTCTCCACATCTCAGTGATTTTGCATGCACTCACTCGGAGTGACTGCGCCACCTTGAGGTTTGAGGTTCTTCAAAGTCCCTTCTAGATAGACCTTCGTCTCGTTGTAGTCACACCTCAGAGACAGGCATCCATCCCTAGTCACACAGCTTAAAAATCTGAGGATGCTGTTGAGATTCTCGGACTTGTTTAGTGGAAGAGGCACGTTCTTCTTTATATGCTCCTTTTCCTCTGGGCTCTTGGTATGAATGTTGGCCATCTTCACATGCAATAACTACATCTCTGTGACGCCCACAATGATCACAAAGTTTCGTACTCCAATTTGGTGGCAATTTATCAAAAGTTGTTGATAAATCTTATGTAAATATCGAGTTGTAAATATACGGAAAATTTAAAATGATTGTCTATAGTCGAAAATGTGGGAGGTAGGCGTGTCCTACGTGCATTTGGGTTCATATAACTATCTGATTGTGTATCCAGGCTTGTCTTTGCAAACATTCCTTAACAGAATGTGGAATAAAGTTCGTCACAGACGAGTCGATGAGCCGACGCATGGAAGGTCATGACTACATCGTCTCAGGAAGAATGAAAATTTATATTTATACTAGCTCATAACTGCCACGCCTTAATGGCTTTGTATTTGTCGTATAACTTGTACTTTTTGTATGCTCAAATAAACAGACAAGGTGCAGGAGCAAAAAACAACCACTGCCAGAGTATCCTCGTACTTCTCATTCCCATCAAAGCTGGTCTGGGAATGTTTGAAACTCCTCAATACCCAAGGAGCGAGGAATTCTGTTACGCTAATGTGGGTATCGAAGGACATGAAAGACATGAAGGGATATGAAGGACATGAAGGCTATGAAATGGCAGATTCACTGGCAAAAAAGGGCGCTCCTTTAATAGCTCCAGAACCCTTCTGTGGGGTAAACAGTAGCTTCGTAAATAACTTGATGATCCAACGGAGAAAATGAGGTCTCTTCGATTACTGGAGAGCTCAAACAGACACGCGGCAGTCAAGAAGCCTCATGGACCCTGTATACCTCAAGGTAAATGCTATTCTAAACCTCAGCAGCAATGTTATTTAAGTCTATACTGAACTATTAGCAGGTCACTGCAGACTCAATTACCACATGAAGAAAATAGGTGTGGTAGGTAGCAAAGGATTCCCGCCGACTCTGTCGAGAGGAGCAGGAAACAGCAGAACACGTTCTATGCACTTGCCCAGCGGTGGCAAGACGCAAACTTAACTAACTACGCAACGGGTTCTTAGCCAGGCAGCGGGTTCTTAGCCAGGCAGTGGGTTCTTAGCCAGGCAGTGGGTTCTTAGATAGGCATCAGGCTCTTAGCTAGGCAGTGGGTTCTTAGATAGGCATCAGGCTCTTAGCCAGGCAGCGGGTTCTTAGCCAGGCAGTGGGTTCTTAGCCAGGCAGTGGGTTCTTAGATAGGCATCAGGCTCTTAGCTAGGCAGTGGGTTCTTAGATAGGCATCAGGCTCTTAGCTAGGCAGCGGGTTCTTAGCTAGGCATCAGGTTCTTAGCCAGGCAGCGGGTTCTTAGCTAGGCAGCGGGTTCTTAGCTAGGCATCAGGTTCTTAGCCAGGCAGCGGGTTCTTAGCTAGGTAGTGGGTTCTTAACTCCAATTCATTAGGATTAAGACCACAACAGTTACGAGATTTGTAAATAGTCCAGATTGGTTTTAGTTGGGTACGAGGATGTAGAAGAGATCTCTCAGGTCGCGGTCTTCTATCCTATTAAATAATAGCCCCGTACGCACAAATACTCAATTCTCTGCTTGTTATAGCGATCCTTTTTAGCTCCTCTTCGACCCAATCTTTAAGATAGTTAGTTAAGGCATGGTGCCCCATTTTTTACAAGCCTGACAGAGCTGTCATCCTTTAATATTGGGGACATAGCAAGGTTCATCAAACTATCAGGATGGTTTCTTGCAACATAATGCAAGGTTCATCAAACTATCAGGATGGTTTCCTGCAACATAATGGGGGAGTCGTGCCTTTCCCGGCGCTGCCCTTGCGCTGACTATCACCCTCTTTAAGTGAGAGAATTTTAGTCAGTACTTGAACAACGCCACACCGTGGTATCACAATGGGCCATTCGGTGTGCTTAAGTGTGGTTTTGGCAAACTGGGCGGCCACTCCTACCTAACCTAACCTAGTAAAGGCATCTCACTACAGGAGTTGGATGAGAACTACTTCCTCCCCATCCTCTGACTTTGCATATCCTCAGCGATTACTTAGTTAACTGATTGAGGTTTGGGCCGTAACTAAAGGACGATTTATAATTCATGATGATTTTGGCTTTCGGTGCCACACACACACACACACACACACACAATTGCTGCCATCTAAGCTACAACAATCCACTCTCCGCATACCACAAAATCAACAACAATCTAGAAATGCCACGTTGCTAAGATAGGACAAATGTTTCCCCGCAGGACATACAAGTATTTCCCTATAGCATCACTTCACTTCCGTACTTATATGGTTTGTTTTCCACTTGACTGGCCTTGGCCGCAAGCACTTTCAAGGTTGTTGGCTCACTCCTGACTTGGTGGAGTGAGGAGCATCCCTTCAAAAAATTACCATACCAGATGATTTACATGAAAACTCATTTACTTTGCTGACATCTGAGGGGAACCGACGGGATGGGAGATAGATAGATGAGAGGTAGTAAGGGTAGAGTGGGTAGTGTTAGTAGTTAGACGGGAGAGATCTCCAGATGAGTAGGTTTAGTAATGATTTGATCAGAGAGATAAGATATGAGAGAGATTATGGGACATGAGAGTAGGGGACTTGCTTCCTCCATTCCATTTGAGTGCCTTAATCTTAAGTTTTTGGTGTGAAGTATTGCAAAACGCATGTTTCTGCAGCTGTTGCAGTTGAGTACACAAGGAGGTTCCATTTGAGGGCTTAAACCAGGTGTGGGGACCTTTCAACGTCAGGTTTCGTTCCATGATGAACACAATCATCATTATCATTATCATGTTGGCTCGACGGTTCTAGTTGATCCTTGACCTCCCAAAATATAAACATGAGATTGTAAGAGAAATTTCACTTTGGATAACTTCGACTTAGCCGCTTGTTTTAAGCAACCAGCAACCAGGAGTATCAGCATCTGATTGGCCATTTGGCAGCACAGATTTTGTTAGTACAAGCCGTCTTTGCTCAAACAGCCTGAAGGAGGTGGCTGTATTTAACCAAGTTTGGTCAAATTCCTTCTCATAATCCGCCCATATTTGTGTGCACTGCCAAGCAGGATAAATATGAATACATTTTTGAATTATTGACCTCCAATTCATGCTCATCAAAAGCCAAGCTATGGATACTTTTTAATTGATACTCGCATTTAAGAAGGCACTTTCATACCGCACCGCACCGCCTCTTCCCCAGGATCTCCAGAGCAACGTGAATAGCTTCAGTTCAATTGAAAGCTACTCGCAATTTGATATCCTCATGAACTGCTCACCCTCGAAGGGCATGTTGTGTTTTATCTTTCATTTATTGGAAACGCATGTTCAAGCAACCCAAACACAAACATCGCTCGAATTGAATACGTATTCAGGATGGAACACTCTGATGCAGCTCAATGCAATCTGCTGAACAGGGGGTGATAAGCACACCTTTAGCTCGGCCCTGCATTTATTTGAAAGGACATATCTATGCCCTCCAAGTGGGTATGAGGGTTCAATTTATACGTGTGCGGAATTCAACCGTGAGATGAACTGAACGCACTTTGCCAAACCAGAGTGCACCAGCATTCGGCTCATATGCCCGCTTTTTTGTTATGGGAATGTGCTTTACCAGGAATTCCTGAACTTTAGATGCTCGCCAACATTTGCCGGAACTGCGGAAGCATCATATTTTTGGCAATTTTATGTGGAAACCATTTTAAGTTTGCTTTGAATTTCAATCTCGTGAAGGCCATTCAATTGAGAGAAATCTCAGGTCACAGGGTTACAGCAAACATACTCGTATGAGTGGGTTCGTGGCAGTTACATATCAGGACGCAAGGAAAGGGGAAGTTAATCAGGACGCATCTACCATGAACGAGTGTTGTGAACAAGGAGTTCTCACAAGCAATGTTAAACAAAGATAAACGACTTAACGGAATGTGAAAACAGAACCTTCCTCCCCGTCTTCCAACCCCACCCATTCTGTCTAGTTGTGAAAGAAGATTAAACTGGATTATAGAATGAAACGCAAATTTGAAAAAGGTTTTCGAAATGCTTTCCAAACACAATGAAAGGCGGCGTACTTGGGGAATGAAGTGAATTGGTTTGAATTTGAATTGTTTCAAGGTTTTCTTTATTTTTATTGTATCCCAATATATGACACCTGTCTATTGACACTAAGCAATCATTGTTAGCAGTTAGGAAATAGAGGTAATCCTTAAACCAATTTCTAAGACCATATTTACATTCACTTTCTAAGATTTTAGCTTAAGTTCCGGCTGGATTTAAAGGATTTTCCAATAAGAGGTGTTATTTTGGTATTCAAAGAAAAATGCCATTTTTTGCGATAAATGATCGGATATTTATTTCATAATAAAGAGGCCGTTATAAGTATATATTCACTAGTTCTGTTGGTGTGCAACGTTTCAGTCTGCTTGATTGTGAAGTTTCTAATGCAGGATATCCTCTCAGATCTGGAGTTGTGTGTGCTGACAGGCGGTCGATGTGCTTGAGGCTGCCTGCTTGGATGGTTGCCTCAACAGACCAGTCGCGGTGGATGTCTTCGTTTGATATTGAAATGTGATTGCATACTTTTAGGATCCCATCTGGAGCCAAGACGCAATCCATGCAGATAAAAACATCTATCGAGGTGTAGATAATGGTGTAGAGAATGTTCTCGAAAATAAAAGCCTTGTCAAGAACCCACCTTCGAGGTGTAGATAATGGTGTAGAGAATGTTCTCGAAAATAAAAGCTTAGTCAAGAACCCACTTTCGAGGTGTAGATAATGGTGTAGATCAATCTTCTAGAAAATAAAAGCTTACTCAAGAACCCTCTTCGAGGTGTATATGAGATTCGCAAATGATCCAGAAACTTCTTTAATAGTGTAGAGAATAGTCTAGAACTTTCTACTTGAACCATTCGTAACAGTAAATAAGGTACCAGCAATTCAAAGGCGAGAACAGTTGAGCAGAGATCATAAGAGTGTGTACATCGCGCATTTTAAGCGAAGCAGCAATATTTGTAATTGTGATTGAGAAGTAATAAAGTGATTAAATGAATTATTAAATAAAGTGCTAATTGTAATAAAGTATACTTTAAGCCTGATATTGAGTGTGTAAATTGCATTAATTAAATAAAGTTAATTATTTTAATTTAATGAGCGATTGTTTGATTCCTACACAATCCAGTGGTACGAATCCGAGTATTGAGAGTTAGAGTAAATAGTCAGGAGGGCAATTTTGTAACATTTAGTTTCGTAACAATAAAGGATTTCCCAACAAGAGGTGTTATTTTGAATCACCCGGATTTCGGTAGCTGTCACTTCTGAAGCTTTTATTCTTATACATTTGACAAGTAGAAACTACGCCATTACTAAAAATGGAGCGATGCATGCTTCAACAACGCATTGAAATTATTAAAATTCACTGCAAAAATGGTGAAAATCTTGCAGTCACAGTTCGCAGAACTAAAGCATTTTTGGGTCGTCGTGAAGCACCTTGTCGGACCGCAATACAGAAATTGGTGGACAAATTGGATCTGTTGGGACAAGTTAGTGATGTGAAGAATAAAACCCGTGCACGTCGCTCAAGAACAACTAAGAATATTGCTGCTGTAGCCCAAAGTGTTGAAGAAAACCTAGGCTTGTCCATTCCTCGTCGTTCTTTGGAATTGGGTATTCCACAAACGTCATTACACCGTATTTTGCATAAAGACTTGGGTCTTAAGGCCTATAAAGTTCAGTTTACACAAGAACTCAAGCCGGCCGATCATCAACAACGTCGTGTCTTTGCTGATTGGGTCCTTGAAATGCATGAAAATGATCCGGAATTCCATCGAAAAATCATGTTGACTGATGAGGCCCATTTCCACCTCGGTGGCTACGTCAACAAGCAAAATTCTCGCATCTGGGGTTCGGAAAATCCAAGAATTATTGTTGAGCAGCCTCTCCATCCTCAGCGTGTGACTGTTTGGGGCGGTTTATGGTCCGGCGGGGTCATTGGACCTTACTTTTTCGAAAATGAGGTTGGATCAACAGTTACGGTGAAAGGATTGCGCTATCGAGAGATGATTAATGATTTTTTATGGTCGGAGTTGGACGGTATTGATCTGGACAACGTTTACTTTCCACAAGACGGCGCTACGTGGCACACAAGTAACGAAACCATTGCTCTTTTACGGGAAAAGTTTCCGGACCGTGTTATCTCTCGAAGAGGTGATCACAATTGGCCACCGCGATCTTGTGATTTAACACCTTGCGACTTCTTCCTTTGGGGCCACGTGAAAGATAAGGTCTACGCCCACAGCCCAGCGTCGATTCAAGACCTCAAAGATAGAATTCGTGAGGCTATCGAGGACATAGGGCAGCCACTTTGCGATTTGGTTATGGAAAATATCATGAAAAGGATATGGTCCTGTAAGCGTGGTCGTGGTGGCCATTTGGCTGATGTTGTTTTTTGATTATTAACGGCATACCTTACTCTTTATTATGAAATAAACATCCGATCATTTATCTCAAAAAATGGTATTTTTCTCTGAATACCAAAATAACACCTCTTATTGGAAAACCCTTTATATACCACTCAGCATTGATTTTGGTGCGCAGAATTTTGGACTGCATTCTTTGAATTATTCTGATGTTCGATTTTCCTGCAGTGCCCCACATATCGATACCGTATCTCCAGATAGGCATGATTATTGATGTATATATCTGCTGTTTATTGGTAACTGACAGCTTCGATTGTCTGTCCTAAACCCAATCAACTTGTCTGAAGTGATTATTCATTTCTAGTGTGATATGTTCTTTCCAGAGTGGTTCTGCGTCAATAGTCATTCCCATATTTTGTCTTTAGTGTCGATTTTAATTGGTTTATTGTTTATATGCTAATGCCACTTAGTAATGTCTTCTATTTTTATAAATAACTTGAACTGTGTGTGTGTGTGTGTGTGTCTTGTTACTATTCGTTTCGATACTCCACTTCTGGAACCATAGCAGTGTGGAGTCCAGTAGTGTTTGTAGTTCCATGTTGTTCTTTTACGATAATAAAACGGTGTCAGCCGCGAATGTAACTATTATGTTGCCTCCTGAGGGTGGGGTTGGTATACCAGCTGTGTGTAGAAGGTACCGCAAAGGTCCCAAGACACTGCCTTGGGGTGTCCCTGCTTCTATTTTTTGGCTCCCAGATCTCATACTCCAGTTTTTGTTTCATTGTCTCTAATCCAAAGTACTTTGGTAGGCTAGCATAACTGATGAGGGGTCAGAGATGCAAGTTCACAGCTGGATTTTATGGTTAAATGATCATCCTTTACTTTTTGTTGTTGTACAGAAGTCAAATATATCGGTTTGTGGCATGTCAGTGGATGTCTTGATTCCCACGTACTTATAAATTGACTGTTTGTTGTAGGCAATTGCGTCAAATAATTATCTGGCTTTATTGTGTGTGATTCTGAAGTCTCAGATATTATGCTTAGCATTAAAATCTCCTCCAGCACTCACCAGCAAGAGCTTTCAAGTAGTCCACGTATTGAGATGTTGTGTTGTTGTACTTGGTGTTCAGTAAATATCGGACAAAGCTAGCTAGAGTACCATAGGAGTCTTCAACTTGCACCGAAGATGCTTACAAGTGCTCCTCTCTGAAGCTTTCCAGTGCAACACACTATGTTTTTCTTTGTAAGTATAGCCGTGCCACCTTGGGTTCTATTGTGCGGTTGCTTGGGATTTAAATGAAGCTTTTTTCAGTAAAGTGTGTCTCAGATACTAAGACCATATCAATGGAATTGTCATATATGAAGGATGTTAGTTCAAGAGAATGTTGGCTTAGTCCCTTCGCATTCCACAGAACCATTTTGAAACTATCTTTGTTCATTGAGCTTGAAGTAGAGGTGGGGTTGGCCGGAGGGTCGCCTAAGAAGGGGGTCTCCAAGCATTCAGGCATTGATGCCCATAGACCTAACCAAAGTGATTAGAAAGAAGTGGATAGATGGAACTGAGGTAGGCCGGAGAACCGCCGAAGAAGGGGGCCTCCAAGCACTCAGGCATTGATGCCCATTGTACTGTTTGATTGAGTTTAGTTAGTTAGCATAGTAATAATGCTCATCATGTTGGTCATTTGTGAGATTAGTTGCCTCATCATGTCTTTAAGTTCAGCGACACCACCGCCCCTGTTTTGTGCGATTAGATCTGAAGCATTTTTAGTAGCTGTTGCTTGATCATAAGTAGTAGGTTTGGGGTTAGATCACATTTATTTAAGGGTGTTATACACTGCGACCTGAAAGAGCCCCTATTTATTTGAAAGATGAGGATAGTCTCATCTACAGATCTTCAGTCAGTTTAATTTCCGACAGGAATTCACATATTTTAGAGCAATCAAGTTGAGGGATCCTGCTCATATCTGAGATATATTCTCCAAAACACCTGAGACTTTGTGTGCCAATGGTCCGCAGTCTCTGATCTGGTGCAGTGACGTTTCGTCCCTTTCTCCACAAAATCGACAGATGGCAAATGTTTGGGGTTGGATAAATATGTTTTGAGAGTAGGCTGTTGGAGGTTTGCTTTGGTTGTACTTGCTGTTGATTGTTTGTGCTTGGCGGAGGGTCTTTCCCCCTTAGAGCGGGGAAACATTTCGTTTCTAGGGCAGCCTTTGTGTGGGCGGTGTGGGCTTCTCCACATAATATTATATTAATTCCATGACATTAGACACAATAAAACTATACTTCTGCTAACAAAGTTAACTAAAAGACATAATTATAAAAGAGTCAAATATCGCTTCTAGTCGGAGCATAGGGCGGTCACAAAAGCTCTCCAACGGTTTCTATCAGCAGCCAGGTGTCTTATTTCGTTCCAGGTGGCTCTGTGGTGACTTTCGGCGTGGATAGTGCGTACCCATGTTTGTCGTGGGCGTCCTGCTTTCCGACTACCATGTGGGTTCCATTGAAAGGCCATCTTTGCAATGTTGGTGTCTTCTCTACGCAGAATGTGCCCTATCCAGCTCCACTTGCGTGTTTTAACTTGTGTGTCAATAGGCTCGCTATTGGTGAGGCGCCACAGGTCTTCGTTCATGATCGTTGTCGGCCAGAAAATGCGGCAGATTCTTCGTAGACATTTGTTGACAAAAGTTTGAAGTTGTCGAGTTATTTGTTCTGAGACCAACCATATTTCAGACCCATACAACAGAACAGGTTTTATGCTGGTGTAAAATATTCGTATTTTTGTGCGCAGCGATATCACACGAGAACGCCAAATTCGATCTAAATTCCGGAATGCAGACCGTGCTTTGTTTATGCATGCTGCCACATCAGATGTTGCACCCCCATATTTTGTTATGTAGCTACCAAGGTAGCAGAAGCTGTCAACGTCCTCAATGTTGGTGGTGGAGTTATCATTTGTCAGTACAGTGAGTGGAGATGTATTTGCAGTTTGCAGTCGCAAAAGTTTAGTTTTGGAGAAGTTGATTTTGAGGCCAGCTGCATGAGCGTTTACGGCTAGTTGGCGTATTCTTGACGAGGCGCCTGCTAACGTGTGCGTCATGAAACAGATGTCATCAGCGTAGTCCAAATCGCTGAGCTTTTGGTTTAATCTCCACTGCAACCCCTCCTCCGTATCCGCATTAGTACGCCTAAGGACATCATCCAAGACCACTATAAACAACAGTGGTGACAGAACGCCCCCCGGCCTAACGCCTCTGTTTATATTAAAGTTGGCACTATTTTTACCTTTATAACGCACACTAAGGTTCGCGTCTTTATATAGGGCCTTAATGAGTTCGATGATCTTGTCCGGAACTCCGCAATTTTGTAGAGAGCGCCATATTGCGTCTCTGCTAACCGTGTCAAACGCACGTTCGAAGTCCACGAAAAGGAGAAATAGTGGCGATCTCCATTCGACAGATTGCTCCACAATTATGCGTAAAGTGTTGATGTGGTCCTCGCAAGATCGGTTTGGTCTGAACCCATTTTGTTCACGCCGTAACTGGCTGTTGAGTACACCTGACACTCTATCTAAGATGATAAGAGCTAGGATTTTCAGGATGGAGTTGAGAAGGGTTATGCCCCTCCAATTTTTACATTGGCTGAGATCTCCTTTTTTTGGAATAGTGATTATGATTCCCTCTTTCCAGTCAGTGGGGATGGTGTTAGTCGCCCGGATGTTATGCATGATAGGGTAGAGTGCGTGAGAGATTATATTAGCGCCATACTTCAAGAGTTCAGCAGGAAGTTCGTCAGGTCCAGCAGCTTTGTTGAATTTTAGCTTATGGATTGCTAGGCTGATTTCTTCTGTGGTGGGCGGGTCGACAGGGATGTTTCTGTTGGGGTTTCTTCTTCGCTGTTCAGCAAAGAAGGGCGCAGTGTTGTTTTCCGCTTCTACGCTATTGTCCACGAAAAATTCTCTCCAGCGCGCGAGTTGATCTTCCTCAGAGGTTAGGATGCTACCGTCACTAGCCTTGATAGGCGGTATGTTAGCTTTCGTATTAGTCAATTTTTTTATGGCTGCATATACGCCCCGCAAGTTGTTACAGTTTGCTGATCGCTCTGCTTCACCAGCAATTCCCTCCACATATGCCCTTTTATCAGTCCTTACAGAATTTTTGACCTCCCGATGCATAGCATTGTACGCGCTGAGAAAGCTGTTGCGGTCGGATAATGAAGCAGTGTTTACTTTGGTTTTCATCCTTCTACGTTCTTCGATATATTGCCAGGTGGGGTTGCTTATCCATGGCTATCTTTTGCGATGTTGGAGGCCAACTGTTTCTTCCGCAGCTTGTGTGCAGGCTTTTTGAATTTGTTGCCAGGACGGTCCATGTTCGTAGAGTGCAATGGTAGTAGACAGTGTGTCCTGGTAAAGTTGGAGCGTTGCAGGGTTTTTGAAGTTTTCCAGATTAAAGGTCATCTTTCGCTTCTGTTGCTTCCTGATGCCTTCGGGGCGTAAGCGGAGTTGGCATACAACTAGGTTATGGTCGCTGAATACGTCCGGACCTCTGCGTGTGCGCACATCAAGGAGGGAGTTGTGAAACCGTCTGCTTATTAAAACATGGTCGATTTGGTTGCGAGTTCGGCCATCGGGAGAATTCCATGTGTATTTATGGATATCTAGATGGGGGAATTTAGTGCCACCGATGAAGAGATTGTGGTTGGAGCAAAGTTCGGCCATCGGGAGAATTCCATGTGTATTTATGGATATCTAGATGGGGGAATTTAGTGCCACCGATGAAGAGATTGTGGTTGGAGCAAAGTTCGGCCATCGGGAGAATTCCATGTGTATTTATGGATATCTAGATGGGGGAATTTAGTGCCACCGATGAAGAGATTGTGGTTGGAGCAAAGTTCAATCAATCGCTCTCCATTATTATTTCTACCTGATGCTAAGGCGTGCCGACCCATGAGTTTTTCGACATTGCTGTTGTCGTTGCCTACTTTTGCGTTGAAATCGCCCAATGTTATGATGATGTCGCCTTTTGGGACAGAATTGATGGTAGAGTCTAGCAAGTTGTAGAACGCTTCTTTGGCATCGTCTGTGTCTGGTTCCGTAGGCGCGTAGCATTGAATTCACGAATTGGAACATGGAACGTTCGCTCTCTCTCTGAAACTTCAAAGCTCGCACAGGTTTTCTCCACATAATGCGCGTTGAATATTATTGCTGTTCTGGGGGATTGTGCAGCTTATTATAGTTTTGTGACTGTCAGGACATTTTACACATACTGCTGGGTTCTTGGTACAGACACTTTTAGTGTGGCCATAGCGATATTTTCTGATGTGGTGGTTCCAATGATAGTTTGCAGTGCAATAAATGATTTATGGAGTATGTGTTTTGGTTGTTTTTATTAGTTTTTAGCTCGATCGAGAATGAGGATAGTGGCTTTTTAGTGCCATTTTGTAGAATGTTGTGTATATTTATGACTTCATGCCCTAATTCATTCTTGATATCGTTTCAATGTGAAGAGAAATTCGGAGTGACACGCCTACAATATCCCTTGTGTAACTGCTGCAACTGATATCGCTAGGATTACTTTCAGAACTTGGCTTATTTTTATTCGCCTGAGATGAAAAGGAGTTCCTAAGGCCTGATCATATTCTATATCACCAATCGAATTCATGTTAGCTGAGCTGATCCTCCATTTATTGACCGACACCATGCGACTTTAGCTTAAACTCTTCTGGTGTAAGAACAAAATTCCATTTAAGCCAATTCAAGAAGCATCCAAACACACGTGGAAATGTGAAGACAACTTCACTATTATGAGAAGCATCGAATTAGCGGCTGATATGAGAGCAGCAGCTCCGCCACAATAAGCCAGACAAATATCTCTCTTGGATGCTAAATCCAATCCCTCTGCTTCGCTTAACGGAACACAAAAAGCAAAAAGGCATACCTGCAAAATACATTGAGTAAATTGCTCCTAGAATACAGCAGCAAGGCAACAAATAAGGGACCCAACTTAGTATTGACGAGATACTAAGTTGGGTCCCTTATTTGTTGCCTTGTTGCAGTATTCCTGGAACAAGACTGACGGACCTTAAACTGACCAAGCCGCATCCTTTGCTGTCGTTGACAATGTGGGAGAGTGTTTTTCAACAGGTCTCATTACATGTTTATTGTTCAAAATTCACTGCAGAACCTGGCTCCAGGTTGTAGCGTAGATCGCCTCCTCGTATGTCAAGGTTAATTTGGCCTAGTCCCAGCCAGAAGCGATCGCTTCAGCTACTTCAACTAGGACGCGAGTCTATCAGCAGTACGGTTTCGGTATTGACGGAGCATTGTGTGATGGAGAGTCATACTGGGTTTGTTCTCAAATGACTTCTGCCGTGGGTGTGGTGCTGAGGAAGAAGCAAACGCCATCTTTTCATGGGTCTGTTCCGTTTTGGGAACAGGAAAAAGGCGCAGGCTGGTCCCTGCATGACTGAAGACGGTGGCTGAGGCATGCACCGCGACCTGAAAGATCTGTTGTGACTGAGGCATGATGACGGCGTTGTTTTTGGCCATACAGATTGGGTTTGGTTTTTGGTATAACTGATTGGAGAACATGCGCGCAAAGCAGAGGCGCCTGGCGAGCTCTGTTAAATTCGGCCGTAACGCAATAGCGGGTTGTTCCGCAGATTCTGGGATTAGGCCACGAAAGAAAGTATGAGAGGTCACTTGGAAACAAATGTCATAAGAGTGCCACAGACGAAAAGTGAACTTTGTTAAAGTGTTGTAGATTATTCCTTAAAGCGAAATTGTTAATGAAGTGTTTTTGGATGATTTCCCTCAAATTGTTAATGAAGTCACTTTTGGATGACTTCCCTCAATCATCAATCCATCTGCTGCCAAATTCATTTACCTAAAAATATGTAAATTCAGAATTGGTAGTTAATTGGACATAGTCTACAATGCACCAGGACTGCACCATTGCCGCGCCCATATAGAAATCCGTCAAATAGTGCTGAAACGAAAATGAATTATGAGTATCATTGCATGGCCACGGTTGCCCCTACTTTTATATGAGTATGTCCACTCATATTTGCGTCATAATAAACAAAATCTGCGAAGGCGTAGTAGCAATATTTCCCTTCTCACACCAACTGCAAATAAATATGTTCAAATACACATTTCCAGTGATTTTTTATCCCTTCGTTGCATAACACAAAAACGAAAGAAAACAAGAAATAAAAAACAAAACCAAAAACAAGAGCAATGAAAAATCGAGGAGGAGGAGTATTATATATCTTGAGCTGTATTTGCCAACGTCAGCGAAATGTCCAGCACTACAGTGGGCACGAGGAAGGAAACAGAAACATATTCACCCTTGCAGAGAAAACAAGAGACATGTTAAATTGATTCCTTGGATGAATGTGGTGATCTCGCACGGTAGTAGTGAAGTTTGGCATAGTAGTGAAGTTTGGCACAGTGGTGAAGTTTGGCACAGTGGTGAAGTTTGGCACAGTAGTGAAGTTTGGGACAGTAGTGAAGTTTGGCACATGAATCGTGTTCATAAATTAAGTTAATATGAGTTGCTTGAGCAGTTGCAGTAGTATTCACGAAAGTAGTCGGCTCAACAAATCGGTTTATTAAAATAACACCCTCCTATGAATAGATTCTGTTCTGCCATGAAAGACTGAAATTTGGCAACTTCTGCCTCAGAGAAGAGAACAATGTTTCAGATACAAACCAACACCCTCCTGAATAGATTCTGCTCTGCCTTGAAGGCCTGAAACTTGCCAACTTCTGCCTCAGAGAAAAGAAATAATGTTTCAGATATAAACTAACACCCTCCTGAATAGATACTGTTCTGCCTTGAAGGCCAGAAATTTGGCAACTCCTGCCCAGAGAAGAGAAACAATTTTTCAGATAGAAACTAACACCCTCCTGAATAGATTCTGCTCTGCCTTGAAGGCCTGAAACTTGCCAACTTCTGCCTCAGAGAAGAGAAACAATGTTTCAGATATAAACTAACACCCTCCTGAATAGATACTGTTCTGCCTTGAAGGCCTGAAATTTGGCAACTCCTGCCTCAGAGGACAGAAACAATGTTTCAGATACAAACCAACACCCTCCTGAATAAAATCTGCTCTGCCTTGAAGGCCTGAAACTTGCCAACTTCTGCCTCAGAGAAGAGAAACAATGTTTCAGATATAAACTAACACCCTCCTGAATAGATACTGTTCTGCCTTGAAGGCCAGAAATTTGGCAACTCCTGCCCAGAGAAGAGAAACAATGTTTCAGATACAAACTAACACCCTCCTGAATAGATACTGTTCTGCCTTGAAGGCCAGAAATTTGGCAACTCCTGCCCAGATAAGAGAAACAATGTTTCAGATATAAACTAACACCCTCCTGAATAGATACTGTTCTGCCATGAAAGACTGAAATTTGGCAACTTCTGCCTCAGAGAAGAGAACAATGTTTCAGATACAAACCAACACCCTCCTGAATAGATTCTGCTCTGCCTTGAAGGCCTGAAACTTGCCAACTTCTGCCTCAGAGAAAAGAAATAATGTTTCAGATAGAAACTAACACCCTCCTGAATAGATTCTGCTCTGCCTTGAAGGCCTGAAATTTGGCAACTCCTGCCTCAGAGGACAGAAACAATGTTTCAGATACAAACGAACACCCTCCTGAATAGATTCTGCTCTGCCTTGAAGGCCTGAAACTTGCCAACTTCTGCCTCAGAGAAGAGAAACAATGTTTCAGATATAAACTAACACCCTCCTGAATAGATACTGTTCTGCCTTGAAGGCCAGAAATTTGGCAACTCCTGCCCAGAGAAGAGAAACAATGTTTCAGATACAAACTAACACCCTCCTGAATAGATACTGTTCTGCCTTGAAGGCCAGAAATTTGGCAACTCCTGCCCAGATAAGAGAAACAATGTTTCAGATATAAACTAACACCCTCCTGAATAGATACTGTTCTGCCTTGAAGGCCAGAAATTTGGCAACTCCTGCCCAGAGAAGAGAAACAATGTTTCAGATACAAACTAACACCCTTCTGAATATATTCTGTTCTGCCTTGAAGGCCTGAAACTTGCCAACTTCTGCCTCAGAGGACAGAAGCAATGTTTCAGATATAAACTAACACCCTCCTTTGAATAGATTCTGTTCTGCCTTGAAGGCCAGAAATTTGGCAACTTCTGCCTCAGAGGACAGAAACAATCTTTCAGATATTCGATCATTCTTATTGGATGCCATTCTATAAATTGTGTTCCTCAAAAACTGTACTAAATTTCACCGATGTATTGTTGAAGATGAACTGTTAGTAAATGTACAATTATTACCTACATGAAGGCTGGGCTGTGACATCACAGTAGTAATAAACAAGAATGAAAGAGAAGAAGATTGCGCGTTGCGCATAAATTATGCAATGAAGCTTATTTTTGATATGAATAAAGCGTCATATAATAATCACAAACCCTAAAAGTAGGCAACGATTTTTTACATATGCCAATATAAAAGTATGAATTATAGAAAAGAGTTGGTTTTAAATCTCATTTTAATCTTTTCAAATGCTAGATTCGGATTTAAAATAATTTATATTAAATTTGTGTTTAGTTCACAAAACATATTTTAAATATTTCAATATTGAAAAGTTTATTTGAAGCGTTATTGTGAGGGAAATTTGGCAAAACATGATATGGGATAATATGGACTTATAAACTGTGAGGGATAATACAGATTTATAAACTGGGAGGGGAATCCAGTTTGGTATGAGAAGTGACTGGTTGCGTCAAAGTGAACTAAAATGAGTTTGGCAAACTCTACCGTGGCTTAAAGGGCACCCAAAACATTATGTCTCAAAACAAGGTTATCCTAGTCACCCCCGAAATAGGTATCAAATCCAATTCAGACCACTGAAATTTTAATCGAAACTAAATATTTCCTTTTTAATTCCTCTTAGAGCTGTCATCCTTTAATATTAGGGACATAGCAAGGTTCTTCAAACTATCAGGATGGTTTCCTGCATCATAATGGGGGAGTCGTGCCTTTCCCGGCGCTGTCCTTGAGCTGACTATAACCATTTTTAAGTGAGAGAATTTTAGTTAGTACTTGAACAACGCCACACCGTGGTATCACAATGGGCCATTCGGTGTGCTCAAGTGTGGTTTTGGCAAACTCGGCGGCCACTCCTACCTACCTACCTAACTCCTCTTACTTTACTACTGGCACACATTCTCTTATTTCATCACTGGCACACATTTCATAGCAATCAAATTCTGTCGACATTCTTCATTTACTGCTGACATTCCCGTTGCGTGGCCATTAAGTGGTCGACAGGCCTCACTGTAACTCCCAGCGAAACTACCCACACCACAGTTACCACGCGAACGCTATGTCGGTCCCTTTCCAGCATCCACACATTTGCCTGGGTCTATGCCGGTCGCTCTCTTTTGGGATACTGGGCCCGCACAATATCATTTTGAGTTCTCATATGCAGGCTGTGAGAGTGTGTGCGTGAGGGCGTGCATGCTGAGCGTGTGTTAGTAGTGGTGGTGCGCCTGCGTTTGTGTGTGTGTGAGTGAGTGAGTGAGAATGCATCTACAAACTTGCCTAAGCTATATACTAAATACTATGAACTGTGCCATTTCCGCAGCAGCGCGTTGGCAGGGCTAAGCTATCGTATAAAAGAGCGGACCAACTAGTCGAATTTGTGCGTAGGCGGCAGCCTGGTGCAGGTGAGGGTAGGTGGCAGGACTAAGGGTAGGTGGCAGGACTGAGGGTGGGTCCCGTGCACTGTATCTCAATTTGCGCAATATTTGGCCGGAGATATGATTACACTGGCGTAAGGGGTAAACACCAGAGTCAGAGGCGGACGCCGGACATGCATTGGAGCACACACACATCCTCTGCCATTGCAGTAGCGCACCGACTGTGTGTACATGACAAATGGCACGGGTATCGACCAATAACAACATCCACTCCAATACCAATACCCCCGCCGTCAGTGGGTTGTTGGTGAGTTGGTGCAGTTCAATGAAATGTGCAGCAAATATCGTTGCCTGGCGCGTATGGCACAGTTCTCGGACACCACTACTCAAATCGATGAACAGTAGGCCAGATGGACATACATTTTTGATTCAAAATAAACACTCTTTGCTCGCACATTCAGAGTGTTGAACAATGCGCTCCTCATATGCACATTCACAAAGCCAAACTCCAGTCAGTTGCCAGTCTGAATAATAGAAAAGAGACGCATCAATCGCTGTGGAAGAAGACTTACTTAGGTTGATTGTTTGAATTGTAAAATCCGCTTTGTTTATACGACGCCAGCACACGAGTTCCTCTCAATTCATTGCAATCCTTTTTAGACACTCAACATTGCAATTTGATTTGATTGCCATCAAAACAAACAGGAACGCAAACAAACGCAAACCATCAGAATCTGGCAACAGGTTGAACGGGAAATTTCACTGTATTTGAAGGCGAACCAGCCCACTACCAATGACGACGGCGAGGACAGGCGAGCGAGTGGGTGGCCAGCGTTACTGTGCAACGCACAACCCCAGGGTGGGAGACTGCGCAAAATGCAGTATGCATAACCAGGGTTGCCAGCTTTCTCTTTTATATTATATGAAAATGCAAATTATATGGAAGTTCTTCATATTCTACTTGCATAAAAAACAATATATTTAATATATAGTTCATGTAATGTACGTATAATATGTAGAAAATATAGCATATATTTAAAATGGAGAATATGTAGAGAACGTATAATATATACAAAACAAAGAATATCTTTGCGATATGCAGAATAATAATAAATAATTAATTAATAAGTTAGTTAGTTAGAAAATATGGAAGATTTTAGAAAATTTTGAATATGTAGATAATGTATAATATGTCGAAAATTGTGATTGGCTTCAAAATATAGAATATGTAAAAAACGCCTGATATGCTAAAAATCTGGGCAAATCTAAATATGTAGAAAATGTATAATATGTAGAGAATGTATAATATGTCGAAAATTGTGATTGGCTTCAAAATATAGAATATGTAAAAAACGCCTGATATGCTAAAAATCTGGGCAAATCTAAATATGTAGAAAATGTATAATATGTAGAGAATGTATAATATGTCGAAAATTGTGAATAGCTTCAAAATATAGAATATGTAAAAAACGCCTGATATGCTAAAAATCAGGGCAAATCTAAATATGTAGAAAATGTATAATATGTAGAGAATGTATAATATGTCGAAAATTGTGCATAGCTTAAAAATATAGAATATGTAGAAAATGTCTGATATGCTTAAAATCAGGGCAAATTTGAATATGTAGAGAGTGCATAATATGTAGAGAATGTATAATATGTCGAAAATTGTGCATAGCTTAAAAATATAGAATATGTAGAAAATGTCTGATATGCTTAAAATCAGGGCAAATTTGAATATGTAGAGAGTGCATAATATGTAGAGAATGTATAATATGTCGAAAATTGTGATTAGCTTCAAAATATAGAATATGTAAAAAACGCCTGATATGCTAAAAACCAGGGCAAATCTAAATATGTAGAAAATGTATAATATGTAGAGAATGTATAATATGTCGAAAATTGTGAATAGCTTAAAAATATAGAATATGTAGAAAACATTTGATATGCTTAAAATCAGGGCAAATTTGAATATGTAGAGAGTGCATAATATGTAGAGAATGTATAATATGTAGAAAATTGTGAATAGCTTAGAAATATAGAAAACATTTCATATGCTAAAAATCAGGGCAAATTTTAATATGTAGAGTATGTATAATATGTAGAGAATGTAAATTATGTAGAAAATTGTAAATAGCTTCAAAATGTAAAATATGTAAAAACGTCTGACATGCTTAAAACCAGGGCAAATTGGAATATGTAGAGATGTATAATATGTCGAAAATTGTGAATAGATTCAAAATAATTCTACAATATGTAGAAAACGTCTGATATGCCAAAAATCAGGGCAAATCTAAATATGTAGAAAATGTATAATATGTAGAGAATGTACAATATAACGAAAATTGTGAATAGCTTAAAAATATAGAAAACGTTTCATATGCTAAAAATCAGAGCAAATTTTAATATGTAGAGTATGTATAATATGTAGAGAATGTATAATATGTCGAAAATTGTGAATAGCTTAAATATATATGTAGAATTTGTAAAAAAGTCTGATATGCTAAATATCAGGGCAAATTGGAATATGTAGAAAATGTATAATATGTTGAGTATGTACAATATGTAGAGAATGTATAATATGTAGAGAATGTTTAATATGTCGAAAATTGTAAATAGCTTCAAAATATAGAATATGTAGAAAACGTCTGCTATGATAAAAATCAGAACAAATTTGAATATGTAGAGAATGTATAATATGTAGAGAATGTATAATATGTCGAAAATTGTGAATAGCTTAAAAATATAGAATATGTAGAAAACATTTGATATGCTTAAAATCAGGGCAAATTTGAATATGTAGAGAGTGCATAATATGTAGAGAATGTATAATATGTAGAAAATTGTGAATAGCTTAGAAATATAGAAAACATTTCATATGCTAAAAATCAGGGCAAATTTTAATATGTAGAGTATGTATAATATGTAGAGAATGTAAATTATGTAGAAAATTGTAAATAGCTTCAAAATGTAAAATATGTAAAAACGTCTGACATGCTTAAAACCAGGGCAAATTGGAATATGTAGAGATGTATAATATGTCGAAAATTGTGAATAGATTCAAAATAATTCTACAATATGTAGAAAACGTCTGATATGCCAAAAATCAGGGCAAATCTAAATATGTAGAAAATGTATAATATGTAGAGAATGTACAATATAACGAAAATTGTGAATAGCTTAAAAATATAGAAAACGTTTCATATGCTAAAAATCAGAGCAAATTTTAATATGTAGAGTATGTATAATATGTAGAGAATGTATAATATGTCGAAAATTGTGAATAGCTTAAATATATATGTAGAATTTGTAAAAAAGTCTGATATGCTAAATATCAGGGCAAATTGGAATATGTAGAAAATGTATAATATGTTGAGTATGTACAATATGTAGAGAATGTATAATATGTAGAGAATGTTTAATATGTCGAAAATTGTAAATAGCTTCAAAATATAGAATATGTAGAAAACGTCTGCTATGATAAAAATCAGAACAAATTTGAATATGTAGAGAATGTATAATATGTAGAGAATGTATAATATGTCGAAAATATGGAATAATTTATTAAGAAGGTAGAATATGTGATTACCTCATTTCAATAAAAGTTAAATTTTCTTTTTCTGGATTGACTTTTTGATGCTTGAGCTATTCATATTTTGTATTATACAATTTTTACAGGATTTTTAATTTTTGGAAATTGAAAAAAAAGGATTTATGGCTTGAAATGCATTGCATCTTCAACACAAAAATGACCACAAAAAATAGTAATCTCATTTCATCGACCTAAATACACTGTTCTGTAAGTGAAACTTAGTACTAGTTGGCAGCCCTACAATTTACCGACGAATAGCTGGCAAATTGGCCCCTCCACTACACACACACACACACAAGCACACACGCACAAACTCCCGTACTCGCGCCGTTGCAGCAACACCTGTAACTGTTCGGTAGCGCGCCAACGCGACCCACCACAATACGCCGCCCACTGATAAGCAGCAACAGCAAAACAACATCACAGCAACAGGCGCAAGCAGGCTCCCAGCACACCACCCAATACAGCGCCCAACATAGCCTGCAAAAGTGCGCTCAGCACATTCCCCAACACAGCGTCCATCTGCGTGCGCCGCCAAAACGTTGCCAATGAAAACGAAGCTGGCTTTTTCCCTTTCAAATCAGAAATTTTTGCTAGGTTTCCTGATAGCCGTCGTCGAGTGCAGACATCACTTGTTATCCTGAGTTCGAAGCAAGAAGTCGTAGCAGCGAAAGGCAAACTTCCATCATAAATATTTATCTCAAGTGAACAGATTTTGTTTCTAATATTGTCAAAGTTCCAGAGAGAGAAATTTTTCCAAAATTTTCAAAAATTTTCATCATTGAGAACTCCAGTTTTGAACATAAACAACAATTCGCAAACTTATTCAAGATCAGCAAAATATTTGCATAATTTGTGGCGTCGGAAGTTGCTCCGACTACTTTGCAGTTGCAGGACGAAGTTAGTAAAAAAGTAAAAAGTGTTCAACAGCGCTCTCAATCAGATCAGTGCAAAAGTATTCCTTAAACAGTGAGTTTGTGAAATTGTGCAGGGCTCTTCTGTCACGAGACTTCGTCACCAATCTAAGAGGTAAGTTTGCATCATTAGAGCGTAATCCAGATAATATCCTGAAACAAAACAGAACACACTGCCATAGGAAATTATGGCAATGTGTGAATTGTCGCTTCTATTCTATTATCAGTTGTTTATATTTGTACAAAGTGCCAGTGTTAATCACTAGTTGAGCTCACTACAAGTAGTTCAATATAAAGTAGCGTGGCGTGGCAAATCCAGTGCCAACACGCCACACAATCACACATCGCAGTGCTCCGGTTTAATATGAACGTGTCTGTGTATAAAGTTCCCAGTCGGAAAGGTGAAAACTTCATCAAGAATGGGGTCGCCATTTGTCTGTGTTCAGCCGTGTGCATTCCGTGTTGATCCGTGTAAATGTCGTAACTGCAAACTATGCCGTTCGCTATATTACTCCTGAGTGAGTGTTGAGAGTAAGTTTACAAGCTCACAAAACTGGTCACTGTCGAAGTGTCTGTAGCGCAAATTGTGGTAGAAATCTTACCTGATCGAAACCACTATGAAAAATTCGGTAAAATGCCACAATGCGAAACAGATTCCTTCAATATAAGTGCCCTAATTTCACATGAAAATTGATTGTTATATTGTCTGGAAAACTGGAGTGGTGTGTTCTGAACAATTGACATATTTTGAACAATTGACATATTTTGAACAATTAGCATATTCTGAACAATTGACATTTTCTGAACAATTGACATATTCTGAACAATTGAAATATTTTGAACAATTGACATATTCCTTTTGAATATGTTCTGATGTGTTTAAAAAGTATCTAACACCAAATTGTACAAAATCTCGTTAAATGCACAAGTACCGTGACCCAAAAGTATGTGTGAAACACCTGAAAATAATCTGAATTTCGCACATGAATTACAGCGATATTTATGAGTGATTAGTGTGCAAAAAGTGTAGCATATTTTCAGGTGCCTTAAAAATATAATCATGAAGGGTTAAAAATTTCACTTTAAATTTCATATTTTTCTTCCACTAATTTCAATGGAGAGATCAGAACAATTAAAATACAACATATTTTCAGGGGCCTCAAGAAATAGTCATTCTCAGAATTCCACTGCGAAGTTTCATATTTTCTTCACCAATTTCAATGCAGATTTCATTACAATCAAACGAATCTTTTAAAATTTTTTTTAAGAGTTTCAAAATTATTTCAAAGAAAATCTTTTGAATTAAAAAAGAACTTTGAAACGAAAACTTGTCGAAGTATTTTGGAAACACCTGAAAATATATCAGATTTTGTTCATGAATTGCTGCAAATTTTATGAGTGATTGGCATGTACAAAAGTGTAGCATATTTTCGGGGGCCTCAAAAATATAATCATGAAGGGTTAAAAATTTCACTGTAAATTTCAAATTTTTCTTCCACTAATTTCAATGGAGAACAATTAAAATACAACATATTTTCAGGGGCCTCAAGAAATAGTCATTCTCAGAATTCCACTGCGAAGTTTCATATTTTCTTCACCAATTTCAATGCAGATTTCATTACAATCAAACGAATCTTTTAAAATTTTTTTTAAGAGTTTCAAAATTATTTCAAAGAAAATCTTTTGAATTAAAAAAGAACTTTGAAACGAAAACTTGTCGAAGTATTTTGGAAACACCTGAAAATATATCAGATTTTGTTCATGAATTGCTGCAAATTTTATGAGTGATTGGCATGTACAAAAGTGTAGCATATTTTCGGGGGCCTCAAAAATATAATCATGAAGGGTTAAAAATTTCACTGTAAATTTCAAATTTTTCTTCCACTAATTTCAATGGAGAACAATTAAAATACAACATATTTTCAGGGGCCTCAAGAAATAGTCATTCTCAGAATTCCACTGCGAAGTTTCATATTTTCTTCACCAATTTCAATGCAGATTTCATTACAATCAAACGAATCTTTTAAAATTTTTTTTAAGAGTTTCAAAATTATTTCAAAGAAAATCTTTTGAATTAAAAAAG
Source organism: Clusia tigrina (assembly GCA_920105625.2). NCBI lineage: Eukaryota > Metazoa > Arthropoda > Insecta > Diptera > Clusiidae > Clusia > Clusia tigrina. The sequence continues at coordinate 198,740,100 of OV050032.1, forward strand.
AACTTTGAAACGAAAACTTGTCGAAGTATTTTGGAAACACCTGAAAATATATCAGATTTTGTTCATGAATTGCTGCAAATTTTATGAGTGATTGGCATGTACAAAAGTGTAGCATATTTTCGGGGGCCTCAAAAATATAATCATGAAGGGTTAAAAATTTCACTGTAAATTTCAAATTTTTCTTCCACTAATTTCAATGGAGAGATCAGAACAATTAAAATACAACATATTTTCAGGGGCCTCAAGAAATAGTCATTCTCAGAATTCCACTGCGAAGTTTCATATTTTCTTCACCAATTTCAATGCAGATTTCATTACAATCAAACGAATCTTTTAAAATTTTTTTTAAGAGTTTCAAAATTATTTCAAAGAAAATCTTTTGAATTAAAAAAGAACTTTGAAACGAAAACTTGTCGAAGTATTTTGGAAACACCTGAAAATATATCAGATTTTGTTCATGAATTGCTGCAAATTTTATGAGTGATTGGCATGTACAAAAGTGTAGCATATTTTCGGGGGCCTCAAAAATATAATCATGAAGGGTTAAAAATTTCACTGTAAATTTCAAATTTTTCTTCCACTAATTTCAATGGAGAGATCAGAACAATTAAAATACAACATATTTTCAGGGGCCTCAAGAAATAGTCATTCTCAGAATTCCACTGCGAAGTTTCATATTTTCTTCACCAATTTCAATGCAGATTTCATTACAATCAAACGAATCTTTTAAAATTTTTTTTAAGAGTTTCAAAATTATTTCAAAGAAAATCTTTTGAATTAAAAAAGAACTTTGAAACGAAAACTTGTCGAAGTATTTTGGAAACACCTGAAAATATATCAGATTTTGTTCATGAATTGCTGCAAATTTTATGAGTGATTGGCATGTACAAAAGTGTAGCATATTTTCGGGGGCCTCAAAAATATAATCATGAAGGGTTAAAAATTTCACTGTAAATTTCAAATTTTTCTTCCACTAATTTCAATGGAGAACAATTAAAATACAACATATTTTCAGGGGCCTCAAGAAATAGTCATTCTCAGAATTCCACTGCGAAGTTTCATATTTTCTTCACCAATTTCAATGCAGATTTCATTACAATCAAACGAATCTTTTAAAATTTTTTTTAAGAGTTTCAAAATTATTTCAAAGAAAATCTTTTGAATTAAAAAAGAACTTTGAAACGAAAACTTGTCGAAGTATTTTGGAAACACCTGAAAATATATCAGATTTTGTTCATGAATTGCTGCAAATTTTATGAGTGATTGGCATGTACAAAAGTGTAGCATATTTTCGGGGGCCTCAAAAATATAATCATGAAGGGTTAAAAATTTCACTGTAAATTTCAAATTTTTCTTCCACTAATTTCAATGGAGAGATCAGAACAATTAAAATACAGCATATTTTCAGGGGCCTCAAGAAAAAGTCATTCTCACAATTCCACTGCGAAGTTTCATATTTTCTTCACCAATTACAATGAATATTTCATAATTAAAATACAACATATTTTCAGGGGCCTCAAGAAATAGTCATTCTCACAATTCCACTGCGAAGTTTCATATTTTCTTCACCAATTTCAATGCAGATTTCATTACAATCAAACGATTTCATATTTTTCTTCCACTAATTTCAATGGAGATCTCTCAACAATTAAAATACAGCATATTTTCAGGGGCCTCAAGAATAGATTCAATCTCACATCTTCTGAAAATTTCATATTTTCTTCACCAATTTCAATGCAGATTTCATAACAATCAAAATATTCTTTTAAACAATTTTTTAAGTATTTCAAAATTATTTCAAAGAAAATCTCGTTAATTGCATAATAACCTTGAAACAGAAAACTGTCGTGGGTATTTTTTAGACACCTGAAAATATTCCATAAAATCAAAAATAAAACTAAATAAAGAATGTGGCATATTTTCAGGTGTTTCAAATTTAAATTTTGCTGCAAATTTAATTTAAAAAGTTTTCGTGTATATTTCAACATATTTTCTCTTCAAGTATTTATATATTTTTCCAACACAATATTTTTACATAATTTTGTTTGATGAAATTTCTCCAAATTCAAACTTATTTCTCCCTGTTCTATATAGCAAATTATTATTTAAAGATATTGTGGATTGCATTTGTGTCAAAAGTTTACTTTATTGGGCAAAATCCGCGTTGTTGAGATTACCGACGGCAGGATTTGAGTTTAAGTTAAGTTCCGCATTGCCTTATCGAAGAGCGAAAACAAAAACTTACGTCATCAGAGTTGTGCAAAAATAGGCGTACCAGAACACAAAAATTTTGGGCTCAGTTTCAATTCAGTTCTGTGTGATTGGTTCTTTAAAAAGAAAGATTTTGTGCTAGTTTCGAGGACTGAAAAGTGAATTTTTATATTACAAGTTACCAGAATTCTATCTGTGTGGGATTCTCTTCATCTGCGTGAATATATTTCCGATATTTCCGACTGGGTTACGATTCATCTGAGTGTCTGATTTTGCCTATATTGCGTGTGTGTCTGAATGTGTGTGGCTTATATTCATCCATGCTGCCGCAAACTTAACTGCCGATTTACCCATTGACTGATGAAACTTGCAGATAAGTTCTACCACGCGGTGGGAGACGTCAGTAAGCTTGTCATAATTGAGCTACACAGAGATTGTGAACAACAAACATTCTCATACCAGAATAATCTAAACACAATCGAAAACCAAAAGACGAAACACTCCTCAACATACATAAAATTGTTGCCTACTTTTGTGGGCTCCGCTCCGTAAACACACGCAACAACACATGAAAGAGGAACTTTGCGTTAATATGACTTACGAGTATTTTGTTGATAGCTCTGAAGTGATTGTCTTAAATGACTCTGGGCTTTTAAAAACCGTTTAAAGCATTTAGACGACAATGTCCTCAGAATCAGACTGAATATTTATGGGAATATTCCGTCTTGTTCGGCGCCGTTTCCAGAAAATTGTCCACAAGAATATAGAATTATCTATCTACCTATCGACAATGTCCTCAAAAGAAGACTGAATATTTATGGGAATAACCATCAAAGTCATTTCAAGTAAGTGTCCACAAGAACGTGGAATTATCTAGCTTGAAGTCAGCCAAACTTAGAAGAGTGTGAACATGGAAAAATTCACTCTCTGCTAAACTCTCTGACTTTGAGGTCAGTAAATTTTAAACCGTAGCATAACTTTCACATATTCAAACTTTTGTGAAGCTAACAACCATGTATACAAGTAACTGAGAGTTTGATGGGTGTTTATCAGACCCTTTAGAACAATAAAATACGGGTCCTATTGTGAAGAGGGCACTTGATGAGGTCGGGGCTTAGAAAAATTATTTGCTTTACCTTAAAAATTTATTAATACTAATATTAATAACAATAATAAAGAAAATAAAGAACATGGTACGTTAAACAGGTGCATGGAAATAGTCGTGCCAACTCTCCCCTCTCCACAATCATTCACATATTTCTGTTCAGAATTTCATCGCAACCTTTTTTTGGATCCTTCTGATATTTCCATTAAAAAAAATTCGCCTATTTATTTACCTATTTTACTCAAGGCCCTTGCAATTTACCTGCGTGTAAAATATGAACGTCAGATCTCTGTTTGATGCTTCGTCTAAAAGCTCTTCATAAGTGAGAGCACATAACGGACTCACAAACATGGCTTTATTGACTCAAGAAGTCAGCCTGATTAGCAATTCCTATACACGTGATTATAACCTTCGCACCTAGTCTGGGACATTACCAATATTTGAGCCAAGTCATAATTATGTAAAACGCCTAAAAGCTGTTTCAAGAATTCATTGACTTTATTACGGGTTCAGATTCCATCAGATTTGAGACTGATTGACATACAAATACATTAGATAGAAACGTAACAATATCGAATGAAATGAAATATCTGGGAGTAATTCCTAATCTAACTTGGAAAATTATCATACATAACAGGGAAAGTTATCATATATAACAGTAAGGCCTTAAGAACTACATACCCCTGCCAGAGGGTGTGCGGGAAAACATGGACACTACGCCCAAAAATGATGTCGTGGTCATATAAAACAACAATAGTACCAATGATCACCAAAGACACTTCTTTGGTGTGGTGGCCAAAAAGAAATCAAACAAAGGCTCAGATGACCCTTAACAAGATTCACCTGTTTGAGTGTGACGGGAGCAATGAGTACAAGGCCCCCACACTAGCTTTGGGAATGATCACTGGACTGACTCCTCTACATCTTGTGGTTAAGAGGATGGCAGTCAGCGCGGCCCTAAGGCTACTTAATCTAGCCCATCTTAAAGAAGACAACCTAAAGGGGCACGCAAAGCCTCTGGACACTGTCTGGAATTCTCCGTGCCTCATGGTCTTCGTCAAGATGGACAGAAAATTAGACTTCTCCAAGCACTTCAAAGTGGTCATCAGTGACCGTTCAGCGTGGAGAAACAATGAAGTAATATTAAAACAGGACTCGCAGTTGTGGTATACTGATGGGTCCAAAATGGAAGATGGCAGTGCTGGAGCGGGAATTGTAGGGCCAAATTTCCAAAAAGCAATTGCAATGGGAAAAACAGCTTCCATTTTTCAGGCGGAGGTCCACGCCTTAGAATTATATGCTAGAGAATGTCTACGCAGGGGTACACGCAGCACCAAAATATGCATACTCTCAGATTAACAGGCTAAAGAACACCGTGACCTAAGAGATCTATTGTGCAGATACTCTCAGATACCCAGGCATGTCTGAAATCATTAATGAACTTTTCAATCCAAACAAAGCTGTTCTGGGAATGTTTTGAGCTCCTCAATACCCTAGCAGCGAGAGAGTCTGTTACGCTAATGTGGGTACCGGGATATGAGAGCCTTGAAGGCAACGAAATGGAGGACTCTTTGGCAAAAAGGGCCGCAGGCACTCCTTTCATAGGTCCAGAACCCCTCTGTGGGGTGAAGAGCAGCTTCACGAATAACTTGTGCGAACAGCAAAAACGAAGTCTACTGGAGAGCCTGGAGAGCATGCGGCAGTCGAGACTACTCATTGACCCTCAACACATCAGGGTAGATGCTGCTTTAAACCTCAGCAGAAATGACATCTAACCCTATACTGAACTTTTAACAGAACACTGTGGACTAAATTACCATCTGAATAAATTGGCGTGGTAGAGGACGATTCCTGCCGACTCTTTCAAGAGAAGAAGGAAACAGCAGAACACATTCTATGCACTTGCCCAGCGGTGGCAACTTAACTACACTACTTAAAGTGTTATAGACACTTGTGATATCATGTGTTCAAGAACCTCTGGGGGTCGATTCTGCTTCTCTTCTGTTTCTATTCTGTGTCTATTCTGTTTCTATTCTGTTGCTAAATTGTTTCTATTCTTTTTCTATTCTGTTGCTATTCTGTTTCTCTTCTGTTTCACTTCTGCTTCTATTCTGTTTGTAGACTGTTTCTATTCTGTTTCTATTCTGTTTGTAGATTGTTTCTCTTCTGTTTCAATTCTGTTTCTCTTCTGTTTCTATTATGTTTCTCTTCTGTTTCTCTTCTGTTTCTATACTGTTCCTATTCTGTTTCTCTTCTGTTTCTATTCTGTTTCAATTCTGTTTCTCATCTGTTTCTATTCTATTTCTCTTCTGTTTCTTTTCTGTTTCTTTTCTGTTTCTATTCTGTTTCTATTCTGTTTCTATTCTGTTTTTCTTCTGTTTCTATTCTGTTTCTATTCTGTTTCTACTATGTTTCTCTTCTCTTCTCTTTTTATTCTATTTCTTTTCTGTTTCTATTCTGTTTCTCTTCTGTTTCTATTCTGTTTCTTTTCTGTTTCTATTATATTTCTCTTCTGTTTCTATTCTGTTTCTATTCTGTTTCTCTTCTGTTTCTATTCTGTTTCTCTTCTGTTTCCATCCTGTTTCTATTCAGTTTCTATCCTAATTCTATTCTGTTTCTCTTCTGTGTCTCTTCTGTTTCTCTTCTGTTTCTATTCTGTTTCTATTCTGTTTCTCTTCTGTTATTATTCTATTTCTTTTCTGTTTCCATTCTGTTTCTCTTCTGTTTCTCTTCTGTTTATATTATATTTCTTTTCTGTTTCCAATCTGTTTCTATTCTGTTTTTCTTCTGTTTCTATTCTGTTTCTACTATGTTTCTCTTCTCTTTTTATTATATTTCTTTTCTGTTTCTATTCTGTTTCTCTTCTGTTTCTATTCTGTTTCTTTTCTGTTTCTATTATATTTCTCTTCTGTTTCTATTCTGTTTCTCTTCTGTTTCTATTATGTTTCTATTCTGTTTCTCTTCTGTTTCTATTCTGTTTCTCTTCTGTTTCTATCCTGTTTCTATTCTGTTTCTCTTCCGTGTCTCTTCTGTTTCTCTTCTGTTTCTATTCTGTTTCTATTCTGTTTTTATTCTATTTCTTTTCTGTTTCCATTCTGTTTCTCTTCTGTTTCTCTTCTGTTTATATTATATTTCTTTTCTGTTTCCAATCTGTTTCTATTCTGTTTTTCTTCTGTTTCTATTTTGTTTCTACTATGTTTCTCTTCTGTTTTTATTCTATATCTTTTCTGTTTCTATTCTGTTTCTCTTCTGTTTCTATTCTGTTTCTTTTCTGTTTCTATTATATTTCTCTTCTGTTTCTATTCTGTTTCTATTCTGTTTCTCTTCTGTTTCTATTCTGTTTCTCTTCTGTTTCTATCCTGTTTCTATTCAGTTTCTCTTCTGTTTCTCTTCTGTTTCTCTTCTGTTTCTCTTCTGTTTCTATTCTGTTTCTTTTCTGTTTCTCTTCTGTTTCTATTCTGTTTCTAGACTATTTCTCTTCTGTTTCTCTTCTGTTTCTATTCTGTTTCTATAAATCAAATTGTACTGACTGATCAACTTGAATAATAGCGTGTATCTCGGCTGTGTTTGCAACCTGATATTCACAGATTTCTTGTTGAGTTCTCGAGTTTTCAGTGCTAGGCTTGAAACATAGAATATGAGCCTGTTGCCACAGTGAGCAAAACAATCGTTTAATATACAAGCGAAGTGATGAAATGGAGAAAACGCGTCAAACTATAACGACAAACTTCCTACGTTCTCAGAGCCACAGCATGATAATCGATCTCTTACCCCGGGTACATGAAAACATAAAAAAGTTCGAATTGTTCAACCAAACTTTTCACCATTGGGGCTATTTTATTTATGGAAGACCATTTGCTGTGTGAGTGAGTATGTGGCTAACTCAGTCTCTATTAAACACATTTGAAGGGTTTTTCTAACTAACAACCTGGCGGCAAACATTATTCAGGACTCTCTGCTGCGCACCAGAATCACCTCATAAAGCAGTGGCCGTGCATATTTAATGGCTGGTAAGGTAAACATAAATGAGGTTTCGCTTTTATTTGCCAGTTCGCCTCTCTGTGATGCACTCGTAAGCATTTTGTTGGGGTCACTTTTGGTTTAGTTTGTGGTTTTTAAAGTCAACAGTCGAGTCTTCTCTTCACTGTGGGTGAGAGACAGGGAAATGCCGGCACATGCTTGCTCCATTACGGTCGACTGTGCTTTGGTTTATTAAAGTTCGAGTGATTTTTTTGTGTTGAGTTTGGTGTTGTGCCGGCGTGTGCATCCGTAGGAATCCTTTTTGTGTTGCCTGGAAAATATTGTGTGTTAATTCAGTGATGGAGTTGTGCACAACCACAGCAGAGCACACACTTCCTGCCGCCATACTTCCCCCCAAATTGACTTCCATCGATGTGCTCATAAGTGCAGGTAGAAGCTGACTTAAAAACTTCCAAGCATTGTTTGATGAAGCTTCGTTGTTACTTTGTTTATAATCGCATTATTTTGTTTTCGCTTGACTTTTATCGGTACGTCGGCGGTCGTCATTAACGGTATTGTTCAGTCATAATTGCTAATATTGATTTTTTATCAACATTCTCGCATTTTACCCCGTCCGTAGGTGAATCCGTTTAATGCCATAAAAGCTGACAACACTCGAGAGGAGTGACTCCCAATTAATGCTATTTTAATCGAAACATAACATTGCGAACACACAGCAAACACACATTTCATCTCTGCTGGCCAACCAGCACAGTGTGCGGGGCGTATGAGCAACATTAATTGCAGGTTTGCCTTTTCGCCCTGTGTACTCAAGGTACTAAGGTCAAGTGATGCAGGACAAACACTTTAATGTGTGTACACAACTAGGGATCAAGCACAGAGCAGGCCACTGACACTGCGGTTGACTGGGACAGGTGAGGCCAGGGTGATGACATCGAGGCTAGTAAAAGAAAAAACTATACAAAGAGAGTTGTGCGCTCATAATTGGGCAACTTGATTGGGGAGCGCGGCTTGCAGTCCCCTCAATAAATCAGTACAATGTAATAAAAACCAGAAACACATGCTCAATAATTAGTCTCCGCATTCGAGTGCAGTTGTGTAGTGGATAATCCAGGAGATTCGGTGTTGGTGTTCAAAGTAATAAATTGCACTCTTTAAACTGGAGATTATGAGGAACTGGGAGCGCGACCCACAATCTATGAACTGGAGATTATGAAGAATTGGGAGCGCGACCGCACTCTGTAAACTGGAGATTATGAGGAATGGGGAGCGCAACCGCACCCTTTAAACTGGAGATTATGAGGAATTGGGAGCGCGACCCACACTCTGTAAACTGGAGATTATGACGAAGGTGAAGAAAATTCCCTTTTGGATATCAGTCTGTGAGGCCGTCGGAAGCCTTCAAATGTTGGTCACATGGCAATTGAATCCGCACCCTTCAAACTGGCGATTATAACGAATTGGGAGGGCGACCCACAATCTTTGAACTAGAGATTATGAAGAATTGGGAGCGCGACCGCACTCTGTAAACAGGAGATTATGACGAATTGAGAGGTGAAGAGAATTCCCTTTTGCATATTAGTCTGTGTGGCCGTCGGAAGCCTTCAAATATTGGTACCATGGCAATGTGAACTATTTCATTGAAGGATTTAAATAATAGAGACGAAAATTTAATAGGGGGATCTTTCTGGATGCTGTTTTGTTCTCAGATCACAGGTCAATTCCTTTTTGACGAATGGAAACCCAGTCAGCTCGCTTCTCTTCTGGTGTAGTGGCTTTCCCATATGGAGCAGCTTTCTGTGTGTTTCTTTTTCTTCTCATTTTAATAGTGTTTTGAGGAGGCTTGCTTCCTCTTCCTAGGAGTAGTGGCTTTCCTATACTGGGAACCTTTCTGTGTGTTTCTTTAACAATTTAGTCATGGTGTGTTGAGGTGACTTGCTTCCTCTTCCTAGGAGTAGTGGCTTTCCTATACTGGGAAGCTTTCTGTGTGTTTCTTTAACAATTTAGTCATGGTGGGTTGAGGTGACTTGCTTCCTCTTCCTAGGAGTAGTGGTTTTCCCATATGGAGAAGCTTTCTGTGTGTTTCGTTTTCTTCTCATTTTAAGAGTGTTTTGAGGGGCTTTCTTCCTTCTCCCAGGTTGGTTTCAATAGCCACTATTATATAGATTAATTTGTCTTTGGGCTCTTTCGAAGAAGCTTCAACTGGCATGGAAGCATTGTTTCAGCACATTTGAATAACTCTACCGTCACACTTCATATGATGCTTCACGCTGATGAGGCTCTCCAATACATGTCAGCAGGCGTTAAGTTCTATAACTTTCTACATGCATCAATGCACCAATATTCCTTGCACAAGCGTCCTGATCATTCGTATCAATGCATCCTAAAAGTATGCAGTAATTTTGTGAGATTTTTGAAGCAGTCATGAAGTGTGAAAAGACTTCATCTGATAGAAAGAGCGGACTTTTACGAAGGTATCAGCTACGATACGAGCTTCTGCTTAGTTTCAGAGAATGAAGGCTCCAATTTTGAATATTTGGCCCTAAGGAACCCTAAGGATAAAGCGAGATTTCTAGTCTCTACAGCGAATATTATTGTAAGTGAAAAATGAGCAAACTTTTAACAGATTCACCCTTTTAACAACTCACAAAAACAACAAAAAACCCACAAAAAAAAACACAAATTAATTAAATGTGGAATTAAACAAATGCAAAATGGGATCCCAGTCCCACCGAAAACCAAAAGTTTGTGCAATGCTTCACAAACACAAAGAACTCCATAAACACAAGCGAGTATAGTGAAGTTTCCCTGGTGGCGGAAGCAGTTGCTGCGCGGAATAGTGCATTCATTTGTGAATTTGCATGCCATCGGCAGTTCCGAACTATTGCCTATGGCACGCATTGACACAGCACTGTGATAGAAACTGATAAGGAATCGCAGCCGCCGCGCTTTAAGCTCATTAGCGACGAACTGAATACATGGTCAGCGGTGCAGCCGGCTGCGTCCGCATTGTCACATGCACTGCTGCATCACTTAATTAAAAGCCAGCGATACTCAATATTAAAGTTCATGACGGCCTCCGTGCAGTGCTCCAGCACTCATTAGAAGCGGGTATCACGTTAGAAGCGAATAAATCTCGCAAATGTTCATCAAAATTATTTTGACATTCACCAAACACGTACGCACCCCTTTCCGCAGCTTTGGGGCAGCAAAAATCCCAACAACCCCGGCGGGCCTTCTCGGTGCATGTTGTGCTGCAATGCCGGCGCAAGGCGGACGAGTACAAGGGGAACGCACTGAATAGGCATGAGCCAAATATGTTCACGCTATGACGGTGCAGCCTGTGAAAATTGATTAGCATCGAGAACAATGACGCTTCGTTATTAGTGAAGAGGGAGTTTCTGCTGCATGGGAAGGGGCCCACAGCGGCGTAGTTTTTGCTGTGGCTTTTGTTTGTGTGTCAGGCAAAATTTCATATCAGTTAGTTTAGCGACACTGCGCGGAGGCGTGCGAGTGTGTCCTTACCTACATTTGTGGTAAGTTGTGAAGTGATGATAACAAAAGGCAGGCCACTGACAATGTGCTGTGGTTGAAGGTAGTTGGCTGCGCAGTCACTACAATTGATTCCTTTAAAGTCTACGCAGCTTAATATTTTTAAGGGAATAGAAGAGCTCAGTAACACTGCTTTAATAGGGACACCAGTGTGACAGAGAAGCAATCGAATGTCGAAGAAAGTCTGCATATCAAATACTTGTAACACGTTGTAATTAGTTTGTAAGTTGAGGGTTGAGTCATCTCTCGCAGAACTGGCCATGGAGGAGCCTGAAGTTAGCCTGCTTTTTGGCTGAATCCCAGCGATGACTCTGGCAATCCAAGTTTAGCAGCTCTTCTGAGGCGTTGGTCCTGGCAATCCAAGTTTAGCAGCTCTTCTGAGGTGTTGGTCCTGGCAATCCAAGCTTATCAGCTCTTCTGAGGTATTGTTCAAGGCAATCCAAGTTTAGCAGCTCTTCTGAGGTGTTGGTCCTGGCAATCCAAGCTTATCAGCTCTTCTGAGGTATTGTTCAAGGCAATTCAAGTTTAGCAGCTCTTCTGAGGTGTTGGTCCTGGCAATCCAAGCTTATCAGCTCTTCTGAGGTATTGTTCAAGGCAATTCAAGTTCACCAGCTCTTCTGAGGTGTTGGTCCTGGCAATCCAAGTTCACCAGCTCTTCTGAGTTGTTGGTCCTGGCAATCCAAGTTCACCAGCTCTTCTGAGGTATTGTTCAAGGCAATCCAAGTTTAGCAGCTCTTCTGAGGCGTTGGTCCTGGCAATCCAAGTTCACCAGCTCTTCTAAGGTGTTGGTCCTGGCAATCCAAGCTTATCAGCTCTTCTGAGGTATTGTTCAAGGCAATCCAAGTTTAGCAGCTCTTCTGAGGTATTGTTCAAGGCAATCCAAGTTTAGCAGCTCTTCTGAGGTATTGGTCCTGGCAATCCAAGTTTAGCAGCTCTTCTGAGGTATTGTTCAAGGCAATTCAAGTTCACCAGCTCTTCTGAGGTGTTGATCCCTATTTGCTCCCAACTATTTTGTAACTTGTTTGTGGAAAAGTCGGCAAGACGCCTTCAATATGACAACAATTTATTCATTTCCTTGTCAGACTTCGTGGTTGAGTGGTAAGCTTGCTAGTCTCAGTGCGGGTTCGCCTCCTTCTCAGGGCTTGTGGTGGAAATGCTTGCATTTCAATACTTTTCTCTAGAGGATCAATGCCTATTATCAAACCCCTGGGGTCAGAATTAGTTATTCTGCAAGGAAACATAAAATAGGTATAAAAACCTCCCCCTTCAACATCATCAACCAAAAACCAAGCAATTCAAGCTTCTCATCTAAAAGTGTTCATTTCAAACTGAATTGGTAACCGCCGTCTGTGTCCTGGCGGGTTCGAAATGGCTCTTCTATGCCTACCACGCTCCAAACTGCTGCATTACTGCGTGTGATTTGGCTTCGATCAGTTCCATTCAGTACACTTGTTTGTGGCACCTTTCTTCAACAGAAAGCTGCATATTTCTGATGGACGCAAATCGCACAAGTCCCCGTTTAGCAGGAATAGGTTGCTCACAATAGAGACGCAAAAACGAAGTGGCCTCTACTGCGGCATTACGCCAATGCCCAGCCATTTGTTGAGTGCGTCTATTGCCTTCGTTCAATTGAAAGCATATCAATACTGGCTCGCCTGTGGAAAACAGAATTCACCATCCCATCCAGGTGCAGTTGGATGCCATCAGAGCCATGTCAGAACCATCCACAATACTCTAGCAGCGACACCGAATTAGCCTTGATAAATTTGCCGTTTGCCTAAACAGCTCCTTTGGTTTGTGGGTGTGTGTGTGTGTGTTCTTGTGTGGGGTCAGTTTTTGTGCTTCTTGCATTGTTGCAGTTGGCGGGACTTTCCTGGCGGTGGCGGGCAGGACTTTCGTGGCTGTGGCGGGCAGAACCTTGTTAACTGCTGTCCAACAGCACTGCTGTGGGTGCTGCTGTTTTGTTTTGAAACAGATACTTTGCAGATTCTCGCCGTGCAAGGGTTTCCATCGTAGGACGACCACGGCATGGTGGGCATTTGTATTCCGCACCATTGATGAACTTGTTTGTGTTCGTGATTTGTGCAGGATTTCATGTGTCTGAACGTTTTTACTTGACAATTAGAAGAGGAATAAAAACCGCATTTCCAAATGAACACGACGGAAGTTAACTAAGTTCCAATATCCTGTACTTCAACACTTGAAGTGACCAACAATTTCGCTTCATTTGAGGGACGCTGGACGTATTCTTGGTTGCTGGTTGTGGGTTGTTTGGAGAAGAGTCCCACTTGTGTGGCGTATTAAACAACATTGGCAAGGAATTTGAATATTTGCTCAAGTGGAATCAGACAAAATTTCAGTTAATTGTGTGCCATTTAGCAGTGGGCGGGGGAGGAACTTTAGTTTGGATGGCGCTCTTATATGGTAGTACGGAACTCTGGGAAGGTTCATGAAGTGACCATGTTTAGAATATGCTTTGCTGAGAACAACACAAGCCTCGATTGTGTAACTGTCCTCATAATAGCTACCATGGATATCGGGCGAAGCACGTTTAAGGAGGACTACGATACCTGTACAGGGTTTGTTATCCTTAGGATCACAACAAATTGTTCTAGTATGATAAAATCATCTGTGAAGTCCATCAGATTATTCTCCTAAGCAAATGTGTTAATCAGTACGCGGTGGATTCTGATCCATTCGTCTGATGCTCCAAGGAAGATTAATCTCCTAGTCAAAGAAACGCCTGTAAAATGCAGTCAAGGTCAGTTGAAAGTAGTCCTAATTAACAATCGACAGCAATTGGAGTATTCCGTGCTCCCAGACTATGTTCCCTCCAATTTGTTCACTGACAACGCGGCGCAAAAGTACGTGTGAGCAGAAATGTTCAAAACATTTGTAAAAGTATGCAAGGGCAGGGGGAGAGAGTCGTCCTGTGCCTGTTTGGATCTTTGCCATTTTAGAAGCAATTCTGTTACAGAATGCGTGGAACACAAAAATGGCTGTGAAACTCAGAGGGAACTTTGCCTCCAGACCCATCTAATTGCGAAACTCAGAGGGAACTTCGCTTCCAGACCTATCTAATTGCGCAACTCAGAGGGAACTTTGCCTCCAGACCCATCTAATTGCGAAACTCAGAGGGAACTTTGCCTCCAGACCCATCTAATTGCGAAACTCAGAGGGAATTTTGCCTCCAGACCCATCTAATTGCGAAACTCAGAGGGAACTTCGCTTCCAGACCTATCTAATTGCGCAACTCAGAGGGAACTTTGCTTCCAGACCCATCTAATTGCGAAACTCAGAGGGAACTTTTCCTCAAGACCCATCTAATTGCGCAACTCAGAGGGAACTTTGCCTCCAGACCCATCTAATTGCGAAACTCAGTGGGAACTTTGCCTCCAGACCCATCTAATTGCGCAACTCAGAGGGAACTTTGCCTCCAGACCCATCTAATTGCGAAACTCAGAGGGAACTTTGCCTCCAGACCCATCTAATGACGAAACTCAGAGGGAACTTTGCCTCCAGATCCATCTAATTGCGAAACTCAGAGGGAACTTTGCCTCCAGACCCATCTAATTGCGAAACTCAGAGGGAACTTTGCCTCCAGACCCATCTAATTGCGAAACTCAGAGGGAAATTTGCCTCCAGACCCATCTAATTGCGAAACTCAGAGGGAATTTTGCTCCAGACCCATCTAATTGCGAAACTCAGAGGGAACTTTGCCTCCAGACCCATCTAATTGCGAAACTCAGAGGGAACTTTGCTTCCAGATCCATCTCATTGCGAAACTCAGAGGGAACTTTGCCTCCAGACCCATCTAATTGCGAAACTCAGAGGGAACTTTGCCTCCAGACCCATCTAATTGCGAAACTCAGAGGGAACTTTGCCTCCAGACCCATCTAATTGCGAAACTCAGAGGGAACTTTGCTTCCAGATCCATCTAATTGCGAAACTCAGAGGGAACTTTGCCTCCAGACCCATCTAATTGCGAAACTCAGAGGGAACTTTGCCTCCAGACCCATCTAATTGCGAAACTCAGAGGGAACTTTGCTTCCAGATCCATCTAATTGCGAAACTCAGAGGGAACTTTGCCTCCAGACCCATCTAATTGCGAAACTCAGAGGGAACTTTGCCTCCAGACCCATCTAATTGCGCAACTCAGAGGGAACTTTGCCTCCAGACCCATCTAATTGCGAAACTCAGAGGGAACTTTGCCTCCAGACCCATCTAATGACGAAACTCAGAGGGAACTTTGCCTCCAGACCCATCTAATTGCGAAACTCAGAGGGAAATTTGCCTCCAGACCCATCTAATTGCGAAACTCAGAGGGAACTTTGCCTCCAGACCCATCTAATTGCGAAACTCAGAGGGAACTTTGCCTCCAGACCCATCTAATTGCGAAACTCAGAGGGAACTTTGCCTCCTGACCCATCTAATTGCGAAACTCAGAGGGAACTTTGCCTCCAGACCTATCTAATTGCAAAACTCAGAGGGAACTTTGCTTCCAGATCCATCTAATTGCGAAACTCAGAGGGAACTTTGCCTCCAGACCCATCTAATTGCGAAACTCAGAGGGAATTTTGCCTCCAGACCCATCTAATTGCGAAACTCAGAGGGAACTTTGCCTCCAGACCCATCTAATTCAGCTTCCCATTGGAACGGAGCATTGTAACTTTGTCTACGCGTCCAACATTCATACGAAGCTTGCTTCTGAGAAGGCTTTTTCACCCACCGCCCTGGTCGTTCAAACCTACATACGAGGCTTGTTTCGGAGGAGGCTTTTTCACGCACTGTTTCGGCAGAGGTATTTTCACCCACCGTCCTGGTCTTTCGTACCTGTTTCATAACCTAATAAAAATAAATGGGTCTATTGGCTTATAAAGTGCTTTAAGACCTTAGAATGCCATCAAAAAGGCACATCGGGAGTTCTCAACATGATTCTGTGATATTCTTACATTTCGTCAGTTAGGATGTTGGATCAGAGACTGGTTTAAATACCAATAAAAAAGAAGCATAGGAAAGCTGCGGTAAATAAGTGCGATGTTTCAGATTAGTCCCGAACTGACTCCATAGAACTTTTGGTACAAGAATTTATCTTTACGAAAATTAGTTCTTTTGCTCGATCACTGAATTGTGCCGATTAATATAAAATCGTAGTCTCATAATTAATCTTCCATTTAACAGGACAAAATTCACTTAAGAACTGGTTAAAAATGATCATTTAAGTTAAGTTCCAAGGCCCACTTCTTCACAAGTGCTTCGAAATTAGTCCCATCGCTGCTGCTTGCAATTCACAACAGATCAGAACTATCAGTTTGCAGGAAGCTGTTCTGCTGTATGGAAGATTTGCAGACCGAGCGAAAGTTTTGACTCCTTACTGCAAAACAGAAAATATCAGAGATGACTCGTCCTAATATGAGAGAAGGACACTAATGACTTATTCACTTATCACTGAGACCCCGGTAGTAACGGTAGCAAATATTCAATTATTTCAGATATAGTTCTTATTCAATGATTCGTATGTAAATTTTACTTATGATTCATGATCCTGTGGCAGAAACATTTCTTCGATGTTCTCAGAGTGGATTCTTGGTCGATTCTTTAATCCAAAAGGAAGGAATATCTGGGATAATCTGCTGAGTGTCTACGTCAATAGAGAATTTTGCTAGGAAAATTTGTGTGACATTTGAAAGGAGATAAGATAAGGATCAAATGATGAATAAGGTGGAAAGATGTGGACTTCTATAATCTTCCCTGACAGTATTTGGAGAGAAACAAGCGAGCACAGCGTTTAACAGACGATAATAGGGCAGTCCGAAAGCAGCCTGGAAGTTGTCCTTTGTGCCTACCCAGCAGAGGTCTGCAGTGGCATTCTTTACGAGCGGCGCATGGAATTGCGAGCAGATGGGAACTTTGTGTAAAGTCTTCGGTTAATATTCACTGCATTGAAAATGAGTTGTGCTCAGAGTTCGATCACTGGATTGTGTTAACTAATTCAAGAAAAAGCTTCTTAATCAACTTTAGCTTTAAAGTATTGTTACGAAATTGCCCTCCTGACAATTTACTCTAACTCTCAATACTCGGATTCGTACCACTGGATTGTGTAGTAATCCAACAATCGCTGTTTAAATTAAAATAATTAACTTTATGCAATTTACACACTCAATATTAGTCTTAAAGTTTACTTTATTACAATTTGCACTTTATTTAATACTTCATTTAATCACTTTATTACTTCTCAATCACAATTACAAATATTGCTGCTTCGCTTAAAATGCGCGATGTACACACTCTTATGATCTCTGCTCAACTGTTCTCGCCTTTGAATTGCTGGTACCTTATTTACTGTTACGAATGGTTCAAGTAGAAAGTTCTAGACTATTCTCTACACTATTAAAGAAGTTTCTGGACTATTCTCGAATCTCATATACACCTCGAAGAGGGTTCTTGAGTAAGCTTTTATTTTCTAGAGCATTCTCTACACCATTATCTACACCTTGAAAGAAGTTTTTATCTGCATGGATTGTGTCTTGACTTAAATACATATCTGGGGTGGTGCACTCATTCTCAAACTCCAGATGGGATCCTAAAAGTATGCAATCATTTACGTTTCAGTATTTCAATTTGATAGCAATTCACTTGAGTACTTGTTAACAAAAGTATTTCAATTGCAGTTGAAGGACTTTTACTTAACTTTTATTTTTTATTGCTGCTTTCAAGTCAACCTTTCCCCCCGAAACTTTATAAAGAATTGAGTTTTTTTGTGTGAAGAAGAAAATTTCGTTTGAAATAAGAAGGAATAAAGTCCACAACACCACTAGGAATAACAGAGCAAATTATTAAATTTTTTGAATTATTCGAACGAATGCAGAACGCTCTACATTTCAACAATGAAGTAAGAACTGTCCCTTGAACAAGGGGTGGACTCGTTTTTCTGAACAATTTTGTTTTCATCTGTATGTGAGGGGGTCGACAAATGTTATCTAAAAAACAGCAAATGGGATGGTCAAGAAGCAACCGACTAATATTGAATAGGACCTCCCATTATACATGACAAACACCACTTGAGAAGGGCGGTGAATTCAGTCAAAGAGCAAATATTATGAGTATGATTTAGTTCGGTCTTCAACACGCCTGGTGGGGGATAAAAAGAAGGCACAATTCTTTTAACAAACCCCATTTTGATGCTAATATCGACTTGTATCCAAAAGAAATGCTTACTTTGCTTGATTTATTTAGCGAAGATCCAGAAAATGCAGATTCTACTTTGTTTGTCATTTCATATACAGGATTTTATGACTTCATAATGACCAAGTCCTTAAACTATAAAATAATTGAAGCTATTTAAATTGTGTTTCGAGAGAGGTCCTTGAGAATCGATTCCAGAATTATTTCAAAGATTTTTACAGAGAAGAAGAAATAAAATCGATTCGAAGTAGTAGGTGAGTAGGTCTTTAGAGTCATTTAGGCCTGTTCAAGGCCCATTGTCATCATCCTGGAGAATGATTACCGTAAACGAGACAACTTAAATCGAGTGCAGCTCTCATAGCATTGAGGTCTTAGTTCGCAAAGCAGAGTTCCGCCCTAAATAACGTCAGAAAAGTTCGTGATTAGCCAAGTCTGACAAAGAGTGTCTGGAAGCAGAACAGTTCAATTGAACTGAAGCGAGAGGCTTCCACAGTCCAGACTGATTCTAATTGTTTTCTCTACGGTATTTGAATTGAATTAAGCGGCTTTAATTACTCCTAATTCCACCGCTTACTGACAATGAAAGACAATTAACCACAATTATGTACGAGAAGTTGGGCCATCCGCCAAATTCAACTTCAGCACAGCCACCTCAGCATCAGGAATAGTGGAGCGTTTGAACGGCAGAGTCCAGCAACTCGCAATCGAATCTCTCTCTCGAACTTTCCAAAAACGCAAGTACAGTTCACACACCTCTGCCATTTGGGGGCACAAATGCCAATCTAATCAAGATGTTAATTCGAGGAGGCAGCCAGAACACCAGTTGGATTTCTGAAGGCGAAACAATTTGCACTATTTTGGACGATTTCCTCTCCAACCTATTTGTCTGCCTTCTTGGCTTCCTTTTTGTGTTTGGTCTCCTTGCTTGTGGTTTTTGTTCTGCAACGTAAATAAAGATTCAGCATGCAAATTTCCGACATAAAACAGAGGTAGCTTTGGTCCTACTTCTGCAAGCGAGGTGAAGCAAAATGGTACAACCTGCTCTTAGACTAATGGAAAAAGGATAAAATGTGAACAGATCCAGACCAGCAAAGGCACGCTCCACACTCGTTGGGTGCGCGGCAACCCTAAGCAAGGCAGCTTGCAACTTAAAAGAGGGCAAAAATCGGCTTGAAATTAAATTCTTGTCCTTGAATTTTAGGGCTGTTTGCCACGACCTGACTTCGCAATCGCATGTGCTGTCATTCATGTACACCGACGCCCCGAAGCATTTCTAATGGACTCAATACAACAAACGCAACTACAAAGCAAGGACAAAAGGAACCCAATAAGGAAGACAAATAGGTGGCAGAGGAAATCGCAAAGGGTGAGAAATGTGGCGATTAACTGCCTGGCGCTCAACCGCCTTCGCTTTCGCACTCAACTGCTGCTAAATCAGCACAATGAATGCTTTTATATAATTTATGAAGCATACTTTTAGGCACTGCGCTAACACTCTGATGCGGCATATAAAATTCTCACTCTTTAAGAGGAGGTATTTGAAAAACGCCAAAAAATTTCTTCCTTGATATCAGAAAAAAATTATATTTAATAAAAATTTATCAACGCTTCATTTGAAGGCAGTGCCCTTCCTTCAATCACTGCGTGCCTCAATCTCAGCAGAGGTGCGCTGACGGCTGGAGAGCATCTTGCACACAGACCCCGTGCTGGGCTTTGTAGCGCCGCCCACTCCTGACTGCCTGGGCAGAGTGACGGTTGCTATGGGAGAAGGTGCACGCAGTGCCAGCTCCGCCACTCAAGCAGCCAGATTTAATAAGGCGAAGTGTGTGCTAAGCAGAGGTGCAGTAGCGGCTCACAAATTAATTGATTCAGGATGCAGAATGCAGGACGCAGGAAGCGGCATCCCGGTAATTGTGGACACTTCCTTATATAAAAATGTTTGACAATTTCCCGGTAATCTCCTTGCAGAGGAACTGCCAGTAAACAAATAAAGAACAAATGAACATAGAAATATGTTCAATTGAAGACGATTATTGGCGCGTTCTGGTGATGCTGCTGCTCGTGTTGGTATGTTGTTGTTGTTGTTGTTGTTGTTGTTGTTGCTGACAGTTGCCCGTAGTAACTGCACGGCAGCAATTTGTCTGTTATGAAGTATCCTTGCTGCAACGCATCCCACGCCACGTGAGCGCACTTTTCCGCGTATCGTAGTTGCTTTGAGAAGAATACTACGTGAGCGTGCTTCAAGGAGCTGCGAATTAGTGGCACACCCGCTGCTTCTTCTCTTCTCATAAGGCAGGTGCTTAGAGACCTGGCAGCGTTTGTGTCCTTTGTCGTTAAAGGAGCTTAACAGAGCAATAGCAATACTGCTGAGAATATTCGCAGGATAGTAATGAAGAGCGAATGAAGTGTTAGTGCCCACTCAAGGATGAGCAGCATACGACATTCCTGGCAACAGAAGAAGGCTACAAAGGCATGAAAGAATTTGAAATGCGTGACTCCTCTGCACGTAGAATGCTTTAACAATGCTATATTTACAGATGCGGATCAAATTATGAAATCACATATGCCTATTCAGTCATCTTCGCCCACTCCAGCTTCAATAACAGATCAACCCAAGGTACTCGTATCCGCTCAAAAAGCGAACACTTGCAAAGTAAAAGGATACGAAGTGAATCGATCCAAAGTAAAAGGATACGAAGTGAATCGATGCAAAGTAAAAGGATACGAAGTGAATCGATGCAAAGTAAAAGGATACGAAGTGAATCGATGCAAAGTAAAAGGATACGAAGTGAATCGATGCAAAGTAAAAGGATACGAAGTGAATCGATGCAAAGTAAAAGGATACGAAGTGAATCGATGCAAAGTAAAAGGATACGAAGTGAATCGATGCAAAGTAAAAGGATACGAAGTGAATCGATGCAAAGTAAAAGGATACGAAGTGAATCGATGCAAAGTAAAAGGATACGAAGTGAATCGATCCAAAGTAAAAGGATACGAAGTGAATCGATGCAAAGTAAAAGGATACGAAGTGAATCGATGCAAAGTAAAAGGATACGAAGTGAATCGATGCAAAGTAAAAGGATACGAAGTGAATCGATGCAAAGTAAAAGGATACGAAGTGAATCGATGCAAAGTAAAAGGATACGAAGTGAATCGATGCAAAGTAAAAGGATACGAAGTGAATCGATGCAAAGTAAAAGGATACGAAGTGAATCGATGCAAAGTAAAAGGATACGAAGTGAATCGATGCAAAGTAAAAGGATACGAAGTGAATCGATGCAAAGTAAAAGGATACGAAGTGAATCGATGCAAAGTAAAAGGATACGAAGTGAATCGATGCAAAGTAAAAGGATACGAAGTGAATCGATGCAAAGTAAAAGGATACGAAGTGAATCGATGCAAAGTAAAAGGATACGAAGTGAATCGATGCAAAGTAAAAGGATACGAAGTGAATCGATGCAAAGTAAAAGGATACGAAGTGAATCGATGCAAAGTAAAAGGATACGAAGTGAATCGATGCAAAGTAAAAGGATACGAAGTGAATCGATGCAAAATAAAAAGGATACGAAGTAAATCGATGCAAAGTAAAAGGATACGAAGTGAATCGATGCAAAGTAAAAGGATACGAAGTGAATCGATGCAAAGTAAAAGGATACGAAGTGAATCGATGCAAAGTAAAAGGATACGAAGTGAATCGATGCAAAGTAAAAGGATACGAAGTGAATCGATGCAAAGTAAAAGGATACGAAGTGAATCGATGCAAAGTAAAAGGATACGAAGTGAATCGATGCAAAGTAAAAGGATACGAAGTGAATCGATGCAAAGTAAAAGGATACGAAGTGAATCGATGCAAATTAAAAGGATACGAAGTGAATCGATGCAAAGTAAAAGGATACGAAGTGAATCGATGCAAAGTTAAAGGATACGAAGTGAATCGATGCAAAGTAAAAGGATACGAAGTGAATCGATGCAAAGTAAAAGGATACGAAGTGAATCGATGCAAAGTAAAAGGATACGAAGTGAATCGATGCAAAGTAAAAGGATACGAAGTGATTCGATGCAAAGTTAAAGGATACGAAGTGAATCGATCCAAAGTAAAAGGATACGAAGTGAATCGATGCAAAGTAAAAGGATACGAAGTGAATCGATGCAAAGTTAAAGGATACGAAGTGAATCGATCCAAAGTAAAAGGATACGAAGTGAATCGATGCAAAGTAAAAGGATACGAAGTGAATCGATGCAAAGTAAAAGGATACGAAGTGAATCGATGCAAAGTAAAAGGATACGAAGTGAATCGATGCAAAGTAAAAGGATACGAAGTGAATCGATGCAAAGTAAAAGGATACGAAGTGAATCGATGCAAAGTGAATGGGTGCAAAGTGAATTAGAGGTCAATTGGCTTTAACTCCCAGGAGTTTACTGCTTAGCATACCTATCTGGCTTCAAGTTTGACCAGCTCTTGCTCTCTTAAAACTCTCAGATATCTGAAGGAGCTCACCCGACCAAGTAGTCCGTTTTGTACCAGGCCAGGAAGGTTTCTAAATATATCTAATTTCAGATATCTAACACGATAAAGGAATGACCGACAAATGAGAAATGTCTACTCTGGAAATTCAGTGCTCTATTCATCAATTGTGGCCGCTGCAGCCCGCTGTGATCTGGAGTTGTTGCACGACGAGGCCCGCTTTGATCTGGAGTTGTTGCACGACGAAGCCCGCTTTGATCTGGAGTTGTTGCACAACTTTATTCAATATAGAACCAAAAATGATTTCCTATGGGCTCCAGCAACATTGGAGGGCAGGAGTACAATCCAGTCATTAAAAGTTCTCCTCCTTATGCTAGAGTCAACGGAGGAAACAGTGGAGCACCTTCTATGAGGATGCATGGCTCTATACAGAAGAAGGTTCTCGGCTCTTGGATTCGCATTCCTTTGACAGTATTGAGAGGGTTTGCCGGATGAAGCTAGGCTACTTTTATCAAATCCACAGGATGGTTTAAGGAGGATTCGGAGGTGTAGGGGAAAGCTCCCGTAGGCCTAGAACAGACCTAAGTGCGTCTTAGGACAGTCATTCAACCAAACCTATGCTAGAGTCCAACGCAGCCTTAGACAAATATTTGTAAGTCCCCCTTGGGTACCATGACTGACTCTCCTGCATACAATATTTGCATATACACGGTGTGAGTTACACTGAGGTCCGAATACACAACTCAAATTAAATCTATTTTTGAATGAAGCTTATCTTGCAAACTAAAATTCGTTCTTTGATAAAATTTCACTACCATTAAAAAATGACCCGATTTTGGTGGAATCTACTGCTGTTCTATATCTCGAGCGATATACCCCACATGGTCCACTTAAACAGAGAATGTATTCGCGGAAAATGTGTCAATCAACACCACCAACAACCACTTTCCTTCGGCACATAGTGTGAAGGATGAAGAATTACAAACCATCGACGAGAAGAAGTCATCTGGCGGGCTCTGCAGGCAATCGCTACTTATAGCACTCCATTGCCAGGATTAGCACTGCTTACTTCACTTGTGGACGGTGCTGCTTTTAAACAGTAAAGCAAGGAGAGCTCTTGCCCACGTCAACCTTGTCCATGAAACCTTAAAAGAAATTTCCACAGGATGCCGTGTGCTCTGTGGAATCCCCTTCGAGTTTAAATCCGGCAAAATGTCATTTCAAATGCCGCCACAATTCCCTTTCGGGCGCCATTTCAATGATGCTCTGAGTACTCGGCTTTGTGGGAGTGGCTGCAAATGTGCTGCGGTAGTCTTCAAACTCTTGAGCTCTCTACGGGCGCACCGTACACAGCACGATTGGTGGCCTTGCGGCAACTGGCCATACACTTACATATGAGTACGTCTGGCCAGCTGCGTCCTGGCAGAGCTACCAACGTTTGCTTTCCATGCAAATGCGATTACAAACATGACAAATGGGGAAAATGGAAATTGACTGCTCAGATTTTCATTCATTACGAGTACTTCGTAGTTCATGTTGCTTCTTTCAATATTTTCAAGGAGTATTGAGAGTTTTCCATCATTTCATAAATGGCATTTCAACCAACAATTAAATTAAACGGTGTGTGTGGGTGAAGAATAATCTACCAGGATTCCCAAGAATGTTTCACTGGATTATCCTTGTGATGCTCAACAATAACACTGCGACGAAGTATTTCATAACTAAACATGAATGTAGTTTAAAACCTTATTATAAGCTATTTGAGAGTAGGTTATTAATAAAAAGTCAATTTTGAAAAGGTCACAAATAACTTGTCAGAAACAACCACTCATAAACAACAAGTTATAAACAAGTAGTCAAAGAGAATGCTAATAGATCAAGTTCTGTAGTGGCATCTCATGCACCTCTCCTTACTTCCAGAAGGTTGAAATAAACAATAGAAATGTGCGTCGGTAGGAAAGAGTGCAGTGTTGACTTGAAAGCCGCTGCAATAAGAAATAAAAGTTCAGTAAAAGTCCTTCAAATACAATTCAAATACTTTTGTTAACAAGTACTCAAATTGCTATCAAATTGAAATACTGAAACGTAAATAATTGCATACTTTTAGGATCCCATTTGGAGTTTGAGAATGAGTGCACCACCCCAGATATGTATTTAAGTCAAGACACAATCCATGCAGATAAAAACTTCTTTCAAGGTGTAGATAATGGTGTAGAGAATGCTCTAGAAAATAAAAGCTTACTCAAGAACCCACTTTCGAGGTGTATATGAGATTCGAGAATGGTCCAGAAACTTCTTTAAGTGTGTAGAGAATAGTCTAGAATTTTCTACTTGAACCATTCGTAACAGTAAATAAGGTACCAGCAATTCAAAGTCGAGAACAGTTGAGCAGAGATCATAACAGTGTGTGCATCGCGCATTTTAATCGAAGCAGCAATATTTGTAATTGTGATTGAGAAGTAATAAAGTGATTAAATGAATTATTAAATAAAGTGCAAATTGTAATAAAGTAAACTTTAAAATTGCATTAATTAAATAAAGTTAATTATTTTGATTTAAACAGCGATTGTTGGATTACTACACAATCCAGTGGTACGAATCCGAGTATTTAGAGTTAGAGTAAATTGTCAGGAGGGCAATTTCGTAACAATACTTTAAAGCTAAAGTTGATTAAATAGCTTTTTTAAATTACTTAACACAATCCAGTGATCGAACTCTGAGCACAACTCATTTTCAATGCTGTGAATATTAACCAAAGACCGTGACCACATGGTGGCGTAGGCTTTTTGCGGGGTGTTGTGTGAAAATTGGTGAAGGGAACAATCAAGCAGAGGATGAAAATATTGATGTAGCCGTTGCTCAACTGGATAATGCTGTAGATGATGTTGTTGTTGAATATGATTATAATAGGCGTATTCGATTCGTATCTTGTATCGAGCTCTTATCGAGTTGTGCGAATAAAACAACAAAGGAGTAAGTGGAATACTGAGAAATAAAAAGTTCCAGGGAAATGTTCATGGGTAATTTTTAATCTCGCTGGTTTTCAAGCAATTTTCAATTTGGAAGCACTTTCTATCGAGGATAGCAAAACTCGCTTGCTTCAACCGAGTATAATTTACTCGATAACTTTTCCATATAAAAGTCTGTCCTATCCTCGATAGAGTGGTGAATCGAATACGCCGAATGATAATGACGATAAAAACAGTATGGATGTTGAGGAGAATGGGGAGCAAGTTGAATGTCGTGTGAAGTTCCTGCAGGGCTTGGTGCTGCAATCCTAAAGATACTGGATTCGGTGATATGCTTATACTTGTAGTAGCGACATTGATGCAGATGGTGATTTAGTGGAGTATCACAAAGTTGATGTTGAGTCTAATGATGAAGATGTTGATGTGAATGAGTATGAAAACTACCAATCACCAGTCATAGTTATACGGGGCCCCCGAAAGTCCTTTCAATCTCATGTTAGCCTATCAATAAGAGCTCAATTCCGAAAGGAGCCGTACAACAAGCGTTTCGTTTCGGTGTTTTACAGAATTCACTTCACTTAAGCGCCGTCTTGGCTGTGATGATTCTGCTAACGCCTGTTCTGCAGTGCTTCCAAGATGAAGCAACTACGGCTACGACGAATACGACAACGGTGTTTAAATTGGAATAGAAAATAAATGTAAAACAAACTATTTTGGTTGACGTCGACTGTGTTGCCCATTGGCATCAAACGTGCCGATGCAAAATATTCCAATGAGCTTGAAATTTATTAAATTAAACAGTCTGCTTTAAGTACTCCAGCCCTATGTAACCCAGCCCTATGTGACCCAGCCCTATGCACCCCATCATGCATCCCACAGCACTAGCTGGAGCAGAGGAGTGAGCAGGATGTTGTGGCGTGTGACGACAGACAGAAAATATACGAGTAACGTTTAAATAGGCAATAATCAGCGCGTTCCTGGTTATTGTTGCATTTTGCTATCATATTTGTTGTTGTTGTTGTTGTTGTTGTTTGCTGGGTGGGGATGGTTGATTAGTGGGTCCATATTTATTTATTCACCATGCTAAGCATCCTGGCGAAAATAATATCAGAAACTTAACAAAACGAACAAATGTTGTGAGCATATTGAGCTTCACACCCTTTCTGCCCACCTCACTTTCTGCCAACTCACTTTCTCCCTCGCTCCATTTCTGCCTCGCTCCCTTTATGCACACCTCCTTTTCTGACTCACTCCCTTTCTGCCCACCTCCCTTTCTGCCCCGCTCCCTTTCTGCCTCGCTCCCTTTCTGCCTCACCCCCTTTCTGCCTTGCTCCCTTTCTGCCTCGCTCCCTTTCTGCCTCGCTCACTTTCTGCCTCGCTCCCATTCTGCCCACCTCCCTTTCTGCCTCGCTCCCTTTCTGTCTCGCTCCCGTTCTGCCCAACTCACTTTCTCCCTCGCTCCCTTTCAGCCTCGCTCCCTTTCTGCCCACCTCCCTTTCTACCCATCTCCCTTTCTGCCCACCTCCCTTTTTGCCTCGCTCCCTTTCTGCCAACTCACTTTCTGCCTCGCTCCCATTCTGCCCACCTCCCTTTCTGCCTCGCTCCCTTTCTGTCTCGCTCCCTTTCTGCCCAACTCACTTTCTCCCTCGCTCCCTTTCTGCCTCGCTCCCTTTATGCACACCTCCCTTTCTGCCTCGTTCCCCTTTTTGCCCACCTCACTTTCTGCCTCGCTCCCATTCTGCCCACCTCCCTTTATGCCCACCTCCCTTTATGCCCACCTCCCTTTCTGCCCACCTCCCTTTCTGTCTCGCTCCCTTTCTGCCTCGCTCACTTTCTGCCTCGCTCCTTTTCTGGCTCACTCCCTTTCTGCTCACCTCCCTTTCTGACTCACTCCCATTCTGCCTCGCTCCCTTTCTGCCTCGCTCACTTTCTGCCTCGCTCCTTTTCTGACTCACTCCCTTTCTGCCCACCTCCCTTTCTGACTCACTCCCATTCTGCCTCGCTCCCTTTCTGCCTCGCTCACTTTCTGCCTCGCTCCTTTTCTGACTCACTCCCTTTCTGCCCACCTCCCTTTCTGCCTCGCTCCCTTTCTGCCTCGCTCACTTTCTGCCTCGCTCCTTTTCTGACTCACTCCCTTTCTGCCCACCTCCCTTTCTGACTCACTCCCATTCTGCCTCGCTCCGTTTCTGCCTCGCTCCCTTTCTGCCCACCTCCCTTTCTGCCTCGCTCCCTTTCTGCCCACCTCCCTTTCTGCCTCGCTCCCTTTCTGTCTCGCTCCCGTTCTGCCCAACTCACTTTCTCCCTCGCTCCCTTTCTGCCTCGCTCCCTTTCTGCCCACCTCCCTTTCTGCCCATCTCCCTTTCTGCCCACCTCCCTTTTTGCCTCGCTCCCTTTCTGCCAACTCACTTTTTCCCTCGCTCCCTTTCTGCCTCGCTCCCTTTATGCACACCTCCCTTTCTGCCTCGTTCCCCTTTTTGCCCACCTCACTTTCTGCCTCGCTCCCATTCTGCCCACCTCCCTTTCTGCCTCGCTCCCTTTCTGTCTCGCTCCCTTTCTGCCCAACTCACTTTCTCCCTCGCTCCCTTTCTGCCTCGCTCCCTTTATGCACACCTCCCTTTCTGCCTCGTTCCCCTTTTTGCCCACCTCACTTTCTGCCTCGCTCCCATTCTGCCCACCTCCCTTTATGCCCACCTCCCTTTATGCCCACCTCCCTTTCTGCCCACCTCCCTTTCTGTCTCGCTCCCTTTCTGCCTCGCTCACTTTCTGCCTCGCTCCTTTTCTGGCTCACTCCCTTTCTGCTCACCTCCCTTTCTGACTCACTCCCATTCTGCCTCGCTCCCTTTCTGCCTCGCTCACTTTCTGCCTCGCTCCTTTTCTGACTCACTCCCTTTCTGCCCACCTCCCTTTCTGACTCACTCCCATTCTGCCTCGCTCCCTTTCTGCCTCGCTCACTTTCTGCCTCGCTCCTTTTCTGACTCACTCCCTTTCTGCCCACCTCCCTTTCTGCCTCGCTCCCTTTCTGCCTCGCTCACTTTCTGCCTCGCTCCTTTTCTGACTCACTCCCTTTCTGCCCACCTCCCTTTCTGACTCACTCCCATTCTGCCTCGCTCCGTTTCTGCCTCGCTCCCTTTCTGCCCACCTCCCTTTCTGCCTCGCTCCCTTTCTGCCCACCTCCCTTTCTGCCTCGCTCCCTTTCTGTCTCGCTCCCGTTCTGCCCAACTCACTTTCTCCCTCGCTCCCTTTCAGCCTCGCTCCCTTTCTGCCCACCTCCCTTTCTGCCCACCTCCCTTTCTGCCCATCTCCCTTTCTGCCCACCTCCCTTTTTGCCTCGCTCCCTTTCTGCCAACTCACTTTTTCCCTCGCTCCCTTTCTGCCTCGCTCCCTTTATGCACACCTCCCTTTCTGCCTCGTTCCCCTTTTTGCCCACCTCACTTTCTGCCTCGCTCCCATTCTGCCCACCTCCCTTTCTGCCTCGCTCCCTTTCTGTCTCGCTCCCTTTCTGCCCAACTCACTTTCTCCCTCGCTCCCTTTCTGCCTCGCTCCCTTTATGCACACCTCCCTTTCTGCCTCGTTCCCCTTTTTGCCCACCTCACTTTCTGCCTCGCTCCCATTCTGCCCACCTCCCTTTATGCCCACCTCCCTTTATGCCCACCTCCCTTTCTGCCCACCTCCCTTTCTGTCTCGCTCCCTTTCTGCCTCGCTCCCTTTCTGCCTCACTCCCTTTCTGCCTTGCTCCCTTTCTGCCTCGCTTCCTTTATGCCCACCTCCCTTTCTGCCTACCTCCCTTTCTGTCTCGCTCCCTTTCTGCCTCGCTCACTTTCTGCCTCGCTCCTTTTCTGACTCACTCCCTTTCTGCCCACCTCCCTTTCTGTCTCACTCCCATTCTGCCTCGCTCCCTTTCTGTCTCGCTCACTTTCTGCCTCACTCCCTTTCTGCCCACCTCCCTTTCTGACTCACTCCCATTCTGCCTCGCTCCCTTTCTGCCTTGCTCCCTTTCTGCCCAACTCACTTTCTCCCTCGCTCCCTTTCTGCCTCGCTCCCTTTATGCACACCTCCCTTTCTGCCTCGTTCCCCTTTTTGCCCACCTCACTTTCTGCCTCGCTCCCATTCTGCCCACCTCCCTTTATGCCCACCTCCCTTTATGCCCACCTCCCTTTCTGCCCACCTCCCTTTCTGTCTCGCTCCCTTTCTGCCTCGCTCACTTTCTGCCTCGCTCCTTTTCTGGCTCACTCCCTTTCTGCTCACCTCCCTTTCTGACTCACTCCCATTCTGCCTCGCTCCCTTTCTGCCTCGCTCACTTTCTGCCTCGCTCCTTTTCTGACTCACTCCCTTTCTGCCCACCTCCCTTTCTGACTCACTCCCATTCTGCCTCGCTCCCTTTCTGCCTCGCTCACTTTCTGCCTCGCTCCTTTTCTGACTCACTCCCTTTCTGCCCACCTCCCTTTCTGCCTCGCTCCCTTTCTGCCTCGCTCACTTTCTGCCTCGCTCCTTTTCTGACTCACTCCCTTTCTGCCCACCTCCCTTTCTGACTCACTCCCATTCTGCCTCGCTCCGTTTCTGCCTCGCTCCCTTTCTGCCCACCTCCCTTTCTGCCTCGCTCCCTTTCTGCCCACCTCCCTTTCTGCCTCGCTCCCTTTCTGTCTCGCTCCCGTTCTGCCCAACTCACTTTCTCCCTCGCTCCCTTTCAGCCTCGCTCCCTTTCTGCCCACCTCCCTTTCTGCCCATCTCCCTTTCTGCCCACCTCCCTTTTTGCCTCGCTCCCTTTCTGCCTTGCTCCCTTTCTGCCCACCTCCCTTTCTGCGTGCCTCTGGTGAGAGGGTTAAACCAGGTCTGGTGTGTCACATTTCATATTCTTAATGAATCGCGGTTTATTGTGTACGCATCTGTGATTTGTTTGCGCGTGAACAAATATATCACACACCCCATAAGTATGCAATAATTTTTGTATCCACACCTAAGTAAGCTATCATTGGTGAGCCCTGGGATCAACAAGCAAAGAGTAAACAAGTTCGTGGGTGTGATGAGGATATTAATTTGCTGGAGCGTACACTGTAACGACTCTTTTTCTATAGCTGGGGTAGACTCAGCGGCTTCCAGGGGTCGTGTACAGAAAATTTATAGATTGAATTCCACCAGGGTTATTATAGTCTAAATTTCTTTATTTAATTAAAATATATTAATAAAGTTTACTACTACGGACTTACAATAATATTCAATTGATCTTAGGTCTATCACTTGGGGTACTACTCTTCGCGTGCCTAGCTAAGGTTTTATTTTGTTGTCCTTGTCCCTATAGGCGAACTGTCACGTTGCAGATCTATGTGTCTCAGTGAGAAAACGATTGAAAACCAGATGTTCTCACTGAGTTCGTAGCGTATGTGTCTAGTAGAATAGGTCTTGTCCAGTCGGCGATATGTAGAAAAATAGATCTAATCTCGTCGGCGGAATGTAGCAAAAGAAGCTCTGATCTATTCGGCGGTTTGGAGAACACGAGAGGTCTGATCTCGTCGGCGGTATGCAGCAAAAGAGTCCTACTCCTTGAATTACACGGCTTATAGAGTCTTAAACGACCATCACTGCCAGTGTATAGTGTTGTTGCCGGGCCGCTGTTTAAAGTTCCACTCCCGTTGGTCGGCTTCGCTTGTTGCTAAGCCATGATCGTTGTTGTTGTAGTGGTTTGTCCTTTGATCAACTTCGCCGCTTTGTTGTTGTTCTTCTGTTTGTTGCTGCCCTGAGTGTTTGTCCTTTGATCACCTTCATCGCTTTGCTGTTGTTCTTCTGTTTGTTGTTGTCCAAAGCATTTGTCCTTTGGCAGCCTTCAATAGTGTTTTGTTATTGTGGACATTTGCCCTTCGTTCACCTTTGCAGCTTTGTCCATCACTCAATTATTTTATGTATAATTTTCTTCTTTTCCTCTTTGTGCTTTGTCCGTACTGGTGGCATGCGTAGCGATCGTTCTGTCGTGCTACTTTTGTTTTTTGTATTCGTTTCTACATGTCGTTGATATATTCTTTAGCGAACGAACGTATTCGGCAAGGTCGGTTCCTACTGGGTACTCAACTTCTTGGCTTTGCGTTTATTTGTTGTAATAATCCATATGTGGGTGTCTCTTTGAGTTGGTATTAATTCAATGTTGCGCTGCATTAGTCGTGCAGACTTTTGCTATTTTGTTAAATGCCATGCTTGGGTTTGTTACTCAAAACGTGTGTGTGTATATAGGTTCCTAAACGGCGTTCGTTGGTTTTGTTGTGAGGCAAACTTTATGTTTGTCAATTTTGGTCCTCACAACACCCATCAGGAAATCATCACAATTTCCTCACTAACACGAACTTTCACTGTCGTCGCTTCGATGGCATGTCATGTGTCGCCAGGTGGATAACAGTGCCCACCATTATAGGCGCGACAAACAATGAAAATCTCAGAATCTAATGCTAACTCGTCCAGTTTTGCCAATTATGTATTTACACTTATCGAAACTGTTTCTTTGGAAACTAGCCCTACCATCATATCCAACATAATAACGATCTGCGGCTATCTCAGGTGCGAACTTTGCCTCATTTGGAATGCTTGTTAGAGAACATGACTGCTCCTCATCAAGAATAGATGCTCTCCAATTGTAGGATATTACAAGAGCTTGTCTTCAGCAGTGTGTGCATTCTAGAAATTAACAGCGATCCTGATAGAAAAAGTCCATGATGATACAATAATCAATTCTGGCAGATAACGGAAGGTCAACGTCATGTATCGTAGTCCGTCATGTATCGCAGTCCGTCATGTATCGTAGTCCGTCATGTATCGTAGTCCGTCATGTATCGTAGTCCGTCATGTATCGCAGTCCGTCATGTATCGCAGTCCGTCATGTATCGTAGTCCGCCATGTATCGCAGTCCGTCATGTATCGTAGTCCGTCATGTATCGTAGTCCGTCATGTATCGCAGTCCGTCATGTATCGTAGTCCGCCATGTATCGCAGTCCGTCATGTATCGCAGTCCGTCATGTATCGCAGTCCGTCATGTATCGCAGTCCGTCATGTATCGTAGTCCGTCATGTATCGTAGTCCGTCCTGTATCGTAGTCCGTCATGTATCGCAGTCCGTCATGTATCGTAGTCCGCCATGTATCGCAGTCCGTCATGTATCGCAGTCCGTCATGTATCGCAGTCCGTCATGTATCGCAGTCCGCCATGTATCGTAGTCCGTCATGTATCGTAGTCCGTCATGTATCGTAGTCCGTCATGTTTCGTAGTCCGTCATGTATCGTAGTCCGTCATGTATCGTAGTCCGTCATGTATCGCAGTCCGTCATGTATC
Organism: Clusia tigrina; assembly: GCA_920105625.2. Taxonomy (NCBI): domain Eukaryota; kingdom Metazoa; phylum Arthropoda; class Insecta; order Diptera; family Clusiidae; genus Clusia; species Clusia tigrina. The sequence goes on from OV050032.1 coordinate 198,772,875, forward strand.
GTAGTCCGTCATGTATCGCAGTCCGTCATGTATCGTAGTCCGCCATGTATCGCAGTCCGTCATGTATCGTAGTCCGTCATGTTTCGTAGTCCGTCATGTATCGTAGTCCGTCATGTATCGCAGTCCGTCATGTATCGCAGTCCGTCATGTATCGTAGTCCGCCATGTATCGTAGTCCGTCATGTATCGCAGTCCGTCATGTATCGCAGTCCGTCATGTATCGTAGTCCGTCATGTATCGCAGTCCGTCATGTATCGTAGTCCGTCATGTATCGCAGTCCGTCATGTATCGTAGTCCGCCATGTATCGCAGTCCGTCATGTATCGTAGTCCGTCATGTATCGTAGTCCGTCATGTATCGCAGTCCGTCATGTATCGTAGTCCGCCATGTATCGCAGTCCGTCATGTATCGCAGTCCGTCATGTATCGCAGTCCGTCATGTATCGTAGTCCGTCCTGTATCGCAGTCCGTCATGTATCGTAGTCCGCCATGTATCGCAGTCCGTCATGTATCGCAGTCCGTCATGTATCGCAGTCCGTCATGTATCGCAGTCCGTCATGTATCGTAGTCCGCCATGTATCGTAGTCCGTCATGTATCGCAGTCCGTCATGTATCGCAGTCCGTCATGTATCGTAGTCCGTCATGTATCGCAGTCCGTCATGTATCGTAGTCCGTCATGTATCGCAGTCCGTCATGTATCGTAGTCCGTCATGTATCGCAGTCTACCAAGCTAACATTTTCATATGAAATCTTCTCCAGGCAATCAGTTAAATGAAAGAGCTATTTTTATATCTTCCATCAGTTAAGTGAAGCATTCTCCACCTCTGTGATTTTTCCTATTGGGTATGTTTTGAGCATATTTTGTAGAACTTTTATGACAAAAGTCATTGTCAGGACTTGTAAATGATCTAATTTTATTAACTGAACTATTTCGTCACAGTGGTATAGTGTATATAACAGTGATATGCAGGGATTATATTACAGACATATGGTGATTTATACAAGTCTGTAAAGTGAGGGCTTAGAGCAGGCATCTACCAAAAGACTTTCGTCTCTTTCTGTAGAGAAAAACTTAGTGCCGTTGAAGCCAAGGCCAAATCTGACAGCCTCAAACCACTCCCTACTTCCAATGACCTGTGATTGCCCCAACAGCTTGTCTCAGTTATGCTCACGTGTCCTTTTCTGCTTTGATAATTGTAATTAGAAAGGATTTTTTGGGTGCCACTTGTACTGAAGCTGGGCATTATGCAAAAAACTGTTGGTAGTGATTTTCAAAATATCCTTTGCATGGAAGGAGCTTCCAAAGACACAGTCAAACATAGGCAGTGCCAATTAAGCTTGTTAACGCCTTTCGCTACTCACTGGACACTGCCTCTCCTCATACTGGCTTGGAGTGTTGCCGTTTTGTCTGCAATGAAAGCAACTGCAGGGAAAGCAACGGCAGTGAAAGCAACTGCAGTGAAAGCAACTGCAGTGAAGGCAACTTCGTAATTACTTTCAATTGCAAAGCTCAATTCGTCCTTGCCTTCAAAGCATGCCAGCCAACATCTCGTCAGCTCGTTAGCATTACTATATTATCCCCTTCAAATCTCGTAATGCCTGCCTGACGATGCATTTTGGGTTGCAGGGCAGCCGTGATATTTGGCAAAGGTGTATTTCCCTCAAGGAGAATACTTCCTTTTCCCATAAAGGAGAATAATTCCTTTTCTTGTTTGTAGCTGGGAGCACACTCAAACACCGATATTCACAAATACACCCCCACACACCCACAAGCAAACTCACACACATCTACATTCAAACTTACACATATCCACCCCCATCCACACAAAGATCCGCACACATCAAATACGAAGCCATAAGACCACTTTAACTAAGCTAATTTCAGCATGGCGGAGGGGTTGGGCTACTTCGGAGTATCTTAGTTCACTTTAATTAAATCTGCAAGGTAGTTGAAGTATGTTTGCCGCCCCTCCCTTCGTTGGCCCAGCGGCCGCCAGCGAGTGTTGCAGGTTATCTCATTAACCTGCCGAAATATCCTCTGTTTTCCGCATTATCATTATCGAAGGCATCAATTTCAGTTATAATGAGAAGAGCCACCGCAGGAGTAACCACACCGACAACAGCTGCAACCGCGTCAATATCATTGTGCATAAACACATCCTTTGTGCAACAGCGTTTGTGCAACAGCGTTTGTGCAGCAGCCCCGTAATGCAGTCTCTGGTTGCATTCAAATACCGCGTATGGTCCCCGCAGAAGTCCGGAAATGTGAGACGTTTGCGGTGTGTGGGTTGTGGTCGAGGATGTGTGACCAGGTATGGGAATGGCTGGATGTGGGAATTGGGCGCATATGGGAATTGGGCGCATATGGGAATTGGGCGCATATGGGAATGGGCGGATGTGGACGAGTAAGTCTGTGTGTGAGTTCGGTTGTGAGTATGCGTGTGAGTTTGAGTGCAACTATTTTGGACTTATTAAGGCTTCCAGTGCATATGACCAGTTGCAGGACGAACGAGTTGGCTATCAAACACAAGGGCGGCGTTTCATATGAGCAGACAGATTTCTCCCAAATTATTTCCTTCTAAATGCAAAACAAATCGCATGCGTTTAGTACTGAAAAACGAAAGGAAAAAGGTAACTTTGAGAACTCAAACGACACTCATGTTAAAAACATAGCTTGGGGGCACATGTTTGACTTGAGAAAGGGGAGTAAGGGAAGGTAAACCTTAGAGCCTCAATTTATGTTCGAATTTCTTTAACAAAATATCGGTTGAAATAAAATACACGAGTATTAGTTCCTATTGCCATAATAATAATAATAATTTAGCTTTAGTAGTTTGTCCCAAGGCCGACACTGCGACCTCAAAGATCTTTTGTGTCATGCTACATTAGTCATTAATGATCCATGTGATCACAACAGTCCGATCTACTACGCTCATTGGAATAGTTCCGGCGTTTCAATTAAAGTCTTCAGGTCACAATTAAAGTCTTCAGGTACTTTTCTACCCAGATGTTCCTACTCTAAAGAAAGGAAGTAGCTGAAAGTCATGTTCCTTCATTATCTTTTCCGCTTTATGGATGAATTTGAGAATGTCCATAACAGGAGCATTCCTTGTTTCTTCCAGAGCCAGCTTGTCGCGGTGGAATATGTTCATTCTAGTTCTTGCCAACGCTATGAAGTTCAATAGTATATGCTCTGTGATTTACTCTTCTTCAGAGGAGAGAGAATGTGGATTTTAGTCAGGTGATATTTCAGGTAGTCATAGCCTGATAGAGAGAATCTACTATTTTCCCCATGTCTGCTTGGCACATATTGCGTTGTTATAGGTTGTTGAAGCATACTTCCACCAGTTTCGATTCTAAAGAGTATGAAGCTAATGCGGCTTGACTATCTGAATAGACAGCTATGTGCGCGCCCTTGATACCTCTGAACAGATTTATCCTTACTCATATTGAAATTGCTTGGATTTCAGCCTGGACGACGTTAGGCCACCTGCCCTTTGGTTCTGAGATGTTGGTATTTGGTCCACAGACCCCTGCACCGACTCCGGTGCTTGTTTTTGAACCGTCTGTGAACCATTCTAGACTTCTAGGGTCGACCCTAGATCCTCCTATATCCCATTCATCACGGTCTGAGATAATAATCTCAAAATTTCGATCAAACTGTCGTTTTGGGATCATATAATCCGTTAATGATCAGATTATGTTGTGATCCGGTTTGTTTTTCAAGGTATTGAAATGACCATAGTCATGAGGTTGTTGTCTAGACAAGATTCTCATCTTCAATGCGCTTCTAGCAGCACATTTTTTCACGAATGTATGTAGTGGAGATAGTCCTATTATGTCCTAAGTAGCAGCAAGCTCTTAATAAATACAATATCCTGACCCGTTTTACCTACCTTTACCTACCTTATGGTATTAGATTAGATTGTACTGCGAGAGAGCGAGCGGGAACTAGTCACCAAGTCACTGCAGCGAAATAGACCAATTGTGACTCGCTCTATTTTTACATATACTCCCCTAGTCTAGTATTGACCACGTATTCAGAGATTAGGGGACTTGTCGGAAATATCTGACGGTTCTAGGAAATGGTTACCTAACCAACGAAGCCAGGTCCATACGAGACCATTACAGTGGCAGAGCAGATGTTCAGCTGGTTCCTGCTCTTCATCTAGTATTCATTACGATTTCAGAGATGTCTTTAGGGGATCTGTCCGCAATATCGGACGGTGCTAGGATATAGTTACCCAACAAACGAAACTAATTCCATATGAGACAGATGTTCAGCTGTTTCTTCCTCTTCGTTACACAACCTGTAGAGGTCATTTTGGGTCATTCTCATATTGTACAGGTGTTTCATTACTCAACAGTGCCCAGTCAAAAGTGACAAGTGTCAAGCTCAGCATCTCTTTAGTTCTTTTGAGAGAATGGAATGGCTTGAAAGTCTTACCTCCCCTAACATCTTTTGTTTCCATCCAATATTGCTGTGATTTTTTTCCTTGCCATTCGTTAATCTCGTATTTTGTGGAGCTCCAAGGTAAGCCACAGAATGGTTCAGGTCCTGTAAAGTCACTGGCTGCCCCTTTTCTAGCGAGCTCATCTACCTCTTCATTCCCCAGGTGCCCACTATGCCCTGGCACCCGTAGGTAGAGGTAGGCAAGGCGGCCGCCCGACCCTTTGTGATACCGCATGAGACATCAGGTCCCATCCCTTTTAAAGGTCCAGCCATTTGGAGCTTTTAATGCAGCAATTGGAGCTAATCTTTTTTTTTGAGATATCTCCCAAAGAGTCCAGAAAGTAGCCGCCTAGGAAAGTGCGCCTCCTTCTGGACAGCCATATCAGATGAACTTTGTTTTCGGAGGCTAGTCTTTTCAGTAGAAGAAGGCACTCCCAATCTAGTTTGGATTTGATTTCAAACGCAGCGTTGCTGTCTGAGTGACCATAGACGTGACACTTTGTGGTATCAATTTCTAGTTCTTCTCTTAAGCAAAGTTCTATTGCATAAATTTCGGCTTGAAACAGTGAGTTATCATGTCTCATGCTGGGTCCTACTACTCCTACTCCCACACCTTCATCCATTTTGGAGCCGTACATGAGACATATTTGAAGGTTTAGGTCTATTCTGTTCCTAATTAACCCTATCAGGGAATGTGACTTTGAAGTTATGTTGGAAGTTGTATCTGGTTTTGCAGAAGTCATCTAGAGCTTAAGATTTGTTGCTCATTTCTACTCCTTCTCTCACTAGAAACCTTAAAAGATGAGACGACCCTTCTTCATTATCTAAGATGAGCTTTGCCGCATGGTATTAGAATACATCCTTTGGGGCAGTCTTTTGGTATTCTGATTCGTTCGTCATGGTATTAAAATACCACCCTTGAGACAGTTTTTTGGTATTCTGATTCGTTCGTCTTGACCTTGTCTCTGATTCTGTAAATTAGGACTGATGTTTTTACTTAGCATTTTGCTGGAGTCCCAAAAAGTTTTTATTATTTGACTTCAGTTTATGAAGTACAAAGATCATTAATAGCGATTCCATTCGTGTCTGCCTATGATTTTGTTACGTAAATAGTTGTAGTTCTATCAGCAGTTCCATCACTGGATTGCGTCAGATGAGTCGAAAAGAATCGCTTAATATTTTAGCTTCCATTGAATTAATTTAGGAGCAGTTTATTCGAAGAAGAGGTAACAAAGTCTATTTACAACCACACTTCAATCCAATTAAACAAGTTTCGCTTCACATCTATCATAGTCTTGGAAGCAGAAGCGTGCGCCCTCTCCCCAGGATGCATTATATTTTTCTTTATTTCAGCTACTTTTGGAGTCATTGGAGAACTGAGTCCTTTAGTGCAAAGTAGACACTACTATTACGAATGCTTCTGAGTTAATCTACTTCCCACCCAAGCTACCTCTTGAAGTGTGTGTTTCCACAGTGGCATTGAAGAGACCATAACGAATGGTCAATCTGCTGACCGCAAGCGTTTCAGAAGCTGGTTTTTTAGTAGCATTTGAACCTTTATCCATGCTTGTTTATGAATGACGAAGAAACCATTGTATGATTATTTGCTTAGGTAGTTTAACTCTGACATATCCATAACTATTCCGCTGTATCAGATTTTCCAATTTTTCTTAATAGACCACAGAGCCACTATAAGCACAAAATCTACTGCCACGCCTATTATTAATGCATATATGCCTAGCTCCCGATCCACACAAAATATGTCAACAACATTATTTTAGTTTGTACAAAATTGTGTGCAATATTTCACTTACCATGCCCACCGTCATTCAGCACTTTGAAATTCCTTCCTACGGGAATACAGTTCTTTAGTATTAAGTTATATTGATCCATGGTGTAACTCCCATACCCACTTCTTTTTTAAGGGCTGGGTTTAATAAATATGTAAATAGAGAATTGTTACGAAATCCACACGCCATCTGATATCTGGTTGATGGATTTAGGGTGAGCGTCGTTTTCAACCCCTAAGAATGCACACGCGAGAAGGCATGCGTCACTGCGTTCAAAGGCCAGTGGAAGTTCTTGTATACAAGAAGTATATAAGCGACTGCACAGTTGACATCGGGATCAGTAAAGAAGTAAAAGTGATCAAGTGAACATCGTAGTAGCAGCATGAGTGAAACAGTGAGCGCAGCCGAAAGTGGACATCGTAGTGGCAGATCAGTTAACCAGTGACAGTGGCAAAGTGACCATCGTTGGCAGCAAGCAGTGATCATAGCGAAATCCTGAGAGTGGCAGCAAGCGGAGTGAGCGCCGAGAGCTAATAAGTGAGCAACGAGAGTTAATAAGTGATCATCGCAGAGCGGACATCGTGTTAACAACGGGCAGTTGAGCAGTGATCGTCGCAGAGCGGACATCGTGGTAGCAACGGACAGTTAAGCAACGATCGCCGCAGAGCGGACATCGTGTTAGCAACGGGCAGTTGAAGCACGTGTAAATAGGAAAATTGTGGTGCAACAAGAGACGAACTGAAGCAGACGTTAGCGAAGACGAAGTGTGAGGAGGGAGCAGATGGAATTAAAGCCAATAGTAAGTTGGACGAATACCAATAAAGCCAATAAAGCCAAACTGAAGAGGGAATTGTCTGCTCATTACACAATCCAGCGATACGAATCCAAGTATTGAGCTTGGTAGAAATTGTCAGATAGGCAATTACGTAACACTATATACAAAATGCTTCAATGCGTAGGGTATCATTCGGATTTCAGCTTGCCTCGCTGGCTCTTTTGTTTCCTGATTTAGTAATTTTTTCTAAACAGCTTCATTTCCTTGTCATTTTAATTATGACACACTAACTTCTCACTCCATTTCATAGTCATAAAATGATTGAATATGAACTGTTGCAATCACTCACAGCAGGAGATTAAACGTCATCACTGCTCCTATAATGGAAGTGTGGGTGGCAGAATTGTATTTTCGTGTGACTGCAATTTGCTCGAAAGAGGATTTTGAAGTACGCATTTGATGGATTGGAAAGACGCAAATTATTCGAATGAAAAATCAGGCGCAGGGAAGCAAATCACATTTCCACACACACATGGATGTGAGGATGTGTGCTACGAGTAGGCGACGCGGACATGAAGCCTTCCAACCTCATTAATTAAATTTGCATTAACTCGTGAGTCGTCACTGCTGCGAGTATTATCAGCGCTTTGCGGACGCAGCGGCGAGAACGCTCTGGAGCGGACTGGAGTGGGTGGCACACGGCAGCCACTGCAGCGCTCCCCTTGCACCGGGACGAGCGCAAACACTCTTACGTGGGTGGGCGCGTCGCAGAGCTGAGAGCTGGTGGTGGCCACATCACTGTGTTGAAGCGCAATATCTTCCTTGTGATTGCATTCTCATTTCGCCGAAGCAGCCATTCAACCGAGTAGTGTTCAAAAGCGAATGTCATGTCCTGTCGTATGAACCAAAACGCATCCGGCGGGTGGCATTTAATGATGTTTGCCAATATTGAATATTGAAATGTTTTCGCTCGAATTCGTTTGCCATTAATTTTGTTAAATTTGCACAGTATAAAGAAAGGAGAGCGGGCAGCAATGTCCGCAGCTTCAATCGCTGAGGCATAAATACCCCTTCAGGGCTTCATGAATGCACGAGTAGGCATTAAGCGCACAGTGCATGGAGATGCACATCAGGGGGACTGCATGTGCAACTTGTAGCGGCCGCAGAAAGCTGCACATCAAACTTGCTTAGGGGCACACCAGCCACATGCAGGACGAGCACAGCCACGGTCAGAAAAACCAGCAGTGATACACTCGCGTGTGCTCCTCACATATGAGCAGCACGTAATCGCATTTTACACTAAGAAGCAACTTCTGGGGAGGGGTCAATCAAAATTGTATATTCGTCATGCATCACGTATGGGAAGTCCTTCGGTTCGTGCTGCAGTAAACACGTCTGCGAGTGACGGTGAAGAACGCACGGATAAATGCCCAGGCAGTTGCAGTGGTGGATGCGCAGGGTCCATCAAAGCAAGGACTGCCGTAAGCAAAACGGAAAGGCATTTGTGTTTACTTTGGAGCAATAAAATTGTGACACTCCCTGTCAGCGATGCAGTTGCGCGAAGTGGATGTTTTAAATGCACGGAACGGATGCGAGTGGAGCTGCCTCGGAGTGGGTGTGACTGCTACTTAATATATAAAATTGCATTGAGCTTTAATTGGTAGGCGGATAAGCACTGAGTTCAGAGTTCAACAGAGCACGAGGCGTGGGAATGGGAGGAAATACCACAGAAACATTTTATAAACGGTTTTCCAACGAGAGGTGTTATTTTGAATCACCCGGTATTTCGCCAGGCTGTCACTTCTGAAGCTTTTATTCTTATACATTTGACAAGTAGAAACTACGCCATTACTAAAAATGGAATGATGCACGCTTCAACAACGCATTCAAATTATTCAAATTCACTGCAAAAATGGTGAAAATCTTGCAGTCACAGTTCGCAGAACTAAAGCATTTTTGGGTCGTCGTGAAGCACCTTGTCGGACCGCAATACAGAAATTGGTGGACAAATTGGATCTGTTAGGACAAGTTAGTGATGTGAAGAATAAAACCCGTGCACGTCGCTCAAGAACAACTGCGAATATTGCTACTGCAGCCCAAAGTGTTGAAGAAAACCCAGGCTTGTCCATTCCTCGTCGTTCTTTGGAATTGGGGATTCCACAAACGTCATTACACCGTATTTTGCATAAAGACTTGGGTCTTAAGGCTTATAAAGTTCAGTTAACACAAGAACTTAAGCCGGCCGATCATCAACAACGTCGTGTCTTTGCTGATTGGGTCCTTGAAATGCATGAAAATGATCCGGAATTCCATCGAAAAATCATCTTGACTGATGCGGCCCATTTCCACCTCGGTGGCTACGTCAACAAGCAAAATTGTCGCATCTGGGGTTCGGAAAACCCAAGAGTTATTGTTGAGAAGCCCCTCCATCCTCAACGTGTGACTGTTTGGGGCGGTTTATGGTCCGGCGGGGTCATTGGACCTTACTTTTTCGAAAATGAGGTTGGATCAACAGTTACGGTGAAAGGATTGCGCTATCGAGAGATGATTAATGATTTTTTATGGTCGGAGTTGGACGGTATTGATCTGGACAACGTTTACTTTCCACAAGACGGCGCTACGTGCCACACAAGCAACGAAACCATTGCTCTTTTACGGGAAAAGTTTCCGGACCGTGTTATCTCTCGAAGAGGTGATCACAATTGGCCACCGAGATCTTGTGATTTAACACCTTGCGACTTCTTCCTTTGGGGCCACGTGAAAGATAAGGTCTACGCCAACAGCCCAGCGTCGATTCAAGACCTCAAAGATAGAATTCGTGAGGCTATCGAGGACATAGGGCAGGCACTTTGCGATTTGGTTATGGAAAATTTCATGAAAAGGATATGGTCCTGTAAGCGTGGTCGTGGTGGCCATTTGGCTGATGTTGTTCTTCATCATTAACGGCATACCTTCCTCTTTATTATGAAATAAACATCCGATCATTTATCTCAAAAATGGCATTTTCCTTTGAATACCAAAATAATACCTCTTATTGGAAAACCATTTAGTACCCATAAAACTGGTTCGAGGACTTCAAAGAAAATGTTATACTTTTTTCACTTTACCCTTTAAAGCAATTCCGATAGCTGTGATAGGTACTTTCTCATAGCAATCATAGATAGGTACTTTCTCCACCAATTTAGAGCTGCAAAACCCCATTCATGCATGAGGTTCTTTGAGATTGTGAACAGGAAGCAGTCGAAAGGAAGTGGTTTCTTCAATCATGGGGGGCAAATGGATCAACTCACCCGCTTCGTTGAGGATCACGCAGCTTCAGGAACACTTCCGGTCAGCAGATTGACCATTCGGTATGGTTTCTTCAATACCACTGTTGAAGTGACATTTCGAGAGGCAGTTTGGGTGGGAAATGGATGAGCTCAGCTGCACTCACCCACTTCCTTGAGGATCACGCAGCTTCTCAAAGGCTTGCGGTCAGCAGATTGACCATTCGGTATGAGGCGGGATTCCTTGTGGAGTAGCAACCAATTTGGCGCATTGGAGTATTCACAAATGTTTAGCTTAGCTTCCCGTTTCAGTTTGGTAGCGGTGGCGTACATTTTGGGGCAGTTTACATTAGCTTTCTGGCTCAGTGGCAGGACATCACAAATGCTCTACTTTTTAGACAAACTGTCTGCACAGCTAATAACAACAGACATGGGAGCACAGACCACAATGTGACCACAGACCACAATGCGACCACAGACCACAATGTGAACCTTTTTGGGATAAAAACAACCACTAAAAATGTCCCTGAAGTCTGACTTAATTAATTTCGGAGCGCATTCCAGTATTCGCAGAGCTCCCTTCACACTGCCACACGTTCTCCACAATGTCCAATTGAATGTCGTGTTTTGCTTGCTGTGATTTTTGATAGCGTGAATGCAAAAAAAGAGGTGGAGGGGGGGGGGGGGGGGGGAACGTAAAAAAATCCCCACGACTTTATACCGACGCGCTATTGACAAGGGAAGTGCTTGTCAAGCGAGCGAAACACGCGATTTTCAACTCATTTGTCGACACTCGGCGTCATCACAGATGCCTCAATAGCACCAGCTGCAGCACCCCATCATCGCCCTCTGACACACACATACACACGCACACACTCATAGTACGTTACTTAGGGACCGTCATTGCTGCTGCTGGTCATCGACAAATGAAAATTCAATTTGTTTTGTCGCAGCAGCGAATGGAAATTTGTTGCGATATGCGAAAGGATTAAAAGCGCACTGAGAATAAAATGAATACAACCAAAATATGAGCACGTACCACAGACTCCACTGCCCTCACGGACACATGACCTGTTATGAGGCAATCCGCAGGAGGTCTACTTTGAAACCAATATGTCCGAGCAGTGAGGTTATGCCACATTGGCATAGAGACGGTACAAGGACATGCACCAACGGCACAAATGAATGCATAATTTGTAAAATGAACGGCCAGAAGGGAACACGTTCGAATGGTGTGAGTTTAAGGACGTTCTAAATGGTGCCGGGAGACCATGAGTTCCTCTGGCACTCGCAGCTGCTTGAGAATGTTCCGCTCAAATTAAAACCCATTAATGTCTGACGTATGTGTAAAGCTTAGAGCACATTCTTGGGTGCTTCCAGTATTGAAAGGTCCGTTGATGAGTGGTCAGGGTGTTGGCAAACTAGCTACCGTGACAAAGTAACTACCAAGTGAAAGTTGCGAATCCGCATCTCCAACCGAAAACTGTGTGCGGACAGATGCGAGGCTGGACTACCAATTGTCATCTTTAAACTAATGTTGAAGGATAGCGTCGTGCGTGATGCCAATAGGTTCTGGGGCAGACGAAGGCACTTGCTTAACAACTAAAGGCCGGAATGTGGCCGGAATTTGATAGGATAAAATCTAGAGACTTGCTTGGCCTGTCGAGAGAAGAAGATATCTCTAAGGTCGTGGCTTGTATAACCGGTCATTGGCTGGTCGGCAGGCGTGCTCTTAGGGTGGGAGTAAGCTCTCATGAATACTGCAGAAGCTGTGAGGATGAAGCGGAGGAGGAGGAGACTGTGGAACATCTCGTCTATAGGTGCCCGGCTCTAGCCAGAAGCAAAGTGGGCTCTTTAACCCAATACGCTCTCAAATAAGCTCTCCTACGGAAGTGTCCGGCGCGAACGTTAAACAAACCCTGAGCTTTATTAGGGCTTCAGAATGGTTTGACGAGTAAAGGTAGAGGTGCGGTGTTAAGAGATGGTATCGCAATGGACCCATAGTGGTCTGAGTGAGTTGGTCTATAGACTTACCGCCAAGAAAAGCTACCCTAACCTAACTACCAGGTAAAAGCTTACGAATACTCATCTCCAACCGAAAATTGTGTTCTAGGTATCGAAAACTATGAGTAAAGGATATTTTATTTTCATTTAAAAGGGTTAATCACAATAATAAATTATCATAATTAATTGAAGAGAAACCAGGGCGGTCGATCTGACTCTTCAACTATGACTCTTCAACTATGACTCTTCAACTATGACTCTTCAACTATGACTCTTCAACTAGGACTCTTCAACTATGACTCTTCAACTGTGATTCTTCAACTATGACTCTTCAACTATGACTCTTCAACTATGACTCTTCAACTATGACTCTTCAACTATGACTCTTCAACTATGACTCTTCAACTATGACTCTTCAACTATGACTCTTCAACTATGACTCTTCAACTAGGACTCTTCAACTATGACTCTTCAACTGTGATTCTTCAACTATGACTCTTCAACTATGACTCTTCAACTATGACTCTTCAACTATGACTCTTCAACTATGACTCTTCAACTATGACTCTTCAACTATGACTCTTCAACTAGGACTCTTCAACTATGACTCTTCAACTGTGATTCTTCAACTATGACTCTTCAACTATGACTCTTCAACTATGACTCTTCAACTATGACTCTTCAACTAGGACTCTTCAACTATGACTCTTCAACTATGACTCCTCAACTATGACTCTTCAACTATTACTCGTCAACTAGTAAAGGATATAAAATTGGTTAAAGTACAATTTAACATAAATTGGCTATGATTGCAAATACAGTGTCCTTGAATGGAGCACACATGCGATTATAGTGCACTAATTTGACTAGGTCTGGACCAGAAATTCGGAGTGTTACTCTGGTAAGAATCTCGATAGTAATTTGTAAGGCACTTAAAAATACACTTAAAAAAAATATACAATAAATTGGTAGAAATTGGTAGAAAAAATTAACAGACAACTCAATCATACTCATGAGTGTACTCATGAATACACTCAGGCATATATTCATATGTCTCCTACCCACACACCTCCCATCTGGACCGAACACTCTACACGAAAGGACTCTCAGTAGTTAAGATTTGCACAGAGAGACGCTTTTAGCAAATCTTAAGAGCGAAACTATCCCTAGTTGTGGGACCTCTTCTAGTCCTTCAAACCAGGGTTATCTAGAACACGATTACAATGATTGGGGGATGCTAGAATACGTCTCAGTAATGGAACTCAAGCACCCCTGAGATTAGCTAAAAGCTTTAACATCCTACAAGATGCCTACTACACCCCTATGTAGAGGACTAGCTCCATCTAGTACCACTAAGGACCAATAGGTCTGTTTGAGAGAAACTATACCTAGTTGTGCGACCCCTTCTAGTCCTTTAAGGGAGCTCTTTAGATGCGTGTTTTCGATATTGCTTGGCATACGCAGAGTAGATGCTCCAAAGTTTCCCTTGTGCCCTGCTCCCCACATTTCCTGCATTCATTGTTGTTTGTGAGTCCCATCCTTTTAGTGTGCATTCTGTCCTGATCCATCCTATCTGTATTCCTACTACTGTTCAGGAAGTGCTTCCTCGGAAGTGCCAGTGTCGATTTGGTATGAGTGCGGGACGGTTTGCACATGAGCTTTGCGATTTTATATGTGATAGTCCTCCACCTTTCTTCCACCTTTCTCATCATGTCATCTTCAATATGGCAAATGAATTTTGTTCTTTTCTTTAATCTTTGTCTAATTCTTCGCTGAAAGTAAGCTCCAACATTGCTCCGCCAGATAGCAATCTCTGCGTTAGAAGAGAAGGAAGCGTCTGCACATATTCGGTTTTCTCTTCGGACTTCTTTTTGCATAGTTTGTTGAGAGTTCAACTGAAACTAAATATCCCACACTATTCAAGCAGTTCGGAGGGAACGATTTCTCAAAAAATAGGGGAAGTAGTTGAAAACTTAATTGTAATCAAGTCCTTATCCTGTTTTATGCCAGGACACACTAATTCAGTGAAATGCATTCAATAAATGTCACTCAAAGGCACGTGAAAAAACTCCTCTTTAAAAACTGTAAAGCTCTGCCAATACAAGAGCGCAGCGTCCTCCGCACTCAACCCAGTGTAGTCCGGCGTGGAGTTGGCTCCTCAACAGAGTTGAGACCGAAAAAATAGAGTTGAAGCCATAAAAAGCGTTGCAATGCCAGCAGTTTATCTGCCAAAGCGTTTGTGATACACTCTGCCAGCGGGGCTCCTGCGGAACTTCGGAGAGAAGACAGGAGGGAAATCGCATGGCAATTTGAAAAAGTCTATTAGCAGGTGCACTTCCAACGACACGGGAGCGGATTTGCTGCCTGAACCCAACAGCTGCCGCACAGCCAGGAGCCGCACAAGTAAGCGTCAAAAAGTGCATGGGCAAAAAACGCGACCCAAATCAAATTATGCGGGATAAAATCGGGAAAAACGCGGAAAAAAGTGGACAAAAGAGGGAGCTCCATCAACCTCCGTAAATGCGAGAGCGTACCATCAAAGTATCAGAGTGGAGAGCAACGGTGGTGTGGCTTTATGACACGGGTTGCCGGTGGCGCCAAAGGTGTGCAGAACTGATTACGACTCAGCACGCGCGCCAGTGCAGAGGGATCTACACAAGGGCATATGCAATGGCAACGCGAGAGTTGGTGTTTTAAGTAGATGGGGCAAGAAAGGTGCCCACGCAGACAGGACTGATATAAATTCTGCAACCGACAGAGCTGAAAGTCAACGAGATTGCAACGAAAGTCTGCGATTGAAATGAATTAATTAAATTACTTCATTCAAATTTACTTCAAACTGACGGAATGTTCGTGGGAAGAGCAGCTTCATGTCAATGTAGAAGAGAGAGTAGCGAGTCAGTAGGTCACATTCCGAGTATGGTTTCATTTAGTCCACCCTCACAATTACCAACCCAAATGCATATTAGAGTCCAGGACATTATAATCATAACGAGTGTCAAGGACAAATGGAATCCTGTGGTGGGTTGCAGTACGAATCCTTAGCAAATGCTGACCAACATTGCGGTCTCATACAATCAGACACTTTCAGGGCTTAGAGATGGTCACTTACTTGAGCATAATTTAACTGGGCGGAAAGCAACAAAAATACTGCAAGTTTGGCAGAACAGTATCCAACATTATGCATCAGGCTCCAACCTTCATCCCTGATTGGTGTCGCGCAGAGGGGTTATGCATGAATCCTAGCAAAACCATTCTCGTTCCTGCCATAAACAGATTAAAATTGAACCTTGGTACAATAGCTGTTAAGAGAGAGAGACAGAGAGAGAGAAATAGAGAGAGAGGGACCCAATACAAAATATTCCGATGAGTTCAAATATGAAGGTGTAGTTCTGGATAAGCGACTCAATTGGAACTCTCACCTAAATTCGGTGATAAACAAATCCACGATGTGGGCCTGTTGGAGTCTTTTTGGTAGAACATGGGGTCCAGGCTCAAAGATGATACACTGGATGTATGCAATGATGGTTGGATCAATCATTACCTATGCTTCCAGTGTGTGGTGGCCTAAGACAACACAAGAATCCGGTAAGAATAAGTTTTCAAAGGCAGGCTTGCCTCTGCTCATCACCGGTGTCATGTGAAATTGCCCAACCTCAGCTATTGAGGCCATAATAGGAATATCCCCACTACATACATTCGTGAAAAAATGTGCTGCTAGAAGCGCATTGCAGATGAGAATCTTGTCTAGACAACACCCTCATGACTATGGTCATTTCAATACCTTGAAAAACAAACCGGATCACAACATAATCTGATCATTAACGGATTATATGATCCCAAAACGACAGTTTGATCGAAATTTTGAGATTATTATCTCAGACCGTGATGAATGGGATATAGGAGGATCTAGGGTCGACCCTAGAAGTCTAGAATGGTTCACAGACGGTTCAAAAACAAGCACCGGAGTCGGTGCAGGGGTCTGTGGACCAAATACCAACATCTCAGAACCAAAGGGCAGGTGGCCTAACGTCGTCCAGGCTGAAATCCAAGCAATTTCAATATGAGTAAGGATAAATCTGTACAGAGGTATCAAGGGCGCGCACATAGCTGTCTATTCAGATAGTCAAGCCGCATTAGCTTCATACTCTTTAGAATCGAAACTGGTGGAAGAATGCTTCAACAACCTACAATATCTATCGCTGGGCAAGATTGTACACACTCGTATGGAGACGGAACACTTGTTTCGTACTTTACTTGACTTGCTTCAAACCAATCACGGAGCCATTGATTTTCCTCAAAATTCTTTCGTGCTCGATTCTGAATTATATTTTTCAGTATTCAAAGTTGAAGCACATAAAACAGAAGTTTATTCCAGAAATAAATGGACATAATTATCCTGCCCTGTCCGTAAAAGGACGCTAGGGGCAGGATAATTATTTGAAGGTCCTTCCATCAAGACTGGAAGGTAATATTTTTTCATATAATTATTTTTTTATAATTTGGAAGTCCTTTCTCATCATTTGCCTACAGGACCAGATTGCCTGCTCCAGTAGCGGAATGGCGCCGGTCACTTCGAATACAATATCCCTATTGCTGCAACAACCGCCAAAACTGCAGCATCAGTTACAGTATCCACAATGTCCCTATAACCGAGTACGTCCTCACCAAGCGCGTTCCAAGCGCGTTCCAAGCGCGTTCCAAGCGCGGCCCAGGCGCGGTCCAGGTGTGTGCCTAGCGCGATCTTACCGCGACCAACCCGAACTATGCTGAAGTGCTCTCGTAGTGTGTAGAATAAAGATCAATTTGCTTTTGTTTATTCATCGAATATAAATAAATGCATATATAAAATATAAATGTGTCCTTTTCGAGTCCTGTTGTCCTTTCAAAATGGTATTGGGGATTGAACTCTTCAGGGGTCGGCTTCAGAGCTGGACAAATTGTGGATTTAAAATATAATTTAAATTGTTAAAGGACCTTCGCAGCTTCAAATTCTCCTTGTTCTCTTTGTAAAATTGGTCTTTCACGTGAAGTTTCCTTCGGGTTGTTTTGTTGCTTGATCCTGCACCGCTGTCGCTGTTCGGCCTACACTGGAAGGAATGGAAAATAGAGCACCCGCCTCTACAATTTGAAGTTGCTCACCAATTATTTGGTTTCACGAATCGAAAGCTTCATGTGAGGACTGCAGTGGGTGCCAGCTAAGCCCACTGCTGACTCTCTCATGCTGGCTGGACGCGCATCAATCTCAGAATAGCATAAGTGCCTCCCTCCTTAGCTAACCAAGCCTTTAACGCTTTACTCTTGAGCCTACAATTACTGATAGAAGAGTGTGGTAGTCTGGGAATCATGAAGGGAATGGATTCGCTTCATGCCTTTCACACCTATCCCAATTTTGATCGCCTTCTCTAGTGTCACACCTCACTTGGAGCATATTTGGAAAAGGAATTTCATACGCATTGGTTGTCCCCATCGATTTACAAAGGATTTGGGTTACATTCGTAAACGTGTGAAGTAATGTCTGCAGTTTTCTAAGTCGCTTGTTCTCCCTTTCCGTGATTTCACCTTCTTGCTGGGCCACGAGTTCGTAGGTATATTCACTGCACAGATTTTTATGGATCAAGTTTTCCACTGGTTTTCTAAGCCTTCCCCGTCGTGAATCTTTGCCGGTCCTAGACTATCTCAATTAAGAGCTTCTAGCCATTAATCACAAACCAAGTAGTGTCCCATTCTCCGTCATTATTATCCCATAGAAGAATTTTCAGCTCATCGAACGACGCAGGCAATTCAATTCCACGACGCTTCCTCAAGCGCACATCCTCTAATCGGCGAATTCATCAGTGGCTTCACCGTTGATTGTGGTGCTCTGCCACGCCTGCCATGGAACACAGTTATCCTTATTCTAATGCACCAAATTGTGTCCTGAATACGATTACTTTGGAGGCATTTCTACGGCACGTACTGTCGGGAGTAGGCGTGGCAAGATTTAGTCACAGCCACACAGTTGTGTTATGGGTGCCGTGCACTGGACTGGTAATTGTCGACACGAGCGTCTGTGAACGTTTTCTATGGCATGCTTCGGAGGGAAATTATAGAACTGAAAAGAGCGTGTAATAAGGATAACTTCCTATCCTATCAGTGGATCTCCATATTAGAGAAACGCTAGACAGAACCACACCTCTGCATCAATCTCAGTTTGCGGGGAAATCCATGGAGGGAGCGCTTCATTATCTTGTAAGAAAGATAGAGAGAGATCAATATTCCAAGCAAATTGGAAAAAGGATGTCTAATAATTGGCTCTAGAAGTAGGTTTAGGTAGGAGTGGCAGCGAAAAGCACACTCAGGCACAAATAATGGTCCAGTGTGATACCACGGATTGGGCGCTGCACACGTACGGACCACCTAAGTCGAGTGTGGGCACCGCTCAGGCGGTGAGCGTCCATGCAGCGCCGGAAATAACTAACCTGCTCTAGGAAATACTATAAAGTGAGGCAACTCCAAAGGGACACTAACTTCATGTTAGCCCTATAAAGAGGAATGCATAAACGGACTGCCCAGCGGACTATTCTCTCTCTAAAATATAGGTTAGGTTGGCTGGGACAGCAGGCCATTCGTCAGTGGATGGACAGGGCACAAGATGAGGAGGAATCAAAATAAGATAAAGAAGAATAAAAGGTGAAGAAAACTGAGATAAAATGAGAAAAAAAAGAATGTAAAGAATACGAAGTAGACTGAATAGAAGATGAAGAAAGCTGAATTGAAGATGAAGAAGAAATCAAAATAAGATGAAGAATAGAAGATGAAGAAGACTGAATAGAAGAGGAAGAAGAATCAAAATAAGATAAAAATAATGTAAATGCTCCATAGTTTCCCTTGTGCCCTGCTCCCCACATTTCCTGCATTCATTGTTGTTTGTGAGTCCCATCCTTTTAGTGTGCATTCTGTCCTGATCCATCCTATCTGTATTCCTACTACTGTTCAGGAATTCTTCCTCGGAAGTGCCAGTGTCGATTTGGTATGAGTGCGAGACGGTTTGCACATGAGCTTTGCGATTTTATATGTGATAGTTCTCCACGTTTCTTCCACCTTTCTCATCATGTCATCTTCAATATGGCTGTTGATCAATTGTAGAGGTATCAATCAGTACATTACTCACTTGCTCGTTGGGTAGTAAGATTGCGCTTTCAGCAATGACAGTGACAGCAATAGCTTCCGGTTGGTGGCCAGTCTATCCATTGCTGCTTTGCACTGCAGACCATTTCTGGAAGATGCACAGCATGAGGTTATAGCCTTGATCGCAGCCTGGGTATCTATGTAGAAGTTGATTGTGGAGTTCGAAGTTGCTGCTATGCAGGCGAGCTCTGCGGCTTTCCATGCTGCAAAAACTTCAGTAGTGAGGTAGTCTGAATGAACAGCGCCACGCCGTGGTATCATTAGGTGTGCTTTTGGCAAGCTAGGCTGCCACTCTTACCTACCTACCTACCTAGGTAGTCTGAAGGACTGTCTGATATCTAGTTCGGGGTAGCAGACACCTGCTCCAATACCGTCCTCCAGTTTCGAACCGTCAGTGAACAGGTTGAAGATTTTGCATTCATGCCTCCACGCCATCCTTTCTCCTCAATAGTTGTCTTTATTTGTTTTCGCAGGTTGAGACTGGGAGTCAAATAGTCCGTGCTGACGTTCAGACTTCGACCTACAGAGCTGTGACCGAAGGATCGGAGTGAAAATTGTTTAGTGGTCAACAACTTTTCCGCAGATTTTGCCGCACGGTTTTCCGCAAGGAGGTCGATTTGGGGTGGATTGAAAATAGTGTTAAGAGCAGTAGAATAAGGCTAAAATAATTCTGCAATGAAAAGAGAGTAACGAAGGCCGAGATCCTGGACGTGGCCGGTGTTGGCCCTAAGCTAATTCCTCAAACCACGTCCATAGAAATGAAGTGAAAGTGATAACTGAATATTTACGCCCACACTGAGCACTGAATTTGGTCCTCCAATGCAATACCTTTATAACGATAAATCCTGCATTGATCTCGGTTCATGCATACAAGCCAATAGTGGGCATGGTTTACAGTGCCACTGTGATCCATATTGAAAAATCAGTCATGTTGACACTACCCTGTTGATCCTTCAAACAGATCCTCGAAGTTACTGGATGTTTATACTCCTGCTAATGGATGTTTATACTCCTCTTAATGGATGCTTATACTCCTCCTAATGGATGTTTATACTGCTCCTAATGGATGTTTATACTCCTCCTAATGGATGTTTATACTCCTCCTTGTGGATGTTTATACTCCTCCTAATGGATGCTTATACTCCTCCTAATGGATGTTTATACTCCTCCTAATGGATGTTTATAGTCCTCCTAATGGATGTTTATACTGCTCCTAATGGATGTTTATACTCCTCCTAATGGATGTTTATACTCCTCCTTGTGGATGTTTATACTCCTCCTAATGGATGTTTATACTCCTCCTTGTGGATGTTTATACTCCTCCTCATCTTTAGAACTTCCACAGCAGTCTCTTGAATGCAGGATTTGTGGGGGTGTCTTTCAAATAGTGTGCCGTAAAGGAAAAGTGAACTTCAACTTACGCTATTCGACACTTTGAGACTTCTACGTGTCAGTCGCGACGTTATCAGTCAGTGCCTAGGAAGCATGCCCACACCTGCGAGAATAGGTGTTCATTTATGTAGGGAAAGTAAGGCGATCTAAATCAGATTTGTGTGGTTATACTTCTACTCGAAGGGAACTCATACCAACTTTCTTAAAACTCTGCCATGCCAATCAAAGAGTTATCCTGATTCAATTCCTGTCTAGTTATCTGGTCACCTCATACAGTCACCTGGTACTCCCCTACACCACCCACACGTGTATTAAGCTGCTTCTCCCAATATTTGCCAGAAGAAAAGCATCTAATTCTGACCTTTGAGTTGCGTGAGAACCAAATATATTTGTTGTTCCCGGATTGCTCGAGAGGCGATGGACCAACGATGATTGCTTCACTCGGTTTGGGGGTGCAGAGTATAATTTTATTGAGAGTGCATTTAGTGGACGAACGTAGCAGTGCGAGCAGTGAAAGCATTGAACAAACCTAATATAATCTAAGAGAGAGCCAGCGGCATATTCTTGTGCCACTGCGGCTTGGCTACTGGCCACTCATTCCTTCATTGGGTTTGCATCAGGAATGTAAACAACGAATAGGCTCCCTTGCAGGCCTTAATAAATGAATCCAGATTGATGTGTATCATGCCGGCACCAGCCTCGGAGGTTATCTTCCTCAACGACTGTTCCAGAAAAATTCGAAAGTTCTGCTTAAACTCCTTGTTCTGATCCACCCAATTGCAGGACAATATGGACACCGACAATTTGTCGAATTCCGCCTCCAACGTACTCCCGTAGTAACAGCTGGGAAATGTCTCCATTAGTGTGGCGGACCAAACCACCACGTAATAGAATACGAGCAGTACATCATTGGAATAGGAGATCGCATTTATCAGCACAACGCACATGTTGACGGCCGACACAACAATCTGCACCACCATGTAGATGGAGATCACTTCGTGGAACGCATGGTTGAATCTGTAAGAATAGAGTTAGAATTACATGGCAGTAGCTCGGAAGGTTCACTCCATTACGCCAATAGCTCCTTGTGGGTCTCAATGCACTCCACCAGTTCAGCGTTGTTCTCTGTCGGGGTCTTCTCTGGATTCCAACCAATTTTCGATACACGTATGCGCAGTATGTGCACATGCCCAGCTATCATGGCCAATCCCATCGGTGCATAGGTATCGTTGGGCCAGTCTTGGCTTGCTGTCACACAGATGCCGAGGAACTGATAGGACTCCGCCAGCACAAATTTGCCGGTGGAGCTATACGGGTCGAATGGGAAGTAGCCTGGGTACATGAGCTTCCAATCGCCGAGAGTGCCAGTAATGACTGCTGCCAAGCACATAAATGTGACTGCTCCTGCACACAAAAATTGAAACATGCGAAGCACCCGGTTCACAGCCGGCAACAGTGCATCTTTGTAGTAAGCAACTTCGGCCGGTTCAGAGATGCGCCGATCCAGTTGCTTCATCAGTTCATCAACTTTACGCACTTTGTCGTATTTGCGCCATATCCAGAAAGTTTTGAAGGAGCACACGCCAGCCGGAATGAAGATGGCGAGAAGCTCAAAGACTTCGTAACGGGAACCACTGAGGAGCAGCCCCACCAGCAGGTGCCCCGGAAACCAAAATGTCATCACAGTATTGATGAAAACGGTCAAACAGTAGCGTAAGGTTGCCCACTTTTTAGCTGTACGGGGCTCCATGTACAGTTCCCAGATAAGTCGGTGCATACGAAATACGCGAGTGCTGTCAACCGTGTCGTTCATCTTCAGTATTGCAACTGGTGCAACTGGCGTGCTAATGTGGCAACTGCGCTTTTCCCTGGACACTGCAGAGCTTCCTCTCATACCAGCATAGAAGTGAAATTGAACGAATTTGAAAAGGAAAAATGCACTCAAAGGAGGCTAATTATAGGTCAGTGTGAAATAAAAAATAATTAATAAGGAACTGCTTCACCGCTGACTTCTAATTAGTTGCAATACTGACTGAACGAATGGCCTTCGAAGCCCCAAGCCATAACACATGAGAGCTACCAGGGACAAAATTAAGGCCAAAGCAAGCTTAGCATATGTCAAATATGGAATTTTTGTATAACATACGAGTATGAAATGCATATTCCCTACCGTAACGGGGCTAATCCTCAACCACACCCTTTCTCTTTGAAACATACTGGAATATTGTTTGGGCAGCAGAATAGGAGGTGCCAAGACAAGTAGAATGACATTAAAACACAAATGACACAACAACCAAATTCACAAACAGAACTGCAACATAAACGATTGCATACTTTTAGGGTCACAGTTTGCGAATAGTGCACCATGCCAGATATGTATGTGGGAATGGGATATTGATAGGTGGCAACGCTAAGCGATTGAACGAAAGAACGAACGGACATAGGACGAACGAACTAGCGAACAGACGGTGTACGAAGTATCCATCAGGAAGTGTATGATTGTCCGCCAAAGAAGGCATAGAGTCGACAAACTCTCCCGTAGTCTAAGTATACTGTGTACTAATTATATTAAATAAACGGGAATACAAGTGCCCATTGAGCCGTCCTTTCCTACATGTATTTAAGGCAAGACACAAGCCGTGCAGAGAATAGTCTAGAACCTTATCGGAACTTCTTTCGAGGTGTAGATAATGGTGTAGAGAATGTGCTCGAAAATAAAAGCTTACTCAAGAACCCACTTTCGAGGTGTATATAAGATTCGAGAATGCTCCAGAAACTTCTTTAATAGTGTAGACAATAGTCTAGAAGTTTCTACTTGAACCATTCGTAACAGTATAGAAGCTACCAGCAATTCAAAGTCGAGAACAGTTGAATTTTAATCGAAACAGTAACATTTGTAATGGTGATTAAGAAGTAATAAAGTGATTAAATGAAGTGCAATTTGTAATAAAGTAAACTTTAAGCCAGATATTAAGTGTGTAAATAGCAGTAATTAAATAAAGTTAATTATTTTAATTTAATCAGCGATTGTTTGATTACTACACAATCCAGTGGTACGAATCCGAGTATTGAGAGTTAGAGTAAATTGTCAGGAGGGCAATTTCGTGACTCGTAAATATTATATACGAGTATAGTCTTAGACTTTTCGTTATATTTCGTTCAGTTTATATACTTGTAAACTGCCACGCCTACAACTCACTCATATTTGTAACTAAGCTGTCATAATATTAATCAATAATATTTGACACGATAAATTGTTGTTGCGATATTGAAACACTGAGGAAAAATTGGTTGGCTAACTCTGCTGACACGCCTACTATTAACGTAATGAACAACTCGATTTAATTGTAACTAGAATCGTGAATTGTTGATATATGAAACGGTGATCTTTCCACATTGATATATCTTCCTGCATAAAGACATCAATAATATGATTTTCAAGGTCCTGTGATATAGAACAATCAATTTCTTTCTATATGGTGTCAATCAGTTAAATCTCAAGTTGGTATCTCATAGAAACCTCAAGGGAAGCATGACTGACCCCTCGAAAGGGTAACTTCGCAACCACTCCAGTGGCGAATTGTGTGAATTTGAGTGGGTGAATAATAATGACTCCGTCAGTCAGCGACTTGCAAGGACCTTATTCTACACATGATTTGCCCTGAATTTCAAATATAGTTCTCATTTCCTCAACTAAAATATTGGTATGAATTCCACACACCCGGATGGACCCACGAGTACGTGGCTATATAATTTTGTTGGAATGTTGGTCTCATAAAAATTTACATAATGTCAAAATGCAGAGATCGATACTTCTCTAAACCGAAAGTACCCAACGGAGACACTTCGAAGCCACACTTTTTCCAAATTTTAAATACCCTGTATTCCCACTTGAGGCTCACGCACGCATCCTGAAACACACACACATCTACAGGAGGATGTCTTCAACCGTCGGCAGGCAGCGGTGAGGGTGATATGTGAACATGTGTAATTTCCACGATTGACAAGCATGTTGGCTAGAAGTGGCAATCAGGGGCGACAACACCAACAACAACACCTTACAGAAACTGTAACAACCACAACACCAACAACAACTCCTACAGAAACTCTGACAACCATAACGACAACAACAATAACTATAAAAGAACAACAACTGTGGTATTAACTTGCTACCAGTACAAGGACCACACGCTCCACAGCAACAGTAATTCGGTGGCTTCGAAGAGTTAACATTATGGGAGCAACATAACAACAACAACAAACACTTCCTGTTGCTGCCGCCGCAGTCGCCTGGGTTTGTTGGTGTTGTTCGTGGCGTTGTTTCAGCATAACCCAAAGTGACGCGTCGGTAATTCCGATGTTGACAACAAACTAAATTGGATTTATTGAGAGGCGTAGAAAGTTAATATTTAATAAGGGAGATTCTTATGCTATTAATACAATAGTGTACAAGAGCACCCAGTCGGAAATGGCAGCATTACTTACTTATACTGTGGGAGTTCTTTCTGCGGTATATTGCATGCACCTAATTCACTGGTCAGTGGCGGGAAGACGTTCCCCTTCTCATTCACCATAATAATGCAATCTATTTGAATGATGGTTTGCTCGAAACTTGCAATTGGCAAAGTAGTAATTCTGTGGAAGGCTCTCGTTGCTATGGAATAAGTTTAGAACTAATTTAAGGAGAATTAAGTAATCAACAGAAGCGAAATTTTAGTAGGAAGAGTGCCAAAACAAACCACAAAATAAGTGATCGTATTCAGGACTTACTTTGATAGGGAGATTAAAAATTACCAAGGCAGGATGAAGTCGGCTTTTGATAAACCACGAACTATCCTTCAGTGCCCTGATGGATGAAGTCGGCTTTAGATGATACCCTTCTTCATTGGTGATGCCCTGCTAGTGTCATTCTCCACCATTTGAGATCTTTCCAATCACAATCCAAATCTGGGATTTTTCTTTGTAAACGATTTGAGATGTTATACTCGTGCATCGAAAGCAACCTTGAAATTATTCAATAATTTAATATTATCAATCGGTTGTCTTTACACTTCACCAAAAATCTTGCGTAGATTACCTTCCCGCTTCTCTGGCCATACAAATGATAGTTCATGTCTTCCTCTTTCATCGCCCCAACCAAAAGCTTGAAAATTCTTGCAAATTGTTTTGAGGCAAACTGTCAAAGCACCGATTGTGTATGCACTGTGAGTTTTATGATCCTTCTCACTGCCACCTGTGTTTGCTTTGACTTGGCTCATTGAGACGGTATGCCCATGCTTAGTTGTAATATTTATAGTCTCACATTGTTTTATCTCGAGAACTAGACTTGTCGTTCACGAATTGAGTTTGTAGGTGAGTAGCAGCAAGATTTGTGTTGCTCGGCACTTCATCTTATTTTCATTCCTCATCTTCCATGCAGTCTTCTTCATATTCTATTCTTCTTTATCTTATTTTTTTCTTCAACTTCTATTTTGATTTCTTCTTCAATTCAGTATTCGTCAAATTCTTCTCAGTCTTCTTCATCTTCTATTCCGTTTTCTTCATTTTATCTTCAGTTTTCTTCATCTTGTATTCAGTCTTCTTCATCTTCTATTCTTCTTTATCTTATTTTCCTTCTTCATCTTCTATTTTGATTTCTTCTTCATCTTCAATTCAGTATTCTTCAAATTCTTCTCAGTCTTCTTCATCTTCTATTCCGTTTTCCTCATTTTATCTTCAGTCTTCTTCATATTCTATTCTTCTTTATCTTATTTTCCTTCTTCTTCCTCTTCTATTCAGTCTTCTTCATCTTCTATTCTTCATCTTATTTTGATTTCTTCTTCATCTTCAATTCAGTATTCTTCAAATTCTTCTCAGTCTTCTTCATCTTCTATTCGGTTTTCTTCATTTTATCTTCAGTCTTCTTCATATTCTCTTCTTCTTTATCTTATTTTCCTTCTTCTTCCTCTTCTATTCAGTCTTCTTCATCTTCTATTCTTCATCTTATTTTGATTTCTTCTCCATCTTCAATTCAGCTTTCTTCATCTTCTATTCAGTCTACTTCGTATTCTTTACATTCTTTTTTTTCTCATTTTATCTCAGTTTTCTTCACCTTCTATTCTTCTTTATCTTATTTTGATTCTTCTTCATCTTGTGCCCTGTCCATCCACTGACGAATGGCCTGCTGTCCCAGCCAACCTAACCTATATTTTAGAGAGAGAATAGTCCGCTGGGCAGTCCGTTTATGCATTCCTCTTCATAGGGCTAACATGAAGTTAGTGTCCCTTTGGAGTTGCCTCACTTTATAGTATTTCCTAGAGCCGGTTAGTTATTTCCGGCGCTGCATGGACGCTCACCGCCTGAGCGGTGCCCACACTCGACTTAGGTGGTCCGTACGTGTGCAGCGCCCAATCCGTGGTATCACACTGGACCATTATTTGTGCCTGAGTGTGCTTTTCGCTGCCACTCCTACCTAAACCTACTTCTAGAGCCAATTATTAGACATCCTTTTTCCAATTTGCTTGGAATATTGATCTCTCTCTATCTTTCTTACAAGGTAATGAAGCGCTCCCTCCATGGATTTCCCCGCAAACTGAGATTGATGCAGAGGTGTGGTTCTGTCTAGCGTTTCTCTAATATGGAGATCCATTGATAGGATAGGAAGTTATCCTTATTACACGCTCTTTTCAGTTCTATAATTTCCCTCCGAAGCATGCCATAGAAAACGTTCACAGACGCTCGTGTCGACAATCAACAGTCCAGTGCACGGCACCCATAACACAACTGTGTGGCTGTGACTAAATCTTGCCACGCCTACTCCCGACAGTACGTGCCGTAGAAATGCCTCCAAAGTAATCGTATTCAGGACACAATTTGGTGCATTAGAATAAGGATAACTGTCTTGCATGGCAGGCGTGGCAGAGCACCACAATCAACGGTGAAGCCACTGATGAATTCGCCGATTAGAGGATGTGCGCTTGAGGAAGCGTCGTGGAATTGAATTGCCTGCGTCGTTCGATGAGCTGAAAATTCTTCTATGGGATAATAATGACGGAGAATGGGACACTACTTGGTTTGTGATTAATGGCTAGAAGCTCTTAATTGAGATAGTCTAGGACCGGCAAAGATTCACGACGGGGAAGGCTTAGAAAACCAGTGGAAAACTTGATCCATAAAAATCTGTGCAGTGAATATACCTACGAACTCGTGGCCCAGCAAGAAGGTGAAATCACGGAAAGGGAGAACAAGCGACTTAGAAAACTGCAGACATTACTTCACACGTTTACGAATGTAACCCAAATCCTTTGTAAATCGATGGGGACAACCAATGCGTATGAAATTCCTTTTCCAAATATGCTCCAAATGAGGTGTGACACTAGAGAAGGCGATCAAAATTGGGATAGGTGTGAAAGGCATGAAGCGAATCCATTCCCTTCATGATTCCCAGACTACCACACTCTTCTATCAGTAATTGTAGGCTCAAGAGTAAAGCGTTAAAGGCTTGGTTAGCTAAGGAGGGAGGCACTTATGCTATTCTGAGATTGATGCGCGTCCAACCAGCATGAGAGAGTCAGCAGTGGGCTTAGCTGGCACCCACTGCAGTCCTCACATGAAGCTTTCGATTCGTGAAACCAAATAATTGGTGAGCAACTTCAAATTGTAGAGGCGGGTGCTCTATTTTCCATTCCTTCCAGTGTAGGCCGAACAGCAACAGCGGTGCAGGATCAAGCTACAAAACAACCCGAAGGAAACTTCACGTGAAAGACCAATTTTACAAAGAGAACAAGGAGAATTTGAAGCTGCGAAGGTCCTTTAACAATTTAAATTATATTTTAAATCCACAATTTGTCCAGCTCTGAAGCCGACCCCTGAAGAGTTCAATCCCCAATACCATTTTGAAAGGACAACAGGACTCGAAAAGGACACATTTATATTTTATATATGCATTTATTTATATTCGATGAATAAACAAAAGCAAATTGATCTTTATTCTACACACTACGAGAGCACTTGAGCATAGTTCGGGTTGGTCGCGGTAAGATCGCGCTAGGCACACACCTGGACCGCGCCTGGGCCGCGCTTGGTGAGGACGTACTCGGTTATAGGGACATTGTGGATACTGTAACTGATGCTGCAGTTTTGGCGGTTGTTGCAGCAATAGGGATATTGTATTCGAAGTGACCGGCGCCATTCCGCTACTGGAGCAGACAATCTGATCCTGCATGCAAATGATGAGAAAGGACTTCCAAATTATAAAAAAATAATTATATGAAAAAATATTACCTTCCAGTCTTGATGGAAGGACCTTCAAATAATTATCCTGCCCCTAGCGTCCTTTTACGGACAGGGCAGGATAATTATGTCCATTTATTTCTGGAATAAATTCTGTTTTATGTGCTTCAACTTTGAATACTGAAAAATATAATTCAGAATCGAGCACGAAAGAATTTTGAGGAAAATCAATGGCTCCGTGATTGGTTTGAAGCAAGTCAAGTAAAGTACGAAACAAGTGTTCTGCCTCCACACGAGTGTGTACAATCTTGCCCAGCGGCCGTTCCCAAGTTGATTTAGCGATGTCCGTCCATCCTTCTGGAGTCAAGTCCCATGTTGTCCCAAGCATTCGGAACTACTTTAGTGAAGCTTTGTCTGAGGATTATCGGAATGAGTGAACGGAACCGGAGTTCCATGTAAACTGCACAGAGCAAAGAAGGATCCGAGCTCATCTTCTACATGAGTAAGTTCCAAGACCCCTTTCTTGATTGCTACTCAAGATTTAAATAGAGAATTGTTGCTGGTTGTCATATAGTCTGTCCCTGCCATTATCCATGTCTATATCTGCAGATTCTCAATCGATTATTCATAAGCAAATTGGAGAGAGAGACGTAATTCGTCGAACTAATCGTAACCTCATAAGGCATTCATGAAAAACCTTCTTGAGATTCGCCGCAGAAGTTGCCGAGAGTGATGAAAATGACTGAACGTTAAATGGGTTCCAGAGGTGGTTATAAACGTCGTTGGATATGGAAGAATCATTCCGGAATCAGTTATAAAATGATTGAGAAAGTTCCTTTTTATTGCGTGAATGGTTGAGGAAACACCTGGAAAATATCACGATTGGATTATCCACCAACTTCGAGAATAGTATCAATTTTGTGAAGAATTTCTTGATTCGTTCACAGATGTTGTTCCACTCGCATCCATTCCGCGCATTTGAAGCAGCAGAAGCTCATGTGCAAACCTTACGGCACTCAGACCAAATCGATACTGGCACTTCCGAGGAAGAATTCCTGAACAGTAGTAGGAATACTGACAGGTCCCTGTCAGGATGGGACTCACAAACAACAATGAATGCAGGAAATGTGTGGAGGAGCACGTAAGGGAAAGTTTGGAGCAATATGGAAAATGCGCCGAACACATCTGGGAGCCCCTGGTTTAAAGGACTAGAAGAGGTCGCACAACTAGGTATAGTTTCTCTCAAACAGACCTATTTGTCCTTAGTGGTACTAGATGGAGCTAGTCCTCTCCGTAGAGTTGTAGTAGGTATCTTGTAGGATGATAACGCTTTTAGCTAATCTCAGGGGTACTTGAGTTCCATTTCTGGGACGTCTTCTAGCATCCCCCAATCATTTAAAGCGTGTTCTAGATAAACCTGGTTTGAAGGACTAGAAGAGGTCACACAATTGGGGATAATTTCGCTGTTAAGACTTGCTAAGAGCGTCTCTCTGTTTAACGATTCATTCGATAGCTCTTAAATGGATATCCATCTGGCACCGCAAAGGACCTTGCAGGTCTATGTGTGGCCTTCATGGCCGGCCAGTCTAATCTAACCTAACGTAATAAATCATTATGAAGGAATGAAGCAAAAAACTAAGAACGCATTTTCGAACAAAGCAGAAAAGAGCGTGACTGAAAAGAGCGTCGTTGCGAAGGACGAGATTGTAAAGAGCATGACTGAGGGAAGAACGTGATTGAGAATAATTTGATTGAAACAATCTGATGCGAAATAAGCAGACAGAAAAGAACGTGACTGAGGCGAACGTTATTCAGAAGAAAAATTTTAAGAATAACTTGATTGAAAACAATGCTATTTGAAAAGAGCTTGATTGAAAATAACATTATTGAAAAGAACGTGATTGAAAAGGACATTATTGAAAAGAATGTGAATGAAAAGAAGGCGCGATTTAAACGAACATGAGCTAAAGAAACGGATTGAAAATAACATTATTGAAAGAACTTGGTCGAATGAGAACTGGATTAAAGAGCCTGATTGAAAATAACTTGATCGGATAGAACATGATTCAAATGAACGTGATTGAAAAGAACATGATTGAAAAGAACTTTATTGAAAAGAACATAATTTAAAGAAGCGGATTTTCAGAAACACGATTGAAAGAACTTGATTGAAAATAACGTTATTGAAAGAACCTGATCAAATTATCCTGATTAAGGAACCTGAATGAAAAGAACTTAATTGAAAATAACAATGATCGAACGATCTTGATTAAAGAACATGACTGAAAAAGCTTGAACGAAAGAACATGATGGAAAAGAATATGATTGAATAGAACCCCATTTAAAAAAGCTGATTGAAAAGAACTTGATTGAAAGGAAGTGATTGACAAGTACATGGATGAAAATTACAATCTTGAAAGTAACTCGAATTAAAAAGAATTCAATTGCAAATTCTGCGACTGACAAGATTGTGCTTTAAAAGGAAATAATTGGATAAAGAACGTGACTGAAAGTAATGCCATTGAACAAAAGTGACTTAAAGAATCGACGATTAAAAAATACGCAGTATCTGCCCTCGTTGTTTAAAATGAACCTTCATTAAATCATCGAAACGGAACTAATATTCGTCCCTATTGAGATAGCGGTGGAATATGTCCTGTGATACGGGAATTACTCTTCATTGCCTGTCTCAACTTCTATGGATGTCATGTGAGTCTTGACCAGCCACACTGCGCCGCATAAACTGGACTTCTTCACTGTGTGAAAATGGTCTTAGGGATACTCATATGGGGATGTGTTGGCCAGGCTCGTTTTTTGTTTCCTTGATAGGAAAAATCTAGAGACTTGCTTGGCAAAGGAAGAGAGCGGTCTCCTTAGGCAAATACGTTTTCAGCTCTCTTACAGAAGTGTCCGGCGCAAAGGTCAAACAAATCCTGCACTTTATTGGGGCTTCAAAATGGTTTGACGAGTAAAGTAGAGGTACGCTTTTGTGCTCCATAGGTTAGGTTAGGTTTAGGGTTTTCTGCCTTCACTGGGTGCCGTTCTCAGGTGGTTTCCTTCAAATTTTTTACTGGAGAATTTAAAAAACCATCATTTCCAGAAGTATATTTCCATTGGCCAATACATAGATCCTCCGCTACACAGTTTCATGATGTTCATCATGTTTTTATACAGCTGTGAAGGATGCCAGTCACATTCTTTGGGTTTGCTGGGGAATTAATTGAGTTCGGAGGGTGCTTTATAATTTTATAATCCTGAAGATTCGTTTGCGTTTCTCCTGTTGTTGAACTATACACATAATTTCTTAGTAGATATTACGAGTAGTTCAGTGAATCAGTGAGGAATGAGTCTTCTAGTTATGCAGGCGGACTAGTGCCGGGTATTTTTCCAGCAGCTGTAGCTTGGTTTCCCTTTAGACTTGTTGTAGAATCTGCAAATGTCAACCGTGTTCAGACCAAGTTACTCCCCACCTTATCCCCACAACTTCTGCAGTACTCATGAGAGAATACTCCCAGCCTGAGAACATGTCTGCCGAACAGCCATGACCGGTTATACAAGCCATGACCTTAGAGATATCTTCTCTCGACAGACCAAGGAGGTCTCTAGATTTTATTCCTATCAAGTTTCGACCACATTAGCCCAATCGTTAAGAGAAACTGACGAAACCTCACTGCACTTGATCACAGACTGCGGACCATTGGCACGTAATAGCCTCAGGTGTTTTGGAGAATATATCCTTGATATGGGCAAGATCCCTCAACTTGATTCCGCCAAAATATATGAATTCCTGTCGAAGATTAATAGATGAGACTATCCTCATCTTTCAAATAAATAGGTGCATCACAATAGATCTTTCAGGTCGCAGTGTATAACACCCTTAAATATATATCGATCTATATATCTAGCCTAGTCGTTAAGCCAGTGCCTTCGTCTGGCCAAGACCTACTGGCCTCACGTTCGACGCTAGCCTTAAGGTCCTTGCAATTCGCTGACTGGCGGTGTCATTATTATCCATCCACTCAAATTCACACAATTCCCCGTTAGATTGGTTCCGAAGGGAACATTTCGAGGGGTCAGTCATGCTTAGAACAACTTTGAGCAGAGAATATGCAGCTTTGCGGATATAAATGCAATGGTATTCCAACCTCGCATCTGCCAGTACACAGAGGAAGGTTGGTACTCAGTCTGGTTAGCTCATCAGCCCCTTCAATATTCCTATGTCCCGGAAATCATATTAGGAATACCCTGAAAATGGTGCAGATACCATTTAGGGCTCCCAGGCAGTCCTCGGCAACCGTTGCTTTCAGTGTCAACGAGTTCATTGTCTGGAAGGCCGCCGGGCTATTCAGATATTTATGATGGTTTTTGTTACAGCATGTCTACTTAAGTAGACGTCCACCTCCTTTATGGCTAGAACCGCTGCTTGATAAACACTGCTGTAGTCGGGGAGACGGAACGAAAGTTCCAGCCCCAGTCCCAGTTCTTGTGAGAAAACTCCAAAGCCGACTCTATCGTCAAGCTTGGATCCGTCGGTGTAGCAATTCAGTTCCCCCCTTCTTCAAGGCATGAGAGTTTGCCACCCGCTTCTAGACGGAGTATGTGTCTTGAAGTGCCTGGCAAAGTTGAGATTAGATATAGGGTGGTGAATGCGTTGGATACAACTACTCCAGCTAATCGAGTGGCCAGTCTGCCGATTGCGCTCCATAGTTACTCCTACCAATTTAACTGAACTATACTGATAACCTTAAAACAAGCCTTTCCACACTGATAGAACTTGTTTCCAAAGAAACGTTTCGATCCTTCGTCGTACCTAATTTGTTCGGGAATTTAAGGCCAGGAGAGTATAAAATAATTTTTTCTGAATACTCGCATGTTCCTCGCTAAATCCTTCCAAGATGTTGAGAAAATTGTTGCAGAGAGTGCGCCACGGTGCGTGGACCGCATGATTACACATCCGCGACAAAATTGTGGCTTTTAATAAATGATGAAGTTGAGTGTTCACGAGTACAGGAAACTAAAACAAGGACGAGAAATGTGCAACTATTAAAAACATGCGTGGGGACTATCAAGCAAACATACGAGTATGGAGAGAAGCCATGAACATGCTCTATACCTTTCGCCTCCGCCGGTGAGGCACGAGCATGGAGAGAAGCCTCGTACCCGTGCTGCATCCTTCTCCTCCGCCGGTGCAGCAAACGCTGGAGTAGAATATTCAATGTTGATAGCATGTCGTGGTGAATGATTGGCGTTTTCTAACCTTACTCTGGGATGCGATACTCTCATTCAAATAGTTGAAGCACATGCTCACAACAGTAACCCATCAATGAAGAAATCTCTTTAGAAGCATCGGGATTCTCGTGTAGGCACTTCTTAGGTGACGATGTGTGTAGTCACAGTTCCTTATACCGCAACGTGTGAGGTGTTAGTGAAAGTTTTGTGCGGGCATAATTAAAATTCCAATTGTTTCTTGTGGGGCAGCATGGGAAAGGGGAAAAGAGCAGAACACGCGTTCGACGTTACTGCATTGGCTGTGTGGCTAAGGACGGTTTTGACTTCACCATTACATTAATCACTTCATCTATAAACCGGAGACTGCCTGTAAATTCATGCCTGCCCTACAAATAATGTTCTGGAAATGAACATTTGTTAATAGTTCGCATCAATGAACCCATGCCAGACAAAAACTTTTCAATTACACTGGAATTCACTTAAAAAAAGATTTAGCAAAGTTGATTTAAAACAAGAGTTTCACAAGTTCCACTTCTCTACTTCACTTAACAGAGCTGCCTCCAATGGAGAACTGTGAGAAACTATCAGCTTGCCAGCCTTCTTTTTATTCTTGACGTCAGGCGGGATCTGTGTACATTCATGCGAAAGAGTTGGACTCTTTGATGATTCATCAATTATGTCTTATACGAGTAATATGAGAGGAAGGGACAACTTCGTTAATTACTTACCCAGATAGCAGCAGCAGCGGGACTAAAGTCTAACGTTGGTGGCCCCCGAGCAAGCAGACGGCAACTCCTATCAACAGAACTCGTATCATACGGCAACTCCCATCAACAGTGACAAGTTCGGTGATCCTGTATGCAGCGCCGATCTGGGCAAATACGCAGAAGTCTTACTATAAAAATATTTAAGCCACTTACAGGCTGAGAGTCACCAGAGCCTACCGCACCGTCTCGGATGATGCCATTCGTGCCATTGCAAGGAAGGTGCACATCGATCTGCTCGTTCGCTAAATGGAGCGACTTTATGGTTGGGGCGTAGGCCGTCAAGTGCAAAGGAAGAAAGGCTGCGCACAACTGCGGAATGGCAGCAACGATGGGAGCTATCCGAGAGAGGTCGATGGACGTTCAAACACATCTTCTGGATAGCTCCCATCATTGTAATATTGCAATGTGGATGGACCGAAGGCACGGGGAGGTTGCCTATCATCTTCGGCAGCTGCTCACTGGACATGGTGCTTCACAGAATACCTGCACAGGTGCCATCGCGAAGACAATCCTTACTGTCCAATATGCAAAGAAGAACCGGAAAGTGCGCTGCAAGTGTTGCTACACTGCCCGCGATTCATCAATAAACGAATAGAGCTAGAAACAACATTCGGCGAAACTCTGACGGAGTGCAATCTTGTCCCACATATGTGCGAGGGTAAAGAGAAGTGGAATACCATACCAATATGCTGTAGCGGCGAGTATTATGAACACGCTGTAATACACGGAATAAGTGCGTAGAACTGAACGCGCCAATGGATCTCCAGAAGGAGTTCGCGACGCCCAATGAGCTTAGGATCGGACTTTGACAGAATGACCAAGACGATTGAGTGGTAATATACTCATAATGGCCTTCCAACGATCTACCTAACGGTGGAGATCTGGGAAGAATATCCATCGGACAAGGGAGGGTTTCGTTCGGGCTAAAGTCCCACACTACGGCTTCGTCCACAGACTTTTGATGTTTCCCCTCCACAGCCACAAAAAAAAAAAGAAAAAAGATGGATAGCAACAGCAGAGCAAGTTGAAGTCTCCAATGTTAGCGCCTGTTCCAAATATATCGTGGACCACTCGCTGTTTAAGAGGATTGTTGCTAAGTTCTTCAATGAGCACTTGCCTAATTCTTTCTTTTGGGCTATTAGGTTCTTCAGAACTTCGGAAAGGGAGTCCATCAATATATGTAGATATCTCTTGGCCTCGTACTGTTTCGTCTTCAAGGAGTGACAAATGAAAGTCTCCAATATCATAGTTATATGAAGGAGAAAGTCCTTCGTCCATATCACTAAAATTAGGGACAAAAGAGATATATGGGTCGCGTTGTCCTGCAGTATACTCGCCTTTTTCATTTCTACATCCACATTTTATTTCCTCTTCTTCGTAACTTCAATTATGGCTTCCTCGCACTTCCTCTTCTTCTTCTTCTTCTTCTTCTTCTTCTTCTTCTTCTTCTTCTGCTCTCTCTCCTTCTCCTTCTCCTTCACTATTGTCGCTTCTACCACTTGAGTGTTCACTGCGACTGGTAGATCTGAATGGCTTAATAGGAGATTCTGCTGTTTCAAAGGAAAATCTTCGTTTTCCGACATCACTGGTGAATCGTCGTCCAACACTTCTGGCTCCCGAATTGTTACTTTCTTGTGACTCATCGTTGTAAAGATTTTCCGTTGAATAGTTGTATAAACAAACTGTTTATTATCCTTACACCATAGTCAATTATGTATGCAGGGTGAGAAAACCATTTAGATGTAATGCTCTGGACGGAATACGAACCCGAATCACCCGACCGAGAGACTAGCACGCATATAACGATACTAAGTAGACTGATAGGTCTGAATGTGATGTTTATTCTTGTTTGCTCATGATATACCCTGCAGTCCGCTGAATGCCTGTCGTCCTTAATGCTAAATAACTGACGATCGGTTCCCAATAGTCGTGAATGTTTTCAATCTAAAACAAATTTTGAAATTAGTCTTGAAACTTTCTCTATTATGCATATTCTGGAAGGATAATGTGGATTGAAGTATTCAATGATTGATTGCGAACATTAAATCCGGGATTGATTGGGAACATTGAGTCCGGGATTGATTGGAAACATTAAATCCGGGATTGATTGGGAACATTGAATCCGGGATTGATTGGGAACATTAAATCCGGGATTGATTGGAAACATTAAATCCGTATATATTGTCATTATAAGTCTCCTGGTAGAATCACTAACAGATGAAAGAGATACTCTTGGGTTATTACACGTCATTGATCGTTGATCGCTTTATAAGTTGAGCGAGATATAGTTAAAGTTATGAGAGTAGCGAACAGCAGAAATTGTTAAAGCCGTTTAGGGTAATTTGGAAAACTGTAGAGAGTTATGACCAGGCATCTCTTAAATGCCGACACCAACGCATTTAAGAGAACTGACTGGTGACTGGTTAACAAATTTCAGAGAAAAACTGCCGCGAAATGAAGTTGCATAAAACAGAAATCTTTAAATGTGGACATTTCAGAAGGCAGCAGCACACAAAATGCTCCCATCACGCTTCCCGGCGGACTTATCGCTTCCGTCACACCTCCCATCAAAGCATTGTAGCAGCGTTCATATGCAAGAGAAAGTGAAACTTGAAATACCATCCGCGCCGCAATGCATCCGGTTGTCTCTGGACTAGACAAGGTCTACAGCACAGTGGCAGTGACAGCGGAAGGTGACTCTTACATACAGACACCCAACCGCAAGCACAGATGGAGCCACAGCCACCAGCATGGGCGCGGGAACAGCCACGGGCACAGGAACAGCCACATCCACAGCCAGAGTTACCGGCACGGACACAGGCAGAGTCACAGCCACTTCCACGGCCACGGGCACAGCCGCAAATGCAGCCACAGCCACGGGCACAGCCAGAGTCACAGTCACTTCCACGGCCACAGGCACAGCCACAGCCACAGGTATAGCCACAAATGCCGCCACTGAAGCAATGCAAAGAGAAAATTTGATATTTACGAAGCAGTCAACAAGTGCGCAGTAGCTGCAATCAGGCCAGCATCCAGGAAAAATAGTTGGAGGCTTTACTCTGCCAATTGAATTGTGCGGAGCTGGGGATTAGCGGCACCAGTTCAGGCTTCTACGAGCACTGTGTCACTGTAATAGGGCAGAGCAGCAAGCGGCTGTCCTTAGGGAAAGTATCAGCTTCTCTACTTATACCCGCAACATCAAGCATCAGCGTAAAGTGTCTGGGTTAAGCAACATAGAGTGCATCCACCCACTTCCCCCCTCACGGAAATGTGTTCACTGTATCGTATCATTTGCAGAAATGGACATTAATTTGTATCTATTTTATATAAGGACACAAGAAGCAGTTCAATTGCGG
Organism: Clusia tigrina; assembly: GCA_920105625.2. Taxonomy (NCBI): domain Eukaryota; kingdom Metazoa; phylum Arthropoda; class Insecta; order Diptera; family Clusiidae; genus Clusia; species Clusia tigrina. Next base: position 198,811,285 of record OV050032.1, read on the forward strand.
CTGTTTATAACAGACAATGATCTTCTGTGGGTGATGAAGAACCAAGAGTGCCCCATGAACTGCATCAAGAACCGTATCTAAACACAGATCCTGCTTAGATTTGTTAATCTACACAAACCCAGGAAACAATGGCATTCTCCTAGTCTGCTTTCACCTGATACCCTATCCTGGTCTCCCTCTTGAAATCTGACTATCTTGAGACCCACTAATGGCAAGGTTCAACTAAGACCGTCGAGCGAACAATGATGATGGTGATTCCGTATTTTGAATTGTGTGAAATGAAAAATTAACCTGAATATATTTCCTCATCCGAATACTTCCTACTTCATATTTTTCTCATACTCTGCACACAAACTGCCAGAAAGATGCGATTTTAAGAAACCCGATCAGGTGTTCCGGAACAGTATCTTCATAATTTAACTCTGGTCACTGACATATGACAAGTCGACGGAAGAATCGGTTGAAATCTTACCCACATGAGCAACTCCATTTACTAAGTTTACTTCAGAGCAGTAGCAAGGCTTGGCTACTTTACACTCATTGCACAGTGTAAGGTAGCCAAGGTTCTAAGATAAATGTCCTGGAATTAAGCACCAGTTCAATATGTGATCCAACTCGTGAGGAAGAATTGTAACTAACATACACTTAGCTTGATAACTATGTACTTTAATTACTGTTCTCTTTGTTCTTTCCTGCATAGATTCTACCAATGGAGCAAGGTAAAACCACCCCAAAATGTAGTTCTATGTTCGCTTCATATAATTAGCTAATATTATGAACTGGTCTGTAGCTGAAAACCGTGTCTTTCTAACCACCAATACAAGAGATCCACTGATCCACCAATCCGAAACATCATTCGAAAAATTCTGCAAGGAGGAAGATGCGAACTTGAAGCCAGATTCGTTAAGTACTCATAACAAGTCCCACCCCAGAGTCCTGAACACCTATACACTCAATGTGGAGCCGAAAGGAGTATAATAATTTCAATAGAAGGGTCTCAGCACACTCCCCGTTTCCATCGCATCCTTCGCCTTTGATCCTGACATGCCTCGGTCATAGAGCAGTCTGTTGGTCTGTTGGTATTTGGTTGTCGATCCAAGCGTTGTGCGGATGAGCCCCTCGATCGATTGGTCGGGAGTCTGTGTTCGCTGGAAGGGGATCTAGTACTGTATCTAGCACTAGGATCTAGTGAACGGTAGTTCACCATTCACCAGCTGGGCCGTATGGCATCACAATGAGCTTTACCACCCACTACTTCCTACCTAGGACCTACTGCAGCTGAGCTATTGTTATGTATGCAATCATAAGTACATGGCAACTCTACGCTCTCTATATTAACTTATGAAAACTGGGCTATAAAACTGTGAATACAGTTAGTCGTTAGTCGATGGCAACTACTGGAGGTGTATGAACCAAATGTATAATAGGTATTTTCTATGGTCTCAGGGTCAGCTCGGAGATTCCCCAAATTTCACTTCGTTCTTACGAGACGAGTATTCACCAGAATTGTGTTTTATTCCTTAATTAATTACATCAAAATCATTTTCATCCGGCATACATCGAGGTCACTGGACCCCGCTAACACATGTGAAGCATTTGCATTAAGGACCAATAGTTTTAAAGCGTTGCATTTGCGCATATCGTGAAAGGTCGGTGCTGATTACATACTTTCTATGTAAGCGCTTCTGTGGAAAACACTTCCCTAAGCAGCTCAAATGCCAGATGATTGATGAATGCATGCTTCTTATGGATTATGGCCGTTTATTAATGGAACACTTTTCATTCCCGTTACATTCATGGTTTGCTTTATTCAATACAGTGCCAGAGTCTGGGGTCAGTGACTGATTGATGTCAATTTTGAACATTTGAATTCATTGCAGTCATTTCAAGGCATTTGCGGTACGCTCTTCATTGAAGCTTCTACTTATAGGCATGAAGTCGGTGGCAATAGGTGACAACAGCTTCAGGCAGGTGACCGTTAAAGACAAACATCTTACCTTGAGGTCAAAACTAAGTTAAACGGCCTCTGATCCGGATTGGATTGACTTAACTTGAGTTAGACTTCTTCCTGTCATAGAAATAACTCAGTTTCTTTCCTCACATTTTCATTGAAAGCTTGTAAAAATTACTATTTTAGTCACAGGAATGGCTTCAAATGACTGGCTTGGTTTAGAAATGCTCAGATACTGCAAATACTTCAAAGGATGGGTATAATGGAATGATTCGAAATCGCAGCAAAAGTCTCAAGTAAAGAGTACTCTCAATATCTGTATCAATGCGAGTATTTAACCAATTCTAGAATAAATCACCAATTTCCGCAGTTTACGCTGACTGCATTTTGTTATTCGAAATCAATGAACCGAATAGAACAACGGAATCAATTGGCTTCAAACTCAGGTTATTGGATCTTCTTTCACCTCTACTATATGCATGATTTACTTCTTCCAAAGAACCTCCAAAGAATATGTAACAAAGTGCAGTTCGAAGAAGGGCTTTCGTCGACATCATTCTCGAGACCAATTGTTTGCGTAGTCGTAGATCTGCACTGAAAAGGGCAAGGACACGAAAACAATTTTTCTGGAGAATGCAATCGTAGAATCCTTTTTTATCGTACAACTTCAAAGTTTTCACTTCGTAGTTTGCAATACTGTAGCAATCCACTTAAATTGAACATAATATTAACGATATAATGTTTTTCCCGCACAGCCTACAAGCACCTCATCTCATCCTCATCTACGGCGAGTAGGTTCTCGACCTACCCACTTCATCCGCATCGCACAACTTCAGCCTCAACATTTTGTTCTTTGTTATAATTGTAGTTATCATTATCCTTTCCCAGCGACATAACCTCAGCTGACGACAACGCCATTGCTAGAATGCGGAAAAAAGTACGCAAAAAGTACCCAAAAGTAGGTAAAAAACAATAGTTTGAATTTTACCGGAAATATATATACTCGTATATATAACTATATATATATATTTATATATATATATATATATATATATATATATATATATATTTATATATATATATATATATATATATATATATATATATATATATACATATATATATATATATATATATATATATATATATATACATATATATATATATATATATATATATATATATATATATATATATATATATATATATATATATATATATATATATAAATTAAATTAATAATTAACCGTACCAAGAATATTAATTAATAATTTTTCCGTGTTTACTTTGTATGCGCCTGAATACAGGAGTCGTTTAGTATCAAGTCCCCCAGTAATAAGTAATGCAGTGTTTCAGTATTTTCATACATTGGCACCTAAGCGAAGTCGAATATTTGTTTTGGTAGAAAATTTGTTTACAGAAATTTGCTGCGTATATCTCCTAAACCGGTTCTGATACTAAACGAATTATATATCCAATTAATTTCATACGCAATACGCTCAGGGCAGAAACAGAATAGCAACGAATGCAATAAAGAACCGTTTTGCATTTTATACAACTACAACAAAGCAGTTCTCAAAAGCGATGCCTTGCATTCTGTTTCTGCAATGAGTGTTTCATATGGGCGTTTCCAAACAAGGCACCACAGTTGTCAGATCTGTGACTGACACTGCTAGCTTATATCTTCATTCTGATGAGCAATTTCGTTTCACTGAAAACGGTATGTGAAAAAGGATTGAGAGGTCCATCTGTGGACATGAGTTCATTCACCAGAATCAAGTATATCAGTTAAAGGTGGAAGTCACAGGCGTGTCCGAGGATTTGCCCATATATGAGTATATATTCGATATAGTCTTAATTTTTTGCATATTTTACATGTATTTCATATATTACATATTCATATTCTACATATTATTCATATTACATTTTTTATATGTATACTACTTCCACATCTTCTGCATATTCTTCTGTTGGTTGTTCTATTACATTGCCTCCATAGAATTAATATTCTTCATTCTACACATATTGTAGTTATTAGATGTAATCTACATTTTTTCATACATTACATTATCTACATATTCTTCAAATTAGATATTTTATAATTATTCTACATATTCGATATATTCTACATATACTATTGGTTGATATATTACATGATCTGCATATTCTTCATATTCTACATTCTATACATATTGTAAGTATTCGCTGTACTCTACATCGTTTGTATATTTTACATTTTGTTCATATATTACATAATCTACATATTCTTCATATTATATATTTTATACATATTCTACATATTCGGTATATTCTACACATACTGTTGGTTGATATATTACATGATCTGCGTATTCTTCATATTCTACATTCTATACATATTGTAAGTATTCGCTGTAGTCTACATGTTTTGTATACTTTGCATTTTGTTCATATATTACATAATCTACATATTCTTCATATTATATATTTTATACATATTCTACATATTCGTTAAAATTTACATATACTGTTGGTTGATATATTACATGATCTGCATATTCTTCATATTCTACATTCTGTACATATTGTAAGTATTCGCTGTAGTCTACATCGTTTGTATATTTTACATTTTGTTCATATATTACATAATCTACATATTCTACATATTATCTATTTTATACATATTCTACATACTCGTTATATTATACATATACTGTTGGTTGATATATTACATGATCTGCGTATTCTTCATATTCTACATTCTATACATATTGCAAGTATTCGCTGTAGTCTACATCGTTTGTATATTTTATATTTTGTTCATATATTACATAATCTACATATTCTTCATATTATATATTTTATACATATTCTACATACTCGTTATATTATACATATACTGTTGGTTGATATATTACATGATCTGCGTATTCTTCATATTCTACATTCTATACATATTGCAAGTATTCGCTGTAGTCTACATCGTTTGTATATTTTACATTTTGTTCATATATTACATAATCTACATATTCTTCATATTATATATTTTATACATATTCTACATATTCGTTAAAATTTACATATACTGTTGGTTGATATATTACATGATCTGCATATTCTTCATATTCTACATTCTATACATATTGTAAGTATTCGCTGTAGTCTACATCGTTTGTATATTTTACATTTTGTTCATATATTACATAATCTACATATTCTTCATATTCTATATTTTATACATATTCTACATATTCGTTAAAATTTACATATACTGTTGGTTGATATATTACATGATCTGCATATTCTTCATATTCTACATTCTATATATATTGTAAGTATTCGCTGTAGTCTACATCGTTTGTATATTTTATATTTTGTTCATATATTACATAATCTACATATTCTTCATATTCTATATTTTATACATATTCTACATATTCGTTAAAATTTACATATACTGTTGGTTGATATATTACATGATCTGCGTATTCTTCATATTCTACATTCTATACATATTGCAAGTATTCGCTGTAGTCTACATCGTTTGTATATTTTATATTTTGTTCATATATTACATAATCTACATATTCTACATATTATCTATTTTATACATATTCTACATACTCGTTATATTATACATATACTGTTGGTTGATATATTACATGATCTGCGTATTCTTCATATTCTACATTCTATACATATTGCAAGTATTCGCTGTAGTCTACATCGTTTGTATATTTTATATTTTGTTCATATATTACATAATCTACATATTCTTCATATTCTATATTTTATACATATTCTACATATTCGTTAAAATTTACATATACTGTTGGTTGATATATTACATGATCTGCGTATTCTTCATATTCTACATTCTATACATATTGCAAGTATTCGCTGTAGTCTGCATTGTTTGTATATTTTATATTTTGTTCATATATTACATAATCTACATATTCTTCATGTTCTATATTTTATACATATTCTACATATTCGTTAAAATTTACATATACTGTTGGTTGATATATTACATGATCTGCGTATTCTTCATATTCTACATTCTATACATATTGCAAGTATTCGCTGTAGTCTACATCGTTTGTATATTCTATATTTTGTTCATATATTACATAATCTACATATTCTACATATTATCTATTTTATACATATTCTACATACTCGTTATATTATACATATACTGTTGGTTGATATATTACATGATCTGCGTATTCTTCATATTCTACATTCTATACATATTGTAAGTATTCGCTGTAGTGTACATGTTTTGTATACTTTGCATTTTGTTCATATATTACAAAATCTACATATTCTACATATTATCTATTTTATACATATTCTACATACTCGTTATATTATACATATACTGTTGGTTGATATATTACATGATCTGCGTATTCTTCATATTCTACATTCTATACATATTGCAAGTATTCGCTGTAGTCTACATCGTTTGTATATTTTACATTTTGTTCATATATTACATAATCTACATATTCTTCATATTATATAATTTGTACATATTCTACATACTCGTTATATTATACATATACTGTTGGTTGATATATTACATGATCTGCATATTCTTCATATTCTACATTCTATACATATTGTAAGTATTCGCTGTAGTCTACATCGTTTGTATATTTTACATTTTGTTCATATATTACAAAATCTACATATTCTTCATATTATATAATTTATACATATTCTACATACTCGTTATATTATACATATACTGTTGGTTGATATATTACATGATCTGCGTATTCTTCATATTCTACATTCTATACATATTGCAAGTATTCGCTGTAGTCTACATCGTTTGTATATTTTATATTTTGTTCATATATTACATAATCTACATATTCTACATATTATCTATTTTATACATATTCTACATACTCGTTATATTATACATATACTGTTGGTTGATATATTACATGATCTGCGTATTCTTCATATTCTACATTCTATACATATTGTAAGTATTCGCTGTTGTGTACATGTTTTGTATACTTTGCATTTTGTTCATATATTACAAAATCTACATATTCTACATATTATCTATTTTATACATATTCTACATACTCGTTATATTATACATATACTGTTGGTTGATATATTACATGATCTGCGTATTCTTCATATTCTACATTCTATACATATTGCAAGTATTCGCTGTAGTCTACATCGTTTGTATATTTTACATTTTGTTCATATATTACATAATCTACATATTCTTCATATTATATAATTTATACATATTCTACATACTCGTTATATTATACATATACTGTTGGTTGATATATTACATGATCTGCATATTCTTCATATTCTACATTCTATACATATTGTAAGTATTCGCTGTAGTCTACATCGTTTGTATATTTTACATTTTGTTCATATATTACAAAATCTACATATTCTTCATATTATATAATTTATACATATTCTACATACTCGTTATATTATACATATACTGTTGGTTGATATATTACATGATCTGCATATTCTTCATATTCTACATTCTATACATATTGTAAGTATTCGCTGTAGTCTACATCGTTTGTATATTTTACATTTTGTTCATATATTACAAAATCTACATATTCTTCATATTATATAATTTATACATATTCTACATACTCGTTATATTATACATATACTGTTGGTTGATATATTACATGATCTGCATATTCTTCATATTCTACATTCTATACATATTGTAAGTATTCGCTGTAGTCTACATCGTTTGTATATTTTACATTTTGTTCATATATTACAAAATCTACATATTCTTCATATTATATAATTTATACATATTCTACATACTCGTTATATTATACATATACTGTTGGTTGATATATTACATGATCTGCGTATTCTTCATATTCTACATTCTATACATATTGTAAGTATTCGCTGTAGTCTACATCGTTTGTATATTTTACATTTTGTTCATATATTACAAAATCTACATATTCTTCATATTATATAATTTATACATATTCTACATACTCGTTATATTATACATATACTGTTGGTTGATATATTACATGATCTGCATATTCTTCATATTCTACATTCTATACATATTGTAAGTATTCGCTGTAGTCTACATCGTTTGTATATTTTACATTTTGTTCATATATTACAAAATCTACATATTCTTCATATTATATAATTTATACATATTCTACATACTCGTTATATTATACATATACTGTTGGTTGATATATTACATGATCTGCATATTCTTCATATTCTACATTCTATATATATTGTAAGTATTCGCTGTAGTCTACATCGTTTGTATATTTTACATTTTGTTCATATATTACAAAATCTACATATTCTTCATATTATATAATTTATACATATTCTACATACTCGTTATATTATACATATACTGTTGGTTGATATATTACATGATCTGCGTATTCTTCATATTCTACATTCTATACATATTGCAAGTATTCGCTGTAGTCTACATCGTTTGTTTATTTTATATTTTGTTCATATATTACATAATCTACATATTCTACATATTATCTATTTTATACATATTCTACATACTCGTTATATTATACATATACTGTTGGTTGATATATTACATGATCTGCGTATTCTTCATATTCTACATTCTATACATATTGTAAGTATTCGCTGTAGTCTACATCGTTTGTATATTTTACATTTTGTTCATATATTACAAAATCTACATATTCTTCATATTATATAATTTATACATATTCTACATACTCGTTATATTATACATATACTGTTGGTTGATATATTACATGATCTGCATATTCTTCATATTCTACATTCTATACATATTGCAAGTATTCGCTGTAGTCTACATCGTTTGTATATTTTACATTTTGTTCATATATTACATAATCTACATATTCTTCATATTATATAATTTGTACATATTCTACATACTCGTTATATTATACATATACTGTTGGTTGATATATTACATGATCTGCGTATTCTTCATATTCTACATTCTATACATATTGTAAGTATTCGCTGTTGTGTACATGTTTTGTATACTTTGCATTTTGTTCATATATTACAAAATCTACATATTCTACATATTATCTATTTTATACATATTCTACATACTCGTTATATTATACATATACTGTTGGTTGATATATTACATGATCTGCGTATTCTTCATATTCTACATTCTATACATATTGCAAGTATTCGCTGTAGTCTACATCGTTTGTATATTTTACATTTTGTTCATATATTACATAATCTACATATTCTTCATATTATATAATTTGTACATATTCTACATACTCGTTATATTATACATATACTGTTGGTTGATATATTACATGATCTGCATATTCTTCATATTCTACATTCTATACATATTGTAAGTATTCGCTGTAGTCTACATCGTTTGTATATTTTACATTTTGTTCATATATTACAAAATCTACATATTCTTCATATTATATAATTTATACATATTCTACATACTCGTTATATTATACATATACTGTTGGTTGATATATTACATGATCTGCGTATTCTTCATATTCTACATTCTATACATATTGCAAGTATTCGCTGTAGTCTACATCGTTTGTATATTTTATATTTTGTTCATATATTACATAATCTACATATTCTACATATTATCTATTTTATACATATTCTACATACTCGTTATATTATACATATACTGTTGGTTGATATATTACATGATCTGCGTATTCTTCATATTCTACATTCTATACATATTGTAAGTATTCGCTGTTGTGTACATGTTTTGTATACTTTGCATTTTGTTCATATATTACAAAATCTACATATTCTACATATTATCTATTTTATACATATTCTACATACTCGTTATATTATACATATACTGTTGGTTGATATATTACATGATCTGCGTATTCTTCATATTCTACATTCTATACATATTGCAAGTATTCGCTGTAGTCTACATCGTTTGTATATTTTACATTTTGTTCATATATTACATAATCTACATATTCTTCATATTATATAATTTATACATATTCTACATACTCGTTATATTATACATATACTGTTGGTTGATATATTACATGATCTGCATATTCTTCATATTCTACATTCTATACATATTGTAAGTATTCGCTGTAGTCTACATCGTTTGTATATTTTACATTTTGTTCATATATTACAAAATCTACATATTCTTCATATTATATAATTTATACATATTCTACATACTCGTTATATTATACATATACTGTTGGTTGATATATTACATGATCTGCATATTCTTCATATTCTACATTCTATACATATTGTAAGTATTCGCTGTAGTCTACATCGTTTGTATATTTTACATTTTGTTCATATATTACAAAATCTACATATTCTTCATATTATATAATTTATACATATTCTACATACTCGTTATATTATACATATACTGTTGGTTGATATATTACATGATCTGCATATTCTTCATATTCTACATTCTATACATATTGTAAGTATTCGCTGTAGTCTACATCGTTTGTATATTTTACATTTTGTTCATATATTACAAAATCTACATATTCTTCATATTATATAATTTATACATATTCTACATACTCGTTATATTATACATATACTGTTGGTTGATATATTACATGATCTGCATATTCTTCATATTCTACATTCTATACATATTGTAAGTATTCGCTGTAGTCTACATCGTTTGTATATTTTACATTTTGTTCATATATTACAAAATCTACATATTCTTCATATTATATAATTTATACATATTCTACATACTCGTTATATTATACATATACTGTTGGTTGATATATTACATGATCTGCATATTCTTCATATTCTACATTCTATACATATTGTAAGTATTCGCTGTAGTCTACATCGTTTGTATATTTTACATTTTGTTCATATATTACAAAATCTACATATTCTTCATATTATATAATTTATACATATTCTACATACTCGTTATATTATACATATACTGTTGGTTGATATATTACATGATCTGCATATTCTTCATATTCTACATTCTATATATATTGTAAGTATTCGCTGTAGTCTACATCGTTTGTATATTTTACATTTTGTTCATATATTACAAAATCTACATATTCTTCATATTATATAATTTATACATATTCTACATACTCGTTATATTATACATATACTGTTGGTTGATATATTACATGATCTGCGTATTCTTCATATTCTACATTCTATACATATTGCAAGTATTCGCTGTAGTCTACATCGTTTGTTTATTTTATATTTTGTTCATATATTACATAATCTACATATTCTACATATTATCTATTTTATACATATTCTACATACTCGTTATATTATACATATACTGTTGGTTGATATATTACATGATCTGCGTATTCTTCATATTCTACATTCTATACATATTGTAAGTATTCGCTGTAGTCTACATCGTTTGTATATTTTACATTTTGTTCATATATTACAAAATCTACATATTCTTCATATTATATAATTTATACATATTCTACATACTCGTTATATTATACATATACTGTTGGTTGATATATTACATGATCTGCATATTCTTCATATTCTACATTCTATACATATTGTAAGTATTCGCTGTAGTCTACATCGTTTGTATATTTTACATTTTGTTCATATATTACAAAATCTACATATTCTTCATATTATATAATTTATACATATTCTACATACTCGTTATATTATACATATACTGTTGGTTGATATATTACATGATCTGCATATTCTTCATATTCTACATTCTATACATATTGTAAGTATTCGCTGTAGTCTACATCGTTTGTATATTTTACATTTTGTTCATATATTACAAAATCTACATATTCTTCATATTATATAATTTATACATATTCTACATACTCGTTATATTATACATATACTGTTGGTTGATATATTACATGATCTGCATATTCTTCATATTCTACATTCTATACATATTGTAAGTATTCGCTGTAGTCTACATCGTTTGTATATTTTACATTTTGTTCATATATTACAAAATCTACATATTCTTCATATTATATAATTTATACATATTCTACATACTCGTTATATTATACATATACTGTTGGTTGATATATTACATGATCTGCATATTCTTCATATTCTACATTCTATATATATTGTAAGTATTCGCTGTAGTCTACATCGTTTGTATATTTTACATTTTGTTCATATATTACAAAATCTACATATTCTTCATATTATATAATTTATACATATTCTACATACTCGTTATATTATACATATACTGTTGGTTGATATATTACATGATCTGCGTATTCTTCATATTCTACATTCTATACATATTGCAAGTATTCGCTGTAGTCTACATCGTTTGTTTATTTTATATTTTGTTCATATATTACATAATCTACATATTCTACATATTATCTATTTTATACATATTCTACATACTCGTTATATTATACATATACTGTTGGTTGATATATTACATGATCTGCGTATTCTTCATATTCTACATTCTATACATATTGTAAGTATTCGCTGTAGTCTACATCGTTTGTATATTTTACATTTTGTTCATATATTACAAAATCTACATATTCTTCATATTATCTATTTTATACATATTCTACATACTCGTTATATTATACATATGTAAACTGTTGGTTGATATATTACATGATCTGCGTATTCTTCATATTCTACATTCTATACATATTGTAAGTATTCGCTGTAGTGTACATGTTTTGTATACTTTGCATTTTGTTCATATATTACAAAATCTACATATTCTACATATTATATATTTTATACATATTCTACATATTCGTTAAAATTTACATATACTGTTGGTTGATATATTACATGATCTGCATATTCTTCATATTCTACATTCTATACATATTGTAAGTATTCGCTGTAGTGTACATGTTTTGTATACTTTGCATTTTGTTCATATAGTACATAATCTACATATTCTTCATATTATATAATTTATACATATTCTACATATTCGCTTTATTCTACACATACTGTTGGTTGATATATTACATGATCTGCATATTCTTCATATTCTAAATTTTATACATATTCTATTTATTCGCTGTAGTCTACATATTTTTCATATTTTATTAAGTTTATTGGAAGAGGCTGAAAGTGTTATATGGCACACACACACACATCCTTCTCTTGTATTGCCAAAATTAATTTACTTATTGAAGTCCACTTTCTGTGCATGTCTGCTGACCTTGGATGAAGAGGCCTCAGTAGTTGTTTGGTATACTATTTCTCTACTTCACTGTTCGTTCGTAGTGGCTTTTCAAATATTTAACAACTTTCTCATACAGCACAATTTCTTCTTTATCCTTTTCTTTGCAGAAAGCTAAACTCCAGTTCTTAGAGGCCCCGGGGAGCAGTCCCCGAATTTTAAAATTGATACCGACGCAATATTAAATAACGTCACGAGTGGTGAGGCGAGTGATGTGATGGTCGCACAAATTGGACTCAGAGGTTTGCCAATGCTATTTTGCGGAGTTTTGGGGGGCGTTACTGCGACATTTTTTGTTTTGTACCTGGCCATGACAACTTATGCTAGTTACTTAGTGTACCACAGGCGCAACAAGGAATGGGCTGCCTTGGATCGTTGGGAGGCAGAAAGAAGCATGGAGTTGCTGAAGAAAGCTGTGAGTATAGATCTGTGTTTATATTCCATTCCTTTTAATTATGCTGCCGCTGTTGCTGTCACTGACATAGTCATGACCAGAGAACACAGAGAAAGGAAATTCTTTTTCGCTGCCAGCGTCTGTAGCGGACACACCACGATTTTGAGTGGATTCAACACGATTTTGAGTGGATTCATCACGATTTCGAGTGAATTCACGACGATTCTGAGTGGATTCACCACCATTTTGAGTGGATTCACCAGGATTTTGAGTGGATTCACCACGATTTTGAGTGGATTCACGACGATTCTGAGTGGATTCACCACGATTTTGAGTGGATTCACCACGATTTTCAGTGGATTCAACACGATTTTGAGTGGATTCATCACGATTTCGAGTGGATTCATCACGATTTTGTGTGGATTCACCACGATTTTGAGTGGATTCACCACGATTTTGAGTGGATTCACGACGATTCTGAGTGGATTCACCACGATTTTGAGTGGATTCACCACAATTTAGAGTGGATTCACCACAATTTAGAGTGGATTCACCACGATTTTCAGTGGATTCACCACGGTTTTGAGTGGACTCATCACGATTTCGAGTGGACTCATCACGATTTTGAGTGGATTCACCACGATTCTGAGTGGATTCACGGCGATTCTGAGTGGATTCGTGTACAATGTCCGTCTGCTTTACTTTGCTCCTTTGCCGTTTGACGTTTAAGTTCCTTTTCGCTGTGTTCTCTGGTCATGACCACCACCACTGCAACTGAGCAACTGCCTGGCTTTTTAGACGCTTACTCACTTCTGACATGTACCAAATTCAGCTCCCGTTTAGAGCATCCACTATTGGCTCGCTGGTCACGTTAATCTTGGCCACAACACTCCGTAATCAGTGGTTCGGCTTTGTGCCTTAAGGGGTTGCGCTCCAAGCCTTTCCATTTGATGCAAGCGGACAGATCCGTGTGCTATATACACGGCCTATCCTCACCGCACACCCTACACACTCCCACACAAATCCACACGCACACAAAACACCAAACTAAGCTTTTGTAAGCTTTGTCTGTGAGCTTCTGAAAAAGTTGCTCGCTTCACTGAAGCTTTCAGTTGTTATTGCTTAAGCTCACGAGCAAACTTTGAGCTTTTGTAGGGTCGGTTTGAATACTTGATTTACTATTGCAGGACTCTCGATTTAAACTTACAGAGTCTTTCAAACTGCAGCGGTTGTGGTCCTTGCTGCTGCAGCTTGGAAACAAACCCATAATAAAGGGAAATTCTCATAGCCAGGACATTTTTTGTTAGTCGTTTTATTTAGGGGAAAGGACTTTGCTGGGTGCAAATATTCGCTATTGTAGAGTTCATGGGAACTGTTTCGTGGAGAGTTGCAGCTGTAATACAGAGTATTCCTAGTGTAACTTTGTAAGGAAGGGATTTTAAGTTGTTCCTCTGCATGCCAACTTTTTGATTTGTCAATTTTTTTTTCCTTTCCACATGCTGACGTATCAGGTGGAACGATTTCAGCGCACACCAATTCAAGGTATGAACTGGTTTCAAGTGATTAACTTTCCTTTGTGCATTTCCCTCCCAGTACGCACTTTCAAGGACCAATCGTGTGTGTTGGACGTGCAACCCTAAAGTACTCTTTGCTAATAACGCTGTCATCAGAGAGAAGGAGCCTTCTATGTATTTAAGCTTCCTTTTGCCAATGAATGATATCGTGTAGGGAGACATAGTGCAAGGATATATATATACATGGTCCTATAGCTCCCCGGGGGTGCAAAGGGCCGGATAATAGGGAGTAATAATTAAGATTAAGAATTATAAACCAAGGAAATCAGACTTAGTCGGGTTCATTGAGATTTTAAACATGTTTTGTGGCACATTCGAAGCACTTTTCTCTATTCCGCTGCCCACAGATTTTGGGAATTCGGGAGCATTTCATTTCTTGAATCAGTTCATTCACAGAAAAGCTGCATTTTGTTCACTTCTTTTGTCTCTTTAATACACCGGAAACAGGAGCAAACTTAGATCTACAAAGTGATTTCCATAGCCCTGGGCATGAATGCAAAATTCGTTTTAGAAGTGGAAATACACCCATGTGTGTATCATAATCTCTGCGGGCTCTTAATGAAATGGCAGTGGGGTAACTTTGTCCAGGATTCTGTGCAACAACGAAAACTTTGATTTCTATATAGGAACGAAGAGGACATTTCCTCAGCTATTCCTTCGCCGATTGTTTTGTTGTCTTACTCGTAATAAAAAATACTCTCATTATCACTGAATGCAGGATGAAATGATTCCACTGAAGTGCTGAAAAGATGACCAGCCTTCCTTGTAAAGCCAGCGCAGGCGACTATGCTAATATGAGTATCACGTAGAGAATTGCACGTAGAGAATTACACGTAGAGAATTGCTAGTGGACAATTTAAAGTGCCAGGTAAGCAACTTTGAAAATTTAAACAATGCAGAAAGTTCAGAAATGGTTGAATTGTTGACATTTCAGTGGAATCGAGAGGAGTGGATAAGGTTGGTGGTAAGGTGGAATAGGTTGTGGGTATATAAAACTTAGAAGGTGGCTTCAGCCGCAGGTTTACTGAATGAAAGGTTAGGTCAGGTTACGAAGGCCAGAGTTGTTTGAACTTTACATAATCGGCTTTTTTAAAGCTACAACTTCTAGATTTAGTATCCTGAAATGATGTGTGAGACTCAGCACACACATATTCAACAGCAACACGAAGTGTAGGATGAAGACAATCCTCAGGCTACACCAGAGCATCACAAGAAATTACTATCTCACCTATCCAAGATACTGCCCTTACTTACATACATATAAAAATGAGGATATTTATAACTTGGAGATACAAATGAGGATCTTTATAGCAGTGGTTGAGCTCACCCACCTATCCAAGATACTGCTCTAACGGACATACTCGTACATATGCAAATGAGGATCGTTATAACTTGGAGATGTTAGGTTAGGTTGCGAAGGCGTGTGCGGAAACGAAGTATCCGCACTTTCACTCGCAGACATCTTTGTCCATTGTGACTGCCTTCAGAAATGCCAAGAGGACGCATACTTGTCCTTACCCTTGATTTCCGTATACATTGGAAGTACCTTAAACCATTTGGTTTTTCAGCTGAAAGTGAGACGCTTTGATAAGTCCACCTTTGCTATCTCTGTCGAGCTTGTGAAGAAATGCGACCCCAAGCATTGAACTCTTTTCAACTGTAGTCTTGGACATTGACATTAAAACTGATGAATCGATTCTATCTCTTCTTCATCATGGCATGGACATAAAAAGTGTTGAATCGATTCTATCTCTTCTTCATCATGGCAACTCCTGCATAGCCCGCTCGATGGTATACGCTAACGTTGAAGCATTGGATGCCCGGTAATGACCCCCGTAAACACCCTAACTGCAGGTCTGTTGAGCCCTAAGAGAACCTTCGTTCTCTTCATGTCTAACCGAGGCCATAAGGCCCGTGAGACTTCACAGCCGTCATTTAGATTAGATAGATATATATTTAAGGGTGTTATCCACTGCGACCTGAAAGATCTATTGTGATGCCCCTATTTATTTGAAAGATGAGGATAGTCTCATCTATAAATTTTCTGCCAGGTTAATTTTCGACAGGAATTCACATATTTTGGAGCAATCAAGATAAAGGATATTGCTCATATCTAAGATATATTCTCCAAAACACCTGAGTCGGCACGATTAGTCCATAAGTTGTTTGTCACTGCAATAGTGAATTCATCTGTGCTCCTAAACAGTTCACATATCGGGGTTTGTATTTAGGTATCTGCGTCGTTAATGTCCATTTCAAAGCCCCTTCTGGCCATCTCGTCCGCTAATTCATTCCCTTCTATATTGCTATGTCCGGGAAGACCTTGTGGGGTCCAATGTTCAGTAGTGAGGTACGACATTTCATTACCAACTTCGATTTAACTGTCTTGGATTCTTTTGCCATAAGTGCCGCCCAACTATCCACACAGATAGTGATGTTCGAGGGTCGAATTGTGCTACTTTGTATCCGCCTGGCCGCTTTCTCAATTGCATAGACTTCGACCTGAAAGATGATGCATGCGTCGGGCAGCCGATATGACTGTCTTGCCTGGAAGCATTTCGCGAAAACACCCAACCCCGTTCCACTCTCCATCTGTGAGCCGTCAGTGTAGATGGTAATGTCAGAATTACCCGTTACAGAGCCTGACTCCCAGTCTTCCCTGGTTGGATGGAGAGTTGGAATTCTAGCTGTAAAGTACAGAGTAGAAGTCATGTAGTCACAGTTTCCATAGTTGACAGACTTCCATGTGTTGCACTCCCTTAGTCTGAGAGCACACTTAACGGAACAACCCTCAATGAGCACCCGTAGTGGTAAGAGGTGAAATAATATATTAAAGCCTTCTTGACGTGCGCAGTGGTTGTCATCAACTACCTTTATTCACAGTTCTATAGTCCTAAACAGTTCACATATCGGGGTTTATATTGAGGTATCTGCTTCGTTAATGTCCATTTCAGAGCCCCTTCTCACCATCTCCTCTGCCAAAAACTGAATGAAAAGTGACGGCAAAAGTGGCACGTATCCGTGTATAAGAATATGGCAGAAAGACAATGAATTGTACTCAGAGGATATTCCTAAACAGCTGCGCCACAGAAATATCGAAAGACAGTGAAAATGTGACTCCGTCCTAGCTGCCGGAGTGAGTTGAGAATCATAGTTCAAGCATGACATAGACTTGGAATATGTTAATTGCGAGTTTTAACATCACTGCAAATGGGGTCGATATATGTAAGTTAGCGAGCTTAGCAATTGATTATACTCTGCTTAACACCTTCGGCCCTTTTGTCGCCACATTCTCCACACAATACCATGGCTTTTGTTAAATGAAGGTTTATAGTGTCGGCAGACTTCGTTTCTTACTTACAATGTAAGATGGTTACTTGGTAGGTAGGTAGGTAGGGCAGCCGCATCACCAATAAACCAGTGATGCCATTTAGACCAGCAGTTGGGTCCGCTGTGAGCCGCGGATGCGAGACATGGCTACGCTTCCCCCTCCAGATTGAACCACCCCGAGCGTTTTACAAAGCGCGGAAGGTTGTTAACACCTGACTGGCATAGACCATCTATACTTGCAGCTGCGGCAGAAATCATGCGTATAAACTGACATGCTTCTGGCATGATTTCCTATTAGACAATGTCCCGTGAGGGCTCCTATTAGAGTCCTAATTTGTAGTCTATTGAGTCCAATGATATTCTTTTTTAGACAATGTCCCGCGAGGTCTTCAATTAGGGTCCTAATTTGTAGTCCATTGAGTCCAATGATATTCCTAGATAGACGCAGATTTAGCCAAGATGTTTACTTAATATTAGAAATAAATCAGTGTTAGCAAGTAGTCGTGTCATTTCTCATAATTTGTATATAAATCATGGAAAATCAGGGTAATCCACATTCAAATTATTATGTCCAAGTCTTCGGCTCAAAATCCGTCAGTGCTCTCGGATGAGTAAACCCAATTATTACTTAATCTACCCAATTTTTACTTAATCTACCTAATTATTACTTAGTCTACCTAATTTTTACTTAATCTACCCAATTATTAGTAAATCTACCCAATTATTACTTAATCTACCCAATTATTACTTAGTCTACCTAATTTTTACTTAATCCACTCAATTATTACCCTACTACATGGTTTTTTCGCTGTTCAACTACGGGTTTACAACCTTCAAATGGTCTATTACCCGGGGTTATTTGAGGAATGCAAGTCAAGGCACTTTAATCCAATTCGCTAGCGATCGCTGGGCTCTTCACCCAACTTGCAACTGAAATAGTCAATTTGTGTTTGCCGCTCAACCTGAGAAGAGCTGCTGTTCCGAAAGAGTCTGGAGAAGCCACGAGTTACCAGCGAAATGAAGTTTTCATGATATTACCAATAAACTTGGACGACTTTTCTGTGAGACTCTGACCAATGAAAGTACCAAATATATATGGAATTCCTGGATTGAGTCAATCATTGCCGGATATGTATGTGACACATTCTCAGTGTTGTTTTACTGCACTAAAACCCTATCTCATTGATTATATGTTTGAATCGGAATAATTTACCTCATGCACCCGCACAACCAAATACACATATGTGCTTGCCAAACGCTTCAGATGGTCAGGAATCCTTGCTTGTATTGGGTCAGAGTTATCATAGCGAAGCTTCCCCCGGGCTGACTCTACGAATTAACATAATAGTTCTGGAAAGAATAGTATTCGCGTCACAAGAAAAACACAATAACAACCAAAACAACGATAACAAGGCGAACAACACCAACAACAACAACACCACCAACAACAACAACAACAACAACAACAGCAACAACGACCACTCATAAAATTGATTTTATTAAACATTAACGACTTTTAATAAGCCAACAAACAGAACAATGTGAAAACACTTTATCAATCATCAAACCGAAGTACAAGCGGCAACAACACACACAACAACAATATCAACAGCAACAGCAACAGAAATAACAACAACAACGACAACAACCAGCAATGTCAACATAACCAGATTCGTTACAGGAGTGCATAGAAAAGGTACGAGCAATAATACGATAACGAGGATGCGTGCATGGGTGCTTAATAAGCGCGCGAGTGAGTGTGTGTGTGTGTGTATCCGTGTGTGGCGATATATGCACGAGTATACAGCACGGGTCCAGGAGAAAACCCAAAACACTAATAGAAACAAAAACAAAAAAAAAAAAACTGAAATGAAATAAAATAAAATAAAATCAAACCAACCCCGGCATTGCAGGACCCTTTTTTGGCTTGGGTCAAAGTCGTTGGATCGTTGAAATATGCGAACGAGCATTGTAGTGGAGAATCATAGAGCGGCGAACAGTTTCCGCAAGCGAAAATACGCCATTGTCTGGAAATAAGATACAAATGTATCCAGATATGGCCGCCGCCGCTAGCAGGCAGCGAGGCAGCGAGGCAACGAGGCAGGGCAGCGCTGACAAGATGCGCGCACTCGCTCTTAACCTCACTCATGAATGACATTATTACGGCCTGTTTACCTACTCAGCTATTCCCCTCTGCTTCACCTTTCGCCAAAAGGGTGAGCACTCTCCTCAATTGGTGGCTGGCAAATTGTTACACTCTGTCCGAACCGGCCTGGGTTGAAGAGCGATTGACTTAAAAGGGCCACGTACGGGCTTTCAATGACTTGGAGTGGACCCCAAACAGCATTTGATTGACTTAAATCAAGCTCCGAAACGCCAAATAGGCCCCAATTGACTTAACGACTTGGCCTTGACTAACTTCATCTTAATCACGCTCTTCACAAATAGACACAGTCCTCTCCATTGGAACATGTGTGCAGCTGGTCAAAGAACGGTTCTTGTGTGATGGATATTAAAAGGATTCTATGTGCCGGTCTGAACAGTACATAACTGGGAAAGTAGAAACTTTCCATAATTGCTTGGATATTGATGAACAGATATTTGCAAATAGCATCTCATAAATATTTTCGAATAGAATATTAAATCTCTAAAGCAGTCCTCGCACAGTTTGTTTAGGGTGGTTGGAGCTCAACCAGTTTTACAGAGACTTACGGGCTTTTTCAACGAATCTTCTATTAGTGCAAGGACAAGTTTGGGTAGACCGGCTGCAAATTTGGCTCTAGAACATGCCCGAAGCTGCCAAATGCTGAAGCAGAGCATTTACTTATGCAGTCAACAATAGCACCAGGAACGAGGAGATTACGGACACTTGTCAAGTAGGAGTATTGAGGGAGGTCTCCGTACCGACAAAATTGTTTGACGTCAGGTAATGAAATAGTCTTAAATACAAGGATCATAGTTTGAACATAAAGCACTGCCTTGTAGGAATTAAAGAGAGTATAAAGGAAGCGTCAACTTTCTCATATGATATACTCGTATGTACAAACTTTCTGGATATATCACGCCGAGGATCGCAGGTTCAAATCCTGCCACAGGCTTGGTCTCCAAAATGCTACTTTCTAAGAAATCCTCTTCTCTTCGAGTCGAAGGCCTCTTTAGCTTGTAATCATTCCTTCAACATCTTGCAGTCATAATTAATAATGGTGTAGGAGATATTAATAATAATAATATGGATATATAGAGGAGAATATCTTATAGCGTGACTCAACACAATAGGGAATAGGTGAGAATTATACATCAAAGGATTCTTTATTAGCTTTCAGCATCAATCAATTCTTATAACACAGGACAAATGTTCCAACCAAATGGGTTGACTGAGAAAAACAGAGATCCAGCGGGCAAACTATGTCGTCTCTTTCTCAGAAGCTCGAACGACGTTCCTTGCCTAAATTTCAGTGCAATCGCTTTAATAACTTTCCTGTTAAGGATCTAGGAAACGAGCAAATACCACCGTCACTTGCTTCATAACCAATTTTACTGTCAGCTCCAACAGCATGGGCTCCACGAGGATTGGTTCCTGATTTCTCCTTAACTATCATGAAACGATGGAGTGTAAAAAAAGGCGATATAAAAAAGATCACATATAATACCAATGAAGTACTCTGCCATATACCCGACATGGCATACAGTCGGGCGGGGTCATTTGATGTGACATCCGTACGTCTGTTCAAATTAATAACAAGTGCTGAGTCACTTCCGAATGAGTTGTTGTTTGCAATTGTTGTTGAAAGCTGGAGATGTGTGGAAATAAATCAAGTAATAGAATAGGACGGAAATCTAGTATTATTGCTAGCTCCGACATCGTCCTTTGGCCTGTGGGCATCGCAGTGAAAACCTCTCTGAATCTTCCGACCATGTACAATTGTTCTACTATCATGGTCTCCATCTATAAATTCTTCAATGACCTCCTATTCGGTTCCTATTACACATGGTCGGAAGATTCTTCAATGACCTCCTATTCGGATCCTATTACACATGGTCGGAAGATTCTTCAATGACCTCCTATTCGGTTCCTATTACACATGGCCGGAAGATTCTTCAATGACCTATTCGGTTCCTATTACACATGGTCGGAAGATTCTTCAATGACCTCCTATTCGGATCCTATTACACATGGTCGCAAGATTCTTCAATGACCTCCTATTCGGATCCTATTACACATGGCCGGAAGATTCTTCAATGACCTATTCGGTTCCTATTACACATGGTCGGAAGATTCTTCAATGACCTCCTATTCGGATCCTATTACACATGGTCGGAAGATTCTTCAATGACCTCCTATTCGGTTCCTATTACACATGGTCGGAAGATTACCTAAGAACCTAATAGAAGGTCATTGAAGAATTTGTAGATGAAGACCATGATAGTAGAACAATTGGTAGAACAATTGCACCTGATCGGGGTAATTCTTTATTACTTATAAAGTTGGAAAAGCTCAATTGCAATATACTCATAGATTTAGAAAGAGAACTAATCGTTGTTTAGGACTTAAGTTTGATGGGACTGAAACAGCAAAATCATATCCAGAACTATGCCAGGTGTATGTTCTACGGATTACGGACTAATTAATGAGTTACTTTACTAATACTCTACATATTTGACATAGATGTTCATCCATGGCCCTGATGGATCCCATGATACGCCATGTACCAATTAGGCTTATCTTTTCTTCGTCTTCTAATACATGATCACAATATGAGTTGTCAGCAGTCTGTTACTTTGCGTGTGCTCTAAGTCAGAGATATTCAATGTAGCGAAACAAATCAGACGGACGTTGTACATGAATCCACTCAAAAGCGTGGTGAATCCACTCAAACTCGTGGTGAATCCACTCAAAAATGTGGTGAATTCACTCAAAATTGTGGTGAATCCTCTCAAAATCGTGGTGAATCTACTCAAAATCGCGGTGAATCCACTCAAAATCGTGGTGTGTCCGCTACGGACGTTGGCAGCGAAAAAGACTTTCCTTTCTCTGTCTTTTCTGGTACATGAATCTACTCAAAACTGTGGTGAATCCACTCAAAATCGCGGTGAATCCACTCAAAATCGTGGTGTGTCCGCTACGGATGCTGGCGGCGAAAAAGACTTTCCTTTCTCTGTCTTCTCTGGTACATGAATCCCCTCAAAATTGTGGTGAATCTACTCAAAATCGCGGTGAATCCACTCAAAATCGTGGTGTGTCCGCTACGGACGTTGGCAGCGAAAAAGACTTTCCTTTCTCTGTCTTTTCTGGTATATGAATCCACTCAAAAGCGTGGTGAATCCACTCAAACTCGTGGTGAATCCACTCAAAAATGTGGTGAATTCACTCAAAATTGTGGTGAATCCTCTCAAAATCGTGGTGAATCTACTCAAAATCGCGGTGAATCCACTCAAAATCGTGGTGTGTCCGCTACGGACGTTGGCAGCGAAAAAGACTTTCCTTTCTCTGTCTTTTCTGGTACATGAATCTACTCAAAACTGTGGTGAATCCACTCAAAATCGCGGTGAATCCACTCAAAATCGTGGTGTGTCCGCTACGGATGCTGGCGGCGAAAAAGACTTTCCTTTCTCTGTCTTCTCTGGTACATGAATCCCCTCAAAATTGTGGTGAATCTACTCAAAATCGCGGTGAATCCACTCAAAATCGTGGTGTGTCCGCTACGGACGCTGGCAGCGAAAAAGACCTTCCTTTCTCTGTCTTTTCTGGTACATGAATCCACTCAAAACTGTGGTGAATCCACTCAAAATCGCTGTGAATCCACTCAAAATCGTGGTGTGTTCGCTACGGACGCTGGCGGCGAAAAAGACTTTCCTTTCTCTGTCTTCTCTGGTACATGAATCCCCTCAAAAACGTGGTGAATCTACTCAAAATCGCGGTGAATCCACACAAAATCGTGGTGTGTCCGCTACGGATGCTGGCAGCGAAAAAGACTGTCCTTTCTCTGTCTTCTCTGGTACATGAATCCCCTCAAAATCATGGTGAATCTACTCAAAATCGCGGTGAATCCACTCAAAATCGTGGTGTGTCCGCTACGGATGCTGGCGGCGAAAAAGACTTTCCTTTCTCTGTCTTCTCTGGTACATGAATCCCCTCGAAATTGTGGTGAGTCCACTCAAAATCGCAGTGAATCCACTCAAAATCGTGGTGTGTCCGCTACGGACGTTGGCAGCGAAAAAGACTTTCCTTTCTCTGTCTTTTCTGGTACATGAATCTACTCAAAACTGTGGTGAATCCACTCAAAATCGCGGTGAATGCACTCAAAATCGTGGTGTGTCCGCTACGGACGTTGGCAGCGAAAAAGACTTTCCTTTCTCTGTCTTTTCTGGTACATGAATCTACTCAAAACTGTGGTGAATCCACTAAAAATCGCGGTGAATCCACTCAAAATCGTGGTGTGTTCGCTACGGACGCTGGCGGCGAAAAAGACTTTCCTTTCTCTGTCTTCTATGGTACATGAATCCCCTCAAAAACGTGGTGAATCCACTCAAACTCGTGGTGAATCCACTCAAAATTGTGCTGTGTCCGCTACGGACGCTGACAGCGAAAAAGAGTTTCTTTTATCTGTATTCTCTGATTCATACATTGTCAATACACCACTAAGGAATCTTCAATTGTGAAGAGAAGCCTGACTAATATGCTTCTGTTCCTGGTGTTTTGGTTCCTATTTGGTGATGGGTTCCCCCGTTTTCTCTATTTTAGTGGGATTGCATTGCAACATATTCTCTCGGCTTAGACCAAAGACTGGTAACCGCCTCATTTTCTGTGCGTGCCATTTCTACGCCATTTTGTCATTGCGTCACCCGAATAAGCGTGACTTGCTTCTTAGTTCCCATAAGCTCAGCGAATTTGTGGTATTCCGGCACTGAGTTATGAACAAGAATTTGTTTGTGGGGATGAATTGAACTTTTGTCTTAATGGTATTTTCTCGCATATCTTATTTGTAGCCTGTATGATAGCGTGAAATTCTGTAGTAGAAATAGTGGATCGTCTCTAGAGATTTATCTAAAAAGATCAAGGATCAAGTGTCTTCACAGCTTTGTTGATTGTGTGTAAGAGATTGATGCATCTTTACAACTGATCAATATGAGTATGTTTAAGGGGTATATCACGCTATCAACAAGGCAGTGAGTGCAACTAAACTTTATGAAGAACACCAAGGAATTATGCTTGGTATTTGGGTCCTATCACGTACTGCTGCACCATTGCTTGGTTGTCAATTTGTATATCAGTTGGAGTCCGAAGGATTGTGGGTCGGAAATAGCTTAGTGCGATGCGTCTTGGTTGCTGGATGCAGAAAGAAAGAGGCTGAGTTGTCAGATGCTCCTGCATTTATGCTCCAGCTTCAGTGTAGATCCTCCAATAAGTGTTGTTGTGCGGGAAATGTTGTTTGTTGTGGCACCTCGTGTGCCAAGTCATGCTGTGGCATGTTGCCACTGTTTCCCGCATTGTTCTTATTGCTTGAATTTGACCTAGAACCAGCCATGTACCTCCTTTGGAAGCTCTTAGCTGGATATTGTGTGATTTCCACGCAGATCTGCTGAGAATGGGAAACTTCTGCTTTGTCTCCAATAGCTAAATTGAGGTTCCCTATCACTGTACCGGGCTATAAGTATTACAGAACTCTTTCAACTCGTACTTTAATCTTGTGGTATAAGACTCTGAAGGTTTTCAACTTCTTTCACTGCTGCTCCCTCTATGGCTGCCCATTGCTTTGAAATATCACAGGCTCTGGTTTGTCTCCAATATCTAAATTGAGGTCCCCTATCACTGTTCTGGCTCATAAGTATCACAGAAGTCTTCCTCAATCTTATGGTAAGGTTGTGAAGGTTTCTAACTTCTTTCACAGCTGCTCTCTCTCTGACTATAGTGGCCACATTCGTTTTCTGTTCCCACAATTGTTCACCATTATTCTGTACATCGAAGCACACGAATGGAGTCTTCTAAGGTATGAGCAAGGTGGCTTCTTTCATGTCATGTCCTACGAGTATAGCGAAAGTTTTCATTTCGCATCTCCAATGAAGGTTGCACACATACTCCTATCAATCAGTGCCTACTTTTAGTTCACATCATTATTGCATGTTACACGACGATTTGAAAGTTCGCTTCGTTTGGTAGAATGGTGGCAAAGACGAGTAGATTGATTTTAATTGGACTTTCTCACGACACTAACCTTTTAAACGTAGAATAATGTTTCGCAGCTTTTCTCGACTGGAAAGAACGATAAGTCTGTGATTAGAAGGATAGAACACATAAACCTGTATACACGATAACTCGTCCTGTGAGCAGAGAATCACCACAGATGCAGCGAGGCGGGCAATTTTATCTTAATTGTGAACTGATCTCGCATAAAATGTGAACAAATAAAAGCGTTGCGAAAGGGGCAACCAACCCAACGCGCTGCAGGCACAACCCAACAACCGAAACTGAAAGCCAGTGAGGTCATAAACTATCGGAGTGAAAGAGGGAGAGAGAGAGAGAGAGAGAGAGAGTGAGTGGCAGAGAGGCAACATGCAAGCGGGAGAGCGACGGCCCTGACAAGGAGATTTGGCTGATAGCGGGGCAGAAAAGCTACTCAAATGCTGAGCTGGGAATGGAAGAAGGGTAAATCCTTTTTAATTTCATTACTTTTCTGTGTGTCTTTAAAAAGTGTGTGTGTTTGTGTGTGCACACACACACAGAGTCACTCTCTCATCCAAATGTAACGCAGTTCTATTTACTTTGGTATTAAATGTGGCCATTGTCATTTATTGACGTTAATTGGCAACGACATTTGCATTTGACTGATTGTGAATGTGGTTGTTGTTGTTGTTGCTAGATTCCCTGCTGCTGTTGTTGTTGTTGTGGTAGTTCCTGCTATTGTTGTTGTCGCTGGCACATATTGTTCGGTGAACGAGTTGCCATTGTTGCACATTAAAGGGATTTCATTTTATGATTATTGCGTTGCTGTATCATTTCTGTTGTTGTTGGTGTTGTTGTTGTTGCTGTCGTTGTTCGTATTGTTGTCCTTGCTGTAGTGGCTGTTTTTGTTGTTAGCTGCTGCTCTATAATAGCCCTTTGAGCTGGATTGTCGAAGGGGTTTCCTTCTAATTTGCTTTATTTATTTATACTTTTATGAGTTCTTTTTTGCCGTTGTTTGCTTTTCAATTCCATATTCCTGGTTGTTGGAGTTGTTGTCGGTTGCTCTGTATTATGTTGTTTTACTTTGTGATTAAAGCAAACCTAAGCTCTTTATTTGGCCGTACTCGTACAATTTCCACAAATGACTTCATTATTTTTCAAGTAGTTTCATATTCTCCGCTTATTTGCGTTTTCCCAGTGAAAAATTAATTTATATTCAATGTCCTTGTGTGTGGTTGTGTGTGTGTGAGTGTGTGTATTTATTTGCTTGGTTGGCAAGTGGTGTGAGTGTGAGTGTGTGTATTTTGTGGTTGGAATTTATGCGTGTTTGAAGTAGGGAGAGCGAATTTTAACCGTGTTGTTTTATTGCAAATTAAACACCCAAACCACAAAGTCCCTCAAAGTGAGCTTCCTTTTATGCAGCGTGTTCTGTACGAGACCCAAAATACGAGCATGCTGGCGCAAGGATTCTGCCAAACTTTGTCTGCCCGAGTGTGTCAAAAACAAGTGGGCTGAGGATAACCTAAAAACCCACACGAGAACATTATTTGCAAGTTGGTTTTTCAGCAGGTCACAGAAGACTCATTTGGGCAAAGCAGGAATTGTCCATGTAATAATCAAAAGGTGGACGGGAATGATGGCGGAAGTTTGGTGTGGTGACTCTAAGGGATCCATTTCACTAGTAAGCGTCCAGTTAATAGAAGGAAAGTTGGGAGTTTTGTTTGTGAATTTCTGAGAGAAATCAATCAGCTTCTTCATTCCTGGTTGCACCGAAGATTGCAAGGAACACATCTAAGAAAACTCAGGGAAGAACTGTGAACCCTTGTTTTGGGCTCAATAGTCGTATAAAGGTTGCAGCGCAACTCTCTCCATAAGTACAACAATAATGATCTAAGTCTATAACAAAAGACTTTTGGACACCCACAAACAAGTTAGTGTAGCAGCCAGCAATTTGTCCGCCATTTGGGTGTCAGAGCCAGACTCGAGTGATGCCTGAATCACCATGCGGCTGCTTTTTAGGAGGAGTACTCATATGAGGAAATTGATGCGTCACCTGTGGTTTCCTGCTGTGGAGTCCGACATATATTCCGCGATTAAATTGGTAGCCATCTATAAACCGAAAGTAGGTCCATACCTATCGAGTATTAAGTCACAGTTGCTTCTAAGGTCAAGGTTTCTATGCCAAGGTGGTAGAGCAACGCCTTTGGATTAATCCAAGGACTGTGTTGCGATGATCCCGAATATTGGTTGCTAGATAGCCATGACTAATATATTGAAGCATAGACTAAGGTAGCGGTGGAGTTAAGAGAAGCCACGTTCCCGCATATTGGAATCTATTTAAGCATAGAGTAAGGTAGCGGTGGAATGAAGTGAAGGCACGTTCCCGCATGTTGGAATCTATTGAAGCATAGACTAAGGTAGCGGTGGAGTTAAGAGAAGCCACGTTCCCGCATATTGGAATCTATTTAAGCATAGACTAAGGTAGCGGTGGAGTTAAGAGAAGCCACGTTCCCGCATATTGGAATCTATTTAAGCATAGAGTAAGGTAGCGGTGGAATGAAGTGAAGGCACGTTCCCGCATGTTGGAATCTATTGAAGCATAGACTAAGGTAGCGGTGGAATGAAGTGAAGGCACGTTCCCGCATGTTGGAATCTATTGAAGCATAGACTAAGGTAGCGGTGGCATTAAGAGAAGCCACTGTGCTAATCAGTTGATAAGTCAATGACTTGAAATAATTAATTAACTTTCCATGATTATAATGCCAGCTTTGATGGCGGTGAACACCGTGATATAACATTTGCTCACCTAGTTTTTGGTCAGGTTACATATGTCACTCATTGATGTAAAGTTTTCTCCTGGTGGTCGGCATGATAAACTGGAATCTCTGCCATTTTATTTCTATGAAAAACTGAGCTCCCAGTTTACGTAAATCGTTTATTTCTGACAAATGGTTGTTCAAATTTCTAATCTTAACCTGGAATATCAGCAATCCCAGCCATCCATGCCAAAAATTGGGCAAACTGGTGACTTTAGCTTTATTTGAACAATATTTACGATTATTAATAGAGTAGCATGTGTGCCGAAGGATGTGAGTCACCAGCTAAGTTCTTAATTGGGCCCTTTCGTTATTGATTTCACTACCATGGTTTGAAAGGGTTTCACTGCTGAGGTTGAAGAGAATACACAGTTTATCATTACACAGTCTATCAATGGCCAAAAGCGTTATTTTGAAGGAAAAATGCTTCCCATTCCCAAAGCCCATTTTCAGATGAACCACTTGGTGACAATACAACATTGTCTGGAAATACTTCATTAAGGATCTTCGATTCATTAGACCCAAAAGTAGTTACTGCTTGATGCGAATAGTGGGTTCGGATCCTACTGCGTAACAATCCATAGTGAAAAACACTGTAACAAGAGAACCCCTGTGGACCCACATTTATACTATAGTGTTATTGGATGATCGGACCTCCAAACTAAGGAAAATTATGTACTAGAAACCTTCTGAACGGCTGATTTGGATTTGCTTTGATCGCCACGGAAAATATGGCGGGAATGTGGGTCTCTTTGAGCGGACTTCCAAAATAGGCATTCGTGTACTTGTTACAAGGAAAAGTAACGTTATTGAATACAATCTGACTTCACCACCTGATTTATATCTAAGTAGAGATAAGCCATTCTGTACTTTTGCCTGTTCTCCATCGTACACTTCCTCCTGTAGGTGTTCCGCTCTCTATTCTCCTCTGTATCGTCTTTTGCTGGTCCTCTATTTTATTATCCACTATCCTTCTCTAGATTCCACGGCCCTTTTTTCCACACACAAATATATGAGGAGAAGATGGAAAAAAGTGCCGTGGAAGCTAGAAGAGGAAGGTGGATATATATATATATATATATATATATATATATATATATATATCTTCTCAAACTTCTTTCTGTCATTTTTTCTGTACCTCTTCTATGTCATTCTCTCGTCTCATCTGTATATTTCATCTCCTCTGTATCTGCTTCTATCTCTTTATATATCCATACTTATAGATTCTTTTGTGAGTTCTCTACATCCTCCTCCATAGACTCCTGAATCTCTTCCTGTATTGTATACCTCGGTTATATTCTCATTGATATATGTATTTATCTTCTCTTATCGACATCTTCCGTATTCACGAGGGAGTCCTCTTAAACATCCTTGTGAAAATCTTCCCGTATTTCTATCTGAACCTCTTCCATATTGTTCTCTATCTTTTCATCAATATCCTCTTCTATCTTATACTCTGACTTCCCATCTTCACACTGTTCTATTTTCGCCTATATCCACTCCTTTATTTTCTTATATGAATTCTCCAAGTACTCTTATACCCTCCTGAACCCCTACACCCTCCTGAAACCCTACACCCTCCTGAACTCCTACACCCTCCTGAACCCCTACATCCTCCTGAACCCCTACACCCTCCTGAAACCCTACACACTCCTGAACCCCTACACCCTCCTGAAACCCTATACACTCCTGAACCCCTAAACCATCCTAAACCCCCACACCCTCCTGAACCCCGACACCCTGCTGAACGTCTACTCCCTCCTGAACCCCTACACCCTCCTGAACCCCTACACCCTCCTGAACGCCTACTCCCTCCTGAACCCCTATACCCTCCTGAACCCCTACAGCCTCCTGAACCCCTACAGCCTGCTGAACCCCTACACCCTCCTGAACGCCTACACCCTCCTGAAACCCTACACACTCCTGAACCCCTACACCCTCCTGAACCCCTACACCCTCCTGAACCCCGACACCCTCCTGAACGCCTACTCCCTCCTGAACCCCTACACCCTCCTGAACGCCTACATCCTCCTGAAACCCTACACACTCCTGAACCCCTACACCCTCCTGAAACCCTACACACTCCTGAACCCCCACACCCTCCTGAACCCCGACACCCTCCTGAACGCCTACTCCCTCCTGAACCCCTACACCCTCCTGAACCCCTACACCCTCCTGAACTCCTACACCCTCCTGAAACCCTACACCCTCCTGAACGCCTACTCCCTCCTGAACCCCTACACCCTCCTGAACCCCTACACCCTCCTGAACGCCTACTCCCTCCTGAACCCCTATACCCTCCTGAACCCCTACAGCCTCCTGAACCCCTACAGCCTGCTGAACCCCTACACCCTCCTGAACGCCTACACCCTCCTGAAACCCTACACACTCCTGAACCCCTACACCCTCCTGAACGCCTACACTCTCCTGAAACCCTACACACTCCTGAACCCCTACACCCTCCTCAACCTATTCCTGGACTTTTTCCACAACCTACTCTTCTTTCTTCTCCGGCATATTTGCGTCTATCCCCTCCTGTATATCCTTATCTACTAATATACGAGTATACGTCTCTATCTCCTCTTACTCCTTATCTACGT
Organism: Clusia tigrina; assembly: GCA_920105625.2. Classification (NCBI taxonomy): domain Eukaryota; kingdom Metazoa; phylum Arthropoda; class Insecta; order Diptera; family Clusiidae; genus Clusia; species Clusia tigrina. The sequence continues at coordinate 198,843,413 of OV050032.1, forward strand.
AGTCTTGTACATATTCATGAACCTCTTGATGTACATCCTCTGTTATATTAAACTCCACCTAATCGAGTAGAGCTCTCCCTCCCCCTCTTCCTGCACATCTTTAAAAGTAAGTTACAATTATGTGCGAGCGAAGACTTTCTCTCTTCATATTGCGACTATTTATCTATCCTTGTACGAATGTTGATACAGCACTCGAAGAAGAACTTTTGTTTTTGTTGTTGTTGTTGTTGTTGTTGTTGTTGTGGTTTCTGTTTGTGTCGTTGTTCTTCAGTTTTATAAGCGACCACAATAAAGCAAACCTGCCTGAGAGGACTGATGGCAAAGCATTTATATGAAAAAAAGGATATCAACGACAACGACAACGACACTGACCACAACAATATCAAAACCGCAGCCGAATTGGACGAGTGATTAATGCGTTTGTGCTTGGACACGGCGAATGTGGTCAAATGTTTATCGTGTTCAGCACAATTGCTGTCGTATTATTACACACTCTCCTCTTTTACAGACTTTTAATGACTTTTTGTAATAAAAAATTGAAGAAATTTGTGCTGCGGCGGTGGCGGGAATTGTACCTGGCAGCAAAAAAGTGTCCTTTTCAGTTCACAACAGCCAAACAAAGACCAAGATCGCCATGAATGAGGGAATAAATGAAGCGTAGGCACCCGAAGAGAAAGAAACTGCGGATCATTGCAAGTGTTTCGCATGGAGTGCTGCGCAATGAGATCCTTTTCGCAATTGTTTTAGTTTTTTGCTTTCTTTTCGTTCTTTGTCCCGTTTTCTGCTCTGCCCGATTTCATTGAAGGAATACTCCTGTCTTTGTTCTGTGTGAAAATCGATTTTTTATTGAGTGAAAAGAATGCGAATGCTTCGGTTTTGGGTGATTTTTTATGGCAATGGTCCTGGCGGCACTCTTGCTTTGAACGCAATCCGCTGAAAAGTTTCGGAAGCGCAAGTATTGGGTAAGGGACTAGAGATGGAGGTGTTTAAGCATCGTAGTTCCATGCCAACACTGGCAATGCAATAGATGCAACCACCAAAAGTAGATTCAAATCAACTGCAAATGGACTTTCATAACTGGCGAAACAAGCAGGGAAAAACACCCACTCGTATAAGTAGAATCCTTTAGTGAACTTACGGAAGAGTGGCCACACATGCTACAGAGTTCCAAGTCGCGTGTGGCACCCAGAAGAATACCGAATATTCCATTTAAACAGAGATATGAAGAGATACCCGACAAACCAGGAGACCCTGTCAAACTTTAGAAGTGCGTTCATCAATGAAGTGAGTGGTCGGGTTGACCGATAAGAGCTCGGACCGCATAAGAATAACTAGGAAATTCAGGTCCTGATGGACTCGTTTGTGAGCATGAAAGTGGGTGTGAGAAGTGCATACCTTTAAGAACCAAATATGAATGTTTGCTTTAAGGGTAACTTTAATCAACAAATCTTAACTTTAATCAACAAAGGTCTTATATATAAGTGAAAATTGTGGGCATGGCAGTTTCTTTCAAATTGTATTATGCCATCAATAGGAGCAGTATTACGTCATCATTACTGGAGATTCGTTACAAAATTACAGTCTACAGTTTTTATGACCAGCTGGGGTACAGTTCTGCCTGGGGCAGCTTTATTTCTGATAGTCTCTGATAGAGAGGAAGGCGCTGCCAGACCATTAAGAGACAATTTTATTATTTACAGATCTCTGCTCTTCTGCGAACCTTTCTGCACTAAAAAAATTGGCATTGACAACATCGACAGGAAGATAAACTTCCTAATGAGCATTTGTACTTTTACTGAGAGCAGGATAAGTACGGAGAAGATGAAGATGGCTTTCCCTTCTCTGCAATCTCACAAATTCTATGGAAATCACACAACAAGCTGCCACTTTTCACTCCACTCGTAGGAGTTGCTATCAGAGCGGTGACCAGTTCTAATTAAGTGCACTACCATAATTAAAAGCACTGTGTCAGAGGGTTCCTACCAGTTCGCAAGAGCAGCAGTTGTGGGTCAAGAGCACTCTGTTTCTACCGAGGCTCTTGCTCAAAGCACACTCTACTACTTCTGTCATCTTCGAGGCTTTTCTCTTCCACTCTACTCCTTCTTTCATCTGCGAGCCTTCTCTTTTCCACTCTATTCCTACTTCCATCTTCGAGCCTTCTCTCTTCACTCTACTCCTTCTTTCTTCTTCGAGGATTCTCCCTTCCACTCTACTCCTTCTTTCTTCTTCGAGCCTTCTCTCTTCCACTCTACTCCTTCTTTCATCTTCCAGCCTTCTCTCTTCCACTCTACTCCTTCTTTCATATTCGAGGCTTCACTCTTCCACTTTACTCTTTCTTTCATCTGCGAGGCTTCTCTCTTCCACTCTACTCCTTTTTTCATCTTCGAACCTTCTCTCTTCCACTCTACTCCTTCTTTCTTCTTCGAGGATTCTCTCTTCCACTCTACTCCTTCTTTCTTCTTCGAGCCTTCTCTCTTCCACTCTACTCCTTCTTTCATCTTCCAGCCTTCTCTCTTCCACTCTACTTCTTCTTACATCTTCGAGCCTTCTCTCTTCCAATCTACTCCTTCTTTCATCATCGAGCTTTCTCTCTTCCACTCTACTCCTTCTTTCATCTTCGAGGCTTCACTATTCCACTTTACTCTTTCTTTTATCTTCGAGCCTTCTCTCTTCCTATTCCTTCTTTCATCTTCCCGCTTCTCTCTTCCATTTTCTCTCTTCCACCTTCTCTCTTCCACCTTCTCTCTTCTACCTTCTTTCATCTGCGACCCTTCTCTCTTCCACTCTACTCCTTCTTTCATCTTCGAGCCTTCTCTTTTCCACTCTATTCCTACTTCCATCTTCGAGCCTTCTCTCTTCCACTCTACTCCTTCTATCTTCTTCGAGCCTTCTCTCTTCCACTCTACTCCTTCTTTCATCTTCCAGCCTTCTCTCTTCCACTCTACTCCTTCTTTCATCTTCGAGGCTTCACTCTTCCACTCTACTCCTTCTTTCGTCTGCGAGGCTTCTCTCTTCCACGCTACTCCTTTTTTCATCTTCGAGCCTTCTCTCTTCCACTCTACTCCTTCTTTCATCATCGAGCCGTCTCTCTTCCACTCTACTCCTTCTTTCATCTTCGAGGCTTCACTCTTCCACTTTACTCTTTCTTTTATCTTCGAGCCTTTTCTCTTCCACTCTATTCCTTCTTTCATCTTCCAGCCTTCTCTCTTCCATTTTCTCTCTTCCACCTTCTCTCTTCCACCTTCTCTCTTCCACCTTCTTTCATCTGCGATCCTTCTCTCTTCCACTCTACTCCTTCTTTCATCTTCGAGCCTTCTCTCTTCCACTCTATTCCTATTTCCATCTTCGAGCCTTCTCTCTTCCACTCCACTCCTTCTTTCTTCTTCGAGGATTCTCTCTTCCACTCTAATCCTTCTTTCTTCTTCGAGCCTTCTCTTTTCCACTCTATTCCTACTTCCATCTTCGAGCCTTCTCTCTTCCACTCTACTCCTTCTTTCATCTTCGAGGCTTCTGTGTAAATATAATTTGTATTTCACAGGCATCTCTGGTTTTGAACTGGAAATTGATAGCGAGCAATCGATATGTTCAATATGAGGAATTGGGAATCCTTTAAGATCTATATAATGGCGATAATTATGAGCAGACTTAGCCATATACGAGTATTTCCTGAAAACATATAAGGATTTCATGTATAAGCACAGACTTGATGCAGCCTTCTTACTAATTCATAGAATTATGTCCACCAACAGGACAGTGTTTGCCAGGCATGTCGGAATATTTTCTGTATATAAATATGTGGAATTGTCCTTCAAGATTCTCCACAATATTCATGTTATGCCACCACATTAACAGTCATTCTCCCCTGCAAAGACTCACATATTTTTTATCTGCATTGTAGCGTCTTTTCCATAGGACCCCCACAAGGTTTCTTCACCCCATTACAACGTAATTTTCAGAGGACCATTGACAAGTTTTCTTCAACCCATTACACTGTCATTGTCATAGTAGTCAGACAACCTCCGAGATTTATTCTCCGCTTTGCAACGACATTCTCAAAGGACCCCCAGCAAAATTTGTTCATTTACAGAGGTCTCTCGAAAGCGGCGCTACTCCTCATTGCAATGCCATTCTCCGATGACATATTTCAGAGGACTTTTCTCTGCATTGCAACACTATTTTCAGAATACCTCCGGGAATCATTATAATGTTATGGGCAGAGAACCTTTCATCAAGTGTTTTCTCCACATTCCAATGATAGTTTCAGAGGACCCCCTGCAAGTTTGCTTCAAGCGTTCACCATACAGTTGAATACCTGACAGTTTTCCCTATGTCTCTTTCGACAGAGTCCATCGTATTTGCAGCAGTATTTAATACAGCTACAGACATAATACTTTGACTCCCAACGTATTCACGGAACTCATCCCCTCTTTCATAAACCCCCAAACTCCTTGTAGGAGAAGCACTGAACATGAACGCTTCCACGCATGCTGATAGAAGCCTTTAACCACAACCACTACAAGTCCTTGAGGGTGTCTGCGCTTGGAGTACGCTTTGACTCAGCTTCACTGCTGCAGTTTGCAGCTTTCCACCCGCGTAGCCGCAGTGCCCTGCTGCAGGCAGGCGAGCTCTCCAACTGGCAACTGCTTTTCTGAGGAATTCAAAGCGCTGCTGCCAATTTGCGTTACGAGTATTATTTAATTTTATTGCATTATTGTTTTGTCTCTGTGTGTGTGTGCGTTTTTGGTATTGTTTTTTTCGTCTTCTCTTCTTTCTTTGCATTCCTTTGTTGCGTCGAGTCGTGTCCTTTCTGAGCTGCGCTGTTGTGCATTTTCCTGATTGTATTCTTTCTTCGCCACTCTCGCTTATTTTATTGATGCATTTTTGTTGATTTTTTGTTGAATTTTTATTGCCATTGTGTTGCGGCCATTCTCGGCTCGCTCTCGAGAGCAGTTTGTGCCTCATTCATTCGTAGTGCGGGCATTCATCGATTCATTCATTACGGACTTCATTCATATTGGCATCGATCACACTCTGATCCTTTCTTTGTTTTTCCCTACTTCTTTTTTCCCTTTTCAGCTTTATTGTTATTTGACTTTGGGCTGCTGATCCTTTGCGAAACAAGCGTAGAAGTGGCCAAGAATGAGAAATCGTGTCGTCGGTTTGTCTGCTCCGAGTTGACAATTGATCGTTGCAATGCCGCTTTCTTGGCTTGTGAGGTTCTTGGGAATTATTGGCGGCAATTTCGGTGCTTACTTCGACGCAAATAATGGTATTTGTCGGATTTTAATTGTCCCCTCGATGCCAGCGTCCCTTGTCACTGCTCTTTATGGTAGGTGTAGTGTTAATACCGGAGTGTGATAATATGCGCTGCATTATTGCCACAAAGGACTCCAGACAGGCCGAGGGACACGGACGGGCATTGTGTGCGGCTGCTACAATACGGTTTATCATATGTTAAATGGCAATAAAACGATCAGAGTTGGCTGCCTGCTGCCTGCCGATGTGACGTTAATTGTGCAATTTGGAATTGGCCACGGAGGTGGGTCCTGCTCGGCGACTACAATTCCTGCTACAATTCCGCTTTGTGATTTTAGTACCTTCTGAGCCTACTTGTTTTCGGCTTCTGCTTAATTGGCGTGCTCACTTCTCTTTCATTGCCAACTTCTTGCGCTCAATCGATGTACTCGAGTAATTTCTTTAGAATTTTTCGCCAACTATTTCTTTGCACACTTCCACGCCAGATTTCGTTTTTTACAGCTGCTCCTTTTACAGTTTTTTGCTTTGTTTTTGGGTTTTTGGTTTTTTGCACTTTTGGGCGTCGGTTAGTCTCGTGGCCCGTCGCATTCAGTTGCCGGTTGGTTTTTGTTTGTTTTTGGTGCACTTTCCTTCTGGTCCACTTCAGCCAGTCCTTTGTCTTCTTAAGTAGTTTACTTACTCTGAACGGCCACTTCCGCCGTTGTTCCTTTTCGGGCGCTCATTAATTGTGACGCATTTTGTAATTTTTTACAGACGGTTACATGCGAACAATTGCACGCTTTTAGGCGATCGATCGATCGATTGTGTATTTGATCGCCTCCTTTCTTTGAGCCATTGTTATCCTTTCGGACACGTGTGCAGGTAATCTTTGGTAGCCTTTTTGGGCATTAAAGTGCAAGTACGAATTGTGAATTATGAGTGATTAAGCCGAGTCTTTCTTAGAGTACGTGCTGGACTCGTGGACATGCAGATCTCGGTCTCGGACTTGGCAAACAGCAGCGAAATCAAACCGAGCAAGCCGAATAGCGCAGCTCTCACAAGAGTCGATGTGCTGAGACATATGTAAGTGCTGCTTGGTTTGCTGTTAGACTCTTTCTGTGGGATATGTCAGGACTGTTTATTGTTTATTGTTGTTAGACTCCAACGGAGTTATTTGGCAGTGGGCCGCCAAATAACTCCGTAGGAGTCTAACAGCAATAAACAATAAACAGTCCTGACATGTCCCACAAAGTTGAACCCAATTGGCAGAGGCAGACTTTGGAATTTCGCAGCCAGGAAACTTTTGATGCATTCGAGGTATTAGTAAGCTAGGAGTGTAGCAAGGAGCAACGATGTGTTGTAACCACCTGAACTCCAGATCAAAATTGTCTAGTTCAAGTCACAAAAAACTCATCAAGGCGCTCACCCTGACCCAATGTTTTCCAAGTAGTGCGCCCCAACAACACCATCAGCCCACAAAGCGCATCACGCAGTTACTTCTGATGCAGGGAACAACATTTCTTTTCACCTGAGAATTCAACTCGACTCAAACACGGAACTTTTTTTGTGTGTAATCTCTGAGAATAGTAGTCTCTGAAGAGTTAGTCTCATCCCAGAATCCGAATGGGGTCTTCTGTCTGGAGAAAGAACAGCCTTTTCTCTGCGCTTGTCCTGACTTGCCAGAATGAGGAGGCGCATATTAGGGTCAGATGTATTGAGAAGGAATAATGTATATTCCTTATCCCTGGACAGACTTCTGAGATTCATAAAAGTGTCAAAGAAGTTTGAAGAGGTGTAACTTCTTATCTAAAATCCTCTCTATCTACCCCTTTCCCCAGGCTTACAGTAAAATGGGCATGCCTAAGTGCTTGGAGACCTCCTTCTTCGGCGGTTCTCCGGCCTACCCCACTTCTATCCAATCACTTTGGTTAGTACAATGGGCATCAATGTGTGAGTGCTTGGAGACCTCCTTCTTTGGGGCTCTCCGGCCTACCCCACTTCTATCTATCTGCTTATATCCAATCACTTTAGTTAGTACAATCGAAATCAGTGCCTGAGTGCTTGGAGACCTCCTTCTTCGGAAGCTCTACCGCCCACCCCACTTCTATCTATCTATAATGGAAATCAATGGCTGAGTGCTTGGAGACCTTCTTATGCGGGGGCTCTCTCCGCTGGCAGACGTAGAAAACTGCCGACGCCCTACTCATGTTACTCTTATTATAAAGGATTAACTTCTCGAAAATTCAATACAATGTGAGTAAGTCATACCCCGCAATATCAAAAACGCGCTTATCACATCTGGGAGCCCCTGGTTTGAAGGAATAGAAGAGGTCATTGAGCCTTATTGGTACTAGATGGAGACAGTCCTCTCCGTAGAGTTGTAATAGGCATCTTGTAAGATGTTAACGCTTTTAGCTAATCTCAGGGGAGTTTGAGTTCCATTCCTGAGACGTCTTCTAGCGTCCCCCTATCATTTTAAGCGTGTTCTAGATAGCCCTAATTTGAAGGACTAGAAGAAGTCGCACAATTAGGCATAGTTTCGCTCTTAAGATTTGCTAAGAGCGTCTCCCAGTTCAACGATTCATACCATAACCCTTAAATGGATATCCATCTGGCACCGCAAAGGACCTTGTAGGTCTATGTGTGGCCTTCACGGCCAGCCAGTCTAACCTAACCTAACCTACTTATACCAGAAGGGCGTGACTACATTTAATCACAGGGCATCAAGATCGGGTATGAGCGACTTACTCCATTCTATATGTGTTTCTCTTATTAAATATATTGAAATGGTGCGTGTTTCGGTTCATGAAACCCAGGCCCAGCAACCAGTGTGACAGGCTTTAAGGAGTTCACACCAAAATAAGTATATATATATATGATACATATAAAGAAAACCGTGGATCATCATCTTATAGCTCTGTGAACTATCACATATTATTGGGAGATGAAGTGTATCTTTGTAGTCCCTGAAAACATCGCAACCACAAAAATATCCGCATTTTTTGGAATTGAGTTACTGGCATAGTCTGACATTCTAAAAGAACAGGAACCATTAGTAAGAATAAAGGGGCGTGACTTTAATATTTCACTTCAAAAGAACCAATCAAGATATACGCTGAGAGATATTGGGTTATAAAGGGTATTCCAACAAGAGGTGTTATTTTGAATCACCCCGTATTTCGCCAGGCTGTCACTTCTGAAGCTTTTATTCTTAGACATTTGACAAGTAGAAACTACGCCATTACTAAAAATGGAACGATGCACGCTTCAACAATGCATTGAAATTATTCAAATTCACTGCAAAAATGGTGAAAATCTTGCAGTCACAGTTCGCAGAACTAAAGCATTTTTGGGTCGTCGTGAAGCACCTTGTCGGACCGCAATACAGAAATTGGTGGACAAATTCGAGCTGTTGGGACAAGTTAGTGATGTGAAGAATAAAACCCGTGCACGTCGCTCAAGAACAACTGCGAATATTGCTGCTGCAGCCCAAAGTGTTGAAGAAAACCCAGGTTGTCCATTCCTCGTCGTTCTTTGGAATTGGGGATTCCACAAACGTCATTACACCGTATTTTGCATAAAGTCTTGGGTCTTAAGGCTTATAAAGTTCAGTTTACACAAGAACTCAAGCCGGCCGATCATCAACAACGTCGTGTCTTCGCTGATTGGGTCCTTGAAATGCATGAAAATGATCCGGAATTCCATCGAAAAATCATGTTGACTGATGAGGCCCATTTCCACCTCGGTGGCTACGTCAACAAGCTAAATTCTCGCATCTGGGGTTCGGAAAACCCAAGATTTATTGTTGAGCAGCCTCTCCATCCTCAACGTGTGACTGTTTGGAGCGGTTTATGGTCCGGCGGGGTCATTGGACCTTACTTTTTCGAAAATGAGGTTGGATCAACAGTTACGGTGAAAGGATTGCGCTATCGAGAGATGATTAAAGATTTTTTATGGTCGGAGTTGGATGGTGTTGATCTGGACAACGTTTACTTTCAACAAGACGGCGCTACGTGCCACACAAGTAACGAAACCATTGCTCTTTTACGGGAAAAGTTTCCGGACTGTGTTATCTCTCGAAGAGGTGATCACAATTGGCCACCGAGATCTTGTGATTAACCACCTTGCGACTTCTTCCCTTGGGGCCACGTGAAAGATAGGGTCTACGCCAATAGCTCAGCGTCGATTTAAGACCTCAAAGATAGAATTCGTGAGGCTATCGAGGACATAGGGCAGCCACTTTGCGATTTGGTTATGGAAAATTTCATAAAAAGGATATGGTCGTGTAAGCGTGGTCGTGGTGGCCATTTGGCTGATGTTCTTTCTTATTATTAACTGCATAGCTTCTTCTTTATTATGAAATAAACATCCGATCATTTATCTCAAAAAATGGCACTTTTCTTTGAAGACCAAAATAACACCTCTTATTGGAAAACCCTTTATTTACAAGTCATATTGAAGGACATTGGCTCATTGGAGGAAGGATATTGGCTCACCATTGACATAAACCTGGTGACCCCAGCTGTACTTTTTATGCGAATGCAATGAGTTCAAAATGAATGAATAATGATAATGAATAATTGTAATTATAATAATGATAATGATAATTAATGAATGAATAATGATAATGAAATGAATGAGTGCGTGAATGAGAATGCAATTGAGTTCAAAATTGTGACTGTGTTAGTGAACAAATATGAACTTTAATTAGCATACGAACATTTTTAAGTGTTAAAGGACCGCCTTCTTTTCCTCGTGATTGTTGAAATTCCTTAAAAAGGAATAAGTGGGTGTTCGAGTAAGAATTTATTTCTAGCTCGCATGTCGCTCAAATTGTCAGGTTGGTTCCAAATTTCATAATCGGGGGAGACGTGCTGCCTCCGGTGCTGCCTCCAGTGTTGCCTCCAGTGTTGCCTCCGGTGCTGCCTCCGGTGCTGCCTCCGGTGTTGCCTCCGGTGTTGCCTCTAGTGGTGCCTCCGATGCTGCTCTCACCACCTGAGCGGTACCCACACTCGGTTTAGGTGGTCAGTACGTGTCCAGTGCCCCTCTCGTGGTATCACAATGGGCCATTATTTGTGCCTGAGTATGCTTCTTGCTGCCACTCCAACCTAATCAACCTAACCTAGCTCGCTTGCAGTTCTCGTTGCTACGATTGCAGCCACATAACATTTGGCTTCCGGGTCAAATCTGTTCAATCCAAGACCACAACTGTCGGCTTAATTAAACACAATTTCTAATTCACGAAAGGACTGGGGTTCTTACGTACTGTATACTCACTCTGAATACTCGAATACTGTATATTGGAATCTGAATCATCCGTGAAAGCATTTGCCCAACTATGAGCAAGATTATGTTTGTAAATTCTGCAGATATTTGTAACTCGTTCAACACAAAAATAAGCTTCCTACCACATTATTTACATGGTCAGCGCGGGAGTTAACATGAAAGCTGACACCACAATATGCGCTTACATCTACGCAAGCAACTAACTACTCAGTTCGTGGACAATATGAGCAGACAAGAACTGGAAGTAATCTGGGCATATCTGGGCCGGCACGGTAGTGAAAAGCTCATAGAATTCCAACTGGCAGATGTCTACCGAGCAAACCTAAGGCAAAACGCCAGGTGAACCTACAGGAGACCTCAAAAGTGACCGTGAGAATGAAGATATGAAAATATTTCAACTCAAATGGAGTGGAGTTTCTTCTCTATAAATGGAGAAATTAATATCAAGGCATTCAACTCAACTAATCTCAAGGATTTCAACTCAAATGAAGTGGAGTTTCTCTTTTATGAATGGAGAAATTAATATCAAGGCATTCAACTGAAATAATATCAAGGATTTCACCTCAAATGGAGTGGAGTTTCTTCTCTATAAATGGAGAAATTAATATCAAGGCATTCAACTCAACTAATCTCAAGGATTTCAACTCAAATGAAGTGGAGTTTCTCTTTTATGAATGGAGAAATTAATATCAAGGCATTCAACTGAAATAATATCAAGGATTTCACCTCAAATGGAGTGGAGTTTCTTCTCTATAAATGGAGAAATTAATATCAAGGCATTCAACTCAACTAATCTCAAGGATTTCAACTCAAATGAAGTGGAGTTTCTCTTTTATGAATGGAGAAATTAATATCAAGGCATTCAACTGAAATAATATCAAGGATTTCACCTCAAATGGAGTGGAGTTTCTTCTCTATAAATGGAGAAATTAATATCAAGGCATTCAACTCAACTAATCTCAAGGATTTCAACTCAAATGAAGTGGAGTTTCTCTTTTATGAATGGAGAAATTAATATCAAGGCATTCAACTGAAATAATATCAAGGATTTCACCTCAAATGGAGTGGAGTTTCTTCTCTATAAATGGAGAAATTAATATCAAGGCATTCAACTCAACTAATCTCAAGGATTTCAACTCAAATGAAGTGGAGTTTCTCTTTTATGAATGGAGAAATTAATATCAAGGCATTCAACTGAAATAATCTCAAGGATTTCACCTCAAATGGAGTGGAGTTTCTTCTCTATAAATGGAGAAATTAATATCAAAGCCCAATTATTTAAGAAAACTGTGTAGTAAACGTATTTGGAAGTGGAGAATCCTCGCCTGATGAACCTGATGACTCCTCTCTAATCCAGGTATCCTTGCTACTCGAATATTTAGTATTCAAGTGTGTGTTATTTGGCAAATCTGGGTGTGTTTGTGTCGCACTGACCAGATTTCTGAAGAGACTGTTTCGAGTTGATGATGTTCGATCACCAATCCGTGCATTATGCGACCGAATCTTATCGTTGGTTGGACGGGTGAGAGAGCCCGCTGGGATACGTCAAGGAATACATGGTGTTAACAACATATTATGAAACACGAGTAGTGGAATTGGCAATTCTAATGAGCTAAGAGTTTTTTCTATATTTCAAAGGTGAAGCGTAAAAATGCATTTCAAGCCAAAAGGGAGATGGAGGAATGGATGTCGGCGAGTTGGTGACTCCAAGCAAATTTACTTTTCGAGTAAGGAAGTTACGTTTATTTTAGAATTTTTGGATATAGCAAAACAGAACCCGGTTTCAGGAAACTCTTGTCACTTTGCGGTGTTTCCATTCACACTTCCAGCGCCTTCTTTACTTAGTTGCCTGTTGATTTCAAGGACATTGTTTGGGGCTTCCTTAAAAAAGTTCCTTATAGTAAAATTGCTTAAAGTTGACAACAATCTAAGGCGATGGAGAAGCAGTCTGGATAGTGTAATACGACTACAAAATTACAGATATTGTAACAGGTCAATCCAGAGTGTAAACAGGAATCCATGAGTAAGAACTAAACATTTTTCAAAGAAGTTTGGATACAGGACTCCTGTCCAATCGATGGAAAGACGCGAACGATTGTCAGACTTAAAAATGTGGCAACGAAAGACGCAGAAAAATTCTCTGTATCATTATGAATATAGTCATGAAGATACTTTTGGTCACTGGCAAACTCTTAGTACTGAAGAGGTTGGTTTTAAGCCCGGAATGGCATGCGTTTAGCAGTCAATCTATTAAAAGCTCTGTCCGAGATTCTCTCTATACGATATACGAGGACTACCAGAAAACTTTTGACTTTATCTTGCAAGGATACTATAAGAGCTAAACTTTGTACAGGAATAGTAACATCTGTATTAGTATTAGTATATTAGTAGTAGTAACATAGTATTTCGAGATACCTGTTAATGTGAAAACTTGAAGGGGTTGGTTGGTTCAGTCGTAAGAGGTAAGAGGTCGGAGTCTTTGTCGCTACTTCTGACATGCAAGTATATGGCAAGAATGCCTGCAATCGAAGGATTTGGTTCAGTCCAGTGGTAAGATGTCGAAGTCTTTGACGCTATTTCACAAATTCACAAACAATTACAGATCATTAGAAGGGGTTTAACAGCTTCGCCAAGCAGCACACGAAGCAGCCAAACTATTTTGGTCGAAGTCTTTGAAGCTATTTCTGACATGCAAGTATATGGCAAGAATGCCTGCACTCCCTTCACCTGGAACAGCCACAGTACATACTCGTAAGCAGGGAAACATATTCTGATATACATGTATAGCAGAGCCATTCTGACTACTCGAATCGTTCGACTAAGGCGAGGACTACTGTAATTAGCTCATAGATCGGTTGATTTCGGACGGTAGATTGATGATAAACATCGGCACAGATATGTGCGTCATAATCATAGACTGAAATACTGAACTTCTTTAGAATATTTACACAGATAACGTTTGGTTTCAGCTTTCAAGGTAGAAGAAATGAAACCTGAAAGGCCTGTATTCAAATCAGGAAGATTGGAAGTTTGTAGTCATCAATCATAGAAACCAAAAAGAACGTACTTGTTGACCAAGCTTTTTTGTAGTATTGTTGTACTGACTTGGCTGTGGTATACAACGGGCCATCAAGTGGGCTTTTGGTGAACTAAGCTGCCACTCCTACCTACCTAAATACCTACCTACCTACCTCCCTAACTACCAACCTATCTGCCCGGAAAACAACCAGACCACCCATCCTCGTACAGACCAATTTGGATGCTCGATACGCTGAGTAAAATCTCCGAGAGAATTATCTGCGATAGACTGCAAGAATCACTTGAAAAGCCAGGAGGATTGGCCGCAAATTAATAATTAATTTGGATTTCGGAGATCGCGATCCACCGTGGATGCAGTCCAAGCAAAGATGCATGTTGCAAGAGAAGCACTCTGCGGGAAGAGATGGGTAAATGGAAGCAAAAAATACTGCGCAGTGATCACATTGGATGTGAAGAACGCTTTCAACTCGGCGAGTTGGCCATTAATCATAAGCGCCCTCCGGAAATTCGCTGTCCCGGAGTACTTGTTGCGAATTTTAGCTAGTTATTTTGACAACCGAGTACTACTGTACGATACGGACGAAGGGGCAAGGATATAAGATCACCGGGGGAGTACCTCAGGGTTCTGTGCTCGGCCCTTCAGTATGGAATGGTATGTACAATGACATACTCCAACTGGCTCTACCTGAAGATACTACGGTGGTAGGCTATGCGGACGACATTGCTGTGGTAGCAGTAGCAAAATAGCTGGATATGCTCCAAACGATATGCAATGATGCGATCGTCAGAATAAGAAGCTGGCTTGACGACTCAAAACTGGAATTGGCGGCCCAGAAAACAGAGGTGGTCCTGCTGAGCTCCAGAAAAGTGCGAGAGCATATAACAATAACGGTGGGCGAACACGAGATTACATCGCAGCCGTATCTGCGGTACTTGGGAGTGATCATAGACGCGAAACTGACCTTCAAGGAACACCTTAGGACAGTATGCGAAAAGGCTGCCCGCGTCAACGGTGCGCTCACAAAGATGATGCCAAACTTGGGAGGGCCCAGATCAAGTCGAAGGCAGCTACTATCGAGGGTAACTACCCCAATCATCCTATATGTGGCTCCAATTTGGGCAGAAGTCGCGCGTACAGAGAGAGTGTCTCAAAAGGAATCCGATCTGTACATAGGCTCAGCGCGCTAAGGGTTGCTAGCGCCTTTCGGACAGTTTCGGATAATGCCATTTGTGTGTTATCAAGTAAGCCACCAATCGACCTGCTTGCATATGAAATGCAGGATTTGTATAGGAGAGTGACAAGACCAGCGGCTGCAGATAAGCTTGAAATAAGACAGAAAACCATGCAGCAATGGCAGCAAAGATGGGAGCAATCCAGCAAAGGCCGATGGACATTCCAACTGATACATAATATCAACGAATGGTACTCGCGCACACACGGCGAACTTAACTTCTATTTAACACAGATGCTTAGTGGCCACGGGTGCTTCAAGGAATACTTGCACAAATACAAATACGATGATGACCCATTTTGTCCAAGTTGCCCGGGAGAGCAGGAAAACGCGCAGCATATACTTTTTCATTGCCCGCGATTTAACGAGAGCAGAAACAACTTGAGCGCTGTCTTAGGAGAACAACCAGCAGTGGCTAATCTGGTAGCGCATATGTATGAGACCGAGACTAAATGGGAGGCAGTTTGTTCTACAGTATCCATTATGATGATAACTCTGCGGAACACTGAACACGCCCGAACAGCAGCACGCCTAAGCCAGCGCAGTAATGAGTAAAACGTTAATAGGGGTGGATCAAGATGTAGGACTGAAAATGGACAGACCTAAGACTGACGATGGAGCGGTAACGCTCGTAACGGCCTCTCGACGTATTACCTAACGGTGAGGTCCCGAGAGGATAATCCGTCCGGACATCGGGGTGATTTTAGTGGGTTAAGGCCCCACACTACAAGGGTTTTCGACTGCTTTACACCTCGTAAAAAAAAAACAAACCTACTTCCCTACCTATCTCCCTACCTATCTACCTACCTATCTACCTATCTCCCTACCTATCTACCTACCTATCTCCCTACCTACCTCCCTACCTACCTCCCTTCCTACCCACAAACTTGGTTAGTCAATGGAATTATGAAACATCGAATGCAGTGTGAAACGCTGTCTTCAAAATATACTCAAGCCATCAGGTTGCATATTACATCCCATGAGCACCTCTTGAGAAGAATGGGCCAAGGTGAGATTAATATGCAAATCAGAGGTAGAAAATTGGACTTTTTGGGGCTACACTGCGGAAAGAGCTACGTCTGCTACAGCGGATTAACCCATCGAACAGAACGGAGTAGTGAATCAACCAGAGAAGAATGATCTAACAGCAGGAATGATCTAAGTAAACTCATTACACCCGTGGGAGTCATATTAAAAGTACCCTAATCCATGTGGAACCACTGTTCACTTCATCATTTCTATTCGATTGCCTCCCTTTAATAATTTCTATTCTTGGTTCGCAATCGTTTAAGCCCAGCATAGAAGCCGCTTGGTATCAACAGACTCCAAGCGTGTGCATAGATTTGTGCATTTTATAGGAGGAGGCTATTTGAGAGGAGCACAACTGCTCAGTGAAGAAAGTTCTTGGTAAAATAGAGTCCTGGACGCAAACGAGATAATAATACTGCCCTGCTGATTGCTGGAGTCTACAAAGGACTAAATTTGGTATTTAAATGGCTTGGAATTTGAGCTGCTCACACGCATCGTGCCCAGCAGTGTGCCAGTCTAATCCAATCCAATCCAATCCAATTCAATTCAGGCCGACTTGTAAATCACAGTACGTTCGCCTGATACCTGAGGAGGGTTTTTACCTGCCACACACACACACATCCATGCACACACATCGCTGCGAAATAAGGGCGGAGCATGGCCAGCAACAATTACAATTACAAATCATTAGACGGGGTTTAACAGCTTCGCCGAGCAGCACACGCAGCAGCCAAACTATTTTGCAATTTGTCAAGCGGCATTGTCGAGGCCCGAGGCAAATAGAGCCCTAATGGCTTCTACAGGATTGTGTGAAGGAAAACTACCCTCAAATTATAATTTGTTGTGGTAGGAATTGAAGGTAGCGCTGATTGCTGCGAACTATTAAGGGTGGGTTCGCAGCCAGAAACTACCAACGCCAGGCAGCCACCCTGAGGACGCTCAGGTATAAAAAGCAGGATCACTTGCCGCAGCGGCCAACAGTCTGCGCAGAACGCCGATCGAAGCTGAGAGTGAAGTGAGAAAAGCGGAGTCAGTTCAGTTCCAACTACGAACATTTCAACCAAAATTTTACGAAACACTTTCAACAAATCATTGGAAATATGTCGCGCTCTTTTTTAATGGATTCGCTACTGAGCGACATGCCGCTGAGGAAGAAGGATGCCTTGGGGTCGCCGACGGCGGCCACCTTAAGCAACTCAGCGGCTGCGGCTGCTGCGGCGGTGGCTGCCGCCGCCATGCTGCCCTCGATACCGATGCTGCCCTATCCGTCCAGCTATGTGGGCAGCTACTTGTTCTCATTGGGCATACAACAGCAGCAGCAGCAACAACAGCAGGCAGCTGCACTGCATCAGCATCACCAGCACCAGCAGCAACTGCACCAGCAATCGTTCCACACGTATGAAACTCTGTTGGCGGCCCACAAACGCAAAGCGACGCCTTGCTTTGAGAAGTACTCGCCGACGGCAGTGCTACAACTGCCGCCCTACGCACTACCCTCCTCGGATGCCGGCTTCTGTACGTCCCCCTCAGCCTCGTCGAACGCCTCGACCATGGACTACCCCAGCTATGACGAGTTGCAGCAGTCGGCGAAACGCTACAAGCACGACTCGTCCTGTTCGCCCGCCAGTTCACCACTGAAATGTGGCGCCAGCAACGGCCACGCCAACGGCACTGCGGTGACCCCTACAGCCGGCAAGTTAGCGGCCGCCGGCAATTTGAGCCTTTCGCCCGTCATCACCGACTACGCCGACTCCAGCAAACGCATCCGAACCGCCTTCACCAGCACCCAGCTGCTGGAGCTGGAGCGCGAATTCTCGATGAACGCCTACTTGAGCCGTTTGCGGCGCATCGAAATTGCCAATCGACTGCGCCTCTCCGAGAAGCAAGTGAAGATTTGGTTCCAGAACCGGCGCGTCAAGCAGAAGAAGGGCACCGACAGCCCCACATTCAACATGTCCGCCGGCGGCCTCAGTCCCACGAGTTCGTGCAGCGAGAAGCATACGGTGTCGCCGGTGCACCAATGCTGCTGCTCCTACGGCAAAGAGGCGGCCAGTTCGAGTTCGCCGTCGCGCAACTGCGACAATGCGTGCAGCATCCGCTTGGATTCATTCCCAATAAAGGCGACTCAATGAGTTTTTTGTTACTCTGTTACTTTACTGTATATGAGAAGTATGTGTGTTCACGACTTGTACATGGGCGCTTATGTACTGGAAGCTCGCTCAGGTACATGGCGCTTATGTACATTGTGACCACGCATAGTTTATAAGACAACAACCAGCTAATGTAAGCATATTTATAAGACTTTTAGAATAAGATCCACAAAACATTAAAAATTAATTGAAAAAAAGAATCTTGAATGAATTTCTGGGCTCCCCTTCTTGGGGGTCTGCAACAGTAGACTGAATAGCATGGTGGCGTGAGGGCATAAAAGGCTGTAGAATCTTATGCTTTGCTCTTCCTTGACAATGGGCCAATCCACTCCAAGTGATAGTTGAGTAGAAACTTAATTAGCACTAAGAATGCAATCCCAGCGGGAAGTTAGGTGAGTTATCGCTGGCATCTATCATGAATCTATTGTTATCACAGTGAAATGGTGAATCATCTTCATCTCCAAATGGAGACAGTCCACAGTGACTTTTCGCCTACAGTCATTTCGGTATTGTTCTTATGTCCCCCAGTTCTCAATGCGTAGTGGTGCTGTCTCCCATGCCCCTACATATATTACGCCCATTATTGTGTCGGAATGATGGGCGTGATATATGTAGTGATGAATGGTGTATTTGATGGTCGAGATCGCAGGGTGTGGTTAGTTCAAGCTTCCTTGTCGCCGGAGTATTACAAAGGAGTGCTTCATTTACTTACCAAAGCAACCTCTGCTTGTGAATTGTGGTGTATATTTGAATTATGCAGGATACAGTCGTCGCTTTCATGTCATGATGGAGGTCTTGGTGGAGGTCACTGTATCAAAAATACCAAGTCCATTAACAACATTTCGAAGTACTTTATTTTGGAAACGTTGAATTTGGTGAATGTGGTTTGACGTGGCACAACTCCATAGTTGGATGCCATAAGTTTATACAGACTTTATGCCCTGATTATATAGATCAGTGAATAATTATGGATGTAGAGGACTGAAATGTCACCAATAATCTTGTACATATTTCTATGTTTAAGGTACAGTTCGCCTCGTTTCTTGTTAACAAGTTCTTTCCACTGAACTTATCAGGCTTAAATACTTTGCTGAGTTTGATTATAGGACTTTTGTGTTTTCTTTTATCGGATGGTACTGGATTGATATTGGATGGTATTGGTTGGCATTGGGCTAATTTAGCGCTTCATTCATCTTCAAGAACCATTTCTGAGTCCTTTGGACTAATTCAATGAGAGCTGATTGAAGTTTTCGTGTTGATTCTTCCGCTGTTTTCTGATTGCTAATATCAAAAGTGGCGATGAGAGAACTTAAACTGGTTTGGAAGATCCGTGATAAGATACTAAATGGGTCCGGGAATATCTCCTTAAGTAACTCCAGTCTGATCGCACAACAGCTTTTGGATGCTTGGAACTAAATCGTTTTGATTAATCCTATGTTTGAGACCTTTGAATGATTCCAGAATCTGAGAATATTGTTTTACGAAAGAAGACTCGCTGTTGTACATGAGTCCTTCAGGACACACCTTATCGAAGGCCTGTGCAACATCTAAGAAAATAGAAGAACCATCTAAGAAAATAGAAGAACCATCTAAGAAAATTGAAGAACCATCTAAGAAAATAGAACAAGCACGTCTCTTCTAGAGCTTTTTAAACACATCGTTTCTAGTGACAATGCTTGCATTGGAAACTAAATTGTTCAGTTTTGTAGTTTCTATGATTGATTTTATCCGATTTGGAAGAATGATTTCAAATTATGTGAATATGATCCGGAGAAGTGAAATTTATTTCATGCTTCATTCGGTATTTTAACTGGTTTAAGGACCATTATCAGTTCTCCCATTTGTCAGAGATAAGGCTTTATATCTAAGACGGGTGGATGCATTATTTAGGATCTTGTTTTGATTCCTTTCCTGGATTATTCTGGGTCCATTCCTCCATTCTATCACTGGTGTGTTTTTGGTGGTTTCATCTTCTACTCTTATTTTCCTCAGATTGTTGAATGGATCTGTTGTTTTGTAATTATAGGGGACTCATTTAGTACTTATATTGCCATTTGGTACTTAAATTGCCCTTGCACTGACAATGATTCCAATCGTTACGACTCCATTCAGTAGAATATTTTATATTATTTGTTACTCTTGTTATTGCTACTGAGTCCCTCTCATAGTAAATAATAAGAGAAAGATAGAGATTGAGAAACAAAGAGATAGAGATGGTAGTAGACTCGGGATTGCCTCTAAAATGACTTCTGCAGGAGTTGCTTGGACGAGGAGGAGTAAGAGTCCATTGAACACCTGTTATGTACGTGTACAGCGCTGTCGAGTAGGAGGCGCACTTTTGTGGGTGACCACTATCTGGACTCTGGAAAGATGTCGAGCGAAGGGAATTATAAACAGAGATATAGTGACAGAGAAAGATGTCGAGCGAAGGGAGTTATAAACAGAGATATTGTGACAGAGAAAGATGTCGAGCGAAGGGAATTATAAACAGAGATATAGTGACAGAGAAAGATGTCGAGCGAAGGGAGTTATAAACAGAGATATTGTGACAGAGAAAGATGTCGAGCGAAGGGAGTTATAAAGAGAAATATAGAGATAAAGAAAGATGTCGAGTGAAGGGAATTATAAACAGAGATATTGTGACAGAGAAAGATGTCGAGCGAAGGGAATTATAAACAGAGATATAGTGACAGAGAAAGATGTCGAGCGAAGGGAATTATAAACAGAGATATAGTGACAGAGAAAGATGTAGAGAGAAATAGAGAGAGGTAGATATATAGTGAGACATAAATATTTATTGAAAGAGATAGAAGAGAGAGCTAATTAGAGGTTCAAGATTGATATTTATACTAGCTATCGCGATCAATTGTGTTTACACATACCTTGGTTCTATCAATTGCCAACTACAGGTAATCATAAAGGACATGGTCGCAGTGAGCGACAGAAATCAACTTGCAATTAGATAATGTAGTGTTATCTGAACAATTAATGCAATTACTCGTAGTTAGATTCCCTTAATAAGGATATTAATGAAATGCAGTGTGCCTACAATGATAATGCATCCATAACATACATTGGTAGTAAGGGACTTGGTACAAAGAGAACCTGATCCATTCGAGGCTACCACTACTAACGATGATAAGATAAAGATGCTTACAATAGCCCCGACACTAATAGGTTAGGTTGGAGTGGCAGCAAACAGCACACTCAGGCACAAATATTGCCCCTTTGTGATACCACGGATGGGGCGCTGCTCATGTACTGACCGCCTAAGTCGAGTATGGATGTGACCAAAAAGTGATGAAACACCAGGAGAAGAGTCGCTGTTTTCAATTTAAGGCACCACAGCGTCCAAAAAGCTCCCGACAACTCTCCTTGTAAATGGAAATTTAAAGCAAGCAAAATTTACGAGTATCCTTATTACATTTTATACGAGTATCCACAACGTTTCCGTATTGCAAGCATGCTGCAGACTGAATTGTGGCGTGGTTTGATTCAGTTTGCTGGCAATTCGCTGGTATAGTTTTTATATATTTGCTCTTTAGTCAGTTTGATGACGTCACTAGTGGACTTGGAGATGTTGCAGTGGATAAGTGAAGTTCATTATGCCCATTAACACTTAGGGGTTCATCATTATCCTGTAACAGTGATGAATACGCTTAGACACAGTGCAGCGATGGATTGAATTGCATAGAAGCCCAACCCTTGACTCTAGCAGCTCCTGTAGTCACATGCAAACTAAATGCGTTTAGACACAGTGCAACGATGGATTGAATTGCATGGAAGCCCAACCCTTGACTCTAGCAGCTCCTGTAGTCACATGCAAACAGTATACTTAGCAATATTTTACTTGAGATTCTAATATCGATGAGATCTATAAAAGAACTGGCAGAATTATATGACTAGATAGGCGGGATTTCCAGGGGTCAGTATAACAGTCCTTCTAGCAACTATATGCAAATCAAGGACCTGCATATTCAGTGCCTGAAACTGTGTATATAACACTAAAATCTTAAGTAAGATTTACCCATATCAGGCAAGCTTTCAAGACTGCAATTCTACAGATTACCCTAGCCTCCGTGTTCATTCATACAGGCAACACCTGACGAACCATATTCATTATATAAGAATCAAGAAATTGGGAAATAGTTGACTAATTTTAGTCTGCAGTTAGCCAAGGAACTGTAGTTGGGTGGTCGGTCACCAGTTTCTAGTTAAGGGTCCATTCGTACTGTTGCTATTCTCTCAAGCGAATGTGTCTGTCCGTTAAGCGAGGTATGAAATATGAACTCATTTCCTCTCATTCCAGTAAGAGAGCTACCTACAAAAAAAAGATGGCCACGCAAACAGGTTCTTTCAATTTGTTTTCCATACTAGATGAATAGGCGACTGAAAGAGGCAGCTGGGGCGCTACGCTATGAAAAATATACTTTACGACGCTGTCACTTCAATCAAACACGACCTTGCACTCGTACTCAGCCCAGCCAAAAGCAGTCAATAGTCCCACTTTAAATACCGACGTATACGACATCCAATTAAGTTCGTCACATCCAGCACGCAAAAACTCCAGATCAGATGAGAGTCGTCCAGGAAGATACATCGTAAGAGCGTGAATACCTCGCAGAGTTCCTGCAAAATACCCGCACACGGAATGCCCAGCCACGCCGAGGCTAAGCCAACTGAATTTCCATGTCTTCGCTCCGAGGTGGTTTCCTTTCAATTGAATTTGTGCGAATGTTGCTGCAATGAAGTGCGTCTCTTAATCCTATTAGAGCAACAAATTAACCGACGGTAGAGTAAGAGAGCGGAAATTTGTCAGATTTCAATTTCACACATTTCATTGGCAAATTGCCGAAAATTTCGATTGAGTTGGAATGCTCGTCGCCAATAACGTAAGCCGACAGGCGTGTACAATTCTACGTAGCGCGGACAATGTCAGTGGATGAATTCCCGAATACGCCGCTGAATGAGCAAGGAATTCGCTTGTAGGGGATATTCAAAGTGTAGTTGGAAAGCTGTTTGTTAGCCTGTTCGAGAAAATAAACGCAAACGAATGAATTTGCAGTTGGAGTAGCGTCAAATTGAGGTGGCACTGAGACAGCAGCTCAGCGGGCTCAGTTGTGCTCAGAAGCCATACTAGTAAGTTCTTCTGGGCAAACTGGTAGGCACACAACGGCACTCAGAGGCTTTGAGGGGCTGGACAAGATCACTTCTTCTCAGACTTTACTGAGATTCTTGGAACTTGGGTTAGTAAACCTGGTAAACCAAGTACAATAAGAGCAGATATTCGTACTATAAAGATAGGTAGGTTAGGTTAGGATATCGTGGTAGTCAGTCCAGAGACCAACTCACTCAGAACTCTATGGGTCCATTGTGATACCTCCGCGTAATAACGCACCTCTGATTTACTCGTCAAACCATTTCGAAGCCCTAATAAAGCTCAGGATTTGTTTGACCTTCGCGTCAGACATTTCTTTAAGAGGGTTAAAAGTGGATTTGCCTAAAGAGCCCGGGCACCTATAGACGAGATGTTCCACAGTCTCCTCCTCCTCCTCATTCCCACAGCTTCTGCAGTATTCAAGAGAGAATACTCCCAGCCTGAGACCCTGCCTACCGAATAGCCAATGACCGGTTATACAAGCCACGATCTTCTCTCGATAAAGATAGGTAAGTGAACTTGGACATTATATGAGGCATGATAGAAGGGACAAACAACAATGGAGTTGGTGTAGACACGAGTTTTTGAGAGTGTTTGAGAACTCGCGTACCACGCCAAATGTTTCAATTTCCACCGAAAGTTGGAGTCTAAGAAACCACAACTTGAAAAATGATATAGTTGTGGATATATTGAAGAAGATTGAAGGTTGGACGAAGATCTGAATAATGGGGAATTGAAGTAATTATGATACTCGTATATAATTGGATAAGACACAAAGAAAATGTTGGCAGATTGTTACTCACGGGGATATGCAGCAGAATAGAGGAATCGATGGTTAGTGAAAGCTCAGTTCTCTTTAGATGACAAGAAGTGGCACTGTTAATACAAGGTAAATGGACAAGCAAATTAACAAAAAAAACCTCAAAGTCCCTATGAGTACGGGTAAATCTCCTCAACTCCTATCAGTGAGTTTCAAACACTAAATAGTTCACCAAATCAATGAACTTTTCTTAAATATAAACGAATGTGTTCGTGCCAATTCTGTTCTTTTCATTGTATTTATTACTAGGCTGACGCCTACAAATCCTGGGTTGACGAGGAATCCTGCCACACGGCGGGACTAACTTGGGCAAGAATGAACAAAAACAGAACCAGTCAACTTTTTCGACTTGATCTCGTTTCACTGTCGACAACTGTGTCGGCTTTGCCCGACCACTGCATACTGGGAAAGCACGCAGATAGACTGGGCCTACCCTCACACGATTTTTGCCGAGGCTGTGGTTCCGAGGAAGAGGACGAGACGGTTCTCCACCTCTGATGTCACTGCCCATCCCTGAGCAGAAGAAGAAATCGGACCATTTCTTAGAAGCCTGACAGAGCTGGCATCCTTTAATATTAGGGACTTAGCAAGGTTCATCAAACTATCAGGATGGTTTCCTGCAACATAATGGGGGAGTCGTGCCTTTCCCGGCGCTGTCCTTGCGGTGACTGTCACCATCTCAAGTAGGAGAACTTTTCTAGTCAGGGCTTGAATGGCTTCACAACGTGGTATCACAAAGGGTCCATTAAGTTTGCTCAAGTGTGCTTTTGGCAAACTAGGCGGCCACTCCTACCTACCTATTTATTACTATAATACAGAAGAAAGTATATTATAGGGAGGTAGGCTGAGCGGTCACCAAAGAGGCACACTTAGGCCATGATTGACCCTTTGTGATACCCCATGAGACACAGGTGCCATTCCCTTTCACAAGTCCAACCATTTGGAGCTTATTATGAAGCAGTTGGTGGAGCTCACTTTACTATTTGGAATGTCTCCCAGAGAATCCAGAAAGTAGTCACCCATGATAGTGCGTCTCTTTCTATTCAGCGCTAAACATGTGCCGAACAGGTGTTCAATGGACTCTGGCTCCTTCTCATCCACGCTCACTTTATTATTTGGTTTGTCTTCCAGACAGTCTAGAAAGTAGGCACCCAGGAATACCTCCTTTTCGACAGTGCTGCACACGTACATATCAGGTGTTCGAAGGACTCTTGTTCCTCCTCGTCCTTGCTTATTAGGACGTTAGTTATAATAAAAATATATATCACACCAGATGTAAACAGATGCATTTTCAAAGTAGTCCTTCGGTGTCGAACGAAGTCGATTATTTGGAAATGCTTTTATAAGAAACTGCATGTGATTTCAAGTACTTGTATAGTTGAAGGTGTTCAAAGACCCCAAGAGGGATAGAATACAGTCATATAATGACATGCAAATCTAGGCATCTAATACCTGCACTTCTATTATTGATGATCATGTTTAGGTGAGTACCAAGATATCTCTCTTAACACTCTTCGAAACATATTCTTCACCCAGATACAGACCTATTGAGGGTACAATGATCGGTCTTACTAGACACGATACAGAATGTGGGTGGAGAGTACCAAGACTTCTCTCATAGCACTCTTCGAAACATATTCTTCACCCAGACCTATTGAGGGTACAATGATCGGTCTTACTAGACACGATACAGAATGTGGGTGGAGAGTACCAAGACTTCTCTCATAGCACTCTTCGAAACATATTCTTCACCCAGATAGAGGCGTATTGACGGTACAATGATCGGTCTTACTAGACACAATACAGAATGTGGGTGGAGAGTACTAAGACTTCTCTCATAGCACTCTTCGAAACATATTCTTAACCCAGATACAGACCTATTGACGGTACAATGATCGGTCTTACTAGACACGGTAAAGAATGTGGGTGGAGAGTACCAAGACTTCTCTCATAGCACTCTTCGAAACATATTCTTCACCCAGATACAGACCTATTGACAGTACATTGATCGGTCTTACTAGACACGGTAAAGAATGTGGGTGGAGAGTACTAAGACTTCTCTCATAGCACTCTTCGAAACATCTTCTTCACCCAGATAGAGGCGTATTGACGGTACAATGATCGGTCTTACTAGACACGGTAAAGAATGTGGGTGGAGAGTACCAAGACTTCTCTCATAGCACTCTTCGAAACATATTCTTAACCCAGATAGAGGCGTATTGACGGTACAATGATCGGTCTTACTAGACACGGTAAAGAATGTGGGTGGAGAGTACCAAGACTTCTCTCATAGCACTCTTCGAAACATATTCTTCACCCAGATACAGACCTATTGACAGTACATTGATCGGTCTTACTAGATACGGTAAAGAATGTGGGTGGAGAGTACTAAGACTTCTCTCATAGCACTCTTCGAAACATATTCTTCACCCAGATACAGACCTATTGACGGTAAAATGATCGGTCTTACTAGACACTATACAGAATGTGGGTGGAGAGTACCATGACTTCTCTCATAGCACTCTTCGAAACATATTCTTCACCCAGATAGAGGCGTATTGACGGTACAATGATCGGTCTACTATACACGGTAAAGAATGTGGGTGGTATCTAGCGAAATGCGTCCTTAATATGGCGACAATGCAATTAGTTTGTTGTGGAACCATTCCTTCATCCTCCTTCATCGATTCAAGGTCAAATCAGAAAAGCCCACAGAGAGTTGTTCATAGGCTCCGACTCCTGTTGCCGCTGTCTTAAAGTTCCATACACTAATACTGTCCTCTGATGTGAGAAAATAAGGCAGATGGCTGTTAAGGTGCACACTGCTAAAACTCAACCATTTGAGCTGTAGAATACGTAGGTGCGCATTGTCTTCTTGGGGACTACTGACTCGGCTGCGAGAAGGCTCTCTCTAGGTACAAATAGAGACACCCAAAAGTTAGACAAGAAATGCTATAGTCAGCATTTCTGGTGCAAGCATACTCTACACAACTGTGGCTTAATATGGCTTAAGGAACTGAAAAAGGGATCGAATATGTTCTTATTGACGGCTTTTCAGAAATTCACTGTCGTCGGCTTTGTATGTCGACTTATTAAGGAACTGAATCTGATCGAATATTATCTTATCGACACTTTCAGATTTTTATTTTTGCCGGGTTTTTCTTACTTCCGAATTGAATGAATTGTAGCTCACTTTCGAGTTGGCACCAGTAAACTGGATCCCTCGTTGTGACGTCAGTCGAACTTCCTTTGAATTTTCTCAGCATTCAGCAGCACTCGACCCAAGTCTTTTTTAACTCTGCGGCCAAGTTATGGGGATCCATCAAGAGCACACCTTCCTAACACCCAAACAATCATGAAGGATCTTCTCTTTTCCCAATGCGAGTTACTCGAATGGTCCTTACCTGAAACTGGCATCGTGCAGTGGGTGCAAATTTGAGCGACTCCAACTCCCGTTTCGACTCAAATTGAGGAAGCAAAATGTGTGGTCCCGCCAAGAGTCGCCGCCCACCAAATTAAAAGCCACAAACCACAAAAATGCAATCAGCGCCTTAAAAAGGAGCAACTTTTCGCAAATCACTGCAAAAATTAATTAATCATTTTAAGTGGGAAAAAGCGAAATCAAAGCCAGGCACAGCAGAAGGAGTATGAGAAGCGTTCCCACGATACTCGTAGCTCAGCTTCACAGAAGGAAGGGAAAATAATTGCGTACAAAAAAGGAAAAATAATTAAATAAATGAAAAGTAGTTGAGCGGCAGGATTCGCACAAATGATGATGCAAAATAACATTTTAAAGCAATCGCTGCAGAATCAGTAAAACTCGAGTGGCAGATTCTAATCAGCGAGGACCCAGATATCGCACATACTCACAGACACATACAGAAGTAGACGGCCACGTATGAGTACCCAAGGAGCAGAGCAAGTGTAGCTAATCGCCAGGAACCTGCGCACTCATGTCACCAAAGCGAATGCGCTCCTCTGCTCAATTGAGCGAAACAATTGCCAACTATGCTGAGTAGTTGCTCCGTCAGCCAGGCAGAAACGAAGCAGTCCTGGGAAGACGCTGGCAGCACTGGGAGGACGCTGGCAGCACTGGGAAGACGCTAGCGCAACACTTGACGCTCGCTCAAGTGTTGCAAACGTGCTGCGAAACTTCATTGAAGAACAAAAGCGAAAACGCTCACCGAGTACTGAATGAAAAGTGCTCGGGCACAAAGGACACGACAGAGGAATCGTCGTCGTCGGTTCACTGGCAATAGGCTTTTGTATTGGAAAATGATGAGTCCACCCGGGGTGCGGTAATAAACGCAATTGCAACTGCCTCGTTTTGTTGTGTTTCCTTTTTTATTTCTGTACTCGCATTTGTGCAAAACTTCGTCGGCGATTTGTGACCCAAAATTCTGTTCAGGTCCTGGGCAGGTAGAATTCGGCTCTGCGTCTGCTTTTATTTGCTTTGCTTTTGATTGATTTTTATGTGGAAAAAATTTGACCATAAATCCGAGTATGTGCTGGCATCCCACTCGCAGAAGTACAATAAACGATCCATCTTGTCTTTGATTGCCTCAGTCGTTGTTGTCGCTGTAGACGGTTGCTGGGCAAGTGGTCACTCGAGTTCGATTGCCAATTGAAGTGTGTTTCTCGGCTAGGAATCGGCTATGCCTGCTCATCTCTCTCTCTCTTGCTCTGTGTGCCACTCACTTAAAGGTGTCCTGTGGGGTTTTGCCAACTCATTCATTAGTTTCGAGTGTCCTTTCAAGTGCATGTCCCACTGTTAGTAAGAGTGTTTGCTGCTCTAGCCGGTCTGGCACTGCATCTGGTGTGGTTCCTTGCAGGTTGGTGGTGTGAACAAAAGGATTGTGAGGCGCATCAGCACAGTTCAGGTACACGAAACAAGAGAATCACTCTCTGTATAAGAGCACAGCCA
Source organism: Clusia tigrina (assembly GCA_920105625.2). Classification (NCBI taxonomy): domain Eukaryota; kingdom Metazoa; phylum Arthropoda; class Insecta; order Diptera; family Clusiidae; genus Clusia; species Clusia tigrina. The sequence goes on from OV050032.1 coordinate 198,872,286, forward strand.
GCCGAGTGCCTTGAATTTAAAAATCGTTAGTTGTGAAAAGTAGAATGACACCTTAGGGTATATGTGGGGGAGGGTCTTCACCTGTAGGCAGCATGTGGGAGGGTCTTCACCTCTAGCAGCCCACAAAAATTTCCAACCACACATTTCCTAAAACTCTCGGTACATCTTCCGACCGCCCTATTTAAAATATGATACTATCTTGAGAAGGGTAAATTCTCAGGAAGCCCGCTTCAAGGACAAATTTACAAGCGTGACCGAAAACTCATCATTTGTGCTCGTAATTCAGTATTTCAGTATGCTGAGATTCCGGTTCAAACACTTTCTGGGCGCTTCAAATATTTTCAGGCGATCACTATGAGTATTTCGGTCCAGGTAGGGAGATAAAGCGGCCGCCCGAAGGTCGCATTTAGGCCATCATTGACCCCTTATGATACCCCAGGAGACAACAGGTCCCATCCCTTTCAGCCTTTTGGTCTATCTTTAATCTGAACTTTTGACAATTTCCGTGAAAAGAGAAGCTAAACGTCGTCAGATCAATAATGTAGAAAGGTCCGGATTCTGTCATGAGAAGGGCTTCCATGAGAAGGGCTTCTGTGAGAAGGGCTACTATGAGAAGGGTTTCTATGTGAATAACTTCCACGAGAATGGCTACTATGAGAAGGGTTTCTATGTGAAGAACTAACATGAGAAGGACTTCCATGAGAAGTGCTTCCATGAGAAGGGCTTCCATGAGAAGTGCTTCCATGAGAAGGGCTTCTGTGAGAAGGGCTACTATGAGAAGGGTTTCTATGTGAATAACTTCCACGAGAATGGCTACTATGAGAAGGGTTTCTATGTGAAGAACTAACATGAGAAGGACTTCCATGAGAAGTGCTTCCATGAGAAGGGCTTCCATGAGAGGGACTTCCATGAGAAGTGCTTCCATGAGAAGGGCTTCCATGAGAAGGACTTCTATGAGAATGGCTACTATGAGAAGGTTTTCTTGTGAAGAACTTCCATGAGAAGGACTTCCATGAGAAGGACTTCCATGAGAAGGACTTCCAGGAGAAGGGCTTCCATGAGAAGGACTTCCAGGAGAAGGGCTTCCATTACAAGGGCTTCCATGAGAGGGACTTCCAGGAGAAGGGCTTCCGTGAGAAAGGCTTGTATGAGAAGGGCTTCCATGAGAAGGGTTTCCATGAAAAGTGCTTCGATGAGAAGGGCTTCCATGATAAGGGCTTCCATGAGAATGGTTTCTTGAGAAGGGGACATAAATATTCAGTTTCCTTAACAGTGTTTCAGTTGAAGCAACGCCATTGCTCGTCATTCAGGATCTCTGTTGAGTGTGTGGGGATCTACAAAGTTGGTGTCAATACCACCAACACCATTCAATTGTTCAGCTGGGGATAGACTTGAGAATTGTGTGCCATACGAAGGAGCTCTGCCAATGTAACCGAACGACTCGTACACCTTCCAGGGCCTGCCATGCACACCTTAAACCGCCATGGTCGTGAATCTTCCATTATTTCGTTCGGTTCGCACAGACTAAAATGTCTCACTCAGTACCCGCTTTAGTTACCCTTAAGTAATACGGAATATTCTTTGAAGGTGTCAATAGTAAAAGTAGGCAAAAGTATGTCGGTAGGTCCGCGAAGGACATCCAGATCATAATCACTTTCTTCCCTCTCTCTTCTTTTTAATCGAGTGAGATCAGTATAAAAAAACAATCAAAAAAACACCCAGTGAAGAAGTGCAAAGTTCGGTTAGACCGATTTCGAGATATGAAATGCTGGGGGCATTGCGTGCACTGCATCCATGTTTTCTAGAACAACAGCTACTTTCGACGACCCTCTTTAAATATATCCTTGACGTATCCGAACGACGGCCACAATTGAAGTATACATTATATTATATATTCGTACAGAGACCCTAGAAGAGGCTTCATCGCCATAAATCGATTTATCGATGCAGTTTTGTTGACATAATCTACGTCGAAAGGTGTGAAATGTAATTTTCACGAATTAATTCCATTTTGCTGAGATGCAATTTATGTACAATATCCTTAGGTATCGCGGGGAGGCGCTGGTCTGACGGTACAGGATAGTCTGAAGGTACAGGATAGTCTGAAGGATAGGTCTGAAGGTACAGCATAGTCTGAAGCATAGGTCTGAAGGTACAGGATAGTCTGAAGGATAGGCCTGAAGGTATAGGATAGTCTGAAGGATAGGTCTGAAGGTACAGGAAACAAAATATCTCGACAAACCTGGCCGGAAATAAATGTCAAGCGCTCAAAAGATGTAGACTCGACTCAATAGACTAAGTAATAGGTTCAGTAGTTAGCCTCTTAACGAGATGCTGGATCCTGGGCACTCATGGTAGTAGGCTGGGGATTGCCTCTTACGACTTCTGCAGGAGCATGGAGTAGGAGAAGCAAGAGTCCATTGAACACCTGTTATGCACGTGTCCTGCATTGTCCAGAAGGAGGCTCACTTTCCTGGGTGACTACTTTCTGGACTCTTTGGGAGATATTTCAAATTAAAAGATTAGCTCCAGCAACTGCTTCATCGAAAGCTCCAAATGGCTGCACACTTGAAAGGGTTTGGGACTTGTGTCTCATGCGGTATCACAAGGGGTCAATGATGGCCGAAGTGCGCCCTTCGGGCGACCGCTTTACCTACCTTGCCTACCTATCTACGTGTGACAAGACCTTCTGAATGCTGTCAAAAATATGAAACTTTAAAATGGAACTGTCAGATTACGTGAAACATCATCAGGGTTGCCAGTTTCTTTCCAAGTATGAACTGTATTGCTGCACCCAAAACGCTAGCCAAGAAGCTCCATAAAGGGGGTGCAGTATCACTGAAAACTCAACACCATAGTTCGAGTATGAGTTCAAGAATATCCTTTTCAACTTCTGCAGCTAAATGGACGAACAATCGGTACAAAAATTCTGTAACTTTCAACCAGTCACTGGCCTTTTGTGAGCCTCTGAGACTAGGCGGACCTCTCCAACATTCATGTAAGTAAAAGAGAACGGAGAACGTCATGGTAATCAGCAAAACCACATGCGAAATAGCTCCACATTGATTCAGTTTGTGTTCGCTGGTCAGTGCTGTAAATGCATATGAATGCAACTTCGTTTGCATACAAACGCACTTTCCCATCAATTTGGGTCAGAAGCGCTTGGCCAGATGTGCAGCTTGGTCCATCGTCACGCGTATGCTCACCCGCAGTTCGGCACTTCTAAAGACAAAAGCGAAAACACTTCATAAATGAATGAACTTTGGTGCCGAGCCTCTTCATTCTCGAGTGTTATCCTACAATTTGCACAGTTGCCCGCTGCCTGCCTCCATTGGTGTACTGCATTTAGTTACGATTTAATGAATGAATGCCTTCGACTGCCTTTGACTGCCTTTGAATGCCTTCGACTGCCTTCGACTGCCTTTGACTGCCTTTGACTGCCGAAGGTCAGGTAACTGCACAATGGATGCTCTTTTTAATTGTTTGTTGTTCTATAAAGTGAACAAAAACACATCACAAACAAAAACAACAACAAGGGAGAAACAAAAACAATAGCCACCAACCCACCTAGACTGGGAATTTCCCTCGCAGATTGTCCGAAACGAACTTGTTAAAATATCATTAGAGCCAGAGGCGATCGATCGATCGCATTGTAGCCACCGAGCTGGCGAAGGCGTTGCCGGTGCCGTTACCATCGCAGCGGATAGGGCCAGTGTTCCAGTGAAATTCTGTAGAAGGCAAGAGCAAATTGCTTACCTGCTTCCACTTGTCAGGTGTGCCCAAAAAGGCTACTCTCAAATTTGTTTCTCTTCGTTTGCTATGCTTTGTTTTTGTTCTTGTTCTTCTATTTGAACAATGAATGCACTTTTCCCCAGACAGCCTGTCGCCGAACTGACTACGCCATTGTTCCAACTATTTTGTGGAATTTTCTGGCGACATTGTGTCTGGTGCGGTGTCTGCCGTTTATTGTTCTCTGAAATTAGTGCCGGAATTCTCGATTTCCCTGTGCTAGTACAGCACTCGAGCGATTTGTCTCGTGGGAACTATTCTTTTCGTATTTGTTGCAAATTGCATTAACTTCAAGGATTTCAACAAAAGGAGACCCTAAACGAAGCCGATCACTGGTGGCCATAATGACGTTCCAAATGTGACGAGAATAGCAGAAATGACCGGTTCATTGGTTAAAATAGTTCGCATAAGTACGGGAACGATAAGAGCCAAGCTGAAATATAACACATTGGTTATGTAGTAAATTCCTCGAAGAGATTGGCAAACTATTCATATAAAAAGTTCAGTAAGCGAAGTGCTCTGAAGCGAATCTTCGAAGAGGATTGGATCAATCAGATCACCAGATCAAGGAGCTTAGAGGCCACAAACCTAGAAATCAACGTATAAATTGAGAAGAATTCAGCAAAATTAGATGATTTTCATTCAGAGGGTCGCAGGTTTCAAGCCTGCCTTGGGCTTAGAAAGATTGATAGATAGAAGTGGGGTAAGCCGGAGAGCCGCCGAAGAAGGAGGATTGTACTGTAAGCCTGGAAACATACTTAAGGGGAAGGCGGAGATAGAGTATTTTGGATAGGAAGTTACACCTCTTCAAACTTCTTTGACTCTTTTATGAACCTCAGAAGTATATCCAGTGATGAGGAATGTACATTATCCATTCCCAAACATCTGACCCTAATATACGCCTCTTCATTCTGGCAAAGGCAGGACAAGCGCAGAGAAAATGCTCTGTGCCGTCTTGTACTTCCTCCAGACAGGAGACGCAGTCGGATTCTCGATGATACCTATGGTCGCCATATGATGACCCCATGGAGTATTATGTCCTGTGATTACCCCAACAAACGAACGAAGATCTTTTGTTCCTAATGTTAGAAGGGAATTTGCAACTCTCCTGTTTGGGCTCTCTAGGAAGGACTTGGTTGTTTGGCAGGCAACTGAACTGCACCATCGGTTCTTGTGAACATTATACACGTACCTCTTGATCCAATCGCCTACTAAACGTATACCGATAAATGACACTGATCCCATTGGAGTACCCGCAGATCCACAGTTTGCCAATTCATCAGCTAATTCGTTCCCCCGAACACCACATTAATTATCTTCCAGTTCTCAGAGCCCACTTTTCATGGTGGCTCATCACGTTCCTTCATACTAAATTTGGATCCCAAATAAGTTCAAGTAAATGCCACCTTGAGATGGAGTTAAATCTTGACTTACATTCTTGGACAATTTTTGAAGTGATTAACGCGTTTTCTAGGGCCTTCAGTGCACTCTGACTATCACACACTACAGGCACTAATCTCCTTACCGCGCCATTTCTTCTGCAGTACCCATTCCGCTACCTTCAGTATAGCAAATACTTCCGATTGGAATACCGTTGCCATACTTCCCATAGCCGAGAACCATCTGACATATTCATTCAGATGCCAGCCAGCTCTAGTTCCCTTTTCAGTACCGGGCTTGCTCTAAAAATGTTTCTTTGTAAAAAATCTTTCCTCTTCGAGTTCAAGGCCTCAGTAGCTAGTACTCATGACCACACCCCCAGCAGTCATAATTAGTTATGGTGTAAGATATAAGAGAATATACATTTTTTCGTACCAAATCTGCCCTAATATATTGAGTGCTCCTCCACAACAGAGACACAATGTTGTGCCATACACTCACAGGATGTTTGCTGATGTTTAACAAAGGAGGGGGGAGTATAACACCAGACCCCATATTGCAGATCTATAAAGAAGTAGCTTCATCGATTGTCCGTGTAAGTTTTTTCTATGAAATATTTTCGAGCAAAACAACTCCTTGTGGAATGCAATGGGCTCGTTTTGTAAGTCGAACCGTTGATACCCTCATCCAACGAAAGCCTCAAGGGAAAAGGTGGCCAGGGCAGAGTCAGGGAAATTTGATGGTCAGATTACCAGCACTTCGCCACTACTTTCAACGGCTGGTTTCTTTTTTAAAATCAATCTGGCATTATTCTATTTTTGAATCATTTTACCACGTAACCCTTTTTCATGTTTCCTCTACAGGATCCCTACAAAATACAAAAGTTCCTGTGTGACATACACCAGACAGAGAATCTATAGATGAGACCATCCTCTTAACTTAAATAAATGAGGGCACCACAATATACCTTTAAGGTAGCATCCCTTTAAGTAAATCTAATCTAACTATTGCGTAGTGCAAATGAGAATTTGCATACGAGTATTCTTGGCAGCTTCTATCGAGAGATATTTCGGTGGATGTGTCAAACTTTCAATTGTTTCCAACGCTGCTTCTACATTAGCAAACTGAAGTAAACTGAGGAAGGTCACTCAATCAGTTACTTGCCTATTACTTTCAAGTTATTGACAACATCAGTGTTATGCACATTATCAGTGCTTCTTGAGCAAGAATCCTTGCTGGTTCCAAACAAACTGAAGTAAACTGGAGAGGGTCACTCAATCAGCTACTTCACTATTACTTTCAGGCTGTTGATATGAACATATGAAGTGTTTCTTGAGCAAGAATCTCAGCTGGTTTCATTTGCAACTAAGTATAAGTATACTAAAGTATAACTAAGTTCCCATTGATACACTATCATCATTCAAAGGGAACTTAGTTACAATGGGAACCAGCTCTTTACTAATCATGCTAAGTGGGTCAACACACCAAAGTCGCCGTATTTAAAGTAAACACGATTACAACTTATTGCATTCGAAGGCCAGAAGCCAACAAAGGGACAAATCAAACTGCTGAGTTAAGTGTTGGTTTTGAGTGGTTACGGGCATTCCCGCCAGACGAATTGCGAACTGAAAGGGAAACCGAATATACAAATTTTCCACTTTCAATTCAAACATTTAAAGTTTTAGGAATACATTTACAAGTTAATAAAACGAAGAAGAGGGAGCATCTGAACATTTGCTGTGCCAACTGTTGACTCTGGATCAGACTTCGTTACTTAGGAAGCTATTTTCTAGAGCCGCCAGAAATTGCAGGCAAATCTCTTAAGAAGATATAAGAATTCTGAATGAATTCTAAACTCTGGGAAGATTTGTAACTACAGAGCTGGTGACAATAGGTCCAAAGGTGGCCGCAGTGACTCCGTGACTTGCTGCCGCTCTCTAGCAATCTAATCTAATCTAAGTCAATGAAAGCTCAAACGATGCCTTTCAATTGAGCTGTGGATGAGCACATTCAAGAATTTCATACGTCGACGACATTTTCTGGCATATACTCGCATATTGTTCTTTACATCTTCAATTGTTTTTGCCTTATTGACCTGGAAGAGCGGCACTATGTGTCAAATTTCTGGATCTTGACGGCCACTTTTCTTGTAATTACTCTTTCAGGGATCTCTTCAAGCAATAGAGACTTCTTACTGCGCCACTTGTGTGTCAAATTGTTTGATCTTGCCAGTTTTCTTGTAATTACTCCCTCAGGAATCTCTTCAAGCAATAGATACTCCTTACTGCGCCACTTGTGTGTCAAATTACTCGATCTTGACGGCCACTTTTCTTGTAATTACTCTCCCTTAGTGATCTATTCAAGCAATGGAGACTCCTTACTGCGCCACTTGTGGGGAACTTAGTGATGTCTTCTTGAGATAACTTAGCAGCAACTGAAGTAGGATAGGTTAGGATATCGTGGTAGCCGGTCTACAGACCAACTCACTCAGACCACCATGGGTCCATTGTGATATCATCGGGTAACAACGCACCTCTGATTTACTCGCCAAACCATTTCGAAGCCCTAATAATGCGCAGGATTTGTTTGTCCTTCGCGCCAGACACTTCTGTAAGAGAATTAAAAGCGTATTTGCCTAAAGAGCCCGCTCTGCTTCTAGCTAGAGTCGAGCACTTACATAACAGATGTTCCACAGTCGCCTCCTCCTCCTCATTCCCACAGCTTCTGCAGTATTCATGAGAGTATCCTCCCAGCATGCCTGCCGAACAGCCAATGACCAGTTATACAAGCCACGACCTTAGAGATATCTTCTCTCGACAGGGCAAGCAAATCTCTAGATTTCCTCCTATTGAGCTCCGGCCACGTTAGTTTGGTCCGTTAAGCAAGTGCCCCCGTGTGCTCAAGAGCCATTGGCCTCACGCACGACCCTATCCTTCAGCATCAGTTGGTATTTCAACCTCGCATCTGTCCGTGCATAAAGGAAAGTTGGTGCCCCGTCTGGCTAACTCATCAGCCCTAGAGTTCTCAGCAACTGAAGTAAGGTGGACAACGCGACCACTATTATCTGAATTATAGCAGGTTGTTCAGTTTCTCTCAAACCCAGACAAAAGCCACCAAAACACCATTTATTCATTTATTGATATCTCTGTTAGAGGAAAGCTGTGCCAAAGTACTGAAGCCGCAGCGTTCCACCATCGCCCAAAGAATAAATAAAATAAAATAAAATAAAAAAAAGCGAAAACAAAAACAGTCATAAAAGTGTGCACACAACAAAACAATCACTCCTCCAACCGTGTAAACAATCCCTGCCACAGCACTGGCATAGCAAGGGAATTTGAGCCAGTTGAGCAGTGACGGCTGAGCCAGTGTGTGTGAGTGCGTATGCGTGTGTGTGCGTGTGCGTTTCGGCGAGCACTCGTAGAAAAATAATACAAATTTTAATTTGCTACACGATGTTTACCTTTGAGTTTCAGCTCAGTTTGCTCAGTCCGCCAAAGCAAGTCCCAAATTATACATCCCCCCCCTTCGCCCTTCCCACCCACTGCCCAAAATGTTTACTGATGGATGTTGGCTTTTCATAAAAGCTCTCACAGTGGGGCTCGTGGGCAGGGCGGCTTCCAGCAGGCACACAACACTGCGACGTGATTTGCTTAAAGCTGAAATCGCTCTCATGCTGGGCGAATAATTGCGATTGTATGAAGTAAATTTAATTAATTGCTCTTTAATGGAAATTGCGCCGTAGCTGTGTGCCGATATTTCACTATTGCACTTGATATTTCCAGCTTCAAAAGGAGCATAGTTTCAGGCGCAGTCAGTGAGAAATCGTTGCTTTATAGTTGGCAAAGGTTCAATGACTCCGGCAAACACGTACGCGTCTTTGCACGTACCAAACCTTAATAAAATGCGTGCCTTATGCATACATTGTTGCTATGTGCGGAAACGTTGCATACTCCAGGGCGTTATTGATAGAGAGAGAAATGTATGAATTTAACGTAGGTTCATTGAACTTCAGCGCAAGTGTTTGGCAACTGCGGACTCTTTATTGCCAATGACTTTAATCAGTTGCCTGTGAGAGAGAAAATTGGCCTTCGGCGTAGTCATAGAAATCAGTCAAATTGCTGAAAATACCACATCAAGTAAGCTGAGGTAGTCAAATTGTTGTTAAAATGTATATGTTATAAACTGTTTAAAATAGTTCAAGCAGAAAGGACCAGTTTGAGGAGGTCTCCTTATTCTTTGAAGTGGGGTTTGAAACAACACTTTTTAATTGTTTTCTAAAAGGAGTCAATCTTTAAAGGCGCATGGACGGCCACAGAAACTTTTGATGGACCACAAACCAGCAAGCGTAAGGCATCGGGGGAGGCCGGAAACAATCAGGTTGGATGGCGTCTCCAAAGACCTGAAGAAACGTGGAGTGAAAAGTTTGAAGTCAGTGGCTCTGGATCGTGTTGAATGGAAGAATATTGCGGAAGCAGCTGAAGACCACCCCGGGCTGTAACGCTAAATGATGATGATGATGAGGATTTGAAACAACATTTTGTTATAGTTTTCTAAGTAGAATGAATCTGCAGTTTGATCCTTGCCAATGACATATGAAACTGTTTAACGAGTTTGATAACCATGTAGATAGGTAGGAGCTCCACTAAACTGGCGCAACTTACTGACTTACTTTTCCACTATCTCCCCACATCACGTACTCAAGACGCCACAATATGCCACATTATGTACTGAAAACGTCACAGTATGTCCTGTACGCCAGACCCACTAGTGAATGCATTTATTTTAGGGGGCCTTACTTCTGGTACTCTATGTTTTCGACTGAATAGTACCAGTTCTGTTTTGTTGGCGTTTACGGCCAAACCACATGATTCTGACCATAGATTGAGCTCATCTAAGGCATGACTTCGCAAAGCGTATTGGGGAATTTGCCTCTTACCGAGATTGTAATATCGTCCGCATAGGCAACAACGTGTATTCTTCTCCCCTCTAAGCTCTTTAACAGACTATTCATTGCCAGTACCCAAAGGAGAGGAGACCGCACGCCGCCTTGAGGAGTGAGGAGTACCCCTGCTGACGGATCTACGCAACCTCGAGGCACCCAATGTTGAATTCATAAGCCTGCATATAAAGATTTGTTCGAAGAAAACAGCCAGAGCCCCGGGGACACCCAACTCCCTCAGTGCACCGGTTATTGCCTTGGGTAGGATATTATTAGAAGCGCCCTCAATGTCTAGGAAAGCTACCAATGTGTATTCTTTGTCTTCTATTGATTGCTCAATTACCGACACTAGCGAATTCAAAGCTGTTTCTGTAGATAGACCTTTACAGTACGCGTGTTGTGAAGTCGCCATTTGAGATGGGGCTATTTTTTCCCTAATATGTGTTTCTATTAATCTCTCTAGAGTTTTCAATAACATCGAAGAAAGATTGATAGGCCAAAAATCCTTAAAGTGATTCTGATCATTTATGTGGTACTATATCCACACCTGCCGCGCCTCCTTCTGAAAATTTGCTGAACCGCGCAAACTTAATACACTCCTTCTCTTTTTAAGGGCAAAAGGGATAAACATGTTTCCAATGGCGTTGTTCAGGCACGCTACGCTTTAAATCATTGTTTGGACCATGATGAACTTCGGTGTTGCCTCCATTTGATCGTTGCAAGCACTTTAATCAATTTCATACACACTTCAAACTGTGAGAAGCAACAAAACTGGTCTTGGTCACAGAGAATTAAAAGCGACCTATCTACGTCGCAGGCAGACCTACCATACCTTTACTTAGAGGTGTTTCTTCATTCCCTTGATGTCTTTCTCCATTCCCTTGAGGTCTTTCTCCATTCCCTTGAGGTCTTTCTTCATTCCCTTGTGTTGTAGCTGAAGGGAGCAACACTATAAGCAATTTCCAAGAGAATGACAAAGTTGGTCCCCTGTAACAACAACTCGTTCTCTCTCTCAATTTAGAAAAGTTCCGTTAGTGCAAAGTACAATTCACCAGCGATGGAATCAAATCAAACCTGATAACAGAGCCTGAATGTGGCATTCATTACATTCATACGCCTACATACTCCGAGTATTAGATGACAAGGAATAGTAAGGAGGTACTAGAGAACGATTGCAGCACGAGTTTAAACCCCTTTACTCCCTTAACCAAGCAGTATGTACATGGATCCTATTTTCCTATACTGAAGGCTGTAATTGAAAGCTGCGTCATGAAATAGTTGAGAACATGTTAGGAACAATTACGAGCATCAATATTGACTGAAACCCTACTTCCAATGTAATTTGGTAAAATACTATCAAAGTGTGGAAATAACTCGTATGAAATCTAACAGAGCCCAATTTTCTTGGGTACTCTGTGTTGGCTTTGCGAGATAAAAGTGTTCAACCTTTCAGCGTCCCCGGCTCAAACACTCTCTCGTAGTCACAGAAACCCTTCTCTTTAATTGTATTGCGCTGTCACCTGTATAAGCCCTTGATTATATTCTTAGACAGGCTTAGACCCTAGAACTCATGGTACTTACGGGAGTTCACTCAGTATTGCTGAAAGGACCTGATGACTGTGACAAAGGTAGCCTGTTTTTAGTAGTCTTAAGCAGGATTTAACCAGTCGAAGGCCTCAGTCGAAGGCCTCAGTCGAAGGCCTCAGTCGAAGTCCTCAGTCGAAGTCCTGAGTCGAAGCTATCAGTCGATTGTGCAGTTCGATTTTAGTGTTGCCACTTTTCGATTTGTTATGATCTGGAAATAAGGAAGAAATCCATTGCTCTCATTCAGTGTTGTCTGGTAAAGTATATAGAGGAAAGTCGGCGATATTTCTGCTCTAAAAAAGGGGCGCTCAAATAATTTGAATCCATTTCAATATTAAAGTAAAATATTCTTTCTGCGAGCACTTCTTCGCTTCAATATTTCAACTGCCTCCAACAGATAAAACATTTTCTTTATGGAATTTTATGAGGAATTAATAACCGAGCATAGTTTTGGGCGCATTGCGAACTTGCTTGCGGCTTCGCCTTTGTTATCGTTTTTGCTTACTCTGCGCAATGTTCACTTTGTAGGAAAGTTGTTTTCATATTGAACTACTCGCGTGCAGACGCAATCACACACAGACGCGACAACAGACCAATCTAACAATAAAGTGCGTAATTCTCTTGCAGCGTTTCAAAGACAAAGGAAGAATAGCACAGTTATTGGCGCCACGCGAGTACAGCGATGCTTTGTCGAGTGAAGAGGAATTTTAGAATCGCCACGGGCTCCACCAGCAACTCACACAAAGTTGCACAGACACGATTCGAACAATGGAACGCGTATGTGTGACATAACTTCTAGCGTCAGCAGCACAGCGGGGTGCGTGGATGGTTTGGAGCCGGTTATAAGTGGTTAGAGGTGGTTAGCAGTGGTTTGCAGTGGTTGGGAGCGGTTGGGGCGGTTGGAGTCGGAACAATGTACTGTCAGTAATTTGCACAAAGAGAGCTGAAATGAAATGAATTAAATTGAATTGAAATGAAATGAAAGGAAATGCTTAAAACGCTGGGGCGCCACCTGCCATTAAATTGAAGGCTCCTGTGAGCAGTAACTTCATTACAGCAGTCGTTTTAAACTGTGGCGCAGGCACTCGTAGCTCATGGCTCAATATGCTTCGACTCAATTTCCTACTGAAGAATTGTGCGCTGGTGTTTGTCCGCACCCCCAGCAGACAATTGAGCGGCTGCTGACTGGCAACTTCCCAGCTGATTTGTCAGCTGTATAACAAGAGCACAGACACTACTTAGCAAGTGCTTGTGTGGAGTTGCCTGAAGGGGCTTTGTATATGTGTAAACCCTCTTGTCAAGTCCCCGATGACATTTCATCTGTAATGTCATTGGAGGAAAATTGAGTTATCTGCGGAGATGAGGGCATCAGATGGTTGACAACTGATGACGGTGTACTTACTTCGACCAGACTGTTATAGAGCTAAGTTCCCGATGACATTTCATCTGTAATGTCATTGGAGGAAAATTGAGTTATCTGCGGAGATGAGGGCTTCAGATGGTTGACAACTGATGACGGTGTACTTATTTGGGCCAGAATATTATAGAGCTAAGTTCCTGATGACATTTCATCTGTAATGTCATTGGAGAAAAATGAGTTATCTGCGAAGTCGAGGGCTTCAGATGTTTGACAACTGATGAAAGTGTACTTACTTGGGCCAGACTGTTATAGAGCTAAGTCCCTGATGACATTTCATCTGTAATGTCATTGGAGAAACATGAGTTATCGGCGGAGCCGAAGGCTTCAGATGGTTGACAACTGATGACGGTGTACTTATTTGGGCCAGAATATTATAGAGCTAAGTTCCTGATGACATTTCATCTGTAATGTCATTGGAGGAAAATTGAGTTATCTGCGGAGATGAGGGCTTCAGATGGTTGACAACTGATGACGGTGTACATGACAAGATGTTAATAGTCAGTTTCATCTGACTGACATATTTTCATCGAATCATTAGTTACGCATTCTTTAGGCGCCACTGTCATGATCGTAGACAACTACTGACATTGCCAATGAGTTGTCATTGGTATCAATCCAGGAACTTAGCATTCCAACTGGACACTGTACCGATCGAAATAGAATATTATTTTGCAATAAAAACTGAGCTCCGTTTACCAAACTTATCACACAGTCCTCGCATTAGGATACCATTTTCAGGACTCACTTCCATTCTCATGACATTGAAATGTTAGAAATGGAGTAGGAAGTAGGAGGACCCCAAGCACTCAGTCATTGTTGTCCATTGTACTAACCAAAGCGATTAGAAAGAAGTAGAAGTGGGGTAGATCGCTTACAGCACCACTGCTCTCTGACATATTGTCTGTAATGCCATTTGATTTGTTATGGTTCCACACAAACTGCAAGCACAGTTGTGAAGGAACAAATGTCACCTGATGACAGACAAATGACATGTCACTGAATACGGAAATGTCTGTGTAAGCTCCACAGTGGCCGCACCACTTGTCATCTTAGCAACAGAGTGAGGTACTCGTAAATTCCCTACTGGGTCAGTGTAAATTTATGGTGGAGCCGAGGAGGCATGCCTCAAATCAAATGTGTTGTGTGGGTCGTTCAAATGAGGTAAAATTAAATTTGCAGGCTGGCAATTTGTGGCGCTGGGCGCGCGCAAAGAAATTCTAATGAAGAGTGATTTTTATAAGGCAATTAAAAGTTAGCACTGCACAGGTTCTGAGTGTGTGACGTCAGAGAGCCTGCCTTAACCGTAAATTAACCGAATGCTGGTGCTGCTGCTGCTGACGGTGATGATGATGATGGTGCGGCGACTGGGACTGGGCCGGGGATGGTAACGGGACTGGGACGGTGAGGGGACTGGGATGGTGACGGGACTGGGACGGTGACGGGACTGGGACGGTGACGGGACTGGGACGGTGCGGAGACAGAGACTGGGACTAGGACTGGGTGTGGGTTGGAACTGGGCAGAAACTTGACGTGACACGCGGCAGTTTGTGTAACGGATTCCGTTTACTGGGTTGAGATTCTGTGCGTGTGTGACGCTGTGCGTGGTGTTGTTCTGTTCGCCACAGCAAATCTACATAAATAAACCTATAAAATTGAATTGTTTGTTTGCTTTGGCTAAATACATATTTCAATACACATGAGGGAGCAGAAAGCAGCGAGCTGAACGCTGAACGCTGATGTCGGTCATCATGACATTGATTTTTGCATGTGTAAGCGCATAAAAATTAAGCATACTTCAAGGCATTTCCTATTATTTCATGAGCCATAATTTTCGTAATACACAAACATAACTGCCCGTTTCGTGGAAATCATTTCTGTAAAATGCCAGTTGGGGTACGAAAAGTCGAATGTGTTTCGTGCGCTAACCGGATTAGTACAATGCCAATGAGGCGAGCAGAGCGGGAATGTTATGAATTATTTTGCATACTTGTAGGTGCAAGGCAAGCAACACAAACACATAAAACACATTTTGCAGCGAACCGAAGTTAACGAGGAGGAATAATGCCTGCCTAATCCTTAAAAAGCAGTTGCGAATTTGTTGCAAACTGAGCACAGTGTTATACGTACCCCGTACATGAGTATATACTGTACACAATATTAGCATACTCTCAGGATTTAGCACTCGGTGACTTCAGTGACTTCAGTGACTTCAGCGACACCCACGCAGTAGTCGCTCCTGTGTCTTTTATTTACCCAATTTATTTGCAATTAATGGAAAAGTTTTGCGTACTCGTAAATGAATTTCCAAGTAATTCGATTTGTTTGCTTTAAATTTCACTGCATACTCTTGGGGGAGCGCAGCGCAGTGGAAATGCTTCACAACAGAAGACTTTTTTAATTTACGTTAATTTTCCGTTTAAATAATGCGTCCCAGAACAAATCCCAGTAATGAAAAAAACTCTAGCATACTTCTAGGCTGATACACTGAAAAGAAAGTTAATTGCGTGGCTGAACAGCAAATTAAATGTAATTAATTTGAATGTTCTATTTGAGCAACTGGTCGCAAATCTAGCACGACTTTTGGCAAAGCAAACAATTGAAACAATACCCTAGCATACTTTTAGGCAGTCACGCGAAAATTTATTCAATAAAAGTTCCTTCTTACTTGCATCAAACGAGTAGACCGCAGTTTTGCACACACAAGCCCTGAAAAATTCATACACAGTCTACTTTTAGGGGCTGTAGGTGCTTAATAAATGTCACAAATATAGCATAAATGCCAATAACAAGTGCATGTGACTTTATTAAAATTTGGCAAAAGGAACGAAATCCTCGTTATTGGGAAAAAGGAAGAAAGCCAACGGTATAGCGCAGTAGCCGGGCAGTGGGGCACTCATTCTTCCCTCAACACAAAGGACACTTTAAGCGCTACACACGAACCAAATACTCGCATGTGCGAATGTGTGACAAGGGAAAAAGCAAAAAAACCAAAAAAGAAGGCAAAGTGAGCACACAAAAAATGCTACAAAGAAGAGTAAAGCAAAGAAAAGAAAAGCAACGCAAAGGAATCAAACAACAGGTTCCCTCCCGCACCCCAGCAACGGCTCACATACGCTCGCTGCCTGGCTGGCGGCCTGATTTATGTTTGTGCAGTGCGCCAATATGTGACCATGTATTCCTTTGTGTGCCAGAGAAACGGTACAAGCCACTTTTGGGCACACCACCAACCAGTTTTAAGTTCATATTCGCAACTTGTTGCTTGCCAGTCCCAGTGCGGCGAAGATTGGACTGAAAATGAAAAATTTGCACACAAAAAGAACAAACATGGCACCACGAAGGTACGTGCTCTGTGCTTGGCAGCAGCGCCGTAAAGCATACACCGTTTGACTCACTGACTGGCGTTGTTATTATCAAAGGAACACTGTTGCATACTTTTCGGCAGTATGCTGTGTGCCATCCCCCTGCCATCCGGTCATTATCTGTGGTGTTTTGCTTCTTTTTCTTTTGCAAAAGGAACTCTGATTATCTGCTCTTTCATCGCAATATAAACACAAACAGAAACAGAAACAGCATTAGAAATGGAAATGGAAATGGAAAAGAAAACGAAATATAATAACGCTGACACACAATAGTTGGCCACACAGCCGCCCGCTCTGTGGCCAAGGCATAGCCTACTTTTGTGTGCCCGTTTGTGCGGCGTATATAAAGGATTGCCACCCTGCCACTGTTGCTGTCACTGGCAATTGGTGTATTTGCGGTTGCTTATAATTGAAGCAAACAGTATCAGGTTGCCACAATAAAATGCGCATTATCCTAGCCTACTTAAAGGCGTTGGAAGCATTCGCCCCAATTTTCTAGACAAGATCAACAAGTAACCGCAACTGGATGTGGCCACTGCAGCATTTGGCATAGCAACATGCCAGCCAGGGTGATTCTAAACGGAATGCTATTAAAACAATGGCATACTTCTGGGCAGCTCAACCATTGTGTTTATTTGCCTTCACGCATACTGAATGTATTCATTAAAATAAAATATCAAAATTAAATATTTGCTCGCACTCGAGCAAAAAGGAATGCAAATATGCGCGAGTGTGTGGTTGCTGGTGTTTGAGTGTGGCTTTCATGGAGTGTGGGGGCTGTTTGCTCGACTGCTCGCTCCTCGGCACGGCCAGCATTTGGCTGTCTCGCTCGCTCGGGTACGTGGCTATCGGACGCACACATGAACACAGCTAGCAATCGTGCTCGTTCCGAGCGAATACCAATGGCTTTCGCTTTTCACTTTTCGTGTTCGGGGTCCTTTGCCGATTGTTTACTTGCACGTCAGCCAAAAAATATGCAATAAATTTGATTTAATCATGCGTACTGTTGGAGAATTCTCAAACAGTTTAAGAGTTGCGCGCTCGCTCTTTCAGATTGGCGCTGTTGGTGTCCTGCTTACATGCGAAAGCTCTGCGGAATTCACAGTGCAAAAGGACAAGCTTTTGTGAAGAGCTTTTACGAACTGCTCTTTGGAGGGGTGGGGGTGGGGGTGTTGGTGTATATGGGATATTATAGCGGATGGGTTGGCACTCCTGCTGGATGCGGGTGAAGTGTTCTTGATGTGCTTTTCCAATATTTTGCAGTGAATTATTGAATTATTTTATCAGTGCAAGTTAAAGGCGGCACCTCCACACTCTTTCACCCCTCCACACAGTGTCACCCCTCCTCTCACTGTCACCCATCCACACAGTGGTGTCGCCCCTCCACACACTGTCACCCCTCCATTTACTGTCTCCTCTCCACACAGTGTTACCCCTCCACATAGTGTCACCCCTCTACTCACTGTCACCCCTCCACCCACTGTCTCTCCTCCACACACTGTCGCTCCTCCACTCATTGTCTCCCCTCCCCACATATACGCTTACATACAAGGAGAATCGACTCAGTCGCTTAGGCAAATATGTGCCATTGGTTCATTAAAACTCATTTATATGTTGCAATATTAAAGCTGGTCATGGTTCTGGTCTCCGAGACTGAATGCTGCTGCTTCTGGGCGGAGCTTCGAGACACACAATAAACCCTGCAACAAGAATTGCACCCTTCCCGAAACTGATTGCAATCTTAACGTACGGGTAGCGCACTTTTGGGGCAGCAATATGCGCCTCCTCACAACTGCTGTCATATGCAAGTATATCGATGTACAGGCCCTCCTGGTTGCCTACTCTCATGAAATCAATGATGATTAAGTGTAAATAATCTTCAATTTCTAAACTTTTGAGACTAAAAGAAACTAATTTAAAGAACCAGCAACTCAGTTACTAAATTTCAGTAATGGAACTGGTACCTTTCCGGACGAAGCATGTTCCAATTCAGAGAATTTCACAAATGAACTTTAAGCTATTGGTGCCACGGCTGCGTTGGTCAGTGTGGTTGTCCATCAATAGAACATTTAGGCCTACCTTTACTTTGGATCTAACAAGCTTTTATTTTCTCTAGATAGGCTAGCTTAGGTTATCCTGGCAGTCAGTCTACAGACCAACTCACTCACACCATTATGGGACCATAGGGATACCACCGCGTAACACTGTGCCTCCACTTTTACTCCTCAAACCATTTCGAAACCCCAATAAAGCTTAGAATTTGTTTCACCTTCGCTCTCTACTAATCAAACTGAACTGTACTGAGGAATCGAACAGGCATTTGATCTACTCAATTACTTGATTTCAGTTACTCAATCGATGACTTGTAGAAAGCAGTTGAATGTTGCATCTCAATATCAGACATTCATTTACTCCTACAGAAAGTCAGCTAAGATTCATAAGGATTCATAAGGATTCAACACTGAAGTAGATTGATTGAAGACATTGTATTACAAGTTAACGTTGACTTCATCAGTACCAGCGTTTGATGTTAACATTTCGAATGTGTCGAACTTGAAGCAATTCAGGGCTTCTTGTTGAGTTTCAGAGTCCAAGCAATTGAATTATGAGTACTTCA
The DNA here is from genome assembly GCA_920105625.2 of Clusia tigrina. NCBI lineage: Eukaryota > Metazoa > Arthropoda > Insecta > Diptera > Clusiidae > Clusia > Clusia tigrina. The sequence continues at coordinate 198,891,374 of OV050032.1, forward strand.
GTCCAGGACTATGCTTCAGTGGAGTTTCCAGTACGAGCAAATCTTTCTTTACAATTCTTAAATATTTTTTAAAGAACAATATAAAAGTATAAAATATTATAAAAGAATAAAAGATTATAGAAGAATATAAAATAATCGATATATTTAATGTTTTGATTTTTCCCATGTTTGTTTTCAGGCAAAGAAGCGGCTGCAAAGAAGAAACCACTGCTCTTATCAAAATTACTACTCTGAAGGGGATCTGGAAGAAGTTTGTGTCACTTAACAAGGCCAAGTAAGTTCAAAACTTGATTATACTATTCCATTCATTCTCTGGCCACTCATCTTTGCTCTGTAGATCCTTCGAATAGTTTTGTATAAGGACTATTTTTAGTCCTGCCAAGTTAGTTCAACACTTGATTATACTATTCCATTAATTCTCTGGCCACTCATATTTGTTCTGTGGTTCCTTCGGACTCCATTCATTCTCTGGCCATTCATATTTCCTCTTTAGATCCTTTGGGTAGTTTTTATAAGGACTATTTTTAGCCCTGTGCTGGTGATTTGGGGCACTTGTGAGTACAAAATAATTGCAACTACACTAATAAAGGGGCAGGTTAAGGCTAACCAGGTAGCTGGCGAGTTACTCAAGTTGCACTCGGAGGTCCATTGGCCCATTGGCCCATTGTGATATAAAAGAAAGTAAAGGGGCAGAAATAAATCAATTTTATGGCTCTCATATTCATCCCTTTGGAGAAAGAAACATCAGCATCCCAGTAGGGAATGATAGTGGCATCATAATGAAGTAATTTATAGAACAGCTGGTTACATACGCGTATGATGCTCAATTGCTCAACTGCTGAACTACTCAACTGCTGAACTGCTGAACTGCTGAACTGCTCAACTGCTCAACTGCTGAACTGCTAAACTGCTCAACTGCTCAACTGCTGAACTGCTGAACTGCTCAACTGCTGAACTGTTGAACTGGCCGTGTGGGTTCGATGACTAGTCGTATGTAATGCCATCAGCTTCGAGTGTGCGAACACTGCAAATGACTTGTGGCATCGCTTGTCAGCATATACTCGTACTGACGATGACAATAGCAAGTTAGTATGATGTTCAGACGATGCAAATGACATGTCATCGTTAGATTCAGGCGGGCAAGATATATACTATATCTAGTATATATACTCCTTTTATATAAATTTTGAATAAATTTCCATGAGCCTCACACCTCGTCTAAACTCGACTGTTCCTACACTGGGAAGAAAGTATTGGGAAACCAAAATTAAAATTCAGCGGTGGAACCGGGGGATCTGATAAAAGCTAATATTCTTTTTGTACCTTAAGTAGGTAGGTAGGTAAGGCGGCCAGCATGTGGGAGGGTCTTCACCTGTAGGCAGCATGTGGGAGGGTCTTCACCTGTAGGCACCATGTGGGAGGGTCTTCACTTGTAGGCAACATGTGGGAGGGTCTTCACCTGTAGGCAGCATGTGGGAGGGTCTTCACCTGTAGGCACCATGTGGGAGGGTCTTCACCTGTAGGCAGCATGTGGGAGGGTCTTCACCTGTAGGCAGCATGTGGGAGGGTCTTCACCTGTAGGCAGCATGTGGGAGGGTCTTCACCTGTAGGCAGCATGTGGGAGGGTCTTCACCTGTAGGCAGCATGTGGGAGGGTCTTCACCTGTAGGCAGCATGTGGGAGGGTCTTCACCTGTAGGCAGCATGTGGGAGGGTCTTCACCTGTAGGCAGCATGTGGGAGGGTCTTCACCTGTAGGCAGCATGTGGGAGGGTCTTCACCTGTAGGCAGCATGTGGGAGGGTCTTCACCTGTAGGCAGCATGTGGGAGGGTCTTCACCTGTAGGCAGCATGTGGGAGGGTCTTCACCTGTAGGCAGCATGTGGGAGGGTCTTCACCTGTAGGCAACATGTGGGAGGGTCTTCACCTCTAGCAGCCCACACAAATTTCCAACCACACACTTCCTAAAACTCTCGGTACATCTTCCGACCGCCCGATTTAAAATATGATACTATCTTGAGAAGGGTAAATTCTCAGGAAGCCTGCTTCAAGGACCAATTTACAAGCGTGACCGAAAACTCATCATTTGTGCTCGTAATTCAGTATTTCAGTATGCTGAGATTCCGGTTCAAACACTTTCTGGGCGCTTCAAATATTTTCAGGCGATTACCATGAGTATTTCGGTCTAAGTAGGTAGGTAAGACGGCCGCCCGAAGGTCGCAATTAGGCCATCATTGACCCCTTGTGATGCCGCATGAGACAACAGTTCCCGTCCCTTTCAAAGGTCCAGCCAGTTGGTGCTTTTGATCAAGCAGTTGATGGAGCTTATCTTCTTATTTGGAATATATCCCAAAGAGTCCAGAAGGTGATCACCCATGAAAGTGTGCCTCCTTCTAGACAGCGTTGGACACGTGCATAACGGGTGTTCAATGGACTCTTACTACTCCTCATCAAGGCAAGTCCTGCAGAAGTCGTTAGAGGCAATCCTCAGCCTACACCTGTGAGTACCCAGAGCCCAGTGTCCCGTTAGGACACAAATCACGGAACCTAAACTTTGTCTATATAGAGCCACTAGGTCCTTTTTGTATTTTACGTCATAATAAATTATCTGTTCAAGACAGGCAACTAAAGGGTTCGCCCCCAACACCAACCTATTTAGAAAGAAGTGTGTGCTGAACGGGATTTCAAACCAAGCACGACAAGCTTGCTGACCACTCAACCACCATAGCTGACAAGTACGACGACTCATCATTGCGAGGGATCATCTCAAAGACATCTCACGAAGCTAAGACACATTTGTAGAAATTCAAAGACACGCCTTTTAGTTAGCGTATCGTTAACTTATATAAAAAGGGGCATCACAATATATCACACAGCTATCTACCTATCTATCTACCTATCTATCTACCTATCTATCTACCTATCTATCTATCGATAACTTATCCCGTGTGTTGTCATCAGTACAAATATATTGTGGCAGGAACTCCGAGAGAGCTCCGGAATGCTTCACTACTCGCACAACGCCATTTCGGTTGCGGTCGTTCACAATTTGTGCGAAACTCTGCTTGTGGCCGCAGACGACGCACAACACCATCGATGAAATCACTGCTGACATCGTCAGTTCGTGTTGTTGTTATACGCCTGCAAGTATGCCAAAGTTTGAAAGACACATTTCATGCAAATATTTGCTCTGACATTCGATATTGTATCAATCGAAGTAATGATTCCCCAGCCCCACTGGCTCTGGGTGCACTGGAGTATAGAGCGCCTGAAAGTACGCAACAGCTGGCGTAATTTTCCACTGGCCGCCCAGCTGCCTACTCCTACCAACAAAAATGGCAACAAGTTGCGAAAAAGCTCTCTCATGCCACACACATGCACAGATTTCACCGCCCCCCATACACAAACGCACACACGCACACACGCAAAGCTCTCGGCGCTGCTCCGCTCCGTTCGGTTGGCCACATCCAAATCCACACTGTCGGGTTTGCGTGGCTCGTGCAACTTGTTGGTGAATGCTGGAGTCGAATCGGTATCAGTTGTGCGCTTGCCGTGGAAACGTTGATAACTTCAGACGGATAATTAAAAAGGAGCATTCCGAGTTGTGAAGCGTGTGCCACTGCCGCTGGAAATTAAATTTTTGAAGTGTTGTACATATCGAACAAAGTGTTTTGGTAAAGTGAGGAAGAGGAGGCGTCAAGTACTGAATTAGTGTGGAACTTTCGTGTCGGTCGGTCACGGCAAAGCGCAAAAACTTAAACCCAAACATCAAATTGTAATATTTTTTACTTATTTACGGGCGAACTGTATGCAAACGTATCTGTGTGTGTGTGTGTGTGTGTCCATGCGCCTCGAAGTATGCTAGCATACAAATACGTCTGTGTACGTGGAGTTGCGATTTTGTTGGGCACTAATTGGGGTCTTAGTGTAGCGTACCGTAGTTACAGGTTGTCAAATGCACAGTCCAAACATTCAGCAGAGTCCCATCAAAGTGTGTTTTTGTGAAAATAGATTCAGGCCGGGGAGGAGCACTTCAGATTTGCTTGGAAGAGTCAAAGTTGCTGCTTCGAGCAGACTGAAGCCAGCCTATTTTAGCTGCAGATGCTGGTTTTAGCGTTAAGCTGATTAGTGCAATGATGAGTGAAAGTCAAAGTTGAAGCAGCAGGAAACACACATAAAAGGGGCACATTTCTGGCGAAGCTTCAGCTTTGATTTGTGCGCCATCACTGGAGATGTCAGCTGCGAGCAACCTAATCGCGTGCTCCGTGCTCGCATGTGAGGCCTGTGCCTACGTGATTGGGCGCACTGGCTGGTGCCAGCCGAGTTGTTTGCTTTGTTATGATTACAATTTGCGAAATCCTCTCAATTGGGCATGGGCGAAAACATATTCTCCCTGCTATCTGTGCTGCTGGTGCTGTGATACTCGTGTATCCTTGCCCCACTGAAAGCGTAAGTCCTGTGAAAATGTATTATTTAAAACAGAACACATTTCATATTTGCTAATCCGCAAGAGCTTAGCTCAAAGTGCATATGTCGCTAAGATGGAGCACTTATCCCATTAAATTGTGTTCGCAGAACCATTTCCCATGTCCCCAGGCCCCATATCTCTGATCTCTAATATCTAGGAGAGGTTCTCTGATGCTCTTAGGTGTGTGTTCTGCTAAATTTATGTGCATAAGTGTTCATCAGGTGAGTAAATTTTGTCATTATTTCACTGAAAGGTCCAATTGAGAAGTTCCCGCTTGAAGAGCGACGGTGTCGTGCCTCATGAAATGAATCACCACTGGACGCTTTTCTACTTTCCTATCACATATATTACTTATTTGTATGTATTTACTTATTTACTATTAAAATTTGAATTTTATATTGTATTGAACAACATTTCTGATTGCAGCCCTTGATAGATTTGCCATTTAGAGTAAGTTAAGTCGGTGGTGAATTGAAGGCTCTTCATTTTCATAGTTTTATACACGACTCAACATTTTTGCCTTCAAACAACTTAATCAGCAATTGCAATTAATTTCAAACATTATCCTTGCTGAACCTTTCATAAGATGCCAGGTGGGTAAAAGTGTGTTTCTTTCAGCTACTTGAGTGATTCAAATGACTTCAGATGGGCGTATGTGTTCAAGAGACCGAGTTACCTTCTTGGCTGTAGGAACGCGAGACTGTCGTCTATTCAGAGATCTAACTTCGAATTACTTGTACGAAATTATCAGTGTGGAAAAGCCGACAATAAGTCAATCACGCAGTCAAGTGTATGACATAGTTCCAGCATTTCACCACTCTTTGATAATTGACTTCAAAGTATATCACACCATAATCTACCCTAACAGAAGAAGTGTTGCCCCACCGCCGCACCAAATTAGTATTCCTGCGACTGCAATTTGTTCTTCTATTTGTATTTGGATTCTATTTCCTTGCTTTATATTTAATTCCATGGATGCAGATTGGAGGTAAGAGCACTGGTGCCAGAAGCTTTTGCTTCAAACAAGAAGATGACTTCGAGACGTATTTCTGAGCTTCTTCCCACGGACTCAGATGAATCTCTGTGGCTTACGTTTACTTTTCTACTTGAAGATGACTTCGAGACCCATGTCTGAGCTTCTTGGCACGGACTTAGATGAATCTCTGCAGCTTATGTTTACTTTTCTACTTGAAGATGACTTCGAGACCCATGTCTGAGCTTCTTGGCACGGACTCAGATGAGTCTCTGTGGCTTATGTTTACTTTTCTACTTGAAGATGACTTAAGGACGCATGTCCGAGCTTCTTCCCACGGGCTCAGATGAATCTCTGTGGCTTACGTTTACTTTTCTACTTGAAGATGACTTCGAGACCCATGTCTGAGCTTCTTGGCACGGACTTAGATGAATCTCTGTGGCTTACGTTTACTTTTCTACTTGAAGATGACTTCGAGACCCATGTCTGAGCTTCTTCCCACGGACTCAGATGAATCTCTGTGGCTTATGTTTACTTTTCTACTTGAAGATGACTTCGAGACCCATGTCTGAGCTTCTTCCCACGGACTCAGATGAATCTCTGTGGCTTATGTTTACTTTTCTACTTGAAGATGACTTCGAGACCCATGTCTGAGCTTCTTGGCACGGACTTAGATGAATCTCTGCAGCTTATGTTTACTTTTCTACTTGAAGATGACTTCGAGACCCATGTCTGAGCTTCTTCCCACGGACTCAGATGAATCTCTGTGGCTTACGTTTACTTTTCTACTTGAAGATGACTTCGAGACCCATGTCTGAGCTTCTTGGCACGGACTGAGATGAATCTCTGTGCCTCATATTTACTTTCATACTTGAAGATGACTTCGAGACCCATGTCTGAGCTTCTTGGCACGGACTCAGATGAATCTCTGTGGCTTACGTTTACTTTTATACTTCATAGAACAATTTTAAATTAACTCAAAATATCGAAATGAAAAAATTTTCGGAGTTCTATTGCATTGTGTGACAGACAAATCGTGTTGAACTGAAGATCTCTGTACAATTGATATTAGACGAGCATGCTAGACTCACACTCCGGGGCCGTGGTTTCGAATCCTGTCCCGGGCTTGGTCTGAAAAATGCTTCTTTCTAACAGTTTTTCTCTTCGACTCCAAGGCCTAAATTGCTGGTACCTTTTCCCCCCCACCCTTGTATTCATAATTAATTATGCTAGAATGTATAATAAGTAGGTTAGGTTAGGTTGGGAAGGCGTGTGCGGATACGAAGGCGAAGCTATGTCGGGGGTATAATAAGTAAGAGCACCTTCTGCATGAACTGCGAAGCCTTAGCTCGCAGTAGGAGAAATATCTGGGGCATTATTGGCCCGAGGGCAGAGACATTAGAACAATGATCCCCAACTCAGTGCTAAGTTTCCTTAGAACTGTTGGACTAATAGAAGACCTTTAATAGGTACAAGCAGGAGGAGTACAGTAGATCACATTAGTCGAGGTACATTTTCCCCTCTTTGCTTCATTCATACATTCATTCTTGTATAATAATAATAATAATAATAATAATAATAATAATAACAAATAATATTAGACGAAAATATGTTAAAGGCAATGATGTGAAGAATAGTTCATTAGTCTGTGTGAATAAGGCGTATATTGAGAAATTTATTGATGGCTTTTTTCTGTCATACTCCGCGCGGAAAATTTCGGGAACATTCTCTGCACTCTCAGAATCCCAGCTGAATATACGCTATACAAGTGATTTCAGGTACAGTCATTAAGATTGCTCTGGAATAATGGGAAAATAAAAAGATGATACCACCTGAAATTCTTGAAGTGCTCTGATGAAAGCTTCGTTCCCACAGGATTGAAATGCGAACTTTTGGAAACACATTCAAGAAAATCTTTTCTCCAAATAATGACTCACTTCAAATCACACTAAATTGAGTTTATTGCAACTCAATTTAGTGTGACTTGAACCGGACTTGAAGTTGAATCACAATATCCTTAAATCTCAACATCCTTAAATATGTGAGTGCAAAAATTAGCATCGTTTAATGGAACATTTCGGCATTCCTTGAACTCATCTTCACAACTGTCTGAAACTCCAAACAAGTTGGTCGAAATATTTATGAGCAACTGAGTAGGAAAAGGGTACAAAAACATGAATCTACTGAACGGAACGGAACAATCTTTCCACACATTTACTCGTAAAATCAAAAAATGCACGGCTGACCTTCAACACCCAAAGAAGAACCAGATTCCCTCTTCTCCAGTTAGAAGGCACTTTTATTATTAATATTTTTTGGAGTACTCCTGTTGTCATTTGTCACTCATGGTGATGATTTTTGTACATGATTTGTCCTTGTCAATGTTTTTATGCTAATTTATCTGAATTTCCATAATTCCGCCAGCGTTTCTTTGAGTCTCACAAACGCTTTTTCAATGTGAATTGTGTTTGTACTCTCGGCTTATTCGTACAGATAAACAACTCACGTATGGAACATCTTTTGCTGTTAGATCCCAATTCGGAAGTCACCACTCGGTGTCGTCTGAGATCTTCTTTTGCTAGAAAGAAACAACTGTTCAGACTATAAATCGCCTGACAAGAAATGGAGGCATTGAATTTTGTTGGTAGACCCCAATTCGGAAGTCACCACTCGGAATCATCTCAATTTTTCTTATCCTAAAAAGAAGCAAGCTTCCAGACTCTAAATCGCCTGACCAGATATGGAGGCATTGAATATTGTTGGCAGACAAGAAGTCACCACTCGGCCTAATTTCAATTCTTCTTTTGCTAGAAAGTTACGATGGAAGGCAAGAATTTTCCAGACTATAACTCGCCTAACCAGAAAGGGAGGCACTGAACAAGTGAACACGTCCTAATTTTGGTTCATACGAGTATCATCTTCCATAAGTTCAACATTGAATGCGTACTGTGTAATCTGAAAGGACAGAAAAAGTGTCACGTTTACAGGAACTGATACGAGAAACAGGTTTACAGGAACTGATACGAGGAAACAATGATCTCACATTCTTATATTACAAACAACAGAATAAAACCATAACTGCTCTCAATCAGGCATTGAGTGTCAGTACAATCGAATCAATGTAAGGGAATACGAGTACTCGTATATTGCGTTGATTTGTCTACAATCGCTCCAGAAGACTAGATTGTTCGGCTATCTCCAAATTTTCCTATTAGGCTCTTGGTATTTATAAAACATTTCAGGCATTCGATCCGCACAAGCTGCGTATATGATCAAATCAGTTATACATATAATATAAATATTAGTTTAGAAGGTTTTTGGTAGAAGGTAGGTAGTAAATTGTATGTTTTCATGAAGTGTTCTGGAGTGGTAGGTAGGTAGGTAGGTATAGCAATCGCCAGAAGGGCGCTCCTGGGCCATCATTGACCCCTTGTGATACCGCATGACACACAAGTCCAATCCCTTTCCAAGATCCAGCTATTTGGAGCTTTTAATGTGGCAGTTGATGGAGCGTATCTTCTTATTTGGAATATCTCCCAAAGAGTCCAGAAAGTGGTCACCCCGGAAAGTGCGCCTCTTTCTGAATATCGCTGGACATTTGCATGACAGGTGTTCAATGGACTCTGGCTCCTCCTCGTCCAGGCAACTTCTGCAGAAGTCGTTAGAGGCCATCCGCAGCCTACTACCATGAGTACCCAGAGTCCAGTGTCTCGTTAGAACACTAATCACGGAACCTACACTCTGTCTATTTAGAGCCACTACGTCCTTTTTGTACCTTACGCCAGAGTATATTATCTGTTCAAGACAGGCAACTAAAGGGTTCCCCCCCAAGACCAGTGTCCCGTTAGGATGCTAACTACGGAACCCTAATACAGCTTTCGATCACTTGTCATGTATTTCCCGCCAGCTTTGTCTAGCTATTTGGCATCCTGTACCTTCAGACCAGCGCCTAATCGCTGTGCTCAAGGATATTGTGTTCAGTAAGAGTTTACTAGAACTTACTTATGTGGCAATAGGACTACCGGGGGGTTTGATACAAAGTACCAATATAATTTTCCAACATATTTTAGCCTCCTAAACACAAATTTGCCATAATAGAAAGTTTGGTCCTTTCATTTTTGAGTTATTTTGGCTTCATTTATATTTGGCAAGTGACAGTAAACAGTTTGTTAATGAGAGGACTTTCTATATTTATGTTCGAAGACTATTGCTGGACATTAACAATCGGATCTTCTCCAATCCTATATAGACGAAGATCCCTCAAAAAAAAAACCCTCACCGGGAATAACACACTTCCTTCTATCTACGATTATGCAATATGTCAGAAACAAATTTCCCTGCGATCTTTGAATGATATTCTTCATTCCTGTCGATTGTCCTCGATCGATCTGAATAACAACACTGATTAACAAGTAAAAATAATGATTTTTTTATCGCTATTTTTGTTAAGCTGATGCCAATTACAGTCTGTATTATTCCTCATTAGGTCGGATTTCTGATGTTCTCAGTTTCAAAACCTTTTATTAATCGACAATGTCTGTTGGTAGAACAGAATCACTCTCTAAAGTTTACGATTTGTGTAATGCTTGGTTACGGAGACTTGGTTAGGTTAGGTTAGGTTAGGCTAACGTGGCAGCCGGTCTCGTCGGACCAGCTCACTCAGTCCACCATGGGTCCATTGTGCTCACCTTCCACCATTTCGAAGCCCTAATAAAGCGCACGATTTGTTTTGACCTTGAAGTAAGTAAGTAATCCACAAGATTTATGTGGGCTGAAGAAAGTTCTGTAACTGCGTTGAAATATAGCAAAAGAATGAAGTTATACCAGCAAAACCCTAAAGCAAACTGTTCGTACTGAATAGCGACTATTCAGGGGACTAAGTTTTCCCCCTACCAAGGCGCTTTAAATGCTCAGCTCATGACCGGTCACAGATAACGTCATCTGCGGAGTTCACTCGTAGTGTGTCTGAGGTGACACACCGAAAGCGAGGCCAAGGTGCAGCTGGGACTATTTCGCCGCAGTGGGTGATATGGCGATGACGATGATGATGGCACACTTCCGTAAGAGGTCTGCGGGAGATGGAGGAGCTGTAAATGTTAGCATAGTCAAATAAGAAATTAAACAACATCACTGACGAAAGAAACGCAAACCAAACTCTCCAGCAGAGCAATGTGAATGTTTGTGTCGAGATAGCAGAACTATGAATAATAGCAAATAAGAGAGGGTTAAGAAATAATTGGCCAACTTCTCGTATTGAAATGCAATGGTTAAAGTTCTGAATAGAGCCTCAAATCATGTTAAAACACATACATACACATATCAGATACTGATGCTTATGATATTGATTATGTTTATGATTACGATTATGTTTATGATTACGATTATGTTTATATTTATGATTATGATGATAATGACGGTGATGTTAATGATATCTATGATGGCCTCATTGATTACGATGTCGTTATTGATGACTTCGTTATGGTGACGATGTCGTTATGGATTATTGACTATGATGTCAATGAAGATACTGATATCCAAAACCAGCCGAAATCGGGTCAGGCCGACTTTGAGATACTCTCTAAGTAGGTGGGGAGGAGTGGCAGTTTAGTTAACCATAAGCACACTTGAGCACACCCAATGTCCCGTTGTGATACCTCGGTGTGGCACTGTTCAAGCACTGACTAAAATTCTCTCTTACTAACATATCATAGAAGAGAACATAAATTGGAAGCAACCGGAGAATTTTGCAGGAAATTGCATATTTCCAGAAATTATCATTCAAGTATCTTGTAGACCATTCCATTTGTTTGCTACTTCCCTTTCGAGAGAATCCTTGAACGATATTTCTATACAAACAAGCTTCATCGTTCCTGAATACCCATTGGGTGGAACTCCAGAACAACTGGAGGGACACCCTTACTTGATGATAAAAATTATATCGATTTTTAGAGTAGTATTGTTCGCTTGTTCTCTGCATATAAGAAAGGATTTGTTAGTGATTGGTGTGATGGTGTACGAGTATTCTACAATTAGAATGTTAATTATCTTAAATTATAAATAAATAATATTGTTTCTCGATTCTCGACCTCCGGTTGAAATATAAATAATCTTCATTATAATGTTAAGAACTTTGCTCGTATCTTCCTTCGCATCACACCCACAAAAGCGCAGTTTGCACCTCAAATAAAATTAGCTAATATCATATACATTGTGAGGCAATAGTTTCTTCGATCCTGTCCTATGCTATCTTACCCCTTCAGGGGTGCCTCAAGCAAAGCAATCCGAATACAGATAAAACCTCTCTTGAAGCCGCTGCATAGCAAACTATCGCATCCGATTCACTAGTCTCAGTCTCAATTGAATCCGATAAATCAAGATTATGAATAAACAAGGCATTGTGTAGAACCGAAGTCTGATACAGGGGTCCAGGTCAGCTTCATTCCGCTGTCCAACAAAATGATTTCATGATTCCCATACAGTAAACAGTTTAAGCATACTAACCGGGTCTTTTAACCGGTCACTGTAAGCTCACGGGACACATGAGCAGCTTAGGAAATGTAGTAAGCCCATTGTGCAGATGCTGCGATGAGGAACATGAATCCCCAGAGCACATATTACGGAACTGTAGAGCACTAATCCACTTTAGAAGAAGACACCTAGGCTCGTACCAAATGCCAGGTAAAGAAATAGCCACGCTAGATCTAGCCGACATACTTCGAACGGGGCTGGATGAGAATTTATAGCCATACCCTTGATAGTAGAGGGCGGTACAATAGATCTTGTTGGTCGCAACACCAGTTCACCTCTAAATCACACATTCATTCATTGAACCCAGACATAGTGACGATCATACTATCCTGGATTTACTGAGGGCAACGGAGCTGGATAGGAATTTGTAGGGGTACTCTAATTAGTAGAGGGAACTATAATATATTTCACAAGAACAGTATAATAATATTCCCAAGGACCGATGGTGCAGTTTAGTAGCCTGCAAAACAACCAAGTGCTTCCTAGAAACCCCAAACAGGAGGGTTGGAAATTTCCTTCTGACATTACGAAGGAAAGATCTTCTGACATTACGTAGGAAAGATCTTCGATCATTGGTAATCACAGGGCATACTCCTTGGGGTCATCATATGGCGACCATAGGCATCATCGAGAATCCAAACTGCCGTCCTGTCTGGAGGAAGAGCAAGACGGCACAGAGCATTTTCTCTGCGCTAGACCTGCCTTTGCCAGAATGAGGTGGCGCATATTAGGCTCAGATGTGTTGAGAATGAATAATGTACTTTCCTTATCCCTGGACAGGCTTCTGAGATTCATAAAAGAGTCAAAGAAGTTTGAAAAAGTGTAACTTCCTTTCCAAAGTCCTTTATCACCCCCCCTTCCCTAAGTGCTTTTCCAGAGTTACAGTACAATGAACATCAATGTGTGAGTGCTTGGAGACCTCCTTCTTCGGCGGCTCTTCGGCCTACCCCACTTCTATCTAATCACTTAGGTTAGTAGAGTGAGTATCAATGCCTGAGTGCTTGGAAACCTCCTTCTTCGGCTATTGTCCGGCCTAACCCACTTCTATCTATCTACTTCTATCCAATCTCTTTGGTTAGTGCAATCGATATCAATGCCTGAGTGCTTGGAAACCTCCTTCTTCGGCGGCTCTCCAATCTAACCCACTTCTATCTATCTATCTATCTAGAGGGCTGCACAATAAATCTTTGTGGTCATAGTACCTCTAAACCACACATTAACCTTAACATTACACAGGACTTCTAACCTCTTAAGAATGCAGTTGGTAAGAAGGCCGTCGTAGAAGATTCGCATCCCAGTCAAAGCCACCTTGTCTTCATGAATCCGAAAAGGGTCTGAATGAAAGCTCGAGAATAATTCCATGATACACGATTCGAAGACCATGTTCCAATATGTGGAACTGGTGGACAATTGCAACATTAAAATTTTGCAAACAGACCATCAATCGGAAACTGTTTCCAGACCTCAACAATTAAAGGTGCGATTCAGTGAAGAAATATATAAAATGAATTGTTGAAACGAAGTACGAGTAATTGAGAAACTGGCACAAGGCAATTTTAAACCAGCACATTTAGTAACTTAATTTCTGATTTGCATACTCAGTTATTAATTTCTGAAAATGAGTAATTCCGTGTTGCCTACGAGTAAACAGCTGAGAGCAGGATTTCATCTACGAATAAAGAACCAATTGTTGAGAGTGTGAGAGCGATTTGTGGAGGGTCTGTGCTCTGTTACTTTCAGCAAAATCGCATGATTTTTTTGGCACCCCAATCACACACACACACACACACACACACTCACACTCACACTCTCGGATACACATAAAATTTCCATTTAAATCTCTTAAGAGTAGAATGTAAAATTGACGCACATTCCTGTGGCTGTTGTTGCCATTGTCGGGGTATTCTTGTTGTAGTTGTTTTCCTCACAACAAATTAAATGTCAGCAAGGGACAATCACTTTTTACACATCAAGGCTCTTTTCGCCAGGCTTTCAACTAAATTGAAATAATCCATAAAACGTCAAAGCCAGAAGCTGACGTTAATATGCCGCGCGGCCACAGCAACGGCAATGGAGGCACGGTCCGCACCACGTAGCTACAGTTAAAACAACAGCAACTACAACAATAACAACCACAACAACAACAACAACAACCACAACAACCACAACAATATCAGCGAACGAAACGACCAATCGAGCGACCAACAACGTAACAGTTGAGTGCACAATTTTATGGAGGCGAGACCAGGCGAGACCAGTCCAGAGCTGGGTACGCACGCACCCACCGCACCAAGGAGGCGAAAAATCAAAAACCTATAAAAGCGAAAAAAAATTATATCAGAAATCCCCTTACGTGCGGAGTTAAGTGGCATAAATTATAATAGACAAAGGACAGCGATGAGCCGTGAGCCGTGAGCCGTGAGCATTGAGCGGAGCGCATGGCCACACGCTTCTGAATGGGAGTAGGTGACGTTGGGCACTTCGCCACAGATGACTTGTGGCAGATTTCCTTCGCCGCTATTTTTACACGTACTCCTAATGGGCCATTTAAAATTTGCCCTAGTTAGTTGAGTTTTCACACCGACGGCTCCGCGGAGTCAGCTGTGAATCGGTGCACCTCCCCCCCTCAATCCATCCAGCAATAGACATACTGCTGGTCCTTAACTGCGGCCATAATTTTATTTCATTACGCTCCAACACTGGCAGCTATTCTGTAGCATGCTTTATGGCCATTAGCAACGCACTGCAAGGCTTCCCAGTAGAAAATAACATTCAGGATGCATGGATGTTATTTTCTTCTTGAAGTTAGAGGCAAGTAACAACTGAGCTATGAGTAACGCAGACCAGAACAGGACCCTCAGTATTGACCTGGTCCGACTGAGGGAGTTTAGTGGTAAAATAGTATATCATTTTATGGTGCAGACGATATATAAAGTTGTCGTATGCGGAAGTTTTATGTTACAAGTGTCTCAATTACTCGGCAACTACAGCGGAATCAGCTCCAACATCTGTCTTCCAACTTTTCCTGCTTTAAAAATAACAATTTCCGAATAGCGTTACAATTATTAACAGTAGAATAACAACAGATAATAGAATAAAAAGAGAACAGAAAGAAATCATAAAAGAAGATGAAGAATAGAACAGATTATTCTGATATAACCGCGCAGGAAATATTGAAACAGCACTCAATCAAGCCTTGAATACACAAACACGAAGTCTCCAAGATATCAATACTAGAAAATTTCCAGACGAACACTCTTCAAAAACATCTTCGAGCAATCAAAAGAACGATCCTCAAACACAAAGTCCCCCATCAATTCAATGCGTACCCTATCCTCCGCAGGAAATATTGAAACAGTACTCAATCAAGGCTCAAATACACAAACACGGAGTCCCCAAGATATCAATACTGGAGAATTTCCAGACCAACATTCTTCAAAGCATCCTCCAGCAAACAAAACTCGAATCCTCAAACACAAAGTCCCCCATCAATTCAATTCGAACCCTAACCTCCGCGGGTAATATTGAAACAGTACTCAATCAAGGCTCAAATACACAAACACGGAGTCTCCAAGATATCAATACTGGAGAATTTCCAGACCAACATTCTTCAAAACATCCTCCAGCAAACAAAACTCGAATCCTCAAACAGAAAGTCCCCCATCAATTCAATGCGTACCCTATCCTCCGCATGAAATATTGAAACAGTACTCAATCAAGGCTCAAATACACAAACACGGAGTCCCCAAGATATCAATACTAGAGAATTTCCAGACCAACATTCTCCAAAGCATCCTCCAGCAAACAAAACTCGAATCCTCAAACACAAAGTCCCCCATCAATTCAATGCGTACCCTATCCTCCGCATGAAATATTGAAACAGTACTCAATCAAGGCTCAAATACACAAACACGGAGTCTCCAAGATATCAATACTAGAGAATTTCCAGACCAACATTCTCCAAAGCATCCTCCAGCAAACAAAACTCGAATCCTCAAACACAAAGTCCCCCATCAATTCAATGCGTACCCTATCCTCCGCATGAAATATTGAAACAGTACTCAATCAAGGCTCAAATACACAAACACGGAGTCCCCAAGATATCAATACTGGAGAATTTCCAGACCAACATTCTTCAAAAACATCTTCGAGCAATCAAAAGAACGATCCTCAAACACAAAGTCCCCTTATTTCAGAAATTTTCATATGCAAATCGCAATTTGGTTACATGAAGACGGATCTTATTTCCCAAAAAATATCGCTCGGGGCACATCTCTAGGCCTGGGATTACTTTGGAGTAGTCATTCGCTAAATATTCACTGATCTCTCCGAGGAAACCATTTACTTCGGAATATACGTGGTTATGGTTTTTCCACTTTGCATTCCTCTCAAATGAGCAGCACCTTTGAACTGGAAGGACGAATACATATCGTAGTATATGACAACAGAAAGAATAAGGATTTCAATCTGGATCATACCGGGAATTGTGATCAAGCTGATGAGTTAACCAGACGGGGCACCAACCTTCCTTTATGCACGGACAGATGCGAGGTTGGAATACCAATTGTCACCTGTAATCTGATGCTGAAGGATAGGGACGTGCGTGACGCGAAGGGGTCTTGGGCACACGAGGGCATTTGCTTAACGATCAAACTAATGTGGCCGGAGCTCAATAGGAGGAAATCTAGAGATTTGCTTGCCCTGTCGAGAGAAGATATCTCTAAGGTCGTGGCTTGTATAACTGATCATTGGCTATTCGGTAGGCAGGGTCTCAGGCTGGGAGTATTCTCTCATGAATACTGCAGAAGCTGTGAGGATGAAGCGGAGGAGGAGGAGACTGTGGAACATCTCGTCTATAGGTGCCCGGGCTCTTTAGGCAAATACGCTTTTAACTCTCTTACAGAAGTGTTTGGCGCGAAGGTCAAACAAGTCCTGCGCATTATTAGGGCTTCGAAATGGTTTGACGAGTGAATCAGAGGTGCGTTGTTACGCGGTGGTATCACAATGGACCCACAGTGCTCTGAGTGAGTTGGTAACCTAACCTAACCTAAGAAAGTACCAAGCACTATAAACTACAAGTCCTCATTTCCAAGTATACTGGAGTGCGAAAAGCATCTTCACATTCATATCTAAATACACAAAGGGCATATCGTCCCCAAAGTCACCTACTCCTATTTAGATGCGTGTGGCCAGGCGCTCCGCTCACCGCTCACGGCTCAATGTCCTTTGTCTATATTATTTATGCCACTTAACTCCGCACGTAAGGAGATTTTTAATATGATTCTGACACTTCTCTCCAGCTAATCTGTAAGGTTATTCACTTGTTTGCATACGACTTTGAGTACTGAAAGTTGTACAATTCTACAATGGTCTCGAGAGCGGACTGATGGAAATAATGACGTGGTTCAGTAGTGAATTGATTGCCACAATGATATGCTTCCACTTTTGCAAGCCATTCATTTACTTAATGAAACAATTGTCTGCCATTAGCGATGTGATAACCATGTATTCGTGACTCCAATTGATAGTCACATATCCAGTAATTACTCTAACTCCACAGAACTAAAGAAGCATTTAATGTCCATGAACTACGTATCCGTGAGTTCAATTGATAGCCACGTATCCGTGAGTCCAATTGATAGCCAAGTATCCGTGAGTCCAATTGATAACCTCGTATCCATGAGCCCAATTGATAGCCAAGTATCCATGAGCCCAATTGATAGCCAAGTATCCGTGAGCCCAATTGATAGCCAAGTATCCGTGAGTCCAATTGATAGCCACGTATCCGTGAGTTCAATTGATAGCCAAGTATCCGTGAGTCCAATTGATAGCCAAGTATCCGTGAGTCCAATTGATAACCTCGTATCCATGAGCCCAATTGATAGCCAAGTATCCATGAGCCCAATTGATAGCCAAGTATCCATGAGCCCAATTGATAGCCAAGTATCCGTGAGCCCAATTGATAGCCAAGTATCCATGAGCCCAATTGATAGCCACGTATCCAGTAATTACTCCAACTTCACAGTCTAGAGAGCATTTAATGTCCTTGTACCTACCCGCCCTATTCCAGCAGACTACCAGCGCCACCTTGAGTACAGAGCACATAATTTTTCTCTGGCAAGCATGGGCACAGCAAACACAACTTCACTTATCGTACATTAACAACTTTGTCGTTGTCGTTGTCATTCTCGTTGCTGGCGTTGTTAGCATCCCTGATTACTTAGTTTCTGTTGCTCATCCCGAAACACCTTCAGTGAGCAGATGGTGGGTTTCATGTGGCAGCACACAGAGCGGGTTTCTCCTCATATGACTGGGCTGGGCTTCTCCTCATATGACAGCACAGCACCCTAGCGCGGTGTTTGATTGTGTAAACTGGGCAGTTGGAAGATGCCCACTCCCACCTGATCCACCTGCTGCACGGACATAGCAAGCGTCCAGCGTTGCCAGCTATCAATAGCGTAACTTTCGCTCCAGCTTGATTGGCTAAAAGATGCTTAAGTGCCGGCACAATTGTGGCCGCTGTGTTCCCGTGTGTGTCCTGGTCTTTTTGGCGAGTACGCACACTTACGCCAGTCCCCCGCCTCATTTGCAGAGCTCTGAGCCCTGTTGAAAAGTTCTTCTTATTATTGAATCAAATTAGCGCTGTTCTTCTTGTGTTTTGGTTTCCTTGCTGCTGGCCTTAAAGACTGCCGAAATGCGTTTCAGGACTGCGTCCATTATATTCATAATATACACCAATGGCACCGCAAAAATTCGTGCCGCCCTCCTCGCTCCCTGCTGCCTGCTGCCTCTGGTGTTGTTCTGAACCGTGCTGTGCTGTGTTGTTTGTAGGTAGCCAGCGCCACTTCGTTTCTGCTGGTGCTGGCACATTTTGTTCTTTGTTCCATTTGCCGACGCGCTTCCACTTTGCTACTGATAATAACATTTTATTAAATTAATTAATTTTGTATTTACAATGGCATTAGAGAAATTTGGACTACTTTGTGTGCGCCACTAATATTAGCGACCGATTGGTTGGAGTGGGGTGGTGTGGGGTTGGGTTTGTGTGGGGTTTTGCGTGTCTACCGAACCGCTCCACCCATCCAAGGAGCAACCATTTCATCTTCTATGAGGTAGCAAGGGCCTACGTTGCAAAGTCATTTTGGGTTAGAATTGTGTTTATGGGAAGTTTTTTAAATGCGCCCAAAAGTATGCTAGGTATTTCGTTTTATTTCATATTAAAATTAATTTATTGGCATTTGTAAAGAAAAAGCCTGAAGCCTGCCATCAAGGAACACCAACAGAAACAAAGGGTGACTTTGTAGAGGATGGTAAAATGGCAAGTAAGGATATACTCTCAACATAGTTCCCTGGCGGACTGCAGACATGATCCAGTGATACAAGAAGTCCAATTGGGTCGCTCCGTATAAGTTGTGTTTAACTTTCAAGTGATTCACTGAGACGAAGTTGACATCGATATGACGCAAATTTCTTCTCACAGACTCAAAGTATTGAATTGGGAGAAATTCAGAGTCGTGAATAGATGAATGAGGTACCAATTTGGATAATACACAAATTCGAAGTCTCCAAGATATCAATACTAGAGAATTTCCAGACTAACATTCTTCAAAAACATCGTCCAGCAAACAAAACTTGAATCCTCAGACACAAAGTCACCCATAAATTCAATTCGTACCCTATCCTCCGCAGGAAAGATTGAGACAGCACTCAGTCAAGGCTTAAATACACAAACACGAAGTCCAATTTAGAGTCCACTTCAAGCTATTTTCTCACCGTTCATTTCAAGGAAAGACTTTGAACGGCAATCCTTCTTCAAGTGGTCGGTCAATCGTGATCACTCCGTCAGCATTCACAAGCAGAGTAGCCATCTTGACCGCCTTTCCCCTACTTAGTCCTTCAAAGGATTCAAGAAGGCTGCATTTCAGACCATTTTTCCAATCGGTCAATGGTGATCACTCCGTCAGCATTCACAAGCAGAGTAGCCATCTTGACCGCCTTTCCCCTACTTAGTCCTTCAAAGGATTCAAGAAGGCTGCATTTCAGACCCCCTTTTCCAATCGGTCAATGGTGATGACTCCTTCAGCATCCACAGGAACAGTAGCCATCTTGACCGCCTTTCCCCTACTTAGTCCTTCAAAGGATTTAAGAAGGCTGCATTTCAGACCCCCTTTTCCAATCGGTCAATGGTGATGACTCCTTCAGCATCCACAGGAACAGTAGCCATCTTGACCGCCTTTTCCCTACTTAGTCCTTCAAAGGATTCAAGAAGGCTGCATTTCAGACCCCCTTTTCCAATCGGTCAATGGTGATGACTCCTTCAGCATCCACAGGAACAGTAGCCATCTTGACCGCCTTTTCCCTACTTAGTCCTTCAAAGGATTCAAGAAGGCTGCATTTCAGACCCCCTTTTCCAATCGGTCAATGGTGATGACTCCTTCAGCATCCACAGGAACAGTAGCCATCTTGACCGCCTTTTCCCTACTTAGTCCTTCAAAGGATTCAAGAAGGCTGCATTTCAGACCCCCTTTTCCAATCGGTCAATGGTGATGACTCCTTCAGCATCCACAGGAACAGTAGCCATCTTGACCGCCTTTTCCCTACTTAGTCCTTCAAAGGATTCAAGAAGGCTGCATTTCAGACCCCCTTTTCCAATCGGTCAATGGTGATGACTCCTTCAGCATCCACAGGAACAGTAGCCATCTTGACCGCCTTTCCCCTACTTAGTCCTTCAAAGGATTTAAGAAGGCTGCATTTCAGACCCCCTTTTCCAATCGGTCAATGGTGATGACTCCTTCAGCATCCACAGGAACAGTAGCCATCTTGACCGCCTTTTCCCTACTTAGTCCTTCAAAGGATTCAAGAAGGCTGCATTTCAGACCCCCTTTTCCAATCGGTCAATGGTGATGACTCCTTCAGCATCCACAGGAACAGTAGCCATCTTGACCGCCTTTTCCCTACTTAGTCCTTCAAAGGATTCAAGAAGGCTGCATTTCAGACCCCCTTTTCCAATCGGTCAATGGTGATGACTCCTTCAGCATCCACAGGAACAGTAGCCATCTTGACCGCCTTTTCCCTACTTAGTCCTTCAAAGGATTCAAGAAGGCTGCATTTCAGACCCCCTTTTCCAATCGGTCAATGGTGATGACTCCTTCAGCATCCACAGGAACAGTAGCCATCTTGACCGCCTTTTCCCTACTTAGTCCTTCAAAGGATTCAAGAAGGCTGCATTTCAGACCCCCTTTTCCAATCGGTCAATGGTGATGACTCTTTCAGCATCCACAGGAACAGTAGCCATGAGAAAAGCCAATGGGTGGTGCTGGTCACGTGGCGTCCTCCTCATAAATGCACAGTCACGTGTATGCAAACGGTATGTAGCTGAGGACAGTGCCAATTCCGCTAGTTGAGTTGTACTACGTAAACACACTTTATTTACTCGATGAGTTTCCATTGGGGAGTGGGGTGCTGTTGTGTAACAATGTTGCCGTTTGTCCAGTTGAATAAGCGTTCGTCAATGCAAAGGATGCTGTAGGCATGAGTGATTGTGTGTTGGTGTGGGTGTGCCTCGAGCGCCTGTTGCGGAGACTATGACGACAATGCAAACAGTCTTACGCGATTTAAGGCAACAGGGAGCCTGCAGGCAGTCGGGTTGGCCGTGTGCATGTAACAGGCCTTTCGAGGAGGCACCGAGTGGGTTAGCAGAGGGAGGCAGGCACTTTTCTTAGCTGTGAAACGTTGGCCACATCAAGGACAATTGAAACAACAACCACAATAGTCATTTAATTGTCAACGCGATTTGTCGCAAGTACTCAAATGCACGAGTGCAGGGAGGCAGAATCCGTCTCAGTGCGGGAGTGGGTGTGCTCTTTGAGCCCACCCATCAAACCACATACGTGCACATGTCCATCAAGGCAGAGCTGCACTTAACCACAACCGCTGCTTACGTATGCACGTCGTCATTCTTTCATGCGGTGGATGTTTCAGTTCATATTTATCGACTGTCATAACCACCCAGCAGGAAATTGAAAAGGTGTTTTTCGAATGGCAATGAAATTTTCATTATTGAAATGTAGAGGAATATTCAAATGTAGGTCAATATTGAAATGTGGAAAATGTCGCATGGCAGCAGGAAATTGGATTGCGATGGAATATATTGGAGGAATGCTGAAGTGAGGCGGTGTATTAAAGTGTGGAAGAATGTTGTGGAGTTGTATTAAAGTGTGGAAGAGGTAAATTGAAGTGTCGAGGAATACTGAAGTATAAAGTTTGGAACAATATTGAAGTGAAGAGGAATATTTAACTGCATAAGATTGTTGAACTGCAGTAGAGCAATGTTGAAGGGCAGAGGAAAATGAAGGGCAGAGGAAAATGAAGTGTAGAGGAAAATTAAGTGTAGAGGAATGTAGAGAATATAGAGTGATGTAGAAAGTAAGAGAGGAATGTAGAGAATGTAGAGTAATGTAGAAAGTAAGAGAGGAATGTAGAGAATGTATAGTAATGTAGAAAAGAAGAGAGGAATGTAGAGAATGTAGAGTAATGTAGAGAAGAAGAGAGGAATGTAGAGAATGTAGAGTAAAGTAGAAAGGCAGATGAGTGTTGAAGTGTAGAAGAATTTTAAAAGGTGGAGGAATGTTGAAGAGTATAGAGAAAAATCGGTGAAGGGGAGGAATACTTAGTGCATAGGAATATCAAAGAGTAGAATAATGGTGGAGTGTAGAACAGTGTTAATAATGTTAAAGTAGAGAGGAATTTTCAAGTATAGAGCCAATGTTGAAGGGTACGGAATATTGAAGTTTGGAAGAATGTTGAAGTGTAGAGGACTGTAGAGGGAGAGAGAAGTGTTGAAGTTTAGAAACGTTTTACAGGGTAGTAGCATATTTATTGTAGAATAAGTTGAGAAAGAAAAGAATCTTTAACTGTGGAGGAATGTGGAAATGTAGAGAAATGTTGAAATGTAGACTCATTTTGAAGAACAGAGGAATATGGAATTGAAGAAGAATATTGAAGTGTAGAAAGAGAAAGATGAATGTTGAAATGTAGAGTAGTTTTAGGGTAGAGGAGAATATGAAGTGTAGAATAAGTTGAGGTAGAAAAGAATCTTGCACTGTGGAGGAATGTTGAAATGTAGAGAAATGTTGAAATGTAGATTAATTTTGAAGAACAGAGGAATATGGAATTAAAGAAGAATATTGAAGTGTAGAAAGGGAGAGGAATGTTGAAGTGTGGAGAAGTTTTACAGGGTAGAGGAGAATACTAAGTGTAGAATAAGTGGAGGTAGAAAAGAATCTTCAAGTGTGGAGGAATGTTGAAATGTAGAGAAATGTTGAAATGTAGATTAATTTTGAAGAACAGAGGAATATGGAATTGAAGAAGAATATTGAAGTGTAGAAAGGGAGAGGAATGTTGAAGTGTGGAGAAGTTTTACAGGGTAGAGGAGAATATTAAGTGTAGAATAAGTTGAGAAAGAAAGAATCTTTAACTGTGGAGGAATGTGGAAATGTAGAGAAATATTGAAATGTAGATTAATTTTGAAGAACAGAGGAATATGGAATTGAAGAAGAATATTGAAGTGTAGAAAGAGAAAGATGAATGTTGAAATGTAGAGTAGTTTTAGGGTAGAGGAGAATATGAAGTGTAGAATAAGTTGAGGTAGAAAAGAATCTTCAAGTGTGGAGGAATGTTGAAATGTAGAGAAATGTTGAAATGTAGATTAATTTTGAAGAACAGAGGAATATGGAATTAAAGAACAATATTGAAGTGTAGAAAGGGAGAGGAATGTTGAAGTGTGGAGAAGTTTTACAGGGTAGAGGAGAATACTAAGTGTAGAATAAGTAGAGGTATAGAAGAATTTTGAGGTGTAAAGGTTGTTGAAGTGTATAGGAGTGTGCCGTGTAGGTGAATATTAGAGTGTTGCGGAATATTGAAGAGTAGAGGAATGTGGAAGTTTAGGCGCAAATTAAAAGGATATTAAAGTTTAGAGGAACCATAGAAGAATGTTGTAATTTAGTGCAGTGTAGAGAATTCTTGGAGTATGGAAAAATGTGGCACTATGTCGAAGTGTACCAAAATGTTGAAGTGTGATGGAGTAACAAGTAAGTTCACTTTTTTCTGTGTGGAATGTGGCGCTTTCTTGCTTCAATTGATTGACCTTATATCATACCTTATATTTGCTTTCATTGGTGACGCTCGTAACATACTTATTTCGCAGATATTCCCTTGAGTATACAAATTCAGTTGGTCTTTCAGCTCTTCGCTGGAGACCTGGTTGTGCATTTGTTTAGTGTGGGGAAAGGCATGACTACACAACTTGGCGACTTGTTGATACAGTTTTTGAAGTAACGCAAACATGATATCTAAATATCAAAAATATACTAACAAGCCTTCTTCTGTGCTCATTTAGTGCATCGTTGCAAGTTTCTTTTCTATGCATTTCACAGTTGTGCTTGAAACTTTCAAAATGAACCGACTCCTTCCCCACTCCATTCGCAGGCAGGTCTTCTGGGTATTGTGATGATTCAGACATTACTAGCTTTACAATTAAACTACGCAGTTTCCAACTGGGGTTCGGTTCTGTAGTTGCACTCACGCTGCTGTTGCTTCACTATCGATGGCTTTGCAATGTCGTCTGTGATCATTTGGGACTCCCAGTGCTCGTTGCTTAAAAGCATCCAGAGCACTCGATGAACAACTCAAGAAGCAGCGGTGTGAGTGACAAGTTCTGTTTGCATTCCTGCCACTGCTCCAATTCCGACTCCAACTGCCGCTGCCCCTGCGCTGTCTTCCACTCCCTGACTGCGCCCACTTCGTGAGCACGTCAAGACAATAAAATTTATTGTCTTGCAACTGCGGCATGGCAGGAGAGGAGACACATTTTCCTTGGCAGGAGAGGAGGCACATTTTCATTCCATAAGCATCGCGCTGCCTTTTTCGTATATTATTGACATTTTCAAAGCTTTAAAATTTGCTCGACTGTCGGAGAGGAGAAGGCAACAACCGAGAAGAGTGTGTTGGTGCTCGCCAAACTGCAATTGAGAATGGAGGAAAATGACAAATGGAAGCAAGGAGCGTACAGAAAAGAGCAGCCTGAAATTTATTGTGGCGCGCGTCGTCACATTCCGAGTGCCGCTTGTGACATAGTCAAAGAGTCCTTCCCGCCCCCCGTCCTCGTCGCGCTTTAATATTTGCACTTTGTTTATTGTTTTCGCAATTTCCATTTTTCATTTACGTATTCACTTATTTATTTAATTATTTACTCTCATTTGACGCACTTTTTCCCATTTCGCACGTCTATTTGTGGCACTCGCTGATGTCGTCATCACTCCTCGCATTGTTAATATTGCTGTGGTGGTTTTTGCTTTGTGCTGCAGCTGGAAATATCACTTGCTTTAAGCGTGAGTTTTAATTGAATTCGCATGCAGCAGCAGCGCAATTTGCACAAATTAATTAAATTTGCATATGCTGCCGCAAAGTGGCAATTTGGCGTTGGTGGCCAGCGCCTGCAACATGCGAGCCGTGTCCTCTCAGTCCTCCCTGCGGCGCATGCACACAAATTAAATTTTCATGGCATTTTTAATTTGTATTCCGGTTCGTATTTGCAACGCATCCGCAACGCATATCCTGCATATTCCTGTAGCAGCACATCCGTTGCCCCATCGTGCTGTAATGCCCATACACACCCGATGTGTGGAGGAGGTACACTATGGCCACAGCAAAGCAGCATGCAGGCACCAGTTACTCTAACAGCCAAGTCAGAAAAGAGACGAGAATTCTGCAATTCATCTCCGGCAAACAACGTTTCAATTAAGTAATTAATTTAGCCGAGATAAATTGGGTCACTCTTGCAACGTCACTGACAGGCGCTCATAGTTTCAGCATAATGAATGGAACTTCTTTGGACAACTCTCTTAGTACGAATAATGAGATTACAACTGCCGTTTTACACAGTCTCTTGTTCAGCGCACTTCAGAGATACTCATGGACTCCAATAGCATTAGAATGTCTGTTACTATTTCTCAATGCCACATGCGACAAGTAGAAAATGTCCTACGATGGGTACGTAAAGTACAACAAGTGTAATGAAAGCATGAACCCAAAGAAAAATACTCCCAGGATAACCGGCGAACTCACAAGCAACGATAGACTCCCCATAGACGAAGTGGGTTCTCAGCTATACAACAAAAACAGAAAGTCTCAAGTAAACTCTCTCGCAAACCCAATTCTGTGGAATTGAGCTCAAAATTGATAAGGAAAGAAGAAATGTCGAAGGAAGAAAGGGCCACAAAAATCTACGAAACGAACTACTTCATTATCAACCAACTAAACAAGAACGAAGCAAAGTTAGCCAAGCTTAAGCGAAGTTAACCAAACCGGAACCAGCACAATCCTGCATAACCTAGCAAAAAGAAGTACAACCAAACCAAAGCAAACCGAAGCAAACCGAAGCAAACAGAAGCAAACTTAACCAAACCAAAGCAGACACCGCCAAACACCACCAAACACCACCAAATCAAAGCAAACTCAGCCAAACACCACCAAACCAAAGCAAACTTAACCAAACCAAAGCAAACTTAACCAAACACCACCGACCCAAGCTTAACCAAACACCACCAAACCGAAGTAAACTTAACCAAACCAAAGAAAGTTTAACCAAGAACCGCCAAACACCACCAAACCAAAGCAAACTCAGCCAAACACCACCAAACCAAAGCAAACTTAACCAAACTAAAGCAAACTTAACCAAACACCACCGACCCAAGCTTAACCAAACACTACCAAACCAAAGCAAACTTAACCAAGAACCGCCAAACACCACCAAACCAAAGCAAACACCGCCAAGCACCACCAAACCAAAGCAAACTTAGCCAAACACCATCAAACCGACCCAAACTTAACCAAACACCATCAAACCGACCCAAACTTAACCAAACACCACCAAACCGAAGCAAACTCAGCCAAACACCATCAAACCAAAGCTAACTTTACCAAACACAACCCATCTTAATCAGTCCTAATAGAACCAAACCAAGTTCAACCAAACCTTATCAAACCTTACCATGCCAATCCCAACTGATTCCAATCATAGGAAATCGAACCCAACCATTTTTAAGCAAAGACCCATTCAGGTCCTGTAAGTCTACATCTATCATAGATCAGTCTTCTCCAGATTGACTGCAAGATTGAAAGATAAACTCAATATCCCTAAAAGACGAACTTGTGTGTTAACAAAGATCCTTCCAACTAGGAAAAGGAGTCAATATCCCCAAAAGCAGAATTTGTGTGTTAACAAAGATCCTTCCCACTAGCGAAGGGAGTCTTTAAAATTCGGCCCACTTATAGTACGATGATTCAGCTACGCCTGTAGTTTTCCATCTTCCTAGACCCTATGTAGTTGAGGCGAAACTGCTGCAGCTAGAAAATATGCTACTCAGTCTGGTCCGGCGCAGAGGTGAGCAGTTATACAGAAGATGGGTGACTCAGCACCGTTTGTGGTTCTCTTTCCCGTTCTCCTCAGAAAATCAAAAAATTCCGGAGGGTTCTGATTAGGAACTCACTATTTATAACCCTTACTGTCTCTGACCTTCCTCTTTCTCCATTGGCGGGATTAAAATTTATGGTATAGCGTCGATTGCAGAGCCTTGTCTACCTCAATCTAAAGTTCGAAGTTCCTCTGATATTCCTGGGACCTGTGACCCAATTACTCGTGAGTCACTCCAAACCGTAGTCGACGACTTAGAATCGCAACCTTCTGTGAGCACTCATTCACCAATTTGATGGCGAATGAGTTCAATGGTTATCTTGGTTGGGATTTAAAATTGCAACTGCTGTTTTAAAATGATGCCTAGGAAACTCGTACATTGGTCCGGCACTCCATCAGAGGCGCTAATCTTCATCAGTGCGAAACATTATCCTTTTTTTCCTGCCTAGTCCGCATTCATGCAATCAGCATTCAGTGCCCTTCTTCATCTCATACACGAATGCATGAAATGCATTTACGCAGAGTTTTAGCTGTCTTAGACAGTACGTGTCCTTCCATTGGGTCACATTCTGTGCCCTTGCATACCCAATGCGATGGTGCTTAATCATCGGCTTATTCAATATTGGCACCTACAGAAAGCACTCAATCAGGCGCAAAACTAATTTCAATTATGCCAAGGCTTCTTCTGTCCTGATCCCATATGCAAATTACTCGTGTGGCAGGAAAATGTGATTCGTTCGCACAATGGCAGCAGGGGCAGCATGTGGCCTTCAGTTATGATTGTGTGTTCGCCTGTCATGGTGTATATGTCTATTCACTGCATGTGGGATGATGTCCCACTTTGGTATTCCCCCTCTCAAGTGGGAGGACACAGTTGCATCAGTTGCTTGCAAGCCGGTGTGGAGTAGTTGTGGCGGAAGTTCATGAGATTTCCTTATTACATTGATAACGAAAATCTAGGATATTCACGATAGCCTCACTACGTTCAATCCGAAAGAGAATCACTAAAATTGTAGTTCGCAGTTGTGTAAGGCTTTATGTCACATGTTTGTGTCCATTGAATCGTACTGGGATTGAATGCAATGCCAGAGATAGAGGCATGTTTTGTGTGCTCCACTTCCAATCTAATTAATACTAATCAACTCTGGCAGAAATTGAATCAGGCTCTGATTGGAATGGCGCTGTAAGTTCACTGATTTAAGAAGATGATGTGGTTGCAGTGCACAAAGGAAGAGGGTGACAAAGTTCTGAGAATATCTGTAATACAAAGTAGCATGAAGTTGGCTGAATACGGCAGCTACGATGAAGGTTCACTCAGAGCCAGAAAGTCCAACGAACAATGCTTTGCGTATTCAGCTTTGATAAAGCAAACTGCTGAGATGTGAACTCCCCAATAGGGCTTCCTTTTACTAACGAATGCAGAGCGAGCAGCAAATGGTTACTTTCTTCTA
This sequence comes from Clusia tigrina, assembly GCA_920105625.2. Taxonomy (NCBI): domain Eukaryota; kingdom Metazoa; phylum Arthropoda; class Insecta; order Diptera; family Clusiidae; genus Clusia; species Clusia tigrina. Next base: position 198,920,262 of record OV050032.1, read on the forward strand.
TACTCTAACCATTTCGCATATCACGGTTAAGAGTTCCAACGAGACTGTGCCAAGTTATCAGACCCATTACTGCCCTCAGTTAAGATCCGTTGTATGACAGTTTATGCTACTTAGATTCAGCTTCAATAGGTTTACATCAGGTCACTTAAAGGCACTTCAAGGATACGTAACTTCACAAATGTAACTAAATGTCACTAAATATCACTTAAGGAACATGTCACAGATTACATAAGGTAACTTGAATGTCGCTCAAGGTAATTTAACGGTCACATGATTTCACAAACGGTACATAAGGTAGCTTAGGGTCACTCTGAGACCACATATAGTCACTTGAACGTATACAGGGTAACTTGAATGTCATCATTTCAAGTTAATTTCAAGGTCAAAAAACTTTACAAGCAGTCTTAAGATTACTTCAAGATCACACACAGTCACTTTAAGTATACACAAGGTAACTTGAATGTCGCACAAGGTCAGTTCAAAGTCATATCACTTCACAACCAGTAAGGCAAGCACAGGTGGCTTAAAGATCTCATAGAGACACCTGAAAATTGTAGAAGATCCCATATGGTCAATTCAATCATGAATTGAATGATCATGTTTCTCTATATATGATGTCAGATATCTAGAGAAGTGACGTCATATATAGAGAAACATGATCGTATGTAAGCTTCAATTGATCATATGGGATCTTGTATAACTTTCAGGTGTCTCTATGAGACCTTTAAGCCTCCTCTACTTACCTTACCGTTTGAGAAGTGATGTGACTTTCAACTGACCTTGTGCGACATATCACCAGTCATTCAAATGAAGTTCATAGATCGAATTTACTTCCATCGATTCTTTATAAAACCACCCTTTACTAGTCGATATCTCCCATAGCATTTGAAAGAGATGCTTTCTGCCTCAAGAGGATCTATTAAATCGAGTCCCTGGACTTCTCTGGAGAGTATGGGTGTTTTGATACTCAATGCCCCACACGACTCGACCTTGGCAGTGACGGAATCATTAATGTAATTGCAGAGATCCACTCAATTTGCACTTCGGCCAGGTCAGCACTATATTGATTGCTCTGACTCTCGCTGGAGAAACCACCAAAGAAATGATTATGATTCTTTCGAACCGCCAGCAGCTTGTCATACTCCCTCTCCAAGCTCTGATCTGTCTGTGTAAATTTGCAAGGATTCGGCAAATGGAAGACTTAGGTACCCATAGTTAAGTATGTAAATACTGTGTATTTCCACAGACAAAGAATCCCGCCGCCACAAAGGAAGACTTCGTTTCACTTCATTTCGCAGCAGTTCAGGCTTTTGTGAAAAGAATGTCCAACATTTCATTTGTCACAATTGGAAGCTTTGCGCAAATACCTCCAAACCAGCAAGGAACCCGCACACACACACACACCCAGGCGCACACAAATAAAAAGCAACAACAAAATTTTCATTTTTCAATTTTGCACGCAATTTTTACACAATGAATGCGACAAATAAAATAAATTGTTTACATCCCCAACCGCTGCAAAAACAAAACAAGCAGCAAAAAAAAGCGACAGGAAAAACATCCTCCAGCTCTGCCACCCAAAGGACAAGCCAACTTTTTCTACTTACCAAATGACGCACGTGCCTGGACACAAAATTTGTCGCCCTCGCTGTCGCATCCGTCCATCACGTTGCCTGGCTACACAGTCACACAGAACCTCACTCGCAGACAAAACCTCTCTCTCACACATACACACACACATACACACATACACAGGCACACACACACACACACCCCCAGCGACCACGGCCACAGAATTTCATATTTTTCAGGGACAGCAACGAAAATTCTTGTTAGCATTACGCAACTCTCTTCCACCTCGTGTTGATTTTGTTTTTAAAACACTGTGAAAATGATTTTTAATATACGCGTATTCATTATTCACCCTACGCCAGGTCGTAGCAGGTTTCAGTGACTCTACGCGATCACAGTTCACGACAACTTCCCTCAATTCCGACGGCAATCGCTTGTAGTCTCTTATTCTGTCTGTGTCATGCTAGTATGCTATACCTACTCTCTCTTTTTCTATGAAACTCTCCCTCACTCTTGCTCTACCTCATAGAATCTCTCACTCCCTCTCTATTTATCTCATTTACTTTCGCTGACCTTCTCTTTTACCGTTTTTCTCTCATGTTACGCAATTCCTACTCTCTCTCTTTCTATGAAACTCTTCCTCACTCTTGCTCTACCCCACAGTATCCCTCACTCCCTCACTTACTGTGTCTAACCTTACACTTTCTCCGTTTTTCTCTCATGATACGCAGTTCCGACTCTCTCCTTCCTCTCAAACTCACCATCACTCTTGCTCTACCTCGCAATTTCTCTCACTCCCTCACTATTTATCTCCCTTACAGTCTCTGCCCTTCCTCTTTCTCCGTTTTTCTCTCATGTTACGCAGTTCCTACTCTCTCTCTCTCTTTCTCTGAAACTCTTCCTCACTCTTGCTGTACCTCATAGAATCTCTCACTCCCTCACTATTTATCTCCCTTACAGTTTCTGCCCTTCCTCTTTCTCCATTTTTCTCTCATGTTACGCAGTTCCTACTCTCTCTCTCTTTCTCTGAAACTCTTCCTCACTCTTGCTCTACCTCATAGAATCTCTCACTCTCTCTCTATCTATCACATTTACTGTCGCTGACCTTCTCTTTTACCGTTTTTCTCTCATGTTATGCAGTTCCTACTGTCTCTCTTTCTCTGAAACTCTATCTCACTCTTGCTCTACCTCACAGAATATCACACTCCCTCACCATTTACCCTTACTGTCGCTGACCTTCCTCTTTCCCCGTTTCTCTCTCCCTTTATCTCTTTATGTGTCTCCTTTTATCACCCTCCCGTTATCAATCTCCTTTTTTGCCTCTCTACCTTTATCCCCCTCTCTTTATTTCTCGTCCTTTATCACTCTTCCTTTCTCTAGCTTCCTATATTATTTTCTCTCTGTCTCTCTCTATTTCTCTCTCTAATTCTATTTCTCTCTCTCTTTCTCTCTCTGTCTCACTCTCTCTTCCCTTCTCTCTCTTCTCTTCTTTCTTTCTCTCTGTCTGTCTCTCTCTCTGTCTCTCTCTCTTCTCTCTTCTTCTCTTCTCTTCTCTTATCTCTCTCTCTTCTCTTATCTCTCTCTCTTCTCATATCTCTCTCTCTCTCTTAAACTCTCGCTTCTCTCTCTCTCTATTTCTCGTTCTCTCTATCTCTCCCTGTCTCTTTCTGTCTCTCGCTGTCTCTCTGTCTTTCTCTTTCTCTCTGTATCTCTATATTTCTCTTTCTCTTTCTATTTCTCTCTCTCTCTATTTCTCTCTCTCTATTTCTCTCTCTCTATCTCTCTCTATCTCTCTCTGTCTCTCTTCTCTCCCTCTGTCTCTCTCTGTCTCTCGCTGTCTCTCTCTATTTCTCTCTCTCTATTTCTCTCTCTCTCTTTCTCTTTCTCTATCTCTCTCTTTCTCTCTCTCTTTCTCTCTCTCTTTCTCTCTCTCTCTCTCTCTTTATATTTCTCTCTATCTCTATTTCTCTTTCTCTCTATCTCTCTCTGTCTCTCTCTGTCTCTCTCTCTCTCTATCTCTCTGTCTCTCTCTCGGCCTCTCTCTCTATATCTGTTTCTCTCTCTATATCTGTTTCTCTCTCTCTCTCTCTCTCTCTCTCTCTTAAACTCTGTTCGCGCTCCTCTCATACCTCGAAATGTCTATTCTAGAACTCCAATGACACTCTTGAACTCTTCTCAACACATGATTACTAAAAGAGCCGCTCACCCTACATTTGAGTTCTGTTTCTTCTTCGGTTGTCCACACGCTTCCCCTCCTGCAAACTCCCGCACACAACACCATCTTTACTCGTTTGATTTTGTTCCTGGAACTCCGATTTATGTTTCTTCATTCAGTTTCTCTCCCTTACACGGTTGACTATTCCCTCCCGTCTACGGGTCCTTTATTTGTCTGTTCGTGTCTGTCTTTGTCAGGATTATTGTAGGTGAGCTCCATCGTGGCGTTTCAAGGTGCTTGTGGCATTTTCCTCCAGCCTATAATACAGTCGCAGCTCATTTGCTGCCACACCGAAATGGAAATGAATATTGAACTGTGTTAATTACATTCGAAAAGTAAGCTACATGGGACACTTCAATATTTTCTTATAAGATGAGTCGGGGTCACACTCCATTCCTCCGCACGGACAGAGGAAACTTTTTCCTTTTCTAAAATGGTTTCGTGTCTTCGGACATTTCGGAAGCTGTGAAGACGGTGGCTGATGACCAAGGCCGCTCCTCTGCACAATCCCTCGCCCCCCCCCCCAAATAATCACTTAATGATTGAGTGGAAAGTGGGAAATGTTTAACACTTCATTGGCCGTGATTAAGTGTCAGCACGGCGAAGTGTGATTTGACAGCAGTTTCCAGTTGGTAATTGCAATAAATTTACATTTACACCGTCCGAGAACGACACAATTTGCTGTGCTGCAGCAACAACAACAACATCAGTCATGAGCACAGCAATAAGCAAGTGTTGCTGCTGCAGCTCCCGCTGATGGAGGAAGTTATCACTTTTGGCAATAATGGCAGTGACAACATGACCAGCGAAAAAAAAGCGAAATGAAGGAGAAACCTGAAATGCGAATATGACAAAATTCCACAAAAAATGAGAGAAACTCTGAAGAGTCAATTGTCGACGCCGGAGACGGAATTCGAAAAGCTCGTTCGCAAATGTGGCGCAGCTCTGCGTGCCAATGTTGCTAAAGTGGCGGCACACTTCTGCGCTATCCTTCATGTCTTCACTTTTCCTCATTTATTCGACTCGATGCCATTCGACGTGTGTTTTTTTTCTCGTTTTGATTTTTAGGAATAATTCAATATGACATAATATCCTTAAAGGATATTGTCGCACACAAGCACAGGCACAGGCACAGAGCGGAATACGGTGAGTCTATGTGCGTGCGTGCTCGCATGTGCGTTTGAGGATGACTGAGTCAGTTAGTGATATGGTGATGGAGCCAACAACAATCAAAGCGGCAATAGTAGCACCAGCAACAGCAACAAATTCCTCCTCAGCATTCGTCGCTGGAAAAGTTATATAGTAAAATTTGATGTTTCATCTTATTTGCCATGCCACTGTTCCGCTTCTCTGCGCCCTGCTTGCCATCCCCCACAGCACCGCCACCGCCACCGCGCACTACTCGCAACTGCTGCCTTTCAGGCGGGCCCCGCCATAAGTGTGTGTGTGTGTGTGTGTGTGTGCGAGGGTTTGTGTGCGGGCTGCTGTGTCTGTTGTTGTCGCTAGGCTGACTTTCCTCTATGCTGGTCTCCTACTAAGCCTGTTAAGGATTCTTTTATATTTATTTCTTTTGAATTTGTTTTTCTCTCGTTTCACTTGCTGCTTCTTTTTGCCTTCTTAGTTGTTTGTTGTTGTTGTTGTTGCTGTTTCCATCATTATCGCTTTTGCACCCATATTTTCCTTGCTAAATTTACAAGAATTATAATATTTATTGATTTGCTTGCGTGAGTGTCTGAGGACTGCGTGGAGTAAGTAACTCGTATAAGGACGGCAGCAGGTGTGGGGCCGTGTGTACTTTGAAAAAATAAACAAAAAGCACTTATATACACACACACACACTCACACATACACACACACTCGCACACTCACACACACACACCCACATAAGCACGCGCCCACATACGCCACTTGCTCGCAAACGGAAATCTTAATTATTGACACTTCAATTTTGTTGAAGCTTTTAATAGAATCCCCAGCAAGCTCGGTAATTGCGTTACAAAAAATCTCACCCAATTCACAGGAAAGTAGCGCACGCTGAGGCGTACATACACACACTTAATAGGCAGCAATTAAAATCGTTGCATACTTCTGTGCACCTTGAACAATTTCAATTACCAAACCTGCACCGCATGTATTATAGACGCGTCAATCTTTGAACAGGATTAAAATGATTGTGTCGAAAGCCTGTTTGCATACAATGAAGGGCTCAAAACGTTAAGCAAAGTTCAGGCAAGAGGTGTTTGGAGCGACCGTGTGTGTACGTGGGGTACTATTTATATTTCGATAACTGGCAACACTAATGTCAATAGCTAAAATCTGGCAACACCATAATAAAGTTTGACATTTTTTAGCATAAACGTACTCACAACGTGTTGATGTACAAGTGCCATTTGTTTGGCTTACAGCGAGTTAAGAAAATCAATTTGGCCAAAAAATGAAAATTTCAAGACAAGGTTTTCGTTGGATTATTTTTCCCAACTTTCGACGTGGATTATCTCAACAGGAATGTGTCGATGAACTCAGTTCTTTGTATGGCGATAAAGCACCATCAAAAACCACAGAATATCGCTGGTATAGTGAATTCAACCCTGGTTGTAGTTTGGTCGCCGACGAAGTTCGTCCAAAATCGGTTGTTGTGTACAAAAATTCGATGCAGTGCTTGAACTGATAATGCAAGATCGTCATGCGACATATCGTGAGATAGAGGACACCTGGGGCGTTACTTCCACTTCCATACATTCAACTTTGCATGAACATTTGGCTGTAAAAAGATTTGTTCGCGTTGGATCCCACCTAATTTGACAATCGCTCAAAAAAAGGCTCGTGTTATTTGGTGTAAGGAAATGATTAAAAAGTTCGACCGTGATGAAATCGTGACAGGTGACGAATCACGGATATATGCGTATGAGCCGGAAACAAAACAACAGTCGACCGTGTTGGTATTCCAAGACGAGCGAAATCCAACAAAAGTTGTTCGTGGAAGAAGCACAGCGAAGCAAATGGTCGCCTGTTTCTTCGGCCGAATGGGTCATGTGGCCACTGTTCCGCTTGAGCAACGCAGGACGGTCAATTCTGAGTGGTACACGACCATTTGTTTGCCGGAAGTCTTCGGAGAAATTCATAAAACCAACCGCCAAAGACGAATCATTCTCCACCATGACAATGCGAGCTCTCACTCATCTCGTCAAACAGGTGAATTTTTGAGCAGTCAAAAGATGGAATAGATGACTCATCCTCCGTACAGTCGTGCCTGATTTGGCACCCAATGACTTCTTCTTGCTTCCAAATATCAAAGGTAAACTGCGTGGTCAACGATTTACGAGCGTCGAAGAAGCAGTTGAAGCGTTCAAAAACCATGTTTTGGAGGTGTCTCAAGAGGAATGGAAAAATTACTATGACAAATGGTTTGAACGAATGCAAAATTGTATTTGATCATCAAGGGGAATATTTTAAAGCCATTTTCATTTAAAAATGTTTTTTTATTATTTGCTATTCTCGAAATACAAATAGTACCCCTCGTAATAGCCGCAACACATTTCATTAGCATATTTAGAGGCGCTTTCAAATTTTAAACCAAAGTTGCACAATCACACCTGCAACACTGCAGTCATTACATTCCGAGTAATAAAAGAGCTGGTTCAGCTTACGCTGTGAAAAAGTCCAACTAGTTGCAACAGCAAAAACTGTTGCATACTTTTGGGCACACATTTAATTAACACTCGTAACATTACGCTAACTTACTTTCACTATTTCAACGTTGTTATTTCAACCTTGTTGCAGGTGCCAGGTAATTTTATAAATAAACAGCACACTTTTAGGCGTGTCACGTAACATTTGCATAAACATTAATTAACGCATTCGTAAACCTAAACTCACTCCGTCGGTAGGGGAGAAACATGACTTGTTGTTGTTGTTGTTGGTGGTGTTGTTCGCCTTATTATCGTTACACTCCTATGACATGACTGCATGCAAGCTGTTCCGATGGTGGGCCAACTTTTAGACGTGTTCAAATTGCAGCACATTGCATTGTGATTAAAAATAATTAGAAGGCACATAATCACATTTCTAGTGCGAAGGTTGGGCAGCCGCATCACCAATATGCCAGTGATGCCACTTAGACCACCAGTTGGGTCCGTTGTCAACGTTCTAGTGCGTAAATTGGCAGCAGTTTTCAGCTGTTGAAGCTTTACGACCTACTTGTAGCCGCTTGATTTTAATGGCACTATAAATAGAATATTCATTAACAACACTATGTGGACTATAATAGGAAAATGCATTGCTCTCATTGCAATATTACAAACGGCCTACTTTCAGGTACTTTGCCAGCAATTCATTTATAATTATAATATTTATTAATAACACTCCATGAAATATTATCGGAAAATGCATACAATTTGCAGCTGCTTTGGATTCCTGGCAATTTTACAAATCATTGGCCTACTTTTTGGCGGTAGAGAGTCTCTTCGCAACGTCCTCACAACCAAAATGCTATTAAATGTAATTATTGACTTTATAATAACCCTTGCAATTAGAGTACGAACACGCTTTGCACCTGTTATAGATTCATATCAAGTGCACATAACATAACCTACTTTTAGGAGCTCCATCAATTCCCAGAACATTTATCAAATTTGTACAAAATCATGTTTGTAATTCAAAAAACTTATTGATTTTTGAGCTGTGCTGATTTCATGTGCGTCACGCAAATCAGTGGCATACTTTAAGGCGCTGAAAACTGCATATTTTTAGGCACTCAACAATTTACTTGAATAATTCTGCAATTGAATTCCATTTAAAATTAATTACTAAAATTTGTACAAAATCGTAACCGATATCACAAGAATTCATTTCATGTGCGTCACGCAAATCAGTGGCATACTTTAAGGCGCTGAAAACTGCATATTTTTAGGCACTCAACAATTTACTTGAATAATTCTGCAATTGAATTCCATTTAAAATTAATTACTAAAATTCGTACAAAATCGTAACCGATATCACAAGAATTCATTTCATGTGCGTTATGCAAATCAGTGGCATACTTTTAGGCGCTGAACAGTGTATAAAATCAAGTAACGGTAATTGTGCTTACAATTAGAGATTGCATGGGTTTAAAACCTGCTGTAATTGTGCATTTTCCAATTAATAGCATACTTTTAGGCACTCAACAATCTACTTGAACAATTCTGCAACTGAATTCCATTTAAAATTAATTATGAAAATCCCACAAAATTGTAACTGATATTACCAGAATTCATTTCAAGTGCGTCGTACAAGTCAGTGCCATACTTTTAGGCGCTGGATAGTTTATGTATAAAATCGAACAATTATTTTAAAGGTAATATTATTTACATTTAGAGAATGCATTTGTGTATATCCTGTTAAAATTGTGCATTTTCCAATTAATAGCATACTTTTAGGCACTCCACAATCTACTTGAATAATTCTGCAACTGAATTCCATTTAAAATTATTTATTAAAATCGTACAAAATCGTAACTGATATCACAAGAACTCATTAATTTTGAAACTCAATTCGATTCATGTGCATCATACAAATCATTGCCATACTTTTAGGCGTTGAAAAAAATTTAATTACAAATTCAAATGAGAAAGTATTTTAATTTATTTTACATTATGTTGCTTGCAAGTGAAAAGCGCATACATTTTCCATCTCTTACAGTTGATGTCAACTTTACAAAACAAAAGTCTACATTTAGGTTAGGTAAGGTTTGACTGGCTGGCCGTGAAGGCCACTCATAGACCTGCAAGGTCCTTTGCGGTGCCAGATGGATATCCATTTAAGAGCTGTAGTATGAATCGTTGAACAGGGAGACGCTCTTAGCAAATCTTAAGAGCGAAACTATGCCTAATTGTGCGACTTCTTCTAGTCCTTCAAATTAGGGCTATCTAGAACACGCTTAAAATGATAGGGGGACGCTAGAAGACGTCTCAGGAATGGAACTCAAGCACCCCTGAGATTAGCTAAAAGCGTTAACATCCTACAAGATGCCTACTACAACTCTACTGACTTTTCAACTAGTAAAGGATATAAAATTGGTTAAAGTACAATTTAACATAAATTGGCTATGATTGCAAATACAGTGTCCTTGAATGGAGCACACATGCGATTATAGTGCAATACTTGCAATATGGTCTTGAACAGATATTTTGGAGTGTTACACTGGTAAGAAGCTCGACAGTTATTTGTAAGGCACTTAAAAATATACACTTTAAAAAATTATGTATAATAAATTAGTAGTAATTGGTGGAAAATTAACAGACAACTCAATCATACTCATGAGTGTACTCATGAATACACTCAGGCATATATTCATATGTCTGCTACCCACACACCTCCCATCCGGACTGAACACACGGAAGGACTCGCATGAGTTAAGATTTGCACAGAGAGACGCTCTTAGCAAATCTTCCGAGCGAAACTGTCCCTAATTGTGCGACTTGTTGTAGTCTTTCAAACCAAGGGGCTCCCAGATGTGTTAGGCGTGTTTTCGATATTGCAGGGCATAGGCAGAGTACATGCTACAAAGCTTCTCTTGTGTCCTATTGCCCACATTTCCTGCATCCATTGTTGTTTGTGAGTCCCATCCTCTTAGTGTGGATCCTGTCCTAATGCATCTTGTCAGTATTCCTAATACTGTTCAGGAATTCTTCCTCGAAAGTGCCAGTGTCGATTTGGTATGAGTGCGGGACGGTTTGCACATGAGCTTCGCGATTTTATATGTGATAGTTCTCCACGTTTCTTCCCTCTTTCTAAGTATGCCATCTTCAATATGACTATTGATCAATTGTGGAGGTATCAAACAGTGCGTTACTCACTTGCTCGTTGGGTAGTAAGATTGCGCTTTCAGCAATGACATCTGCACTCTCGTTTCCTTCTATGTTCTTATGCCCTGGCACCCCGTAGATATGTAGCTTCCGGTTGGTGGCCAGTCTTGCATTGCAGACCATTTCTGGAAGATGCACAGCATGAGGTTATAGCCTTGATCGCAGCCTGGCTATCTATGTAGAAGTTGATTGTGGAGTTCGTAGTTGCTGCTAAGCAGGCGAGCTCTGCGGTTTTCCATGGTGCAAAAACTTCCGCTTGCAACAAACTGCAGTAGTGAGGTAGTCTGTGTCAACAGCGCCACGCCGTGGTATCACAATGGGCCATTAGGTGTGCTTTTGGCAAACTAGGCTGCCACTCCTACCTACCTACCCACCTAGGTAGTCTGAAAGGGTGTTTGATATCTAGTTCGGGGTAGTAGACGCCTGCTCCAATACCGTTCTCCATCTTCGAGGCGTCCGTAAATAGGTTGAAGAAGGAAGGCCTACTTTTAGCAGATTGGAAATAGGAAAATTGTGGAAAAAGTCCCCAACTGCTCTAAGAGAATTCAAAGCAGCGACTAAACTCCATATTAGAGATTCTAATGGAAAAAGTGTGTATGTGAGAACTGTCAATTGGTCAAATAAATGGCTTTAACGCTTTTCAGATAAGTTCGGCATATAAATAAATTAGAATACTACAAAGTAGTTCAAAGAATACCACTCTCAAGCGCTGCGTACTCGTCTGTGCTTCGGAGCTTAAGTATTACAAAGCCTTTTACTATTTGTGAACAACCTCTTCTGAAATCCAATAAGCTCGAATATGACCGAACATGACTTGTATACACGAATCCTTTTAATAATACCACAAAAAGCATTTTGCATAAAAATATGGAATATTCAATGGCTCTTCATGTGTTCTCTGTTGCTTCTTGACACAAGCCGTTATTATAAATGGGGGGCATTTCCGCCTTGTGCTCATTGCAACCCTTCTGCAATATGGTGCCTGAACGCATTTTCTATCCGAACAAATTGATTAGCAACAGGACGATTGCATGCATGGTCATTTGCTGTGTTTTCACAGCAATTTAAGAAATCCATGGCCTACTTTCAGGCAATCGACAGCTGGATGACAGTGCGGTTTACATCGAATTTAGATTAACAACAATTGCCGTGTGCATACCTAATGCCTATTGCAATGGCAAACATGCGTGCCATTTGCTGTAGTCCCAGTTTCATGTCAATTTCGCTAAACGCTGGTCTACTTTTAGGCACTTAATAATTTAATGACAATGCAATTTTCTGCGAACTGTGATTACAAATAATTGCGGCACGGAAACTAGATATGAAAAATGATCGCATTGTTTACTTCTGCAAACGATGGCCCACTTTTTGCAGTTGGACAATTTGACCAAGCATATCCTAGAACCCTTCATTAACTCACTAAGAGGAATACTCAACCCTGTAAGGGAGAGAAACTCAATGAAGAAACATAAATCGGAGTTCCAAGAACAACACCAAACGAGTGAAGATGGTGTTGTGTGCGGGAGTTTTTCAGGAAGGGAAGCGTGTGGACAATAATGAGTGTATTTTTCATTTTACTAATAAAGGACCTACTTCTAGGCGCTGATGCACTGAACATGCAAATGATTACTGTGCACAGGAAAAAAAGGTTGGTATAACAACAGTTTGCAGCTGCTTTGGATTCTTGGCAATTTTACATTGGCCTACTTTTTGGCGGTAGAGAGCCTCTTCACAATATTAGTATTAGTCCAACACAATTTCGAACTCTTTTTCACTGAATGGAAGCATAATCACATTGAATGTATTTTTTCATTTCACTAATAAAGGAGCTACTTCTAGGCGCTGATGCACTGAACATGCAAATGATTACTGTGTATAAGAGAAAAAGGTTGGTATTAGTCCAACACAATTTCGTACTCTGTGGTGAAATTTGAAATAATGACTTCAAAATGTTTGTTATTAAAAACTTCACAAAATGGATCGAAAATATTGCACTGCTCTGGGCAAACTGTAAGTTCTGCTAACGTTGAACATTGCTTCCAAACTACTCAACTTTGTGCGATTACTAAGACCATCATTAAAGGAGTGGAGTTTTCCCTCATACACACAAGGAATTACTTTCCTGTGCTACCAGAGCAGAAACTGTTGCATACTTTTGTGCCAATTTCAACTCGGAAATATTCAATAAGCCTGCCTGGAGTGGTAACAAAAAGGTATACGCTCTGGCGAATCTCTTAATTAATTGCATACAGTTAGGCACTCGGCCACTTTGCACAAGGTACCGTACAGTTTCCATAAAATTGTGAGGAATTGTTCAAATTTCATTATGAATTGCGTTGGAGTGTTCAAAGTGCGTACTTTGTTAGCATACCATTAGGCGCTGGCAACATTTGTAGCTTGCTTTTCAATTGCTTAAGTTAGGAAAAAGCCGGAAAGTTTGTTTATAGATGCAACTGTAACGCAAAATAGTAGCATACTTTCCAGAGCAACTGGAATTGTTAAGTGAAAACTCTATGCCAACTTGCAGAAGACTCTGACATTTTTCTTCGCACAATCACAAGCAACATAAATAACACAAAAAAGAGGCCAATCAATCAAAGTTCGCAACAGAGGAAACAACCTGTTCCACCACCTGCGCCCACCAACCAATGGCATACATATTCCAGCTCACATTTCCACACGGAGTGTCAGTCTACGTAAAATTTCATTAGTCTACTTAGCGGCGCATCACTCGCTTTACCCACGGACAGATTTGCGCGAGAACCTTGCACTGCATCAAAAATTCAGATGAGGCACAACAATAGCGAACTTCAACAATACCCACAGTTGCATACGCAGATGCAGTGCCAAGCTCGGGTATACTCAATTAGTGGCTTTCCCACATTGTCTCTGGCAAATCAATGTCGCTTGCATTTGGCCGACACCCATCAATTAACTGCATACTTTAGACACCTGACATTTTCCCACTAACTGACAGAGTGACAATATTAGCATACTTTCAGGCACTCCAAGGTATTAAAAGTAACTTTTCCCCACTAATAAATTATGGCAAATACACTTCACTTGATATGAAGCCCCTGCAATGGAAGGGAAACAACAAAAAAGGACTATTGCATACTTCTACGAAGTGTCAAACTAGGAAGGAGGCAATGCAATTAGTGTGCTTACTGCGTTGATAACATTTTGTGGTCATACTGCGAATTAAGTGCATAATTTCAGGCGCTTGACAAGTGGACACGAACGTCAGCTCTGCGCAACTCATTAATAAGTTCGAAGTTAATAATTATAAAGGACGTTGCCAGTGAGCAAAACTTATAATTAGCCTGCGATGCGGCGCTCAAGAGTGGAAATAATTTGCGAGCCACCATTTGACAAAATGTGCTGTTGATGAACACACGGCTCCAAACTATTTGACGGCATTCCATTGGCTTTGAATGCTCCCAACTATCCCATTAGTTTGCATGCCTTCATATTTCGAGGCACTGCGAATGTGCCAAATGCGAACATAAGTTGGCATGCGAGTTCAGGGCAATGTTGCCAATTAAGAACGAGAATGCTTTTGGTGTGCTTCAACAAACTTCGAGCAATGTTTGTGCACAGCGAAATAAATTGAAATAATGACACTTTCAAATCTCGCCGATGCCGTTGCTAGTGGTGATACATGCCTTGCTTAATTATAAACTAACTTTATTTCAATAATTGGCATGCTTAGTTATAAACTTTATCTGAATAACCGTGAAAACACGCAGCATTGGGAAGTGCAATTTAATTAGCATAGTTTTAGGAGCTGCACACGTTTGCAACTTGGTATTCACACAAGCCAATCGCACATTACAGCGCACTTCTAGTGAGCGTGATGACAGGGCCAGGTTGGCAGGTCTTCGGTTGCAGTTGCTGCTGCTGCAATTGTTCAGTGAGCGTTGAGTGGGAATGTTTTGATTCAGGTGAGAGGGGGGTGAACTTTCGCACTTGCCTGAATATCGGAGGTGGTGTGGAGTGAAAGTTGTCACAAGAGGAGCAAACAGTGGAGTACCTGAGCTGTTGTGGTTGCGTCGTTACGAGCCATACACAAAACCCCTGCTCTGTCGTATATACAAATAATAACTTTCCACAGGAGACGTGAGAACTTGGTCAGCTGTCAGCATCGGGGCTTGTGGACTCGTACTCGTGTATTTACAATTATTGTCAATTCACTGTCAGTGACATATGTCAACACTTGGCGCATTAGACTGTAATATATACAAAGCACACAGTCTAGTTGCGTATATGGAAGTTCTGGCAATTCTTGGTGGATTAAACCTACAATAGAAAAATTTGGCAAACTCCGGCAGTAGGCTGCGAAAGAAAGCAATGCTCAAGATGATTGAGCCTACGACCAGCTTGATAATTGAGAAATTGAGAAATTTGGCAAAGTCCTGCAGTAGGTTATAAAAGAAAGCAATTCTCAAGATGATTGAGCCTTCAATCAGCTTGACAATTGTGAAATTTGGCAATGTCCTGCAGTAAGTTTCGAAATAAAGCAATGCTCAAGATGATTGAGCCTGCGACCAGCTTGATAATTGAGAAATTGAGAAATTTGGCAAAGTCCTGCAGTATGCTACGAAAGAAAGCAATGCTCAAGACGATTTAGCCTGAGACCTGCTTGACAATCGTGAAATTTGGCAAACTCCGGCAGTAGGCTACGAAAGAAAGCTATGCTCAAGATGATTTAGCCTGCGACCAGCTTGACAATTGGGAAATTTGGCAATGTCCTGCAGTAAGTTACGAAAGAAAGCAATGCTCAAGATGATTTAGCCTGCGGCCAGCTTGATAATTGAGAAATTGAGAAATTTGGCAAAGTCCTGCAGTAGGTTTCGAAAGAAAGCTATGCTCAAAATAAAGGGATAAGATTCTCTGGGGACAAGTTTGATGTAACGGAAATGGAGGAACACTTTTATAGAGTAGATACATGAAGAAGTATACTGAGGGTGTGTTGCCAATGCTACCGGATGCTGACAGAAGTAAATTAAATCTTATGTGAGAGTGTAGATGGAACATAACAGCATTCATTGAAATCCTTTGAAGTTCCAAAGTTCTGAAAGAATTTTTGCGTGACTTCAAAGAGTCCGTAATATCCACGCCTCTCAGGTTATGTAAGTTTAGGGCTCTAAGGATAATAACAAGTGGATGTTCTGGGGTTTCCCTTCCATCCAAAAGCGTCTTTCGTAGAACTGATAATCAGGGAAAAGAAATTGTCGCCACCTCCTACATGCCTGAAGGTCCAGACTTTGATTATTTACACCTTCAATTCTTGGATGAAAAACTCTTTAGCGGCTCATGCTTGTGTCATGAATTTCAGGTCCATCTTATGGACTACCAAATGGTCTTTGTCTGTGTCAACGTTGGGTATTTTCCCCATTATCCTTGATGCATTGGTGCTAGCTACCAATTTTTCCGTGCCACCAATTTCCCACTTAAAGGTGAATGTGAAACACTTTCAAATGTTGGCCTGGCAGCAAGTCCGGAGTCCTTTTGGATTTACTGAGTTTTAGTACTCAGTACAACTCCTGAGTGGTTTGAGGGGTTGTATTTTCAATGGCTTCTAACTGGGAGCCTATGACAGTCTGTTGATGAAATTGGTGCCCCAACCAGGGATTTCTCCTACCGTCCATACTATAGTAGACATATCTACGGAGCCATGTAGAGAGGCAACAGAGACTCAATGGGTAGAGTCTGGTACTCAATGAAGTATATCATCTGTATAGTCTTCAATATCACTATTTCAGTTCTCCAGAGATGATTCCTTGAATAAGTCTTATCATCATGGTGTTCGAGTACATCCTCGTATAGTGTGCGTACAACTACCACCCGCTCTGTGAGTGTTTCATTGTTTCAGCTTCCACAGAACCGTTCACATTTCCAGAGACTTTGTGAATATAGTCGTACTCCTGGCTAAATATTTGCTTCTAATTCCCTGATTGGATCTGTGAACAAGTAGCGTCCAAGTCTCGCTTGCTTACAATTTGAATTCTAATGATGCAGTGCCTGGCATCCCCAGCCGTTTCTGTTTGAGGCAAAAGTTTTCTTATTTCATCACTTCAAATCATGCCGTCAATTGGCCATTAAACTGATGTGATTTAATATCGCTAAATCTCTGGAATAATGCTTTAAGCACAAGTCCGTGCCCACAAACCGTAAACAATGGTCAAACTTCAAAGCCAGAGCCAGGCACACACGCTGGGTGCGATGGAAACTCAATTACCCGCATGTGTGTAGAAGTACAAACAGCAGCGTGGAGACTGTGGAAGGTCGTCCGACGAAAGACAGGAAGACATGAGTGCAGTTGACGATAGGCAAGGAGGCAATGTTGGTATTCGGACGTGCCGGGAAATTTAAAACTTTATAATCAAGGAAACTGGTAGCATAATTTTGGGTACTTTGAGGGTCCTTAATGAGTAAACGCACCAACACAAGCGGACGACTGTTAAATTTCCCACATGCCGCGGGAGCTACGGATGTTAGAAATATGTGCAGGACACCAGTTATGAGCATCAATGGAACTAAATCGCTGTTGAAAGTAGGAGTTGGCTGTAAATTTTAACAGGTTGGCAGCTCTGGTCGCTTTGTACTCTCAAGAGTGACATTCATTTATATGAAACCAGTCGGCGTCCTGTGTAAGAATCAACCAAGAATCGTACTTGGCCTCGCTGTTGTGTGGACTTATGAGCAAAACTTTCCGACTTTCGCGACTTAAGTCAGTTTCGTTCCTTCATGCACCCAAGCAAACTTAATATAAGCATCTTTGAGGGGACAGAAGTTGAAGAATCCATGAGGATTTACGAGGTGATTCAGTTTCGGCATCAGGAATTGGCAGGAGTGGGGAAAATTTGAAGCGACCAAGATGGGCGATTATAGTACTAGTATAAAAGTAACGTTCCACAGAAGCAAGATATAGTACGCTTCGATATTCATGAGCTGATTTTAGTCCTATTTTCCTATAAAGCATTTGCCGAGACCGACCACCATCGCAGATATGACTACGTGTATCCTTGAGGAGATAGTAGGAGACTTCTGAACCGTCCCTGGACGGTTATATACAAATTCTTTGCCGCAGACATGACTGCATGTATCCTTGAGGAGATTGGAGACGTCTGAACCGTCCCTGGATGGTTATATACAAATTCTTTAATGGGGAACATGTTTGTTTGTTTACATGCTTGGGCGGATGATATGTTTCTTTTCAAATCCTTGAGCCTTGACCAGGACTGACAATAGTCTGCATGATAGGACTTATCTTATCATGCCGACTGTTGTCAGGCCTGGTCAGTGTTCAACTTCCCCGGAATACCCACACTTAGAAACAATGGACCAGGCATTCTTTCTCCATTTCAATCAGAGCTAAGGCGCAGTAGGAGTATGTTTATCATTCGAGCCGTGCCTGTGTGGAGAAATCAAATCATTTATTTCATTATTAGTACATGATTTCCCAAAGATGGTTTGGAAATGAGTGGATTAAATCCACTGACCATCAGATATATATCTGTAGCAAGACTGATTTCATGGCGATCATCTGTAGTTTCATCCAATCGCCAATCGGGGTTCTGTTTCTAGGCCCTCGATGATGGGGCAAACGGCCTCACCAATACGAGTGTCTTATCACGGCTGACACGGCATACTTTCTAGGCACAGTAGAGACAATCACAATAGGAACTGTCAACGAGGATTCATCAAGGAAGTCCTCACTGTTGTGGCACTAATTGAATATGTGTGGTTTTTCTTAAGTGTGGAACAGGATTGAAGTGTTGCCACTAATATAACTGCGTCAGCATCCAAGGTAATAGTACAGCAAGGTTAGGTTAGGTTGCGAAGCATACTTCGTATCCGCACTTCCACTCGGAGACATCTTTGTCCATTGTGACTGCCTTGAAAAATGCCAGGAGGAGGCATACTCGTCCTTACCCTCGATTTCCGTATACATTGGAAGTACCTACCAAACCATTTGCTTTTCCAGATGAAAGTGAGAAGATCCGATAAATCCACCTTCGTTATTTCTGTCAGGCTTGTGAAGAAGCGCGACCACAAACATTGAAGTCGTTTCAACTGTGGTCTTGGACATTGACATAAAAAGTGATGAATCTACTCTATCTCTTCTTCATCATGTCATGGACATAAAAAGTGATGAATCGATTATATCTCTTCTTCATCATGGCAACTCCTGCATAGCCCGCTCGACGGCATACGCCAACGTTGAAGCATTGGTGCGATAGCACAATGCCCGGTAATGACCTCCGCAAGCACTCTTACTGCAGCTCTGGTGAGCCATAAGAGAACTTTCGTTCCCTTCATGTCTAAGGCCCGTGAGACCTCAGAGTCGCCACGATTAGATAGATATATTTAAGGGTGTTACACACTGCGTCCTGAAAGATCTATTGTGATGCTCTTATATATTTGAAAGATGAGGATAGTCTCATCTATAAATCTTCTGCCAGGTTAATTTTCGACAGGAATTCACATATTTTGGAGGAATCAAGATGAGGAATCTTGCTCATATCTAAGATATATTCTCCAAAACACCTGAGTCATCACGATTAGTCCGTAAGTTGTTTGTCACCGCAATAGTGAATTCATCTATGCTCCTAAACAGCTCACATATCGAGGTTTGTATTGAGATATCTGCTTCGTTAATGTCCATTTCAGAGCCCCTTCTGGCCACCTCATACAGCAATATATACAACTCTTTGAGGGAGACTGGCAATGATCATTGACTCGGTTCTCGGTGACTTTTTTGGCTCTCCAGGTCTGCTCCTAGTGTCGAGCAGCTCACTTTAATTCAGAGGCTTCTGTGGACGTGTGAATCATTGCACTTTCATCATTATACTTGTCCTTAACTCTCAAACCTAGTTGTGAAACAGTTGATGGCATTTACCATAGGTAGGTAGCTGGGAGTGGCAGCCTAGTTTACCAAAAGCACACTTGAGCACACCAAATGGTTCGTTGTGATACCATGGTGTGACACCGTTCAAACGCTGGCTAAAAATTCTCTTACTTAAAGATGGTGGAAGTCAACGCCAGGACCACGCCGGGGAAGGCACGACTCCCCCATCATGTTACAGGAAACCATCCTGATGAACCTTGCTTTATGCTACAAAAAATAATCCTGATAGTTTGATGAACCTTGCTAAGTCCCTAATATTAAAGGATGCCAGCTCTGTCAGGCTTGTAAGAAATGGTCCGATTTCTTCTTCTGCTCAGGGATGGGCAGTGACATAAGAAGTGGAAAACCATCTCGTCCTCCTCCTCAGAGCCACAGCCTCGGCAAAAATCGTTCGAAGGTAGGCCCAGTCTTTCCGCGTGCTGTCCCAGTATGCAGTGGCCGGGAAAACCGACACAGTTGTCGACAGTGAAACGAGATCAAGTCGAAAAAGTTGACTGGTTCTGTTTTTGTCCATTCTTGCTCAAGTTAGTCCAGCCGTGTGGCAGGATTCCTCGTCAACCCAGGATATTTCCGCTGACAGTAAAGCACAGTAATGAGTCCTTGCTGACTAAGGAAAAGTAGTAGAAGGGCACGAGATTGCCGACGAACTTGCAACACCCTTTATTGGCCCAGAACCCTTCTGTGGTGTAGACAAGGGCAAGCTGTTCAGCCAGCTTAGGATCGATGACAGACACCATAGGCACAACCGCTGGATTAACACACCAGGCCTAAGGGTATCAAAGAGTCTGCTAGGGACATACCACCTAAAGAGATTTGAATCACTCATCAATCTCTCTAAGAACAATCTTAAGATGATTACAGACCTACTCTCAGGACACTTTAAATCGGACTCACATATGGTGAGAATGGGGGTCATCTCGGAAGGCTCCTGCAGATTCTGTATGGAGGAAGAGGAGACATCTCTGCATGTGCTGACATAATGTCCGGCTCTCATGCACACCCGCAGGAAATACTTGGGATTTTTCCAAGGTTCTGCCAGTGATGTGAAACCTCTGGATTCAATACTTGTCATCACGTTTATTTAGAGGATAGGACTCAAAGATGTAGTTTGAACCTCTGATGGGGGGCATAATAGATCGAAAGGGGGCCATAATAGATCGAGGTGCTTCAATCCCCTACAAACAATATTAAGGAAAAGTTCTCTGCTGTAAAGTTACTTCCTGAATACAAGTTGTTTAGTGTGGACACCAATTGAGATTCAGGAGCTGCGACGTATGTTGAACTGGAACATCAGTACCCTTCCCTACACAACCCTTCCTTGCGCAACCCTTGATAATAATACACTAATTTCTACCGAAATATCAGCTTAGTATACATAAATATGTCTGCTATATTTGCAAATTGTCGCGAATATCTCCGAATGGCATCAGTGGCACTGCTCTCTACGATCGTATCTCACGCTGGGTTCATCAAACTGCGAGTATATCGCACACAAACCTCACACATTACTGGAGTGGTTCCCACTACTGGAACGTATAGACGCCTGTCAGCACAGGTCTTCCCCTCTGCCGTTTAACAATTCGCAAAATGCCAGCTTAGTGCATTCGGAATTCCGCAAATTCTGTGAGATTCTGTGAGATCTGTGAGATTCCGCCATTAATCCCCATAATATTGAACGATAGAAGAATGATTATTGTTGTGTTTTGTGTGTCCTTTTTGGTGTGTTTTTTGTGTGCCCCGAAAAATTCACGAAGCACAACACTTGTTACTCGCGAGAGGCAAAATACAGCTTCTTTGGTGCGTCAGTTCACGCACACAAGCATACCCAAGGGCCGCTACCAGGATGCATACTCGTGTACTTGTAGCCACCCGTTCGATTCCCGCTAGACTCATCGACTCTGCCCTTCTCTCATAATCTGCTCGTCAAACGTCAACGCGCTGTCAACATTAACAATGCATTAGTATCAATTGCAAACACCAAACCACCCCGAAGAGGAAATTAATCAGGACGAAATTGAAGTACGAGGATGCTCGCACACACACATCCAAAAACGCCACACACAACCACACTCAAGCATACCTGCAAATGCGAGTACCTCCACATGGCAGCAGAACCTGAGCAAATAAAGAATCCCTGCAGCTAGTAATGCGGCCGGAGCGAGTGAAGAAGAGTGAATTAAAGCAGCCTGCGGCCACACATTCCTGTCTCTCTGTCGGATTATTGGGAAAATTCAGGTCAGCAAATTAATGCCAAGTATGCAATTCCATTCATCCATTCACTCATTACGCAGAGGACGGTATCTGCCCGTACGAGCATGTGGCATTTGGCATAAAATGCGAATTTTTGTTGGTGAGAGCGGTGCAAAACCGGAGCCTGCACACAGGTCGGGAGCCGGAGGCAGCCCAGCAATTCTGGTGGAAGTTTGAATGTTACCAGTAATTGTATCGGCGCTTGCGAAGCAGCGCCCTGCTCCCCTCTCCATGTGAATGCCGCAGGAATTTATTGAAACTTCATTCGCTTCAGAAATTGTTTGATTAAGTGCTTTCCAAGGTACTGAGCGGACGGACAGCATAACTCGGTATGACAAAGTATTCATTCTCATCTATGCTTATGTCACGAAGAGCACCATGTGAGAACGGCAGATATGCACTGCTCGTTGGAGTAGCAAACCGGGGAAGGCCACAACACCCGAACCGAAATCCTCAGCACTGATTGAAAGTGAGTCAACCAAGCATATTCAAAGGACATTACAGACTGCAACACTTACAAGAGTAGTGCCCGCCAGTAATTGGGCTAATTGGGAAGCCTGTATATGCGTCTAGGACAACTGCAGATGGGCACAGAAACACCAAGATGGTGTGATAGCATTCAAGTGTCTGATAGCATACAAGGCAATCACTCGCCTCTGCGCAATCATGGGCAAAAACGAAGCAAGACCAATTAGCTCTGCGAACAATCATCGTCCATAAAACGTTGGAATTGCTTCAAGGTAGATTACTGGTCCGAATTGCAAGGAGCGGCGAACAATACATAACTTTCCCATTATATTCCCGTTGGCCCACAATCAAATCACAATTGTAGGTACGACCAAAGAGGAGTACATATTTACCAAGTTATGCTCGTAATATTCGGAAGTAGGTAGGCAGATCCGTCTTTCCGTGTCCAACTTCAAACCGTGTGAATCGAGCCACTTCTGCGGTCTGATCATGACCTGGTTCAGCTTTCTTTGGGCGTCTTCCGAGTCACGTGCGGTGATGACAGCCACAATGTCGTCTGCGTATCTGACTGGATGAGTGTCATCTGGTATCTCTATGCACAAATTCCGTCGTAGCTTATATACCAAAGATCCGGTACGAGAATGGACCCTTGCATTGCCCCTGACGTGATGGTTTTGCTTCGGATGTCATTGTTGGTCCCGCATATCAGCATACGATCTTTAAGGAAGCTCCCGATTATCCTCTTCAGATAAGCTGGTATCTGAGAGGGATTTCGAGTGCCTCGATCATGCCCACCCACCTAGCGCTGTTAAAAGCGACTCTGATGTCTAATCTAACAAGGAGTAGTGATTTCCTTGCTGTGTCGCTAACACACTTTCTATGACGTCTTCTACGGCGCCAATTGTGGACTTTCGTGGCCGAAAACCATGTTGACGGATGGATAATCCCCCAGCGTTTTCAATGGGGGTTTGAGTAGTCGCTCCAAAAGTTTGTCCGCGGTGTCTAGCATACACAGTGGTCCATATGTTGACGGTGATTCGGAGTTTCCTTTGATGAGCACCAGTCGCTGGCTTTTCCATACGTCTGGGAATGTTCCTTATGTCAGGCAGGCATTGTACATATCGAGAAGTACTTCGGCATGGCCATTTGATACTATTTTGAGGACTTCTGCTGGAATACCGTCGATACCCGGTGTTTTGTTTCTCGGTAAGATGATGGCGGATGCTTTAAAGCGGATAATGCCAATGATAGTGCCAATGATAATGCCAATGATTTTCAGGTGGAAGTACGGGCGATCCGAAAAACTAAAACAGGTGCATTACTCCTCGAAATGGATAAATAAGTAAAAGCCAAGCCAGTGCTCCGAGAAGCGCTGAGAGGCAAGCTGCAAAACATCGCCTCAGTAAGCGAGCTGAAGCCAAAGACTACAATAGAGATCCGAGATCTCGACTCAGTTACGACGGCAGGTGAAGTCGAAGCCTCCGTCAAAATCCTGCTGAAGGAGAGCGTCGAAGAAATCACCGTGAGAAGCTCAACACCAAATAGCCGTGAACAAACACGAGCGTACGTGATGCTATCAGCGGAAAGCACAAGTGAAATGCCCAAAAAAAAGGCTCCTAAAAGTAGGATGGATAAATTGCAGAATGAGGCTCTGCACAGACATAAAGAAATGCTACCGATGTTTCGGCTTCGGACACTTGCAATGGGAATGCAAAGGACCCGACAGAAAAGGCCAAGGCTTGTGTATACGATGCGGAAAACAGGGCCACAAACTTAAAGACTGCGAGAGCCCGCCAGATTGTTGTCTGTGGCAATAGAAGGGGTACACTCACACAGAACACGTCCCAGGCCTAGCGAAGTGTGCTTCCTATAAAGACCACACAGGGAAGAGATGAAGATACTACCATGCAACATGCACAGAAGCAATACCGCAGATTCTCTCCTACCCCAGCTCATGCTGGATCTGGTCAGGCAGATTTATAGTCTACCTAATTCCCAACTCTAAGCAGTAGATGCCCGCTCCCACTCCATCCATCGTTTTAGAGCCGTCTGTGTAAAAGTTAAAGGTCCTTCAGCTAGACCTCATGCATTTACTCCACCCCTCCTCTTCGATTGTAGTTTGACACCTTCTCTCCCAATTAAAACACGGAGTCATGTAGTCAGTGCTGCATAAACCCCTTCTGCCTATTGAGCTATGCCCAAAGGTTCTGTAAGAAAATTCTCCCGTAACCCTCAGTCTCTCCGCGGATTTCGCTGCAAATTTCTCCGCCACAAGGTGGATAGCCGGCAAGTTGAGTACCGTTTCGAGAGCAGTTGTTGGAGTGGTTCTCGGTGCACTCGGTGTTATTATTCTTTCCACTGGAATTAGAATCCAGCGTATATATCGCGGTACTGGCCTTCTTCGCCCCTTCCTCAACATCGCGCTTCAACATAAGCTGATTGTCCAAAACCACTCCAAGGTACTTTGTGTTGCCTTTGAGAGTAAGTTCATTGTCTCCTAGCTTCGGAAAGTTCCACGCGGGGACCTTTCACTATCCGGTAAAAACTATATTGATATTAGTTTCGTCATGAATTTGTATTGATATTGACATCAATATTGGTGTTGTTGTTTATGTGGCTACTAATATTGTTATATTTACATTGATATTGATATTGAAATTATAATTATATTGATGAATTTATTATATCTGAGATTATTGCTCATAAAGATTATGGTCCTGACAATATTCGAGACTATCATTTTGATGTTGGTATTGATATTGATTCTGCTTGATTTGCTATTAATATTGTTAATGATATATACGAGATTGATATCAATTATCAGATTGAAGTTGATAGTTCGGATATTGTGTAATACTGGTATTGACATTGAAATTGAGATTGATGTCAATCATCAGATTGAAATTAATAGTCATACTGATACGGATATTGTGTAATACTGGTATTGATATATTAGTATTGATATTGAAATTGAGATTGATGTCAATCATCAGATTGAAATTAATAGTCATACTGATACAGATATTGTGTAATACTGGTATTGATCTATTAGTATTGACATTGATATCGAGATTGATGTCAATCATCAGATTGAAATTAATAGTCCTACTGATATGGATATTGTGTAATACTGGTATTGATCTATAAGTATTGACATTGATATCGAGATTGATGTCAATCATCAGATTGAAATTAATAGTCCTACTGATATGGATATTGTGTAATACTGGTATTGATCTATTAGTATTGACATTGAAATCGAGATTGATGTTAATTATCAGATTGAAATTGATAGTCATACTGATACGGATATTGTGTAATACTGGTATTGATCTATTAGTATTTACATTGATATCGAGATTGATGTCAATCATCAGATTGAAATTAATAGTCATACTGATACGAATATTGTGTAATACTGGTATTGATATTTTAGAATTGATATTGAAGTTTAAAATTGTATTGATATCAATATTGATATTAACATTTACATTGATATTTATGATTTATGATGTTTCTCAGTGAGGGAGGGGGTTGTTTTAGTGAGTGCAATCCTCACACACCAAATCTGTGACGACAGTTTTGATGATGCGATAGGCATTTTTACCCTCTCTACCCGAAAAAGCAAACAAAAATGATGATATAAGCATCAATGATAGTATTGTTTTCCACATTGAATAATAATGTTACGATGCTTCTGGCCAAAGATAGGTAAAGAGATTCCTTACCCCAAACAGAAGTATCTCCAAAAGGATACTCACCCTGAACCGCGAAATTCTTAGGACTCTGTTGGGGTATCTTACAGTACACTACTGCCTAAGGTGTCACCTTACTAAGATAGGCCTGTCGGACATTTCTGACTGCAGATTCTGTGGACACAAATCTCAATGATTAGAACACATTCTATGTGAGTGTCCAGTGATCTAAAGTAAGATGTTCAAATTTCTGGGAGAGCTCTTCACAGACCCTGCCACAACATGGAAACTTCAACCTTTCAAAGTGTTCTAATTTATAAAAAGCCTAAGGTTAGAGTGAATCACAGTGAGGGGTTAGCACAATAGGTCCTTACGGGCTTAGCACAATAGGCCCTTACGGGCTTAGCGCAATAGGTCCTTACGGGCTTAGCACAATAGGTCCTTACGGGCTTAGCACAATAGGTCCTTACGGGCTTAGCGCAATAGGTCCTTCCGGGCCGCGGCGCTGGAAATCCGTGAAGCATTAAATCTAAATCTAATAATGATATGATAACGATAATAATAAAGCGATATTATAAGAATGATATTGCTTATATTACTGGCTAATTGATATAAATAAAAAACAATATTCAATGTGAAGATAGTGCCAATATAAAGCTGAAAGGGATATTTGAAAAGCGCTTTGTGAAACCCAGAAAGGTCGTGGGGATGCATGTTGTGTTCCAGTTCACTTGTGAGTTTCTAACCCAAACGTAATGGGCATTAGTAGGTACCTACCTAGCTAGCACTGGACCTTAAAAGGGATTTAAAAAGGAAATCGTTACAAATCAAACAAATATTGAACGAACATATTTTCATATCCCAATCCATCCCGGCATCTATTATGGATGTGGATGGAAGGATGTTTGCTACACTCACTGGCACTCGAAAATTTAATTTTCCTCTTCGCCAGTAAACATGCACGGGCGCAGCCCCACGCAATCCCACTTATAAACACACACACACACACACACACACACATTCGTATAAAGAGTGAAAAGGAATCACATTCGAAATTTGAAAGCATGGCAATTTTGAATTTGAACAGAAATTTCATCCAATTAAAGCCCTACAAAACTAGAGAGAACCCAAAAATGTTACAAACAACCGACCCAAGGTTGACGGTGAAAGTTCCAGTGACGAGTGACGAGCGAGATGAAGTAATCATTAAATTATACACACACTCCCTCGCCTCGTCTGTGCTTCCTTCGTGTTTTCTCTACAACTCTGCCAGTAAAAAAATGTATTAAAGTTCACTAAAGGGGGCGGGGGCAGATATGACAGAGCAGAAATCAAGAGATAACTGACTGCAGAAGCAGCCGAAGAAGAGGTTAGCTTGGCACTTACAGAATACAAACAATAAAAGCAACAACAACAACAATGATAACAACAACAACAACAACAACAACAACAACAACAATGTAAAAGTTGTTGGGGCAAAAAGACAAAAACAATAAACAGTAAGTAACTCAAAAGTGTGATGACGTTAATAGACATTGAAGTTCTTCAGACTTCTTACCCGTATTGGCTTAGAGCAGAGTAGTGGAGTGCCGTGTGGTGAGGTGAGGAGGGGGCGGATTCGGAGTGGCCTGGGGTGGGCTCGGGTCGGTTACGGTAGGGTATGGTAGGGTATGGTTGGGTATGGTAGGGTATGGTAGGGTATGGTAGGGTACGGTAGGAGAGTACGGTAGTGTATGGTACTGTAGTGCATGGTAGGGTAGGGTAGGATTGGGTTGGATAGAGTAAGTTGTATAGAATAGCGAACGGCGGTGGAGACGTGGCGAGTGTGCGCCAGCGAAGAGCGAAGGATACAACAGCTTCATTTGCATTTTGTCAATTTAACAAAGAAAATTTGATGTTTTGCATTTAATTTAAAGTTTTTCTTCGGCACTGTTCTTGTGCTTGTTCTTGTTCTTCGCTTTGTTTTTGTTTTTGTTTTTGAGTTTCACTTTTCGGCGAGTGTAAATTGGTTTTGTAAGTTTTGAAGGAACCTCTTTTATATAAATACACAAACACACACACACACAAACACAAACACGCGCACACACACACAAACACACACACACAAACCCCCTCACAAAGATACACACACACTCTAATTCACACTTTCATACACATCTCCACCAAATACACCGAGCAAACAAACGCAAGAATGAGCGAAACATTTAAATGGAAGTGTTCGGAAATGGCAATTTAAACGATATCCTTCCAAATTGTGATTTTATTTAATTTAAACTTTGATGGTGTTTATTTTTAGTACTATAACAGTATTTCGATTTGATGAGTAAACGCCCCAAGCACTCAACACAGATTTTCTCCAGCCGGGATTAATGATTTCGGAAGCGTTTAAAGGAGCCGTACTCCTTCTCCTGGCTCTTCTCTTTGCTGGGTACGTTGAACTTATGCTCGTAGCAGCTGAAGAAGTGGGAAAAACAGTGCTGAACTATTCAACGGAACTTATACATCCATTGGAGAAGTCAATAAATCCCATTGGAGACTACCTCAAGTTATTATTCAAGTTCGTTCCGCGATTCGCAGTCTGGAATTACTATCAACTGGCCTTCGAAGATGTCCAAGAAAATCCGAACCAAGCAAAGCCTGCTTCATGACATGTCCAGCAAAAGCAACTTTGATTGATAATACAGCTACGGGTACGGACTAGAAACAAGCATTTGCCAGGAACACTTCCTTATGCCAGTGGTCTGGCTTACGCAATTCAGCCTGCCTGAAAGCATACGTCATAGTACACAAAAATCCTATCTATCTAGAATGAAAAAATACCCCAAGCACATCCACACAAAAGAGTGCAACGTTTATACATAATGGTAGGTAGGTAGGTAGGAGTGGCAGCCTTCCACGCAAAAGCACACTTAAGCACATGTAATGGCTCACTAAGACGACGCGACTCCCCCGTCTAGAATTTTGGGAACCACAGTGATTCCGAAATGAACCTGGCTATGTCCTCAATGTTTATGGAAGATAGTTCGGTTAAGGTAGTGAAGAATGGTGAGCCTAAGAATTTTAATCTTCGTCTGGCCAGAGCTGGACACTGACACTTGAGATGAAGTACTGTCTCTTCCTCCTCCTCAGAGCCGCAGCTGCGACAGAAGTCGTTATGGGCAGTGCTAGTCTTTCAGCATGTTTACCGATCAGACAGTGTCCCGTGAGCACATTTATTGTAGTGCCGTTGGAGTTCCTGCTAACATTAAGTAGCTGTGTCAGTACGCCTAGTACGCCTTGTGTCAATGGTTGGTTGGTTGGATTCAGTGGCTGATCCAAGTCAGTCCTCACATGGATCACAATTATGGCCTTAGCGACGTTTTGATACCACAACCTCTCCTAACGTCGGAGAAAACGATGGATTGTTCACGAAATCCACTTTGTGGAGTTCAGGTATCTTAAAAGATCTTACGGTTTACACTACACTCTGAGAATATCCCTAACAGGAGCCTTCTTATTATTATTATGGAGTTCCTGGTAACATTAATCAGCTGACTAGTATGCCTTGTGTCCATAGTGCTCCAGGTTTGTCTGGCAACACTACAAGTATGTTCATTTAACCAGGCTCTGTTGGCTGCCTCAAGGTAGTAATGTTTTATGGCCCCTTTGACACCTACACCAAAATAGGGGGAGATGTCAGGGAGCAACGTACCTATTTTGGCCAATTCATCGGCCTCGCAGGTTCCCAGAATGTCGCTATGTCCAGGCACCCAGCATATGTGAACTTGTGAGTTACCCGAGACGACGTTCAGCGAGGAGCGGCAATCAAGTACGAGCTTAGAGGTAGTGAATACACCAGCTAGGGACTTGATTGCCGCCTGACTGTCCGTGAATATGCGTATCATCACATCGCATACTTCATTGCGAATAAGCCACTTGGACGCTTGGAATATTGACATTACTTCCGCCTGAAAGACGCCTCAATGGTCAGGGAGACGATAGGAGACCTTGATGCCAAGTTTTCTGGAGAAAGTGCCGCAACCTACCTTATTCTCCAGTTTGGAGCCATCCGTATATATGTCAATGGAACTACCAGTGACCACTAAATTGTTGGACCATTTCTCTCTACTAGGAATGTAAGTGTCGAAGCCGTGGTTTAGATTAGGTGTAGAGCACGTATAGTCAACGTCCGTCTGTACGGGCGGGTCCTGCACTAGAATATTGGCGTGTCCCAGGTTCAAGCGAGATATAGTATTGAGTCTGGTTGCCGAGCATTTTGCTTGTAGCCTGACCAGAAGCTTAGTGGACAACAGTGTAGGCATGCAAATAGAGCTTTGGTAGAGGTGGTACGCAGAGCCCCCGTTATCAGAACCGCTGCTGTTCTTCTGCTCTTGTCAAGAGGTTTTAGGTTTACTGCTTTGTCAGTTGCGGGCTACCAGAAGACAGCGCCATAGAGAAAGTACGCTTCAACCACCGCTGCATAGAGCCAGGACATGATTCGAGGCTGGACGCCCCATCTTGTTCCCATGGATCTCTTGCAACAGTAGAGAGCACACACGGCTTTCCGTACCCTCTCCGCCAAATTCGCTTTCCAGTGGAGCTTATAAAGGGTTTTCCAATAAGAGGTGTTCTTTTGCTATTCAAAGAAAAATGCCATTTTTTGAGATAAATGATCGGATGTTTATTTCATAATAAAGAGGAAGGTATGCCGTTAATAATGGAAAACAACATCAGCCAAATGGCCTACACGACCACGCTTACAGGACCATATCCTTTTCATGAAATTTTCCATAACCAAATCGCAAAGTGGCTGCCCTATGTCCTCGATAGCCTCACGAATTCTATCTCTGAGGTCTTGAATCGACACTGGGCTGTTGGCGTAAACCTTATCTTTCACGTGGCCCCAAAGGAAGAAGTCGCAAGGTGTTAAATCACAAGATCTCGGTGGCCAATTGTGATCACCTCTTCGAGAGATAACACGGTCCGGAAACTTTTCCCGTAAAAGAGCAATGGTTTCGTTACTTGTGTGGCACGTAGCGCCGTCTTGTTGAAAGTAAACGTTGTCCAGATCAATACCGTCCAACTCCGACCATAAAAAATCATTAATCATCTCTCGATAGCGCAATCCTTTCACCGTAACTGTTGATCCAACCTCATTTTCGAAAAAGTAAGGTCCAATGACCCCGCCGGACCATAAACCGCTCCAAACAGTCACACGTTGAGGATGGAGAGGCTGCTCAACAATAATTCTTGGGTTTTCCGAACCCCAGATGCGACAATTTTGCTTGTTGACGTAGCCACCGAGGTGGAAATGGACGTCATCAGACAAGATGATTTTTCGATGGAATTCCGGATCATTTTCATGCATTTCAAGGACCCCATCAGCAAAGACACGACGTTGTTGATGATCGGCCGGCTTGAGTTCTTGTGTAAACTGAACTTTATAAGCCTTAAGACCCAAGTCTTTATGCAAAATATGGTGTAATGACGTTTGTGGAATCCCCAATTCCAAAGAACGACGAGGAATGGACAAGCCTGGGTTTTCTTCAACACTTTGGGCTGCAGTAGCAATATTCGCAGTTGTTCTTGAGCGACGTGCACGGGTTTTATTCTTCACATCACTAACTTGTCCTAACAGATCCAATTTGTCCACCAATTTCTGTATTGCGGTCCGACAAGGTGCTTCACGACGACCCAAAAATGCTTTAGTTCTGCGAACTGTGACTGCAAGATTTTCACCATTTTTGCAGTGAATTTGAATAATTTCAGTGCGTTGTTGAAGCGTGCGTCGTTCCATTTTTAGTAATGGCGTAGTTTCTACTTGTCAAATGTCTAAGAATAAAAGCTTCAGAAGTGACAGCCTGGCGAAATACCGGGTGATTCAAAATAACACCTCTTGTTGGAAAACCCTTTATGTAATGCTTCGTGAAGCTTTTCTACAGATCTAGAAAGTGACGGTGAAAGTAAATTGACAATCATCACAGGCATTTTAAGCGGATATTGTAGACTCAACTATCATATGAATAAGTTGGGTATATCTTCAGATACCATCTGTCGATTCTGTGGAGAAAGTGACGAAACCTCACTTCACCTGATCACGGACTGCGGACCATTGGCTCCCAAAAGACTCAGATGCTTTGGAGAATATATCTTAGGTATGAACAAGATCCCTCAACTTGATTCCTCGAAAATTTATGAATTTCTGTCGAAAATTAACCTAACAGAAGATCTGTAGATGAGACTATCCTCATCTCTCAAATAAATAGGGGCATCTAAAGAGATCTTTCAGGTCGCCCTTAAATAAATCTAATAATCCAACATACAAGTAGATAGGAAGGCGGCAGTTATATTGGCATATCAGAAGATGGTTATATTGATTACTGCCGCAGTGGGTCGAATAGCATTCGGAGTGATTGCAGCACTGATTTCTTGCATTCTGCATCGGTTTAGGCGGAAAACATCAAATATCATTTATCAATATCATTATCATTATCATTATCAATGTTGTGCGAAAAACCCATAAATGTCAGTACAATTATAAACCAAATAAACAAATATATTTACACACACTCTTCACAGATCCTTTCATATAAATACAAAAAATACCCTTTTGATCCTTACGCGATTTGCGAAACTGTGTGTTTGCGAGCGTGGAAATTGCCCACAGCATACTTAGTTCGTGTGCGAGACTGTAAGTGAGAGTATGCGCGTGTGTGTGCATTAGTGTTTGTGTGTGTGTGTGTGTGAGTGTGCGTGAGTTTGCGTGTGTGGAAAGGTTGAAAGGCGCTGAAATTACAAAGGCAGATTGCTCCACACATCGATGCCAGTAAATCGCATCATGCACTGACACAGACGCGGGCCTTTGGTGCCCGACGCGCCAGTACAATTGCATTAACATTGGAATAATGGGCGGACGCACTCAGCCAGTTCAGCGCAGCGTCTTAATGCCAACAATGCTCCTATTGCATGTGGCCCAAAGCGTTGCCATTGAATGAAAGTAAACAACCAGCCGGGCATGCATGCTCGCAGGCCCTCAGACAAGCAAGGGTTAAATGATGAAATTGCTCTTCAATCCTACCATTGTGCTTTTCTGTATGCCAAACGGATACAATTGCAGCGGCACTGCAATTCGCACAGCGATTTACACACAATTTTCATTCTTATCGGTTCGCCTATTCACATGCCGCATTCAGCATTTCCACTTCCATCTCCATTTCGATTTTGATTCCACGAGAGTATTCTTCACATTCGATTTTTCGTTCCTTTGTGTGCACCTCTCGGAGTTGGCATCTTCCTTTTTTAATTTGATTTGATTTGTTTTGATCCCAACCGCAAATATTGTCATTTTGCTTTTATTATCCTGAAAGGCTTATCCGTACATGAATAAGAAAGCAGCCTCTGCACGAGAATCAAAGCACTGTGCCGCTTCGGGGGCCTCACGTCATTGCTATTATCCTTGCCGCCACTGCGAGTAGGATTTGCGCAGAGACGGCAGATTTAAACTTCTTTACGTCAAGTAAAACAATTCCACAGCAGGGTGTGGAGGCATCCAAACGAATGTAAGCCTTCTGCCTTCCCAGATTATTCGTAGCCGTCGAAGGAAGGCCCTTTGGAGCTTTGTAAAGCTTGAGCTGCTCCAAACTGAAGCATGCCAACTGAAATATCAAGAAAGACTGTGTCATTCGGGAGGTCTGGGTATAACAGCATAGATATACGATTGCTACGAAGCCCGGAGTGTCCTTGAAGTGTGCGGCAAAGAGCTAAGAGGACCTAAGTGAAACTTGAGCTTAGTTACTCCAAACTGAAGCATGGCAACTGAAATAAATATCGAGAAAGATTGTGTCATTCGGGAGGTCTGTGCATAGCAGCATAGAAATTCTATTACTACGAAACCCTGTGAGTCCTCGAAGTATACGGTGGACCTGGAAAGTTTCTATGATCAGATTGAAAAAAATCATTTTGAACGTGTGATTTTATGTTCCAAAATAAACTGAACACAATTTTCCAATATTTTCTATAACTGCCAGGAAGAGTTCATCCGGAGAATCTTTCAAAACTGCCTCTTAGGGTAATTATGTCGTCCTTTTGGTAACGACATCGGTTCTTAGCCAAACAAAATTCAGTCATGGACACAGGCGAAAATCCAATGAATCCAAATCTGGCAAAAAGAGAGGTCTTCGATAACCTAATCCAGGTTTTGAGTCAGCAAAGCACTCGAATGAGCCGCAAATGAATTTGTCAGGAAGAATCCCATTTTTTCCCAGCTCTAACTAAAGAATGCAAAGGCATCCTTCGAAAAGTGTCGCATAGAACTGGGAGTTAATCGGTTTCCATTTGAATTAAGTTAAACGATTTCCATCCAAAATTAATCATGAAAATTCCTTTCGTAGTGTAAAATCCGGTATATGGATTGGACCATCTTCGCCTTCTTTGAAGACTGCTCCTCACGTGTTTGGATTATTGTTTTGATTGTAGTTTCGCTTCTAGAGTGTTGCTTCCTTTCCTTAAGCTGGAGATGTTCCTCTTCCTTAAGTTGGAGATGCTCCTCTTCCTTAAGTTGGAGATGGTCTTCTTCTTTATGTTGGAGATGTTCCTCTTCCTTAAGTTAGAGATGTTCCTCTTCTTTATGTTGGAGATGTTCTTCTTCCTTAAGTTGGAGATGTACCTCTTCCTTAAGTTGGAGATGCTTCTCTTCCTTAAGTTGGAGATGTTCTTTTCTTTATGTTGGAGATATTCCTCTTCCTTAAGTTAGAGAAGTTCTTCTTCCTTAAGTTGGAGATGTTCCTCTTCCTTAAGCTGGAGATGTTCCTTTTCCTTAACTTGGAGATGTTCTTCTTCCTTAAGTTGGATATGTTCCTCTTCCTTAAGTTGGAGATGTTCTTCTTCCATAAGTTAAAAATGTTCCTCTTCCTTAAGTTGGAGATGTTCTTCTTCCTTAAGTTGGAGATGTTCCTCTTCCTTAAGCTGGAGATGTTCCTTTTCCTTAAGTTGGAGATGTTCTTCTTCCTTAAGTTGGATATGTTCCTCTTCCTTAAGTTAGAGATGTCCCTCTTCTTTATGTTGGAGATGTTCTTCTTCCTTAAGTTGGAAATGTTCCTCTTCTTTATGTTGGAGATGTTCCTCTTCCTTAAGTTAGAGATATTCCTCTTCTTTATGTTGGAGATGTTCTTCTTCCTTAAGTTGGAGATGTACCTCTTCCTTAAGTTGGAGATGTTCTTCTTCCTTATGTTAGAAATGTTCCTCTTCTTTATGTTGGAGATGTTCCTCTTCCTTAAGTTAGAGATGTTCCTCTTCTTTATGTTGGAGATGTTCTTCTTCCTTAAGTTGGAGATGTACCTCTTCCTTAAGTTGGAGACGTTCTTCTTCCTTAAGTTGGAAATGTTCCTCTTCTTTATGTTGGAGATGTTCTTCTTCCTTAAGTTTGAGATGTTCCTCTTCCTTAAGTTGGAGATGTTCTTCTTCCTTAAGTTGGAAATGTTCCTCTTCTTTATGTTGGAGATGTTCTTCTTCCTTAAGTTGGAGATGTTCCTCTTCCTTAAGCTGGAGATGTTCCTTTTCCTTAAGTTGGAGATGTTCTTCTTCCTTAAGTTGGATATGTTCCTCTTCCTTAAGTTAGAGATGTTCCTCTTCTTTATGTTGGAGATGTTCTTCTTCCTTAAGTTGGAGATGTACCTCTTCCTTAAGTTGGAGACGTTCTTCTTCCTTAAGTTGGAAATGTTCCTCTTCTTTATGTTGGAGATGTTCTTCTTTCTTAAGTTGGAGATGTTCCTCTTCCTTAAGTTGGAGATATTCTTCTTCCTTAAGTAGGAGAAGTTCCTCTTCTTTATGTTGGAGATGTTCTTCTTCCTTAAGTTGGAGATGTTCCTCTTCCTTAAGTTGGAGATATTCTTCTTTCTTAAGTTGGAGAAGTTTTTCTTCCTTAAGTTGGAGATATTCCTCTTCCTTAAGTTGGAGATGTTCCTCTTCCTTAAGTTGGAGATATTCTTCTTCCTTAAGTTGGAGAAGTTCCTCTTCTTTATGTTGGAGATGTTCTTCTTTCTTAAGTTGGAGAAGTTTTTCTTCCTTAAGTTGGAGATATTCCTCTTCCTTAAGTTGGAGATGTTCCTCTTCCTTATCAAAACGTAGAGTGTGCTTTTACCATTGGAAACATTCACTGGGCTTAGAGCGATGCCTTCGTCTGGGGTGAGGGGAATCTTACGATCAGACTTCAGCCTTACTTACTACTCGTAGTTACATGTATGCCTTCACAAATGCCTGCGCAGAAGCAAGTGTGTGGCCCCTCTCTGACTGCCGCAGTGGCATAAAACCTCTACATGGTACATGGAGTATTCCATATACGGGCATAAATGTTGCCAAGAGAACAAGGTATCTAGATTTCGAACACTGTTATGAGTAGTTCACCTTTGCAAGTAGCCGGAATATTTAAAGGCATGGTTACTAATATGATTGGTGCTGTAAAGGATCCCACAAAAGTCCGGACAAATGTTGCAGTCTCAAGAGTAACCATATCCTAAGCTATAATTCCAAGGGTTTAGTAGTGCCATCAATCCCGCATTCACATTGCTGTTCAGTCTCATATCTAATCACTATCAAATTGCGAAGTAAATTTGACTGCATTCCAAATAAGGAACGAACAAGTTTCTCAATGGCGGTTCACGCAGATCTATCAGAACTTTTGGAAATATTTCTTTCTCTCACAATAAGTAAAAAATCCTCCTGGTTGGAACTCACAAATGGAGAATGAACACCATTTGTTGAGACAGGAGCAACTTCTGATAAGAGTTGCAGCTTTATTACGGGTATTGAAGCGACCCATGACATGCCAACAGCTGTGTCAGTAACTAAACTTGAACAGTTCTGAAATCACGGAGATATATCAAATAGTTCTGGCTCCAGTAAGTGAACACTTTGTCACTGCCTACTGGAATCACCAGAGATGTGTGCATTGATGGGCCTTCATTCACACGTCATTGGTGACCACCAGTAGATACCCTGCATCGTCATTATATCGAAACACTCGCGCATTGTCGGCAGTTTTTCATTTGCTGCCAGCCCACATGACATGTCATGCATATGTCATCGAGAAGCGTCTTAGCTGAATACTTCAGTTTCGCTTGCGTGCCTCATGAAACA
The DNA here is from genome assembly GCA_920105625.2 of Clusia tigrina. Taxonomy (NCBI): domain Eukaryota; kingdom Metazoa; phylum Arthropoda; class Insecta; order Diptera; family Clusiidae; genus Clusia; species Clusia tigrina. Next base: position 198,957,333 of record OV050032.1, read on the forward strand.
AACTCTCCGGCACAATCATCGCTACCATTTTAGGGCTGGCTGGGATTGCCGTCGTCATCGGCTTCTTCCGGAGAGTGGGTCCCTGTTCATGTAGAAGTATGTGCGCCACTGCTGCTCTGATTAAGTAACCCACTTGAAAACAACTTTCGCAGTTTTTGTGAATGCGGTCAACGTGGCCTCCGCTCACTTCGAGCCGCTGCCTCATATTGCTCCGGGCATGTTTATGATTTCATGGCATGAGAGCGTGTCGAGGAGGTGCCAATTGGGAAAATACATTCTCTATGCGTTGGGTTAGTGCTTAGATTGATGACGACATGTTTGTGACCATTAACGAACTAATTAATTTACTTAATGATTGTATTTCGCATACACACACTCACACATGTGAATAATGTCTCAGATTTCAGGCGATATGCCCCCGTCTTTGTCTGCTGCGACTTCTTCTTTGGATTTTGCGTCTGATACTGCGTGTGAGAGGCCATTTACAATTTTGTGACTGATAAGATTTCATATACAAATACTCATTCCGCTACACTGAAAATAAAACTGAGTATGTGGTAGTCTAATGAAGTCCAGAAACTGATTTCGGTATCAGTGGTGGGGGAGTTGAGTATGGACAGAGGAGTCTGAAGCCTTTGGCTGGCCCACCACCTTGGGACACGCTTGATTTGCCTATAATTCCAACGAGAAATTGTCCTTAAAAAATTGTCCTCTTTTGTTTCTTGAATTGACACCGATTTTTCCTCTGTGTAGCTTGACGCATTTTTGTTTTATGCGTGACTACTACTTAAGATTGATTGCGTGTATAGGCGTATGCGGGTTTCGTGTGTGTGTGTCCGTGTATGTGGTCGAGTCCGTGTGTTTGGCTATGTATGTATGTCCGTGTGTGTATGTTTGTATACTTATATGGACTTAGGTCAATAAGGACTTGTGTTCGGAACGAGCAAATGGCAGCAGGCAGAAGTCGTACTCACTTGATTTGTCTGCCACCCTTCCTTGCTTGGGTGGCGTGCTCAGGGGAAGCATAAAAAATTGCCTTATTTGGTGACCTTGATCCACTGCTCGTATATTCCAATACACATTCATTCCCACATTCGTTTGTGTTGTTGTGCGGCCTTTTTTAAATCCTTGAAGACTCAAACACCCGCTTTAAATTCCATCTGCTCCTTGAAAGCCAGTTGCCCACTTTAATTTCCTACGCAATTTCAGGGGGAAGCAAATTGTTACGCGAAAAGATTTTTCTTTCATTCACATCAAAATTGGAAAGAACACTGGAGAATCACCTTGAATGTGTTCGGTCCATTAGTCTGAGTAAGGCACTACGTACGGACTTTAAGACAGATGTGTCTTAAATGGGAAGAGTACCTAGATCCCTTAATGCACCTCAATACGTACAGATGAAATAGGACATGCATCCACCCGGACATCATTCACTTCAAAACTATCCTTAGATTTACAATTTCCCGTTTCCCGAACGTTTAACGATGCGTCGTTACCAACTTACCGATAAGAGCAGCAAATTACTTCAGTAATTCTTCCTCACTCTCGGGAATGAACTCATTTGGAACAGGGATAAAGTAGTGGAACTGGACCTACCGTGTTTCGTGATTCTAACTATATTTAGATTTAGAATTTCCCGTTTCCCGAACTTTTAACGATGCGTCGTTACCAACTTACCGATAAGAGCAGCAAATTACTTCAGTAATCCATCCTCATTCTCTGGAATGAACTCATCTGGAGCAGAGATAAAGTAGTGGAACTGGACCTACCGTGTTTGGTGATTCTGTTTCGACGCAATATGAGTTAATCTCCTCTGCTCATAAGTTCAGATTACTGAGCGGAAAGTCGCTATAATATATATCTCCACTCAAGATTACCAAACATATTTGAAGCATTGTTCAGCGGGAAGAACTAATACGGTTGAGATGACTCTCGTACGAGGGAAGGTGGGAAATCAGAGTTCCAAGAATAAAGCACAAATAGAACGATAAGAACTGTATGAAGGGTATCCAACAACACTTGTATCTCCAATGAAATGATAACGAGGTCCTTGAACTATGTTGCGGGAGGCTTTATAGCGATATTTCCTAAAGATATCATTTCATTTTATTGAGATAATGCACTGTATAAAAATATTCAGGCGATGGTGCTTTCTTAGACAATTGTGAGGAAATCTCTGTAACTCTCACCCAGATAACTTGACACTGAAAAGCAGACTCTTGCCAATATCCTTTGTTGTTCTAGAGAAACTTCGTTTTCAAAAAGAATCACAGATCGATGCGAGGTGAGTATTTCGAATCAAGATTTCGAATCCAGTGAGTTTGTATCAGCGCCTTCTTATGGGCGTGTTGGACATTTCCCTTTTTCAAATACTCACTTTAAGTCCGTAAAAATCTGCGTCATTCCAATTACATCTTCAAGCCACATCGCAACAAGATGACCAACTCTAAATCCTCACCTGGCCACTCTCTAAATGCTGCTTTGAAGGTACGAGTACTCTTGCTGCATTTAACGTTTGAGTAGCGGATGAAGTGGGTCGGAAGCGAGTGCTTCAATTTGCTACACATTTGCGTAAATGACACACATTTGGCATGCGGAATTTACGGTGTTCGAAGAGGGCGTCCGGAAACCCGTTCACAAACCCACATAAACGCATTCGAGATAATGAAGTGAAAATATTTGCTTATGTTGACCCTTTTCGCCACATTTGCTCTCGTTTGAGTGTGTGTGTGTGGACACAATTAAATTTTATATCCAACTTAGTTAATTTCTTCGAGCCAACTGACCGAGCAATAAACGAAATGTCAAAGTGACACAGGAGCTGTCAACAGTTGAGACCTGGCACACCTTCCTTGCGGTGGGGTCCGCCTTTGGATGTGTGTGTCAGTGAGTTTAAACGTGGAACAGCATTTTTCAACTTGATTGCATTAATTTATATGTTTGAGTGCCTCAGAAGAGCACATCTACACACATCTACATGCATATGATATGTGGCGGAGGGTTTCTGTATGAGTTTATGTGTGTGTGTGTGTGTGTGTGCATGAGTGCAGAGGGCAATCATTGGCCTGACGGCCTCCTCAGAATTAACTAAATGCAATACGACCACAATAAATTATTTCCTTTTACGCATATGCATGGCGATTCAGTGGGATTACCGCTCACATACATGTGTGGGGGCATGTGTGGGTGAATATGTGGGTGTATTTGTGTTTTGTCAGAAATGAGACGAGAATTATTCAGCGAGCGATACCTGACCATGGTCTGAAGCATTCCTCAACGAATCGTCTATTGTCAGGAAATGACAATTTATAATAACCCCCACGTCACTGGATTTCTTCTCTTGTCTTCTTCGCATAAAGATACCTTGACTTTACAGTTCACATCCTTGAAATGAACACCCATGGCATTCCCAGTGAACGAATGAAATCACTGTAATATCAGCCTTGGACTAGTCACCCGAGATGAATACGCTTCTGCACGGTCCCTCACATAGACAAATCTGTGTCTCACTCACTCCAGTAGAAACTATAGTTGTGTCTCACTTACTCCAGTAGAAACTATTGTCAGATCTACAATACTCTCGAAGGGTGATGATCCCTCAACTTTGGAATTCTTTGACTGAATCTTCCCCTAGTAGGGGGTAGAATCCCCCCTGTCAATAATAACAGTTTTAACTCTAATTCCCTCTGAGAGGATTTGACAATTCTTGGACTTGAAACTAGTGCCAAAAACAATTCCCAATGGTGGAGCGGCAATAATCGCAGGACATCAAACAACAGTCGATAGCATAGGAAAATGTTTGAACCGTACAAAACAGCTAAGCTCAAAGCTCCGCCATCATGCAAAAGCTACTCTAAGCTCTCCGTGCGTGTGTACTAATGGCAGCCGATTTACATATGTAACACTCCTCAGCTTTCATCTTGGGTCATGCCAGCTGCATCACTGCGAAAGCTCAGTTTGTACAAAACCGCACCTGAGCTTTCATCTTGGGTCATGCCAGCTGCATCACTGCGAAAGCTCAGTTTGTACAAAGCCGCACCTGAGCTTTCATCTTGTGTCATGCCAGCTGCATCACTGTGAAAGCTCAGTGAGTACAAAAATGCACCTGAGCTTTCATCTTGGGTCATGCCAGCTGCATCACTGCGAAAGCTCAGTTTGTACAAAACCGCACCTGAGCTTTCATCTTGTGTCATGCCAGCTGCATCACTGCGAAAGCTCAGTGAGTACAAAACCGCACTTCGCACCACTCCGTGTGCATTCTTTACCATTCCACGTGTTTGATCAACTTGCTCCAATTGCAGCGTAGGACCTTTATTGAGGAAATATTGAATCGCTGAAGCGTTTCTTTCCTGACATGGCTTCCCTGCTACGTCAACAACGCCGTGTATATATAAATTAACAAAATTAACAATTTCATTACTTATTTCTATATGTGTGTGTGTGTGTGTGTGTGTGTGTGTGTGTTGGTGTATGTGAGTGTGTGCGTGTGTGTGTAGAGGTGTTTTATTAAGCAGACAAACACAATGAAAGCCTTTTAACACTCCAATTACCTGTAATGAAATTTTTTGGCCGTTTTGGTTGACTCTTTGCTAATTTGGCTTTCACTAAAGTTAATGACCGTGAAAATAAATAAGAGAAATAATGTTATGAGTCTGCCTGCGCTCAGCTTTGACCTTGCTACGACCTTGTAATAATTTCTCGTATGGCTACGCAAGTACAACGCAGCCGACTGACTTCTCCCCCCACCGACAGACAAACTTCAAATGATTTGCCCCAGCATATGAGCGAGGGTGTCCATGTGTGTGTCTGTATGAGTGTGTGTGTCTGTATGAGTGTGTGGGGCTGAATGCGTGTCAATGGAGCAGCAGCAAGAGCAACCAAAGACCATAAAATCTGACTGCTGTGGCAGTTACATACGTTTAACATTGGATCCTTGGTAATTAGTTTGCAGTTGTAAACCAGCTCTGGCAACCGTGTGTGGCGATTTCTTGCGGGGCAAGGGAAACTTCTTACTTCCGTGTATTGATATGTTGGCCTTTGCTTTAAGGATAATACATATATACAAGGAAGAGTCCAACTGAACGTTACTGAGAACTATTTTGTGCCATTATGAAGCTAGAGGATTACTACCGAGGGCATGGAGACTACTGCATATGGTAATCATAGTTATTGATCAAATGGTTCCACTCCATACTGTAGGTAGGTAGGTAGGAGTGGCCGCCCAGTTTGCCAGCCCACATAATGGCCCATTGTGATACCACGGCATGGCGCGGTTCAAGCACTGACTAAAAAGTTCCCTTTCTTGGGATGGTGATAGTCAGCGCAAGGACAGCGCCAGGAAAGTCACGACTACTGTAGAGTCTGGTAACAAATTCTTCTTTAATCGCCTTAGCCCAGGACTACTACAGAGGAAGCTTACATTCTCATTTATATACTCACTTCTGTAGAAGACATTGGACATAATACCAAAGCGAGTTGCGTGGGTGTTCCTCTGGCAGTGTCCAGTATAGTTGGAATTGCAATCACGATTTTATCATATTTCTGCTTCCTCGAAGCTCTGTAAAAGTGTTCAAGTCGAGAACCAGATGGTGGACAACGACAGAGTCAACTCACGATGAAGTGAAATGCCCTCTTTCTTTCTGTTATTTCGAGAACTTCGGTATAAATCATTGAAATGTAAATCCAATAAAGCCCAAAAGATACCGATCAGACACCCTCCACTAAGGGAGTAGAGGAGGAGAACTCAATATTATTCCTTACGTTAGTAACGTTGGAATAAGTCGTGTGAGTCGAGAACCTGTAAAATGCCAGGTTCAAATTGGGTTTCCTCTTACGAGATAGTAAACTTCTGTATCGTTAGTCGAGAACTTGTAAGTGCCAGGTTCAAATGGGGTTTCCTCTTACGAGATAGTAAACTTCTGTATCTGTAGTCGATAACCTGCCAGTGCCAAGTTCAAATGGGGTTTCCATTTAGGAGATAGTAAACTTCTGTATCTGTAGTCGATAACCTGCCAGTGCCAAGTTCAAATGGGGTTTACATTTAGGAGATAGTAAACTTCTGTATCTGTAGTCGAGAACCTGCCAGTGCCAAGTTCAAATGGGGTTTCAATTTAGGAGATAGTAAACTTCTGTATCTGTAGTCGATAACCTGCCAGTGCCAAGTTCAAATGGGGTTTCCATTTAGGAGATAGTAAACTTCTGTATCTGTAGTCGAGAACCTGCCAGTGCCAAGTTCAAATGGGGTTTCCATTTAGGAGATAGTAAACTTCTGTATCTGTAGTCGAGAACCTGCAAGTACCAAGTTTAAATTGGGTTTCCTCGGAGGAGAAAATTGATTTTCTGTATCTTCAGTCGAGAACCTGTAAGTGCCAGGTTCAAATAGGGTTTTCTCTTAGGAGATAGTGTGTCCTGCTTTGATCGTTTCTCTCCCAATCAGAGCCGGTTCTGTAGTGTTTGTCGGCCACCTAGTTTGCCCCTCTGATATGTCCTGTCACCAGTCATCCCTAGAAAAGATTTTTCCGTTATTTTACATCGTTCGACATTTCCCATTTCTTACCAACTCCGATTACATAAAAATTTAAGCTGCTGCCTGCGAGTAACCGTGACTTGCGTGGCCTATTCCAGCAGCGGCCCCGTTGTAGGGGATAATTTACGAGAAATGAAAACTGAAAAAAAATTAAACAAAGTTTCAGTTGCAAGTGCAGTTTGGCTCTCCTTGTCAGTATCCTTGCTGGGTTAAAATGTTAAGATCATAAAAGTTTTCCCAGGCTTAAATTTCCATTTTTGCTGAAATAAATTGAAATCGACGCTCTCGCTTTCTCTGCCCCAGGTTACGAGGCTTGCAAATTCTATTAAAGGAAGATAACAAGAAATGCGTAGAAACCGTATCCACGCCCGTAAAAGTACAGCTCGCCAAACGCCCCTAGCAGTAGGAGCAGCAGGAGCCGCTGCAATGAATTATTGCAAGGACATGAATGCATGACAGTGGCGGATTCACGGTGAACAATATCGCCACACGGAATTCATATGAAAGTAAGATTTCATTGAGGGTCTTGTGAATAACTGAGAGAGTTGAAAACTGTTTGAAAGAGAACTTGGTAGCTCCACGATATACGAGTACCTCCAGAACCGTTTGGACTGGATCAAATTCTATTCACATTTTGGTCAAAGTAAAAGGAAATTTCCAAAGCCTTTGCTCATCGAATACTGGATCCGCCACTGGACAGTGCAGTGCAAGCAGTCAGGACCGTTGCGACGCATAACAAGGAACATGAGCATCATCGCTGACGGCAAGATGGGCGAGCGGGTCGAGTGCGCTTCGAATACGTTGCTCCTGCCACTCAAAAGCAGCATGACTGGCATCTGTGTGTGTGGGGGGGGATGTGTGTGTGGATAGGTGTGTGAGTGAGGGGATGTGTGTGTGTATAAAAGAGCGCGTGTGCAGGTGTATGTAGGCTTATGAGTGCGAGTCCTTGAAAGTGCAACAAAGAACACAATTTCCGATATCAGAAAATCCTTAGAATTCCAAAGCACAGAAAAGCTGTTGCACACGTTATAAGCTATTACCACTTGTGTGTGAGAGGGTGTATCAGAGAGAGAGTATGTGTGTGTGTGTGGTGTGTGTTAAACTGCAAAATGTTCTGAATCTCGAGTGCAGTTTGGAAAGTAATTTCTTATGAAGAAACTTTCCGCTGCAGAATATTAATGGAAATTGGTGACAACTTTTATGTATTCCACTTTGCTTGCTGCGGGCGCCTTGTGGAGGAGGTCAAAGCAAAATAATTGAGTGCCACTAATTGAATAATTTTTCAATACTGAACTTCTTCCAGAGTGAACAACAATTTTGAACCAATCGGAACTTTCAGGGGGCAATAAGTTGACTAATACGAATATGTCCACAAAATGTATGCGAATGTGCGACTGAATTGATGACAGTGGAAGAAGACAATAAAGTCCGCCAAATTATGTCGAAACTGTTAAGATTTTTATTATTTTCCATAGCTATGTACTTGAATCAGAGATATATGAAACGGAAGACTGTGCATAGAGTTGCTCCATTACCGGGCTTCCAAAAAGAAACTTGAACGATCTGGAACAGCGGTTCAAAAACCAACTCTATATAAACTGCATTATCGGATTGACATTTCTTGCAATTTCATACACCGGATAATCGCTCCGAGGGGCTTTAATAAGCTAATGCCGTCCAGCTCTGTGACGTCATTCAGTCATGTGGCAATAAACTCTTATATGAGTGCTCGTAACAGTAGTTCCCTTCCGATAACAAGCAATAGCACAAAAGTGTTTTGATATCTTCATGACATGAACTGATATCTTCCACATTACCTAACCTCCATTCCCAAGGATAGATATATATATTTAAGGGTGTTATACACTGCGACCTGAAAGATCTATTGTGATGCCCTATTAATTTGAAAGATGAGGATAGCCTCATTCCCAAGGATACTCGTATATAACTGATTTATATAACAGTGATAGTGTAACTCTAGAGATCACAGCGATGCTACGAGCGTAATCATCCTTTCGTCTGCTCTTATCGCATGCGAACTGCAGTTTTATCCTATCAAAACAGGTAGAATGAAGCACAGGTAGAATGAGCTTCGTCGAGGGCCCTTCGAGAGAGAACTCTGCAAATGGTTGCTTATTGAGCCCATAGTAGCACCGATTAGCAGTTCTTTAGTAGTTCTTCGCTTTATCTCCAGACTGACATAATTTTTGGTGTTAGCTGCGGTGCCAATGTATGTAAATTCCTTGACCACTTCAAAGTTGTTTTTCCGCTGAAACGTGAGAGCCTCCTCTGTTTGCAGACAGCACATACTTCCTTTAGGCCTCGTTTACCGTCAAGCCCATTTTGGCTGAGTCCTTTTCAATAGCATTGCGAACAGCAGTAATATCTCTCTTCGTCCGACCGATAATAACGACATCATCAGCGTACGCAAGGAGCTAGACAGCTTTGTAGAAAATGTTGCCGGCCTTTCGTAGGATCCCCTCTATGAAGAACTTGAAGAGATCGCAGGGGATAACGGGTCGCCTTGTATGAAACTTCGTTCAGTATTATAGGTGTCGGAAAGGTCATTTCCTACCTTGACGGAGCTACTCGTTTTCCTCAACGTCATCCTGCAGAGTTTTATCAACTTTGCAGGTATACGGAACTCATACATTGTTGCGTATAAGGCAACTTCGCATCGGGCTATCGAACGCAGCTTTATAATCAACAAAGAGATGATGGGAGTGGATTTGATTTTCGTGGATCTTTTCAGCATAAGAAACATCAACGTAAATGTATGACACTTAATTCCAAGTGAAAAGCTGGGGTAAATGAAGATCCTTACATATCCACACACTCAAAAATACAAGAAAGATTAAAGTAGAGGAGTGTGCATTGAGAACCCAAGAACTGTTTCGGGTCGAAGCGTTCAAAATTACCACAGTGACATTTATACAAATTAAGTTGTAAAGAGGAGAGGTTTTTGGTGAAGAGATTCCATTGGTGAGGAGATTCCATTGGTGAGGAGATCCCGTTGGTGAGGAGATCCCGTTGGTGAAGAGAGGCCGTGGGACCATCAAAGTAGAGACAAGAAAGAATCAATGATATCGCTACATACAGGATATGTCCTGTTTATATTCTGATTTGCATGATTCTTTACAGCCTCATCAAATTCGTCAAAGCGTACAGCCTGACAACCTCAATGGATGAAAGAGCTCAAAGCTTCGATGGTAATTGTAATAATATTGAATTCTGTGGATCTAACTGAGCCTTCTTTGAGGATGTCGCGTTTGTCACGCCTCTATTCAAGTATCTTTGTTCAGAAACCTCTCAAGTTGATCCAAGTATGTTCGAGTTTTTCTTTTCGATGATCTAGCTGCCAGTTTCCAGGAACTTTGCTATCAAAAATACAACTGTTTCGAAGTTTTTTAAGGTTCTCATTTCAGAAACATCTCAATCAGCCGAATGGACATGAAAAATTCAGCGTAAAACAATTTTATTTCCTGAGCATGCTTCCCAGTTCCCCTTCTCATTAGAGAAACTCTTCAATGTCATGTCCATAAATCTCCACAAGCAACATTTACAATCAATCAAATTTCCTTAATAATCATCTCTTGAATTTGCATCTTGCCCAAAACGTGCCCGCAACGATCTCTTTAATACCCATGCCATCTTCTGCGGGCATTTGCGTAGCATTTTCGGAATCGCACAAAACAATTAACAAAAACTAAATAATGCGTATAAAAACAAACAATTACCAGCTTAACTTCGGCCTCAAAGGAAACAACAAAACTCAACTACTGTGGATACACGCGCGGTTGTGTCCTGATGCTGCGGAGGCACAGGCACCGACGCTGCCGCTGTTACTGCCACTGCGTCTGGAACTGCTGCTACAGCCACTGCCGCTGCCGCTGCAGCCGCTGGCAAACAAAGGCCTTAAGTCCTTTCTGGTTCGTGCCTAAGTCGTTGTAATCTCATTTAAATAATTGCGTAGAAAAGCAGCAACAACCACGACGGCAACGGCGGCAACAGCGGCAACAACGGCGAAAACAACAAAAATCAACGAAATGCTGTTTGCAAATTGGCTAAAAACGTTAGTAAAATGAGCAGCGAAATACCATCAATACCGGAAATTAAAATGTAAAACAGCAGCCCATATCCTTTTGTTATCCCGGCTGGCAGCCTACACGGCCTCGCACAGCAGCCGCCTGCCTGCCAGGCACAGCCTGTGTGAGCCGAACGTACAAAATTGAATTTCCTTCCGCACGTGACCAAGGCGGGCTGAAGTGCGCCATTCCCATCCCTTTGCGGATTGCTGCGACTTAGGGAAATTGGTCAGTCCGCCATATGGACGCAGGCTCAATACAAATGCTGGGCCACTTCCGGATTTCGCCGCCTGGTTGGCACTCGTACTTACTGGCCGTGAGCTCGGCGAACAATACCAGCACTGATTCACGTAGCACTGCAAGACCTTCTCCGAGGAGGATGGGGTGAGGCCGCAACTGGAGATGGGGAAGCCATCAAAGCGGTGACTCGTGCTCAGCAACTCAGCCAGCGTTCATGGTGGAATCAAGAGAGCCACCAGAAAAAACCATACTATGAGACAATAGTTCCGGCCTAAAACTTCCCCAGCAAATACACACAAGAACCACCGATAGTGTGGACTCGATTAGCAGGTGGACATCTTCTACATTTTTGTTATATGAGATCAAAGCCGGCTCCATCATTATAAAGGAAATCCATCTCCCTTGAAAAGTGACCCATCTTCTAAAAATAATATGGGCGTACATCGATGCGAACGAAATTGAGAACATTCCATCCACCGTCATGGTAGAAGAGTGTTGGTAGAGTATTTCGCCATTTCTGATATCCACTGTTCTCGGAAAGGATTCGCCAAAGGATTCGCCATTCCAGTTACAGCACCGAGCAAATGTGGAAGATTGAACGTTGGGAAGCAATTTTGGAGTGTAAGAGTAGATTCAAATACTCCAAAGCATTCCACCAATGTCAGGGAATCAGTGATACACACTCGTCTATCAAAGGACTAATAAAATATACACTCGAGTAATGATTACAGCTGAAATGCTCGTAGATTGTGAGCATTTCTACGATTGTGGTCATAACTACGATTAGTCCAGATCGTCTGAAATGTAGAATTTGAGGCAAACTTGGACCTTTAACACAATCCCCATTCTTTATATTATAAACGAGTTGACTCTAAGGTAGACCTTAAACCCGACCTTATGACGAGTAAGTTAGTTGAATAAGGCTTCGTCGTTTTCAAACATTGAAAAAATATTCCAGAGAAATCGGTTGAAGGTAATTTATGAAGTAACGACTTAACAGGATCTTATGTAGTACCTTCTACTGCTCCATAGAGCCCACATTCAATTAGGTATTTGATTCCATATAAGAATAGGATAGAATATAAGTGGGCAGGCCGGAGAACCGCGGAAGAAAGAGGTATCCAAGCACTCAGGCATTGATGCCTGGAAATTTTTGGGGAAAGGGGGACTAAGATGATTTTGGAAAGAAGGTAGACCTTTTCAGACTTCTCTGAAGCTTTTATGAATCTCAGAAGTCTGTCCAGATATAAGGAATATACGTTATCCATTATCAAAATATCTGACCCAAATATGCGTCTCCTCATTAGGATCAGAGTTCGGATTCTCGGATAAAGCTAACTCTTCAAAGACTACTATTCAGAGATTACATAAAAGTGGTTAGATAGAAGTAGATAGATAGAAGTGGGGTAGGTCGGAGAGCCGCCGCAGAAGGAGGCCTCCAAGCACTCACACATTGATGCCCACGGTACTAACCAAAGTGATTAGATAGAAGTGGAGTAGTCCGGAGAACCGCGGAAGAAGGAGGTCTCCAAGCACTCACGAATTGATGCCTGGACATTTTTGGGGGAAGGCGGAGATAAAGGATTTCGGAAATGAAGTTACACCTTTTCAAACTTCTTTGACTCTTTTATGCATCTCAGAAGTTCAGAAGCCTATCCAGGGATAAGGAATTTACATTGTCCATTCCCAAATATCTGACCCTAATATGCGCCTCCTCAATCTGACAAAGCAGGACAATTCCTGAGAAAATGCTGTGTGCCGTCTTGCACTTCCTCCAGACAGTACACGCAGTTCGGACTCTCAATGAATGGGACGTAATCCATGGTCGCCATATGATTGCCCCATGGATTATATTGTATAATTTCCCCAACCAATGATCGAAAATCTTTCCTTCATTATGTTAGAAGGAAATCTACAACTCTCTTGTTTAGGCTCTCTAGGAAACTCTTGATCGTTCCGCAGGCAACTGAACTGCACCATCGGTTCTTGTGAATATTATTCACATGGCTCTTGATCCCATCCCCTGCAAAACTTATACCGATAAATGACTCTAGTTCCATTGGAGTACCCGCAGATCCACAGTCTGCCAATTCATCAGCTAATTCGTTCCCCCGAACACCACATTAATTATATTCCAGCTCTCACAGCCAACTTTTCATGGTGGCTCATCACGTTCCTTCATACTAAATTTGGATCCCAAATAAGTTCAAGTAAATGCCACCTTGAGATGGAGTTAAATCTTGACTTACATTCTTGGACAATTTTTGAACTGATGAACTAGTAGATGTACTCGTATGCTGGTTTTTAAGATAATCAGGCACTGAAGTATCAATTATGCCATTAGGTTGGGAAGGCGTGTGTGAATACTAAGTATCCGCACTTCTATGTCCATTAAGTTACCGAAAACTCTACAAAACATCTGCATTCTACGAGGCCTCCCGAACATGTTTTTGACTCTAATAAAATTCAGAGAAGAGCGCGAATATTCCTATTAAAATACTATTCTGGTCCAAAAGGAAAACTTCTAAAGCTATCCTGAAAATTTCCAAGGTATGAACAGAACGCATATGCAAAGAATAACAGACTACGAAGCAGTTGAACGCGAAAAGCATACGTTTTTAATTCAACATTTCACTAGAGTTGGAGTCATACTCCCGAAATACCCCAACCCGGCAGGAGCGCTAAATCGGGGGGAACAATTCTCTTAAAACACTGACTAGAGTCAATCCGGAACTTCTGGTTCACAACTCTCATAGACAGGACCCATAACAGATTATAGAAGCTGCTGCCGCCAACACGATTTCAGCCGCCAACTCGAATTCTTTAACACTTCCTCTATGCTTTGTTTGAGTTCCCGCTCTTCCTCAGAGATCAATATATAAAGAAATAAATCTAAATTAGCAGGCAGGTATTCCAGAGCTTCACCAAGGGAAGGATTTCTAGTTTTGATTAGTAGAAGGGAATGTAGGTCGATAACCATTCTGAGGAAATCGTGCTCTGAGGAAATCGTGCTCTGAGGAAATCGTCCTCTGAGGAAATCGTGCTCTGAGGAAATCGTGTTCTGAAGAAATCGTCCTTTGAGGAAATCGTGCTCTGAGGAAATCGTGCTCTGAGGAAATCGTGCTTTGAGGAAATCGTCCTCTGAGGAAATCGTCCTCTGAGGAAATCGTCCTCTGAAGAAATCGTCTTCTGAGGAAATCGTCCTCTGAGGAAATCGTGCTCTGAGGAAATCGTGTTCTGAGGAAATCGTACTGTGAGGAAATCGTGTTCTGAGGAAATCGTCCTCTGCGTAACCGACTTCAGTTAACCACCAACTAGCCTGAAACACACTCCCGTGGATCTGCCCTTGGCATACACACACACAGACGCGAACGGTGTCTACGCGACACCACCGTCCCTTAACCCTTAAGTCCCCTATAATAATTCCCGCTAAAACGCTGCAATTTGTTGCCTTATCTGTAGCAGAATCGTGTCCACTTTCCTTTCGATTTATAATGGGCGTTTCATACGCCATCAAGTATATACATTTGTATAAGTATGTATGCATATACATGTATGTATGTATCTACACAGGTATTTATCTACATGTATTTATCTACACAGTATTTATCGACATGGGACACGCTTATTTCGCAGTCATTTTATGAAAGCGTCTTCCATCGAATAAATAGCGCTTAAAAAACACAACTAAATTTCTTGCAATTGTATTCTATTCTTTCTTTAATAGGATTAAAACCGCTCGCATACACCCGGGAAGTATGAGCATCCCAACAGTGAAAGCGAGTAGATGTGAGAGAGCTGCAAAAGGAACTACGCGTACTCTTACTTAGGCTACGATTGCAGACAGTTCGAAAGACAAATCGGCAATACGGAGTCCTGCTATGAGAATCTGTGGTTAACAATCCACATTAGTCCTCAGTTGCTACTCGTATTAATTCTCTCTACCAAGTGTACGTGGAGCAGTAGTCGTAAGGGCAATCAGATTGGATGAATTTCCCTCTCCTATATGGATTCATATTACCTGAGAAACGATACTTTACCCATTAGTCTCAATAGGGTTTCCTATTAAAATTAAAACAATCTCCCGAAGAAGAATAAAATACTATACGAAATCCTGTATTGATGATTGTTTAAAGGATTCTTGTACAGGATTCTGAAATACAATAAAAGCTGTAATCACTTATTGCACACTCCCTCCTCAGGAATATAAGAGAGTACATGGCTAACCCAGTATAAAGTCTCTTTCGGGCTTCTGAAAAATTACCTTAAGTCAAATCTCATATATAGTATATAGTCTTTCTCTTCTTGTTCGGCCTCAGGGGTTCAGTGGAAAGCATGCTATTCTTAGCATTCTGGCGATAAAGTCTCGAATCCTGCTCAAAACATTATCGCAAAATGCTGCTCAAGGCCTCTGTATAAAATGTACTCTTTGTACTTAATCATGAAATTGAAATTGAATTCTATATGTAATTTTCGATTATAATCTGTGAAACACAGATCCACCCTGATGAGGAGGATTTATATACATATGATGATGTAACTATGCAATGTGAAGAGCTTTAATATGAGTGGGGATCAGGCTATAAACGATGTATGATTCTAAGACTATCTTCTATGAGTGTCTGAACTTTTTCGCTGTTTATCAAAGAGGAATTCTCACTTATTTGAATCGAAACCGAAATGAACCGTCCTGATATCAGAGAACTAGTTCCGTTCTGGGTACATCGACACCTTACTGAATAGTTCAGAGAACTACTTCCACACTTTTCGAAACGTAACCTTTCTCAACAGTTCAGTTGTCAGAGAACTAGTTTCGTTCTGTGTACCCATTATGTCGTTCGTCATCTACTTATTAGAGAGCTACTTCCACGCTTTTTGAAGCGACACGTTACTGAATAGTTCAGAGAACTACTACGACACTTTCCGAAACGAGACCTCACTCAACAGTTCAGTTGTCAGAGAACTAGTTCTGCTCTTTATACTAATTATAAATATATTCGACTGTTTCTCATCGAACTGGTTCCCCACTTGTCAGTTCATTTATCAAAGATCTGTTCTAGGTGCCAGAGTGTCCTTTACAGGCACTCCCCACTCTTCTCCTTGGTACAAGTACACTAAATATGAGTCCACTTTAAAGTAAAACTAGTTTTTCTACTCAACAGTTCATTTATCAGTTCATTTATCAAAGAACTGCCTCTGTTCTAGGTACCAGAGTGTCCTTTTCACTCACTCCCCACTATTCTGCTATGTACGAGTACAAGTACACTAACTTCAAGCGTGATTCTACGCACACTAGTGAAGCATCTGGAAACCCCGCCCTGGGTATACGAGTATGAGTCGACTTTAAAGTGAAACTAGTGCTCCGTCAGTTTCCCTGCAGGGTGTCTGTGCATAAACACACGCTCGCACGCTCAGCACAGAGCGCCATTGTTTAATTCATGTGACAATCGTGAGTCCTATCACTGTTGTTATTGTTGCGCTGCCATTATTGGTGCCATTGTTGTTGTTGTTGTTGTTGTATTTGTTGTTTTTATTGTTGCTGCTCCTGGCATTATGACAGTTTTCCAATGCACTCATACGCATGCAAACGAGACATCGCACGACAACGGCATTGACGACGCTCCTCCCAGCAACGCGCAGACGACACGGACGCTTGGCATATGCTGGCAACGGAGCGGAAATTGTTGATTTGTGATTTGCGATTTGTTGCTCGCGTCCTTTCAACGTTGACTTTTTTGCTCCTTGGTTGAGTAGTGGCATTTTTACGGTTGTCGTCAGAGGGATTTGCAGACTCAGACTGACTTTCCGGTTAATACTCGCCATAAAGGTATGTCTGAGGAGTATTTTTGTGTGGCGCACATGCACAGAACTGTCATAATTGCGTCCATTCTATGCATAATTGTGATTTCATTGTCGCCGTAAAAGAGATGTAAGCATCCTTTAAGACGTTGACAAGTTGAGAAGTCAAACGGAAGTCTGAGCAGCTTTTGTGATTAGCTGCTCTTCTCATGCCTAAGCAGTGGATTAGACGGATTTTAGAATAGTCGGGCAAGGCTCTGTGCCCGTAGAAATCTGATTTATTGTTTGGAAATCCATCTACAATGAGATGATGACACCGGATATGAACAGACTAATAACCACACAGGAAGAGAGCAATGAGACAATTAGCAAACTGACATCACAAGGCACCGAAATTGAGTTAACTGCGGACAAAGTCTGTGAAAACTTAATCTAATTGGGAACGTGTGGTAAAATGAGGTAATGAACAAGGCCAGAAATGGTCTAAAGAGACATAGAGATTATACTGCAGCCATAATTGTATTCAGAAGAAGACGGAACAATAGAATTGAAAACTGTGGATGACAAATGTGTAGCAACATGAAGTGTGGAACCAACAAATAATTAAAGAACGAACAGAAAAATTGAGATGACCTTTGAAAAATTTAGTGTTGTTGATGGGAAAAGTGCCTTAAAGGAAGACAGGTAATCCAGATGTGGCTAAAAGAACAGGCACACAGAGAATCAATCACAGAGAATAAAATACAACAGTGACATCATTTAAAATTATCAATATATGTAGGATAAGACAAAGCAAGGATCCTATAAACGAGCGAAAACTTGTAATGAACAGAGAAGAGTATAAACGAAGTATGCTGTGAAAACACATTCTTAAAGGAAGTAATGGAAACGATAATAGTCAGAAAGATATGCTGTGAAAACATATTCTTAAAGGAAATAATGGAAACGATAATAGTCAGAGAGATATGGGATTCTGGAACTAATACAAGACTTTCCAGAAATACTGCAGTGCAATGGTAATACGCAAAAATCTGATGAAGAAACTGTATGAGATATACTCGTAAGAGATGCTTTTGGAATAGAATATTAGTGATGATACGAGTATGGAAGAATAGAAACATGAAATCAGGTCGTGAGAGAGCGGGTTTGCATACCATACTGGGCATGATCTCGAAGTGCTTCCTATGCTTTTCCATTGCTCCTCGTATCTAATCTTTTAATTTCAAGTACTCTTTTCCTGATATCCTTCCACGCATACATAATTATATTGCACGGTACTACAAAATCACAGGAGGAGAAACTATCAAGACAAGAAGATAATATGAGAGAGTAGAAATCAGAAGTATTATGTACCAGAGAATATAGAATTAGTATAATGGGTTCTAAAGTATACATTAGCAGGACACTATCCCAGAGTTAAAAGTGTATTGACCAGCTTAATAAAGAGAGCAAAA
Source organism: Clusia tigrina (assembly GCA_920105625.2). Classification (NCBI taxonomy): domain Eukaryota; kingdom Metazoa; phylum Arthropoda; class Insecta; order Diptera; family Clusiidae; genus Clusia; species Clusia tigrina. Next base: position 198,975,437 of record OV050032.1, read on the forward strand.
GTTTTCGGTCGACGGATTCAGATCCGTCTTTATTTGTTTGTATGTAATAATGTTCCCTCTGAGCTTAAAATCTTCCCTCCTTGGGCTTTCTCCCACCCTGGAATCGCGTTAACATGCCTTCAGGGTGGTGTCCCTCTCTAAACCAGTGAAAGGTTACCGGCCAGATACCTGCGTCCAGGTCCCGTTTTTTAGCACGTATAATTCGCTCAATAAAGGTGGCGATAAATTGCCAGTTTTCTGGACTCTCAAGCACTTTGTCCACTATGGTATCGGCATTAAGATGTCCTAGCCTGTCTTCGAGGACCTTGCGATCTTCTATCCATCTTTCGCACACGAATAAAGTGTGGTTTGCGTCATCGATGGGCGTGTCGCCGTAGATGCAATCTTGGCTATCTGCTTTTTTCATGTTGTAGAGGTATTTGAATACCCGTGTCCGGAAAGAAACTGCGTTATGTAGTAGTTCACTTCTCCAAAGGATCTACTACACCATTTTTCCACGTGTGGGATTAGTTTCGCTGCCCATCTGCCTTTCGTCTCTACCGCCCATCGCTCCTGCCATAGTTTGATTGTGTAAGCTCTAATCCGCCGCCGCGTGTCGTTTGCATCTCTGTGGGATGCGCCTCCCCTCGAATTGTTTGTGTCGCCATCGGCAAAAGTATTGTAATGGATTAGGCTACCATTTGCGTCGCCGCCGTGGTTTGCGGCACCTCTTGTGTTGGAGGTGGCTTCGCATGCAGTGTTCCTGTGTGATGCGTGTTCCTTGTGGACAGCCTCATTTGTAGCGCTCTCAAGTTTGTATTCTTTTTTGTCCATCCAGAGCTCTCTCGTGCTAGCAGATCTACTGGCATCGTTCCGCTAATCACTAGCACTGCGGCTTCTGACACTGTGCGGTACGCTGAAACTACGTGATGGGCAGCAGTCCTTTGTACCTTAGCGAGTATTTTTCGTCGGTACTCGGTTTTCAGTGTGTCGGCCCACACCTCGCTCCCATACAGCAGTATCGATTGCGTCGTGTCCATCAAGAGCTTCCTTCTGTTTGCGAGGGGTCCTCCGATATTGGCCATTAGTCCAGCCAGCGCCGAGGTTGTTTTGGCTGAGTTTTCCGCTGCGTATTGTATTTGCGCTCAATAGGTCAGTTTGTTGTCGATTCTGATTCCTAGGTATTTCAGGGTCTTTATGGTTTCAGAATGGACTCGACTTCCAAGGGTATATGCTTCCTCGTGAGTAGGATAAACTCCGTTTTCTCAGTAGCCGGACTGAGACCGTGCGAGTCGAGTCATGTTTTCGTTTGAATCATCACCTGCATCAATTTTCGTCCAGTCGCATCGAGATCGCGTGCGGTTATGACAGCTGCGATGTAGTCTGCGTATCCCACGAGGTAGGTCGTCAGGCATATCCATTTCCAGTATTTCATCGTAACTGACGTTCCAGAGGTCTGGGCTGAGGATTGAGCGTTGTGCCGCAACTGAGGTTATCACCTTCGTTCGCTGCCCCTTGCTTGTATCATAAATAAGCACACGATCTTTTAGATAACTGCGTACTATTTTCATCAGATAAGCGGGTGTCCTGAAACACTTCTCAAGGGCGTCAATTATTAAATATGATTCGGAGTGTTTGAAAGCAGGTATTATACGAGTGTTGAGGAATTGCTTCGAGAATTAACTGATATGATATTAAGAGAGAATATTTTAACTAAGCAGAAACATTAAAGATGGATATGATCATTGACATGGCACGAATGTCACCAGATTAACCCCCGAGAAAGTGGAGCTCAATAGAGGAAGAACTTGGGATGGTCTTCTGTGTCAAAAGCACAACCTAATGGGAAGAACAACTTTTGCACATGAATGAGACCTGATTTGGATTGCTCAATTCTCTTCGACAGGTTGGATTCTTCAATTCTCTTCGACAGTTTGGATTGCTCAAGTCTCTTCGACAGTTGGGATTGCTCAATTCTCTTCGACAGGTTGGATTCTTCAATTCTCTTCGACAGTTTGGATTGCTCAAGTCTCTTCTACAGTTGGGATTGTTCAATACCCTTCGACAGGTTGGATTGTTCAATACCCTTCGACAGTTGGGATTGTTCAATACCCTTCGACAGGTTGGATTGTTCAATTTTCTTCGACAGTTGGGATTGCTCAAGTCTCTTCGACAATTGGGATTGTTCAACACCCTTCGACAGTTGGGATTGTTCAATACCCTTCGACAGGTTGGATTGTTCAATTTTCTTCGACAGTTTGGATTGCTCAATTCTCTTTGACAAGTTGGATTGTTCAATTCTCTTCAACAGTTGGGATTGTTCAATACCCTTCGACAGTTGGGACTGTTCAATTCTCTTCGACAGTTGGGATTGTTCAATACTCTTCGACAGTTGGGATTGTTCAATACCCTTCGACAGTTGGGATTGTTCAATACCCTTCGACAGGTTGGATTGCTCAATTCTCTTTGACAAGTTGGATTGTTCAATTCTCTTTGACAAGTTGGATTGTTCAATTCTCTTCGACAGGTTGGATTACTCAATTCTCCTTGACAAGTTTAATTGTTCAATACCCATCGACAGTTTGGATTTCTCAAGTCTCCTCGACAGGTTGGATTGCTCAATTCTCTTCGACAGTTGAGATTGTTCAATACCCTTCGACAGGTTGGATTGCTCAATTCTCTTTGACAAGTTGGACTGTTCAATTCTCTTCGACAGTTTGGATTGTTCAATTCTCTTCGACAGTTGGGATTGTTCAATACCCTTCGACAGGTTGGATTGTTCAATACCCTTCGACAGTTGGGATTGTTCAATAACCTTCGACAGGTTGGATTGCTCAATTCTCGTTGACAAGTTGGATTGTTCAATTCTCTTCGACAGTTTGGATTGTTCAATTCTCTTCGACAGTTGGGATTGTTGAATACCCTTCGACAGTTGGGATTGTTCAATACCCTTCGACAGTTGGGATTGTTGAATACCCTTCGACAGTTGGGATTGTTCAATACCCTTCGACAGTTGGGATTGTTCAATACCCTTCGACAGTTGGGATTGTTCCATTCTCTTTGACAAGTAGGATTGTTCAATTCTCTTCGACAGTTTGGATTGTTCAATTCTCTTCGACAGTTGGGATTGTTCAATACCCTTCGACAGTTGGGATTGTTCAATACCCTTCGACAGGTTGGATTGTTCAATTTTCTTCGACAGGTTGGATTGTTCAATTCTCCCTGCCTTACACCATAAATTATGGCTGTGATCATTGAAATGCTATCAGAGATCAGGTATGCTAATACAGCATAATGGGTCCTTAAGTATACATACATTAGCAGGCGTCTATACGAGACAAGCTTCAAACAGCAACGAATTGAATTAAAATGTTTAATTGCCGCTTAAAAATGTGAAGTACGCCATTCAACAAATATAAAAAGAAATTTTATTAGAAGACTCGAAAAGATTTTTATTACACATTTTGAAAAGAGCGGTAAAAAGCTTTTGCATGTAAACTGCGGAAAATGCACAGACAGACACTTCCACAGACACACACCGACAAAAGATTAAGGATAATAGATGTAATAATAAGAAGCACAAAATGAAGCCACACATACGCACACACACACTCATTCCAAGGCGCGCTTAAGCACTCATGCGGCACATCCGCACAAGCACACGTAACCGACTCATGTGGAGGCACGTACTCGTGCAGGCCTCAGGTACGCTTAACACGCCTTCAGTGCGTCCTCATATATTGGGGCCGCCTTCTGCCCCACCAAAGTGAGCGGGAGAGTGCCAGTCAGAGTGAGCGGGAGAGTGCCAGTCAGAGTGAGCGGGAGAGTGCCAACCAGAGTGAGCCTGACCGCGGCAACTGCCATTATGGCGCCCCGCAACCGCCACACAACTGAATCGGCCGGTGCTAGGGGGACAGACAAGCAAGCTCGCACCCCCTCACCGCTGAGGCGTGGCACGACGAGGCACATAAAGTCAAGTTGGAGCCAGTTTTATGACTGTGTTTACTCGTATATTTTGTTTGGTGTTTTTTTGGGATTTTGTTGAGCTCTTTGTTCGTTGATTCAGGCGGGCAGGAATTATTAAAGCAAGTTTATGTGTTTATGATACGTTTTAAAATGAAAACAACACCAAAGAGGCGCACCCATATATATGTGCATATCTATATATATTTGTGTATTAAATGTTTCCTTTATTAAACCCCAAATGGTAGTTAGCGGACTCATTGACGATGCTGCTGCCCCGAATCGACTGGACCATGGGTACTCCGCATGAGGAGTGCATTAACATGCCAGATAACAGGATGGAGATTAAGGAAGCAGTGCAGTTGTATGTCCTCAGGGTGCATTCCTTCCCGCGTCCATTTCCGCGCTTATCAATGCACTCTCCCAATCAACTGAAGAGCTTTGCCACCCCGCCAGGTACGAGTCCGCCACCGCGGTCTTAGCTGGGCAATTGTTAAAATATTATCTGCTATTATTGTAGGGTTTCTCCTGTGTTTGCTGTTGTTGATACACAACTAACGAACGTACTCACTCACACACACACTAATTCAGTCACACACACTAATTCAGTCACTCACACACACACCAAGGCATACAGAATCGGAATTAAAACCATAAAAATCCCATTAATCAATGCCTCAACAATTAAACAAAGTGGAAATCAGTTGTTTGCTTGATGTTGTTGATGTTGCTGTTGCTGTTGTTATTGTTGTTCTTGTCGTTGTTGTTGTTGCTGTTGTTATTGCCGTGTTTTCCTACACCGTACTCTGAGATTTTTAGAGTGTGCTTCTCTGCTCCCGGCTGCATGTGTTGCGCATAATTATGCACCCTAGACCCACCTCAGGGGTGGCGGCACTTACTTTTTCTTCCATTTGCTGATGTTGTTGTTGTTGTTGTTTTCGCATTACTCTCTGCCTGTCACACACTATTAAAGTGCCCTTTTATGCGTTGTAAATGATCACTTTTGTGTTTTTTCCCCCAAAAGGAAAACACATTTTCGTGTACTCGTGTTATTGACACCCCGGCGACTCGGGCGGGGCGGGGCGAAGCGCTCAGAGCCAGCGAGCATATGTTAAGCTGGCCCTCAGCATGTGGTGTTGATGCTGCAGCGGTGCGCTGGTGCGGAAAAGTGGGCATGTCCGTTTGTCCTTTTAATTATGTTTTATGTGCGGTGCGTTTGCTGGTTATTCTGCTGCTGCTCCTGCTGCTGTTGCTGGATTTGCTGAGTGGTTCTGCGCAGTGGAATGCAAGGCGCAAATTCACACTTAAAATAAGAAGTACTACAAAAATAGTGAAAGTTCAAGTTTTTTGAGATATTGTTATTTAATCAGTATAGAAAAACTTTATAAAACTCTGGATATGAACCTGGGAATTGTTCAGATCTATTTTGCACTTTACTCCACAATACTACAGAATATTTTGAACCAATTTTGATTCATTGATCTGAGCGAAGCACTGAGTTTGGAAGAGAATTCAACTAAGCAACGAAGTACTTCCTTTCAACTGCTTTACGACTAAATTTCAGCAAGAACTTGGCTGGTTGGAATTCCATGCGAGACTCAAAATAAATGTAGTAATGCTTGTCCAATGTGCTAAAGGAGTTTGCATTGGCAAATACTAATAATTGTGAATTTTGTATAAGGTTCTTAGAAAGTTACTGAAAAGTTACTATAAAGTTTGTAAAAAGTTGTTATAAAGTTTGTATAAATTTGGTACAATGTTGTTATAAAGTTTGTGTAAATTTGGTACAATGTTATTATAAAGTTTGTATAAATTTGGTACAATGTTGTTATAAAGTTTGTATAAATTTTGTACAAAGGTGTTATAAAATTTGTATAAGGTTCTTAGGAAGTTAATGAAAACTTGCTATAAAGTTTGTAAAAAGCTGTTGTAAAATTTTTGCAAAGTTGTTATAAAGTGTTGTTATAAAAATTTGTATAAATTTGGTACAAAGCTCTTATAACATTTGTATAAAGTTAAAAAGTTCATATAAAGTTGCTATAAATTTGGTAAAAAGATGTTCTAACGTTTGTATAAAGTTGTTATAAAGTTTGTATAATGTTTGTACAAAGTTGTTGTAAAGTTTGTATAAATTTGGTACAAAGTTTTTATAAAATTTTGTATAAGGTTCTTAGAATTTTAATGAAAAGTTTTTATAAAGTTTGTAAAAAGCTATTGTAAAGCTTGTATAAAGTTGTTTTAAAGTTTGTTTAAAGTTTGTACAAAGTTTTTGTCAAGTTGGAATATATTTTGTACAAAGTTGTTGTAAAGTTTGTATAAATTTGGTACAAAGTTGATATAAAATTTGTATAAGGTTCTTAGAATTTTAATGAAAAGTTTTTATAAAGTTTTTAAAAAGCTGTTGTTAAGTTTGTACAAAGTTGTTAGAAAGTTTGTATAAATTTGGTACAAAGTTGTTATAAAGTTTGTATAAATTTGGTACAAAGTTTTTATAAAATTTATATACGAGTATAGTTCTTAAGAAGTTAGTGAAAAGTTTCTATATAAAGTTTTTAAAAAGCTGTTGTTAAGTTTGTACAAAGTTGTTAGAAAGTTTGTATAAATTTGGTACAAAGTTGTTATAAAGTTTGTATAAATTTGGTACAAAGTTTTTATAAAATTTATATACGAGTATAGTTCTTAAGAAGTTAGTGAAAAGTTTCTATATAAAGTTTGTAAAAAGCTGTTGTTAAGTTTGTACAAAGTTGTTATAAAGTTTGTATAAATTTGGTACAAAGTTGTTATAAAGTTTGTATAAATTTGGTACAAAGTTTTTATAAAATTTATATACGAGTATAGTTCTTAAGAAGTTAGTGAAAAGTTTCTATATAAAGTTTGTAAAAAGCTGTTGTTAAGTTTGTACAAAGTTGTTAGAAAGTTTGTATAAATTTGGTACAAAGTTGTTATAAAGTTTGTATAAATTTGGTACAAAGTTGTTATAAAATTTGTATAAAGTTCGTTGAAAGTTAGTGAAAAAATGCTATAAAATTTGTAAAAAGCTGTTGTTAACTTTGTACAAAGTTAAAATAAAGTTTGTATAAATTTTGTACAAAGTTGTTATAAAGTTTGTGTAAATTTTGTACAAAGCTGTTATAAAGTTTGTATAAATTTGGTACAAAGTTTCTATAAAATTTGTATAAGGTTCTTAGGAAGTTAATGAAAAGTTGCTATAAAGTTTGTACAAAGCTGCTATAAAGTTTCAACAAGGTCGCTATAAAGCTGTTATAAAGGTTGTGCAAGTTATCTAAAGCTTGTGGAATGCTAAAGCAGCAACATTTTAGATTTGTTCTGCTTTACTCTCTGCTCTGCAATTTTGTTTCTTCTGACATTTAAAGTTTCAGGGGGTACTAGGACCGCGGCCCGTAAGGATCTATTGTGCTAACCCCTCACTGCGATTCACTCTAACCTTATGCTTTTTATAAATTAGAGCACTTTGGAAGGTTGAAGTTTCCAAATTGTTGGGAGGGTCTGTGAAGAACTCCCCCAGAAATTTTAATCTCTTACTTTTGATCGCTGGTCACTCACATGGAATGTGTTCTGATGTGTCAGAGTTGTGTCCACAGAATCTGCAGTCATTAAAGTCTGACAGGCCTATCTTGTTAAGGTGATACCTTGGGCAGCAGTGTCCTGCCAGATACCCTACTAAAGTCCTAAAACTTTCGCGGTTCAGGGTGTGTATCCTTTTGGAGACACTTCTGTTTGGGGTAAGAAATCTCTTTGCCTGTCTTTGGCCTGAAGCATGCTGCCATTTGAATGGCCATCTGAGTTTCTTCCCATTTCCTAAGTAAGTTTGCGGAGTGGCAGGAAGCCATGCCGCAGAACAGTTCAGGGCCAATGAGTGGATGGAGAGCCCCCATTTTCGCGAGGCAGTCCGCCCGTTCGTTCCCAGCGTGTTCTTCATGTCCGGGCACCTTACAAAGTGTGACATTGTTGTCTCTGCCTAGTTCATTCAGGATTCTATGACATTCCTCAGCCATTCGGCATGTATTGTAGTACGATCTCAGTGCTTCGAAGGCAGCTAGGCTATCTGACATAACGTTTATTTTATGACATCCTTTTTAGCCAATCTGGACATATACTCATAGTAGTACGATCCCTGTGCCTGGCTATCTGACATAATGCATACAAGCTTGCCGTTTAGTCTTCTACGCAGACATTCTCGGATACATACTGCGAAGACTTCCCCTTGAAATACTGTGGGAGTCTTACCCGTACGAAGCGGTTTCTGGAACAATGATTCCATTATGCCTGCTCCTATACTACCGTCTTCCAATTTGGACCCTGTAACTTACCAAGAATTTTATCGGGCCTCTTCAAGCATTTTGTTCGGGAACCATCAAATATTTAGTTACGCGTTCGTGGTTTTACTGGTAAATATTAATGACGCATTATTGGAGTCAAATTGAGGAATGATTGGTAACATTATTCCAAGTTCAGAACAAAAATCAATTTCATTCATAGTTCTGCCGATTCTACTTTCAAGAACTTAAATAGATGCCTTGCACCTATTGAAAAACTGAATGAAATTTTGTAGATTTGCTGTGTAGAGGAAGACTTCCATTCAGTTCGCGCCTAAACCGACTTCTGGGATGCCTGGCAAGTGCACCACTCACTTCAATATTATCATAGCTGACATTGCTCCGAAAATAGGAAGTCTTACCCTCATTTACTAGTAGGATGTCTTACCATCTCACTTCATTATTACCTTAACTCACATTGCTCTGAAGATGGGATGTCTTACATCTTTTACTTGAAGGTTTCACACCCACCTTAGCGATCCCGTAGGCTTTACAACCCCTTTCAGAGAAGTGTCAATGATCAAGAGAACACTCACTCGTTCAATAGTTTTCTGGAGTTGGCACTCTGACACACATTTCATCTTCGTACCACCGATCGTTATGGCTCTGAATTGTTTAGCACTCGAACTGATTCGACCCACTGTAAGCCATTAACACGTCCAGCCCCCTAAAAGTATGCACAACAGTTTAACACACAATGAATGAATTTGCGCATTAAAGTGCGTTCTGCAAAACGATCATCGATGAATAAATTTTGTTCCAATGGAAATTTAACACCAAATTAAAAGACAAAACACACACTCAAAAAAGGAACAAAAACACGCACTCGCATATGAATGCGTTGCCGTGACCAATTCCATTGGGACACTACTCAAGAACCAACAAAAAAAACAACAAAAAGATATACAAAGGACGAAAACCTAGAACAAAAGTGCAACCAAATCAATAAAATTGGAATCCTTTTAAGCGACAAATGTACCAATTCGACAAAAAGGACGACACACACACACATACGCATATATCATTCACTCACTCGCCATTTAGAGTGGTGCGTGTGTGTGTTTTATGATGCAAGAACAACAAAACCATGTTCGCTTTGGCAGGGGAACAATAAACTCTTTTCTCAGACGAAAGGTGACAAATAGTTGCAACAACGCCAGCAACAACAACAACAACAACAATAACAAGAACAACAAGGCCAACAACAGCCTTTTATTATCCTTAACTAATTTGAGGGTTGCTGGGCTGTCTCTGTTTCCTTGTCTCGTCTCGACTGGTCTGGTGTGGCATCGTCTTCTGCCCAAGAGCCAGTTGCACATGCATCCGCACAATGGGCTGTGATTTTTCCCTCTCATTTTTTTGCTCGACGAGTATCTCTCTCGCCGGCTGCCTGCCCCTTTATTTCCATTCGTTCCACGTGCTTACTTTCATTTAATTTATTTAATGCTTGAAAAATAGGTTTTTGTTTAATTTTGAATTGAGTTCGAGTGCGCAATGCGCAATATAACGGTTGATAATGGCATGTAATGGGAGTGGCCGTAAATGGATTTTTATGGATTTCACTACGCTTGTTTGGCGCGGGCTATGACGAATTCATTGTGCCATAAGGGAATGTTTCTCCCTGGCCATGTCCTGCAAAGGATGCGCAATGGAACTGTGATTGAAGATGGAAGTCGCAGTCGGCAAATCCATGGCAACAGGAATTACTCATAAATGACTAAACTGGAAAATTACATTCAAACTACGGACACTCGGAGAGAATTCTCGTTTGACATTCATTCTCAATATTAGGGAAGGAGAGACTTACTCGTATGTGTGGAAAGCAGACAAAATATGCCCTTAAATTTGTCTCTTTCTCTATTTTTCTCTCCCGCTCCCGCTCTCTCTCTCACTCTGTCCCTCTCTCTATCTCTATCTCTGTCTCACTCTCTCCCTCTCTCTATCTCTCCCTCTCTTTCTCTCTCTCTAAATATTAGTGAAGGAGAGACTTATGTGTGGAAAGCAGACAAAATATGCACTTAGAACTCCATTTCTCTCTCTCTCTTTCTCTCCCTCTCTCTCTCTATCTCTCTCTCTCTCATTCTCTGTCTCTATCTCTCCCTCTATCCCTCTCTCTTTCTCTCTCCCTCTCTCCCTCACTCTCTCTCTCTCTTTCTCTCACCCTCTGTATTTCTCTCTCCCTCTCACTCTCTTTCTCTCTCTCCCTCTCTCCCTCTCTCCATGTCCCTTTTTTATCTCTCCCTCTCTGCCTCTCTCTCTCTTTCTCTCTTTCTCTATTTCTCTATCTCCCTCTCTCTTTCTCTCTTTCTCTCTCTCCATATCGCTCCCTCTCTCTCTCGCCCTCTCTCTTTTTTATCTCCCTATCTCTCTCTCTCCCTCTCTCTCCCTCTTTCACTCTCCCTCTCTCTTTCTCTCTTTCTCTCTTCCTTTCTCTTTCTCTCTCTCTCTCTCTCTCTCTCTATCTTTATCTACCTTTACGTCTGCACCTTTTATTAATCTCTTTCATTTTTCATTCTTTTTCTATATCGCTTTCCCTGCATCTACCTCCATATTTCTCTTGTATCTCTCCCGGTCCAATCAGAAATTCCTCTGATTTTTTCTCTCTTTGTAAATCCCAATGTTTGTCTCTTTCACATGTCATATCGTTAAATCTCATTTCGTTTTTTATTTCCTTTTCCTTCCAACTAAATCCGCATTTCTCATTCGCTCCAACCAGTTTCCTTTTTCTCTCATTTCTCTTTCTCCAACCAATTCTAAATTGTTTACTCTCTTCAAAGTTGCTCCTACTCCACAGCTCGTTAAGCTCCATCAAATTGCACATATCTTTAACTCCAACAAATTCCATATTTCGCTCTCACTCTCGCTCTATCTCTGTCTCTATCTCTTTATATATATATATCTCTCTCTCTCTCTTTCTCCCTCTCTCTTTCTCCCTATCTCTCTGTTCAATTCCATGATTGTCTCTTTCCCTCTATGTTAAGATCCAATTGTATTTTTTAGTCAACTACTTTATAATTTTCTTTCTCACTTACATCTTCATACCCTGACACAATCCAGTGATCGTACTGCAAACTAATTATCCTACAAGTAACAACACTCTGACTCCACTTCTGTGTTGCAGTTGTGTGAGTAAATTGAGTGTGATCTCCCAAGACCCCAGCAACTTTGATCAGCATCGACTTCTACACGTTCTTAATTGATAATCTGCTTCTTCTCGTTTGGAAATAAGTTTCCACGGAAAGAATCCAAGAAACCACTTTCATACTTTCGACAATTCTCTCAAATAAGATTGAAGTACGCTTCGATCAGACCACAATCACCTGGTATACCGCCGGGTCTCTGACAGAGGAGGGTTCTGGCGCGAGGGTATTTGGTCCAAAACACAAATACTATGAGTCACTAGTCCTGTCTACTAGCATCTTCCAGGCGGAAATCCACGCCATTGAGACATGTGCACAATTCCGGATTCCGGCAACAAGGTTGCAATTCTATGGGTTCCAGTACATCAAGGGCAAAGAGTGGATATACCAGGCCCAAGGGTATCAAAGAGTGAACATACTAGGATTAAGGGTATCAAAGAGTGAACATACCAGGCCTAAGGGTATCAAAGAGTGGACACACCAGGCCTAAGGGTATCAAAGAGTGAAAATACCAGGCCTAAGGGTATCAAAGAGTGGACATACTAGGCCTAAGGGTATCAAAGAGTGGACATAACAGGCCTAAGGGTATCAAAGAGTGGGCATACCAGGCCTAAGGGTATCAAAGAGTGGACACACCAGGCCTAAGGGTATCAAAGAGTGAAAATACCAGGCCTAAGGGTATCAAAGAGTGGACACACCAGGCCTAAGGGTATCAAAGAGTGAACATACCAGGCCTAAGGGTATCAAAGAGTGAACATACCAGGCCTAAGGGTATCAAAGAGTGGACACACCAGGCCTAAGGGTATCAAAGAGTGAAAATACCAGGCCTAAGGGTATCAAAGAGTGGACACACCAGGCCTAAGGGTATCAAAGAGTGGGCATACCAGGCCTAAGGGTATCAAAGAGTGGACACACCAGGCCTAAGGGTATCAAAGAGTGAAAATACCAGGCCTAAGGGTATCAAAGAGTGGACACACCAGGCCTAAGGGTATCAAAGAGTGAACATACCAGGCCTAAGGGTATCAAAGAGTGAACATACCAGGCCTAAGGGTATCAAAGAGTGGACACACCAGGCCTAAGGGTATCAAAGAGTGAAAATACCAGGCCTAAGGGTATCAAAGAGTGGACATACCAGGCCTAAGGGTATCAAAGAGTGAGCATACCAGGCCCAAGGGTATCAAAGAGTGGATATACCAGGCCCAAGGGCATCAAAGAGTGAACATACCAGGCCCAAGGGCATCAAAGAGTGGACATACCAGGCCCAAGGGTATCAAAGAGTGGACATAACAGGCCTAAGGGTATCAAAGAGTGGGCATACCAGGCCTAAGGGTATCAAAGAGTGGACACACCAGGCCCAAGGGTATCAAAGAGTGAAAATACCAGGCCTAAGGGTATCAAAGAGTGGACACACCAGCCCTAAGGGTATCAAAGAGTGAACATACCAGGCCTAAGGGTATAACAGAGTGGATACACCAGGCCTAAGGGTATCAAAGAGTGAACATACCACTTAAAAAGATAAAAATCACTCATCAATCTCTCTAAGAACAATCTTAAGATGATGACAGACCCACTCTCAGGACACTTTAAATCGAACTCATATGTGGTGAGGATGGGGTCCCCTCGTACGTGTCCTACGGATTCTGTATGGAGGCAGAAGAGATGTCCTTCCATGTGCTGACACACTGCGCGGCTCTCATGCACACCCGCAGGAAGTACTTGGGATTCTTTCAAGGTTCTGCTAGTGATGTATCACCTCTGGAGCCAAAACTTGTCATTACGTTTGTCCGGTATATAAGGATCAAAGATGTGCTTTAATCCTCTGTTAGGGGCACGGTACATGGTAAGGTCGCGCTGCATTCACATCCTCTTTCGATTGTTTTCGTATTTCGTCAACATGAACAAAATGCGAACCTCCCTATGCCAGTGTCCCTCATTGAATGTGGTGAAGAACATGACCACCATTTGTATGCGATAAACGAACACAGACAATCAGCATAATTCGGCCAAATTCTAATCTCCCTTACAGGTTTAACCTTTCTTCGAAAAGGACACCAGGTACACAAGTGGCCCACCCCAACAAAATCTCAACTGGCAGTGCACGAGTACATAATTGAATGATTGATACGCCCCACAGGACCAATTGCACGCATGCCTAATTTCTGAAAGGTGTTTAACATTAACCAAGAAAATTAATTTAAATAATACGACGAAGGATCTCACTCCTTGTTTGCGTACAACCCACGAAGCCTGAGTAGGTTGCCGTGGCCTCTGCGCCTACTCTGCGGCTTACACACGACAATTAATACGCATCTTCAGTAAACTTGAATACGTTAAGTCTCCGTTAACGGTGCGGCTAACACAAATCCTTGCTAATTTCCATCCACACTCGTCCGCCTCTGCCGCAGGCAATCCAGTAATTGAATGTATCGAAATCACACGACAATAATTAATCCACTCAAATGGCAACGAACAGGATACCTGGTAAATTTATTACCGCTGCTCCTGGCGTGCGTGTGCGTGTGTGTGTGTGTGTCTCTGCCGCACAATAATAACAAGAATCAGCTCATAAATCCGCCCACTTTCAATTAACAGTAATCCCCTAACGACAGAGCAAGGCAGGGCAAGGCAGGCGTGGCCAGTCACCCAAACCACGGGCAATGCAATTTCCATGCACACTGGCAGGCTCACATGCTGGGTGCCTATCTACACGTGTCCAACACACACACACACACAAACACACACAAACACACACTTTCACTCACTTATTCATACTCGACACACATACATAAATACACGCAGGACTGTGAGTCTAAGCATATGCGAAAATACGCAATTAAAATAATATCCTGCGAGAGTACAGCATCGCCAACTTCCCGGCCTACGCTCGGAGCCAGCTGGGCGCAAATAGCAAGTCAGCACGCGTATGCGTTAAATGTGCGATAAATAGCAACAAAAACTGATAATAAAATAAATAGAGTAATACCGTTAAAATCCAACTGCATACATGCCCGGGTATAATCATCATTAGTCGAGCACTGAAGCACACTCGGCGCTCATGTTTATGAGCGACTGACAGGACACTCGCATATCGCACAAAGGAATTCATTCACAAACGATACCGTTTAAGCCGACATGAGTGCAAGTTGCTTGGCACCCTGGGACCCGGGCTCTAAGTTTCAGTTACACGCAGTGTAGTGTTCGGAGTAGAAACTGGCAGAGGTCAGGTCAGCGCCAGGAACGCTCGTAGTAGCAGAGACACTGAAGCAGACTACCTCAATGGAACGTCCATAACAAGCACTACTTAGCGGCAGGAGATGCACAAATTAGTGGAAGTTAAAACTCCACTCTGCGAGACTTGACGCCCAGTGATGCAGAAGTGTCCGCTGCAGTTGCCAAAATACCTGAACAGTTCCTCAAAAGACAAGAAGGGAGAGAGAGTTCCTCGTCACTTTTTTGTGGAATTTTTCTTGCTTGGATTCGGGAAGAAGTACTTCAGGAAGCGGGAAAAGTAACTGGAAAACCATCTCAGATGTAATCCAATAGGTAGGTTACGCTACCGCATCACTCGGAAAGCAGTGATGCCACTTAGACCAGCAGTTGGGTCCGTTGTGAGCCGCGTTTGTGGGGGGTGGCTACCCTTCCCCTCCAGATTGACCTAACCTGAGCCTTTAATAAAGCGAAGAAGGTTATTCACACCTGACTGGTATAGACTATCTATACTTGTTATGAAGTGGGATCCTAGAAAGCGTTCCCTATTTCTAGCGAAAGCTAGACATGTGCAGAAGAGATGCGGGACCGTTTCCAGTTCCTCCTCGTTCATGCAGCTGCGGCAGAAATCATGCGTATAAACTCCCATTCTTCTGGCAGGATTTCCTATTAGACAATGTCCCGTGAGAGCTCCTATTACAGTCCTACTTTGTAGTCCATTGAGGATAATGACATTCTTTATTAGATAATGTCATGTGAGGCTCCTATTAGAGTCCTAATTTGTAGTCCAGTGAGTCGAATGATATTCTTTATTAGACAATGTTCCATGAGGGCTCCTGTTAGAGTCCTACTTTGTAGTCCATTGAGGATAATGACATTCTTTATTAGATAATGTCATGTGAGGCTCCTATTAGAGTCCTAATTTGTAGTCCAGTGAGTCGAATGATATTCTTTATTAGACAATGTTCCATGAGGGCTCCTGTTAGAGTCCTACTTTGTAGTCCATTGAGGATAATGACATTCTTTATTAGACAATTTCCTATGAGGGCTCCTATTAGAGTCCTAATTTGTAGTCCAGTGAGTCGAATGATATTCTTTATTAGACAATGTCCCGTGAGGGCTCCTGCTAGAGTCCTTATTTGTACTCCATTGAGTGTAATGATATTCTTTATTACACAATGTCCCGTGAGGGCTCCTATTAGAGTCCTAATTTGTAGTCTATTGAGTCTTCTTGGATGGATGTAGATTTAGCCTCGGTCATGTTTGCCTGGCGATTTCGCAGGTATGGGCACCAATTCACCTCTGATTGGTAGACTTAATCAGTGTCCTCCCTTATGAGAAGCTTATAGTTTGCGAGAGGTATACCCATATGTCTACTAACATTTGGCATACAAGTGGCGTCCCTCGCAAGTTGATCAGCCTTGGAGTTCTTTGGTGCATCCCTAAGACTTGGCCTCCTAGCATAATTGGATATGAGTGTATACATTATTTTATATATCCTGTTACTGGTTTCCAATTATATCCATTATGGCTTTTAGCATAATTTGGGGTTTAAGATTATATCTAAACCCCAAATTATGCTAAAAGTGGCCCATTTTGCTACTACGCGTGGATACCTAGTGCCATCATTCGGTTCTAAAACAATAACAGATCTTGATGATCCGTTTCTTGCGAAATAATGGGTCGTGCCTTTCCCAGCACTGTTCTTGTACGGACCATCACCGTATTTAAATAAGAGAGTTTAGGCAGTACTTGAACGGCGCCACACCGTGGTATCACAATGGGCCATTGGGTGAGCTCAAGTGTGCTTTTGGTGAACTTAGCTGCCACTTCTACCTACCTACCTACCTACCTTGACGATCCGTAACAGATCTCTCAATTTTATGGATAATATCAATGACTAAACTACTCCAATCGCTATAAAATGTTACCAAGATTCCACAAATAATGAGTGTGAACAACTTCATAGGAAAATAAAATATACTCGAATGTGGTGCAAATATTTCTTCTATCATGTTGGAAATATCTCTCTATTCCTTAAGATGGTTGATATTGTTAACAAATACTTCGTCACTTCTCTGTGAGTCACTCTGTGAGCCACTCTGTGAGTCACCTCTGTGAGTCTCTCTGTGGGTCCTTTGTGAGTCACTCTGTGAGCCACTCTAAGAGTCACCTCTGTGAGTCTCTCTGTGAGTCCTTTGTGAGACATTCTGTGAGTCCTCTGTGAGTCGTCCCTCTATCCCTCTTTGTGATACATGAAACTTAAAAATGAACTTTTGTAGATGGTGAATCTCTAAGGGAAGCAAATGTAGCTAGCTGATTACTTACTGAGCCTCGTTTCCTAGCCACGTACTTCAGTTGTGAGGAGAGAGTATCACGCTCCACATTGGACTATCATCCAATACCATTGGAGGTCTGCTAAAGAAATGTACAGATACAAAATGAAGTCAAATCTAGAAAACTCCTCCAGTATTAAGACCGTTCTCATTTAAGTCCTAAGCTATTCTGGGAGATTTTAATCCTAAAAGAGTTAAAGAGTTAATAAGCAAGCCTCGGAGTAAGTTAAGAATCATCACCGGCATTTTAAGCGGATTCTACCATATGAATAATTTGGGTCTATCTCCAGACGTCATCTGGCGATTCTGTAGAGAAAGTGACGAAACAGCACTGCACCTGATCACAGACTGCGGACCATTGGCACACAAAAGACTCAGGTGTTTTGGAGAATATATCTTAGATATGAGCTAGATCCCTCAACTTGATTCCTCCAAAATATATGAATACAGAAGATGTGTAGATGAGACTATCCTCATCTTTCAAATAAATAGGGGCATCACAATAGATCTTTCAGGTCGCGGTGTATAACATCCTTAAATAAATCTAATCTAATCTAATCACACTCCACAGAGATTCCCATTGATGATGGATTCAATGGGGTCAAACTCATATACCGTGAAAATGGGCTCTTCGAGACTCTTGTCCACAAATTCAAGAGCACACTTAACTCACACTTGGACTCAAGTTGCTCGTAAGACTGATTGTAGGTCAGTGGGTGGGATACCGAAATGTCCTTCATAGTTTTCCTCTAAATCCTGCGCTTTATTAGGGTTTCGAAATGGTTTGACGAGTAAATCAGAGGTGCGTTGTTACTCGGTGGTATCACAACGGACCCATGGTGGTCTGAGTTAGTTGGTCTGTAGACCGGCTACCACGATAACGTAATCTAACCTATGGTTTTCCTCTTGATACTGACATGACTGACAATCAAGAATAATAGAATAACACATTATGCAATCCGCTGTTCAAAGCGTTCATTTTCTGTATATTTACCTCGCAAGGGGCCTCATTGTATTGAAGACAAACACACCTCATTGTGATATCAGAGAATCCCAATAAGAGGAATTTTAAATGGGCGGATATGTGCATTGACCGATCTGTATATTACGAAGGTACTTAAAGAGATCAGTATTCTAGAAGACTGGTGTGTAAGCCAGTATTCAGTTATAGCACCGGGATTTTTGCCTGTCGATTCATATGAACTATATCTCTTTCCTATACTCCTGCTAGACAACTGATCAAACAAATGCTATAATCCAACAATATATAAGAAAGCAATTCTGAGATATCGCTTTAGTGTGTGTCTAGCAGTCACTGTCCAGTTAGGAACATCATCCGCCCGTGAAAGCATTCACCAATTTTACAAAGACTCCAATCGATAATACTCAAATCAAAGCAAGTGCATTCAATAAAAACTCAACTGCCATTAATTGTAGTAAAAATATATAGAAAAAAAGAAACATTCCGAAAATGAGTGGATTAGGACCCGCCGCATGCTGGCTCGCTCACAAGCGCATTGAAACGTGGTCGCGCATGGCCAAGGAGCGTGTCGGAGCGGTTCGTCGGCATACTATCGATCGAAACTCCGAGGATAATGCCTCCACATCGACATCATCAACAACACCACCACCACCCATGACGCCGCCACCATCGGCTTCCTCGGTCACCTCGACGACAAGCGGCATTGGCAGTGGAAGCGATAGCTGCGACTTACCTACAGATTCTGAGGTCTTTTGCTTGTTCTTCTTAGTATTCGCACAGTTCTCGTAGAGTTCTCGCAGAGTTCTCGCAGAGTTCTCGCAGAGTTCTCGCAGAGTTCTCGCACAGTTCTCGTAGAGTTCTCGCAGAGTTCTCGCAGAGTTCTCGCATAGTTCTTGCAGAGTTCTCGCAGAGTTCTCGCACAGTTCTCGTAGAGTTCTCGCAGAGTTCTCGCAGAGTTCTCGCAGAGTTCTCGCAGAGTTCTCGTAGAGTTCTCGCAGAGTTCTCGCAGAGTTCTCGCAGAGTTCTCGCAGAGTTCTCGCACAGTTTACAGTCCTAACATTTATTTAACCATATTTATACCGTTTTTATTCATGTTTTTCTCACAGGAAGTCAATATCTCCAAGGAGACAAACGTTCAACCCTCTTCGAGCATGGTTTTATCTCAGCCCAACATCGAGCTCTTGCGTGGACAGATTGATGTTCACAGCCCAATGCATCTCCACCATCAGGGCCGATCGCTGCCACCACGTATGCAGCGAACTTCATCGATATCAAGTCAAAGCAGTGTAGACAGTACTCCCTCTAGACATTCGGTAAGTGTTGCCAGCATTCGGCGGTTTTGCACTCACAGTTTCCTTTGTCCATTCTTCAGACTCACCGTGGATCTTCGCCGCAAATTCGCACCTTTGGTCCTGATGGACGAAGTTCATTGCCAACAGAAACTGGATTTCCCCATCATGTAAGTGCAACTCATAAGTTCCTCTCAGCCGTCAATATAATAAGAAATATCCCTCTTTAATCACACCCTAGTTGGCTCGTTCACCCAGTCCAATGCGTACCATTTCGTTGGACGCACGCTGTGCTAGTCCAGCTTTAACTGAAGTCAGCGAATTGCGTACCGCAAGCCCCTCCCAGTCCAGCCTCGCCTCCCATGCAGGCTGCTCAAATATCACCAATTCCCCGAAAATCGGACGGTGTTTGTCGCCTCTTCTTATCCCACCACGGCCTCAAGCCGGAATGGACCCAGGCGTTGGACCAGCTTCTCCACTCGGGGCACTGCAGCCCGATCTGTACCGTATTCCCGACGGTCCAATTTATTTGACAGCTCCCGAGACCAGCCCGACTTTGGGCCGTTTACATTT
This sequence comes from Clusia tigrina, assembly GCA_920105625.2. Lineage (NCBI taxonomy): Eukaryota > Metazoa > Arthropoda > Insecta > Diptera > Clusiidae > Clusia > Clusia tigrina. Next base: position 198,995,243 of record OV050032.1, read on the forward strand.
GAAGTTAAAGTATGATTACTCCTTAAGTGACCTAACAGTCCATTTGGTTCAAGGTTGGTAAAATTCAACGTTCGAACTGTTTTCCTATTTCAAATTGTGGCGTCTTTCACAGCGCAAAATTTAGCCCGAGCAGAACAAGGTGGATTTCGCGACCCCTATGTACGACTCTTCTTGGATCCCGGAGTTGATGACCGAAAACGCCAAACCCAAATCTTTCGCGCCGAAAGCAATCCACACTTCAATGAACACTTCAAGTTCCCCGTTTCCCGTGACCAGTTAAATGGAAAGGAACTAATCATACAAGTATTAGACTACGACAGGTATTCGCCCAATGATACCATCGGCGAATTGAAGGTCATGGTAGACGAAATGGACCTGTCGAAATCAGTTGAAGTACGGTGACGAAAACTATAGCAATTGATCAAATAACAAATCAAATCCATTTACAGATCTGGGGTGATTTGATAAGAATAAAAAAGCCTCGCGAAGACCGACCGGAATTGCTGTGCTCTCTGAACTTTTTGCCGCAAGCTGAACGACTGACGCTGGTGATTTTGAAAGCCAGGAACTTGGAAACCAAACTGGAATCGTTCGTTAAGGTACACACCCCCTTTGTTGCACTGGTGTAGAGAAGCAAATGCGAGTCTATTCAAATTTTAGGTTTATTTCATTCTCAACGGAAAACGAATTAAGAAAAAGAAAACGAGTGTCAACAAATATGACGATCCCTCAAACCCCTCCTGGAACGAGGCCTTCAGTTTTCGTTTACAATCGGCGGCATTGCATAGCGCGGCCATTGAGGTAAGTGGGATCTGTACAATCACAGGGGTCATAAGAATGCGAAAATACGGACGTAAAGTTAAGTAATGCCATATCAGACGGAAAGATAGGTAATGCAATAGCAGAGGTAAAGATAGGTAATGCCATATCAGACGGAAAGATAGGTAATGCAATAGCAGAGGTAAAGATAGGTAATGCAATATCAAACAGTACTGAAGAGACTAACATTCGACTATATTGTCAAGAAAGGAAAACTAACCTAAGTTTTCAAGATTGATTCTTCCGAACTATCCCAAGAACTCGATTTTCCCAACCAACAACTTTAGACATTGAAAGAAGTATCGTCACCATTCTAATACGGTGGGGGTCAGTTCAACGTCCGAAATTAAGTAACTTTAGCTTAGCAACCGCTTTCTTCAGAATTGGATTGCTGTTCAATTAGTAGTAAAGAGCTTGATCGAAAGAGAAGGAAAGAAAAAGTAGGAGCAACCAAATAAGAACTACAAAAGTCGGTTTAAGATAGTCTGCATTCACGAGAATATGAAGCTGATGTGTCGGAAATTCCATGCAACACACATTTTGGTACTCCATTGATGCTTCAGAATTACTCGTATTGTCTGTAGCGTCTCCACTCTATTCAGCATCTTGGGAACAAACGTGTAACTTCAGATACCTATTTCACAATCCTTATTTCAGATTCATATTACCATGCCTTATTTCACAAAAGAAATACGATACCTCACAGCTCTTTCTCGAAGAGCATGTTTTCAAGGGTCTTACTTTATACCAAACCAATGTAGGACTTGTAACTGAGCACACTGGACTTAAAAAGTGCCCATATTCGTACCAAATCCTGTTACAAGGCTGGGTTTCTGTAGTCTGGAATCGCTAATCGAGACACATTTACTTGGTCAGTCCTTTTGCTTCGGTCACTCCTTATGCAAATGGGTTCAATTTTGCTCCTCTCCGTTTGTTAATGATATACAAGTTAACACCGACGCGCCGTACCCAGAACTAATAACTGGTGAGCAGTAAGTTAGATGCATTGGAACTAAGTATTTGAGGGACTATTGGAACTACCACTTCGCGGTCCATTGCACAGCTTCAGCTCTGCTTCTGTTGAATGTGAAGTAATGATGTGACATTTGTCGAATAAGATACAAAATGAAATACTGGTATACTGGCAACTGCAGACAAGTAACTAGAGAATCCATCACTTTAGCTGACAAAATTTTGCCACTGCTACAGAGGAAGCAACCTTCAGGACCACAGCTCCCTCCTCCTTAACAGATATTTCGACAACAAATTACCACCCATTTATTTAATGAAACTAAGTTGTAAATAAAAATATGTTGAGCAATTGTGTCGCGCCATTAGGAGAAAGTTTGGATTCAGTTCGTCTGAGTATAGTCACAGGGTACGTCAGAAAAGAAAGAAGAACGAACTGGGAAAACCAAGAAAAAGTTGCGGCTGCAATTATATTTGAGGTGGCATTGGGTCACAATTATTCAGTCCTATATTGAAGTTCGTATCAAGTGAAGCTGCTTCCAGGGCCCACGAAGGAAACAAGGTCCCGACACATGAAACAAGACTAATATCCAAAATAGATGGACATAAGCGAGGAGGGAAAACCCTAGTGGTCATGTCAATATATATAAATATAAATATATATATATATATATATATATATATATATATATATATATATATATATATATATATACATATATATATATATATATATATATATATATATATATATATATATATATGTGTGTGTGTGTGTGTGTGTATTTGTCCACTACAGTCGCTTTTATATATGTATGTATATAGATGAGTGTCATTTCCTGGATCGATTTAACCATGACACTCAGTCTCTCGTCACTTTTAGTATAGAATATAACTCCAGAACGCAAGAAATGTTGAACTGAAGGTTTACCTGAACATAACCTTCCACATATAGGCGAGCTTCCTAGATTCGGCGGCCGTGCTGACAATTCATGCCCCCACCTCTCATAGTTTACCTGAAGATAACATTCCATATATAGGCGAGCTTTATAGATTCGGCGGCCGTGCTGACAATTAATGCCCCCACTTCTCATAGTTTACTTGAAGATAACATTCCATATATAGGCGAGCTTTATAGATTCGGCGGCCGTGCTGACAATTAATGCCCTCACCTCTGATAGTTTACCTGAAGATAACCTTCCATATATAGGCGAGCTTTGTAGATTCGGCGGCCGTGCTGACAATTAATGCCCCCACTTCTCATACACCTGTATTGCTGAAAACATCGTATGTGTATTTCAAAAACCAAAAGACCAACTTAGCGGAAATTGCATATGACGCCGGGTTTGAATATTCAAACGAGTTCAATCGAAGCTGACGTAAATCGGTTTACCAACGCCCCCGATGTTTCCATAGAAATTGAAATTCATGTATGAATTATGTATGTAAATTTTGATGAAAATCGTACCACCAACACGCCCACTTTATATAAGCTTCTTTTGTTGAAAATAACACCTCTGAAGAACTAACGAAGCAAGGAGCGTCACCCGTTTACTTGTGGAGATTATTTCTAGATCAATCAGGTTCTATTGACGGTCTGTGGTGAAAATACACGGGAAATTTGTAAGTATGTATAAAGAGCAAAAACAACGCCGGTGAGAATGTCCTTAAAGTGGGACAACACCTCAACGAATCAGTGATAAACATTTTGGGTATTATTGGCATTTTTCCTTAACTGGCATCCTACTTTATACCCCAAAAATCCCAATGCAAAATTTTCGTTTCTTTTCTGACAGTTCTAACATGAAAGCACGGGAAACCACACACTCACACACACACACACATGCAGAATCATGCAGGCGCGATGGGCATTAGTGGTGGTAGTTGGTTGTAGTAAGTAAGAGTGCGCCTGCTTTTGACGAAGGTCAAAGTTCAACTATGATGATAATCTTTCCGTTTGCTACTCTGCCTCCCACTTGTGTCGTTCGCTGGAGAGCAAAACTTTTCCATTTCAGCCACCACACCTGTTTGTTGTTCAAGAACTTTTCGCATACTTACTAAATTATGTATGCACGTGTTTGTGTGCGTGTGTGTTTGTATATTTATAGAATGGGAGACGATTGCAGTGGTCAGAGATAGAGCGACTTTTTCAAGCACAGGTTAAGGCTACTTTGGCGCCAGTGGCAGTCTTAAAAGTAGCCCAGAAAAACTTGTTGGAGGTTACAGAAACTGTGTTAGTGGACTGAGTTAGTGAATGAAGCATTGGGTTTGATGACCTACGACAATACCAGTGGAAGTAATGTTTTCTGTCCTACTCCATGGAATTCATGAGTACTGTGAAAACAACTGCCTACAAATCTGAGTGTCAGTCCGAGTGTACTTACAGGCATCTGTAGTTCCTTGGCGAAGTCCAAAGCATACTCGTATGTATGTGGTAGTAAAGTTATTGCCAGAGCAGTACTTAGAGTTCTGTCTAAAGTCAGTTGAGTCACATAAGGTTACTTCAAGGTCATATAAAGACACTTCCAGGTCACTTCAAGGTCACATAAGGTCACTTCAAGGTCATATAAAGATACTTCCAGGTCACTTCAAGGTCAGATAAAGACACTTCCAGGTCATTTCAAGTTCAAATAAGGTTACTTCAAGGTCATATAAAGACACTTCCAGGTCAATTCAAGTTCACATAAGGTCACTTCAAGGTCATATAAATACACTTCCAGGTCACATCAAGGTCAGATAAAGACACTTCCAGGTCACTTCAAGATCATATAAAGACACTTCCAGGTCACTTCAAGATCATATAAAGACACTTCCAGGTCACATCAAGATCATATAGACACTTCCAGGTCACTTCAAGGTCACATAATGTTACTTCAAGGTCATATAAAGACACTTCCAGGTCACTTCAAGTTCACATAAGGTCATTTCAGGGTCACTTCAAGGTCATATAAAGACACTTCCAGGTCACTTCAAGGTCATATAAACACACTTCCAGGTCACTTCAAGGTCACATAAGGTCACTTCAAGGTCATATAAAGACACTTCCAGGTCACTTCAAGGTCATATAAAGACACTTCCAGGTCACTTCAAGGTCAGATAAAGACACTTCCAGGTCACTTCAAGGTCATTTAAAGACACTTCCAGGTCCCTTCAAGGTCATAGAAAGACACTTCCAGGTCACATCAAGATCATATAGACACTTCCAGGTCACTTCAAGGTCACATAATGTTACATCAAGGTCATATAAAGACACTTCCAGGTCACTTCAAGTTCACATAAGGTCATTTCAGGGTCACTTCAAGGTCATATAAAGACACTTCCAGGTCACTTCAAGGTCATATAAACACACTTCCAGGTCACTTCAAGGTCACATAAGGTCACTTCAAGGTCATATAAAGACACTTCCAGGTCACTTCAAGGTCAGATAAAGACACTTCCAGGTCACTTCAAGGTCATTTAAAGACACTTCCAGGTCCCTTCAAGGTCATAGAAAGACACTTCCAGGTCACTTCTGGTACACATATGGTACACATAGAATACACACACACAAATGACTAAGAAATTAAAGCGCCTGAATTAGGAATTCCTAGTTAGGCAAAGATCGAAGGATCAAATTGTGATTCCCTGCGAGGCACGCATGGCGAATTTGTATGCAGAGAGATATTCAGACAATGTTTGCTGGTTGATCACCTTGGGGTCTCACTGGTGGTGATAGCAGTGTTTGGAATAACCCAACAAACATTTATGTAGCTGATACATCACCGAGTGTGGAAGTAATTGCCTTCTAAGTGAAGCTTTTGGTAGTAGTTGGGACAGTTGTAATGGTAGTGCCCTTGGTAATGGCAGTTCTGGTGTCAGAAATAATGGCAGTGGTTGTGATAATCACAGTTGCGGAAGTTATAGGGGTATATTTATATAGTGCTAGTGGTATTGTCTGAGTAAGTGGTAGTAATGGGGATAATGACAGTGATAGTGGCAGTGATATTGGGTAGTCTCAGTGATATTGGGAGAGATACTTGTAGGTATATTGTGATTGGCTGTAACAGTGATAATGATATTGTCTGAGTAACTGGTAGTAATGGTGATAATGACAGTGATAATGACAGTGATATTGGTAGTCCGAGAGATATTGGCAGAGATACTTGTAGTTATAGTGGGTGTGGCAGTGACAGTGATTGTGGTATTGTCTTAGTAACTGGTAGTGATGGTGGCAATGACAGTGATAGTGACAGTGATAGTGGCAGTGGCAGTGATATTGGTAGTCTCAGTGATATTGGTAGTCTCAGTGATATTAGCAGAGATACTTGTAGATATAGTGTGAATGGCAGTGACAGTGATAGTGATATTGTCTGAGTAACTGGTAGTAATGGTGATAATGACAGTGATAGTGGCAGTGATATTGGGTAGTCTCAGTGATATTGGTAGTCTCAGTGATATTGGCAGAGATACTTGTAGATATAGTGTGAATGGCAGTGACAGTGATAGTGATATTGTCTGAGTAACTGGTAGTAATGGCGATAATGACAGTGATAGTGGCAGTGATATTGGTAGTCTCAGTGATATTGCGAGAGATACTTGTGGTATTGTCTTAGTAGCTGGTAGTGATGGTGGCAATGACAGTGATAGTGACAGTGATAGTGGCAGTGGCAGTGGTATTGGCAGAGATAGTTGTAATTATCGTGGAAGTGGCAGAGATAGTGATAATGGTATTCTATCAGTAAGTGGTAATGGTAGTGGCAATAGTATTGATAGTAGTATTGTCAGAGGTAGTGATTGATAGTGGTAATGGTAGTGTTACTAATAATGATAATGTAGTAGTAATAATGACAGTGGGTGTGACAGTGACAATGGTAATGAAGTGACAATAAAGCTGCCATTGGCAGTGAGCGTCGTATTGTTAGAGGTAGTTTTAGTGGTGACTATGGAATGACAGTAAGTCAGTGATAGTTTATTGTCAGAGGTTGTGATAGTGATAATAATAGTTGCAGTGGTATTGTCAGGAGTACTGATAATGACAGTGATACTGGAAGCGCAAGCGATGTAGGCCGTACTGGGGGCAGTGTTAGTGGCCAAAATGTTGGCAGTTATAGTGACAGTGATCAGGACTCCTGTGGTACTTGTAGCGACAGTAACAGTGGCTGTGGTAAGAGGTAACTGATAATTGAGGTTAGACCGGCGAAATATGTCTCCTTTCTGCAAGGTGTCATTTCTTTAAGGAACACATCCCGCGGACCACATTTGGTTACTTTGCAGCTAGTCCAAGATTGTACTTGAAAGAGTTTATAGTTTGAAAGAGTGCTTCTGAAGCCGATTCCAAATTTCATTAAGGCATACTGGGATTGTTGTGTAAGTGAGTTTACAATACTGATTATCATTGAAATAGTCTGCAACAGAATGCATTCCCTTTGAATAGCAACTCTGTGAGCAGTGTCCATCTCTCGAAGGCGTAACGAAGTTAAATATGAATGTAGCACGTCATGACATCCCAGTCTGTCCTTTGTACCTTAACTCCTACCTACCTACCTACCTACCTGCCTACAATGTCGAGTTTCTTCTGTATGGTAGGGACTTCGCACCCGTGTTTGGAGCCCTTCTCACATACATCCGTCTGCTGAGGTTTCCCTCTTCACTTGTTTTACTTACTCAAATGTGAACTGTTCACATATTTTTGCTGGCAAATCTCTCCTGCACCGCACTCAAATCCGTTCGGCTGTCAATTTAAAGCATATCAAGCATATTTGCCCCAATGGGAATTACGTGTGGGAAGGTCCATCGAAAGGGTGCGTGCACGTATTGCCTGAAAAATGTGAATTTGAGTTGTTAACGCGTGCAGACACGAGCTCAGATGAGCTGAGCTGAGCTGAGCTGAGAGTTTAGATGAGACGACTTTTGACATTTGCTGCATACAAGATTTGACATACGCCACAATGGAGAGTAAGAAGGGACCACGGATGAGGGCCGGCGAACATGAGTTTGATTTCACATTTGACTTTCCCACATTTATATTAGCTGCGGCACCACAAGCTGAGCAGATTAACTCATACCTCTTGTTTGATACTATTTGCAGATATACATACTCGGCTCTGGAGGAGGGTCAACCGAAATTGGAAGCTGCGGCTTGGGTCCAAAGGAGCGGGGCACTGGATCGCAGCATTGGCACGACATGGCGAACAACGTCCGGAACCCGACTGCGATGTGGCACTATGTACGCTAAATAACTCATTCCACACATGCCGCACACACACACACACATGGCTATCCAAAGATGATGGGTATGAAGATGAACAGAAGAGAGAGAGAGAGAGAGAGAGTGAGAGTGAGAGAGTGTGTGTGGCACTTGTGTTTGCGTGTGCGTGTGCGTGTGTGAATATGAAAGCATGTCAAGATCCCGAAAAGATAAGTGCAGAAAGAATTTAGTACAGAGAAGGGAAAACCCACTATTCAAAATATTCATTTAAAAGAATTGAATATAAATTATTAATATATAAAAATTGATCAATATACATTAATTAATTTATTACTATATAATACACAAACAATTTCAAATACTCAAGTATTCAATTTGGAATGGAAATGGAAATTGAAACTAAAAGTTTTCAACTCCAAACAAGATGAGAAAGTTCAAGTTGATTGTTTCAAAATGTTTCAATAAAAACTAAATGGTTTTTTATGTACACTTAACGAAAAATATAATATATATATATATATATATATATATATATATATATATATATATATATATATATATATATATATATATATATATATATATATATATATATATAACTAATCCTGAATGTTCCAAAGTACGAGTACGCAAACGAAACCCCAACCTAAACCCAAATGTACTGAAATTGAAAGAACTGAATGTTTTAATTGCACCCCGAACAAAATCAACGGTTTCATTGTACACAACTTTCAATTCAAATTTCAAATTTATTTTTTCAGTGTATTCACAATTCAAATCGAAATTCAAACTAAGCATGAATAGGAAGAGAAATTGAAATTTCAAAAGGAATGTTTCATTTGCACTCTAAACTAGTTTAACACCAAACCTGAATGTTTCCTGGTATTCGAAATGAAACTGAAGTTTCAAAAGGAATGTTTCATTTGCACTCTAAACTAGTTTAACACCAAACCTGAATGTTTCCTGGTATTCGAAATGAAACTGAAGTTTCAAACGGAATGTTTTCTTTGCACTCTAAACTAGTTTAACACCAAACCTGAATGTTTCCTGGTATTCGAAATGAAACTGAAGTTTCAAACGGAATGTTTTCTTTGCACTCTAAACTAGTTTAACGCTAATCCTGAATGTTTCATGGTATTCGAAATGAAATGGAAATTGAAATGATTAGAAATGAAAAGGGAATTGTGTGAAAAACATTCCAAAAGATATATTTCAAATGTATTGAATGTAGATATTTGAATTATTAGTATTCAGAAATTGAATGTAACTGATTTGATTTGAAGTGAACACCTCAATGAAATCCCAGTTCGGAACGTGTGCGGGAAATTAGAACTGAACCTAAATATTCAGATATTCAGAAGGAACTAAAAACTATCATTAGTAAATAGATGTGTTATGAAGTGTCGAAATGCGCGGGAATTTAGCTCGGATCTGATAATAATCGCAATCGCCACCTTGCCCCGGGTATTTCAGGAATCTCATGGGCCCACCTCCTACCCCCGAAAGGTTGAATTTTAACGCGTTTAGAAACTTCACGACTCAAAAAGTGTAACCAACTATATTTAAATGGGTGTCCTTATAAATTTATATGTAATGAAATAATATACAAATATTTAAATGTTTACAAATATTTTAGTTAAGAGAGGAAAGGAACACACAAAAACAAACTATTTCGCTATATAAATATATGTATATTTAAATATGAATGTATACCTATGTACCGATCCACACTCAAGTGGAGAAAACTATGCTAAGAATGGAAGATTTTATTTAATTTTTTTGTTTGTCCTTGACAAAGCTATTAAAGAAGGCGAACATCTGAGGTAACACGCACAAATTCGCTGAATCAGCACAGTCTTGCACACGTTTGCTTAAATGTGATTCACCTCAAAGAAGTGATCTTAATTAATGTGATTCACCACCACGAAGTGATCTGAATCAATGTGATTCACCACCACGAAGTGATCTGAATTAATGTGATTCACCACCACGAAGTGATCTGAATCAATGTGATTCACCACAACGAAGTGATCTGAATCAATGTGATTCACCGCAAAGAAGTGATCTGAATCAATGTGATTCACCACAACGAAGTGATCTGAATCAATGGGATTCACCTCAACGAAGTGATCTGAATCAATGTGATTCACCGCAAAGAAGTGATCTGAATCAATGTGATTCACCGCAAAGAAGTGATCTGAATCTCGACATTTCTTAATACAATGCTCAGCTCAGCTTTCAGAGATAGAGACAGAGTGCTATAGAATATTCGTGGTGGGGGCCTTGAATGAATGAATGAATGAAGCAAAGAGGGAAAATGTACCTCGACTAATGTGATCTACTGTACTCCTCCTGCATGTACCTATTAAAGGTCTTCTCTTAGTCCAACAGTTCTAAGGAAGCTTAGCACTGAGTTGGGGTTCATTGCTCTAATGTCTCTGCCGTGGGGGCCTCGACAAAACTATTACCAGGTTCACGTAGGTGAAAGCACCACTCAAAGAGAGAACAATTTATTGAGAGTCATGGCAAAACTACAGTAAACACTCGGAACAAAACTACGCAGATTTCTATTAAGTTTACAAATTGTATGTCAAAACTCTTTCACCATGATTTCCCCTCTATTCCTTCTCTCTAACCCCACCCCAATAGAGATTGAAAAAATCTTGAAAACAATCAAATTATATTACCTAATTAACTCCTCCCTGGTTGACTCACTCCCTTTGGCCACAAGCAGCGGAAAGCCATTGTTGCTATTGCTGCTATGTTTATAATTAAGTATTAATTTAGTAAATACACTAATTTTATTAATAAATAAATAAACTCATCCTTAACCCATGATTTGACATGTGTCAGTCACAAGTCACAATGTCACAAGTGAGTTTTAGCTTCACTCTCTTCGAGTCTTTGGACGTTTTCAATGCAAAGCTCTCTTTTATGCTTCTACCTGGTAACAATTTTGTCACAAACGTGACTGCAACTGAACTTTTCATGAACCCATTTCATTATTATCCTTCCTCTCTATATGAGAATGAGTACCTTAAAAGGAAGGATCTTCGTTCGTTGGTTGCGGTAATTATGGAGCATAATCCATGTGACCATCATCTGGCGACCATCGGCATCATTGATAATCCGAATTGCATCTCCTGCCTGAAGGAAGAGCAAGACGACACAGAGCGTTTTCTCTGCGCTAGTCCTGCCTTTGCCAGAATGAAGAGGCGCATATTAGGGCCAGATGTGTTCAGAGTGACTAATGTACTTTCCTTATCTCTGGACAGACATCTGGGGTTCATAAAGGAGTCAAAGAAGTTTGAAACGGTGTAACTGCCTTTCCGAAATCCTCTATCTACCCTTTTCCCGAGGCTTACAGTACAATGAGCATCAATGCCTGAGTGCTTGGAGACCTCCTTTTTCGGTGGGTCTCCGGTCTACCCCATTTCTATCTAATCACTTTGGCTAGTACAAAGGGCATCAATGCCTGAATATATGGAGGCCTCCTTTTTCGGCGGCTCTCCGATCTACCCCACTTCTATCTACCTATCTATCTACCTTAAGCGGCGTCAGTTTGACTGAAAGTACTACTGAATCAACGAGATTTGCTCTCTTTCCAGAATTCTGGTAGATCCACCAATTACTTTTCCAGTTTATTGCATTCACCACGGTTAGCCAGAAATCCACCACATTTTCAGTTAGCACGACTCTACTCTTACTCTACATAAAAAGACAACAGTCTTTTCAACATAAAGACTGGAGAACCAATGAAATAGAACGAGACAATGTTGGAGACTGTCGACAACTTGAGAATTGTACCACGAAACTTGGAAAGCTATAACTGTGTGCCAACCCCGAACACAATCCATTGTTCGAACAAGAGCTTCATTGATCTTCAATTCTCAATGTGTTTTCAAAAGCGACAGAGTAAAAAATTCAATTTTGACCATAAAGAACGATTGACAGCTCTCGTTCTCCGACTGGGTCATAAAGCAACTTACGTCACACGTCTCCAAATTATTCCACATCCAAACTATCCGATATTTCTCCTTTCAACATTTAACAACCCACCTTAAAGGTGTGTTACTGAATACTCTAATGAACCGCTTGCTTCACATTTATAGTTCTCAACGTCTTCGAGTGTACGGTTCATGCCTTGTCAGCCCTGTTGAATAGTACAGCGCACAGTTTATTAAAGACTTTCGAGATTGAGACCACTTCGGAAAGTAATGCAAGACTTTGCTCGTCATTTGCTCCTTATTCTCTAACAAATAGATAACAATAAAACCAAATCAGAGTTCGGTGCCCGTGAACAAAACATAAAAAGATAGTGCGTTCGTCAGAAACGACGTTTAGTACCAGTTTTGGGGGACGGTAGCTTCAAGTCGTCTCAGCTATCAGTAGTAAGTCAGGTTCAGTACCAAGGTTGTGTAAATTTAACCTGAATAAAAGACAAGTCCTTAACATGTTGTATTAAACTTGATTCGAGGCAACTTGTCTAGTTGCAACGAAACACTATTTTCATATTTTCGAACAGTGAAATGCAATTTCCAAGGACAAAAGTCCTTCTGATAAATACTAGTTTTTCATTTTCCGTTCAATTGAGGACTCCTCGCGCAACAATTTCAGGCGTAACAAATTACCATTCGTGAAAGCTGAATGGAACAGTTTAAAAAATTCGAGGCAGAGTGTGAAGTACGATCGGCACATTTCCTACTGGGGCTGTGTCGAAGCTTTCAAAATCACTGCTTTTGCTGTCTCTGCAGTTGCACACAAGAAAAGCTTTTGTGCAATGCTGGCGAATCATTGAATACACTCACAAAGAGAGTGAGGAAAAACAAAATTGCCACGAATAACATTTTCTCTCTTTTGGTAAAGAGTCATTTTGAAGCTCTTTATGGGCTTTCACTTTGACATCACTTTCCATAGTAATGTGGCAATTGTTGAGCTGTTGTGAGAGCTTTCTCAGTCCTGCTTTTCATGCCAGCATTTCTAGCCACTAGGATTGGATCGTGTCATCCATGTTCGAACTACATTTGACATTTACTCTCCTTTGCAAAGAGTCATTTGGAAGCTCTTTAAGAGTATTCTCTGCGACAGTCACTTTCCATAGCAATGTGGCAATTGTTGAGCTGTTGTGAGAGCTTTCTCAGTCCTGCTTTTCATGCCAGCATTTCTAGCCACTAGGATTGGATCGTGTCATCCATGATCGAACTGTATTTGACATAACATTTTTCCCAAGGAAAGAGAGCTTTTTATGAGACTTGTCATTCGATCACTGATGACAGAATTTGAGCACGACAGGCCAGTTTCAGGCTTGTTACATCTTCGGACTTGTTGCGTGTACGGAGGGGGTCCTCATGGCGAACAATTGACTTTGAAAATAATAGAAACTAAAAAGAGGCTGTTCGATAGAGAATGAAATATTTAACACTAAAAACTATCACAAATGAACTTAATAACAAATAATTATCTCACACACATGCATATATATATATATATATATATATATATATATATATATATATATATATATATATATATATATATATCTACTTATATATATGTATTTAACTATATCCACCTTAGAACATAAACGTTTCAATTGACTTGTTTTATAAATGTTCTTTTGTAGACCCCCTTTCAACGTCCCCACCCAGTTAATAGTCCAAGTTGGAATACAGAATATTTGAAAAGTTACTTAAACAATTAATTGAGAATATTTTATTGCTAAGCAATAGTACAGATTGCCCCGTTGAATGTCCAATATAAACCATAACAATAATTAGAGAAGAGGCGCTTCGCTCGCTCTTTCTTTTCATATGAACCAGAATTACAATTTCCAAAATTTAACAAAATCCAAAAAAAAATTCAAAACCAAAAAATACAACACAAAAAAATCATAAAACAAGAAAAACCAATGCAAAAAAATTATAAAATCTTTAAGAAAACCCACCAACAAAAAAAGTTTATCGGTGTTTCCAGTTAGAACTGAATATCACGATCTGTTGAAGCCAACAGAGCATCCAATGCACCCCTGAACCATGCCCATATTACCTGCAACTCCGCTTGAAGCATGTCAACCAATTGCGCCTTTACGCTTTTGATGTAATATTACAACACAATTTATTGCTGTATTTACGAACTAAAGAGTGCTGAATGTAGGGTGAAGAGTGCGAACAGTTCGCCTGAAAAGCTGGCAGAACTCCCATCCTTGATAATAATAATGAACACTCATGAGAACAGTGCTACTTTACCTTTCTGATCGAATATTACTAATGTACAACTTATGACGTTATCACACGATTTATATGCCGATTATATAAGACTATTGAATGTAAGGAGAAGATGTGCGAACAGTTGATTTTAACTCCACCGGGTTTTTGTGCGTACTCGTATGTGTTTTTTTCGATGTTATCTTTGTGTGAACCATAAGTTAAATGTACATCATTAGATTGTAAGTACTCCATCCCGACACAAATACAACGCCAACACAACACCAACACAACCACACCAACACAACAACACCAACACAACAACACCAACACAACACTCTCCTTTGCGACTGAAGTTGAGCGGCGAATGCGTTGCAACGAGCTACTCCTAATTTATGGGCGTCAAGACGGAAATAAGTTTCATTTTTCGTTCAATCACACTCGATTTTTATGTTTTAAATCTGTTCAATCTCACCCCGATTCTCTTCTATTCACGCCCACTCACATCTAGACACGAACTGAAACTCTTTCTTTACATAGCATGAGCAATCAAGCACCAAACAAACCAATCACTGAGAAGAACAGAGCGATTGATCCAATTGTTCCAATTCGTCCATCTTTCGAGAAGTCAACTGAACCCATCAAATCAGCAGAAAGTACAATTGAATAATTCCATAGAATTCTCCAAGATTTTCCTCAATTGTTTGAACCACTGAAAAACGAACGATTATCTGAACAGATCCACAAAATTATTCGATCCACTGAAAAACTAAGACATATCTGAACAATTCCATAAAATTGTTCGGTTCACTGAAAAACTGACAATCATCTGAACAGTTCCATAAAATTGTTCGATCCACTAAAAAACGAACGATTATCTGAACAGTTCCATAAATATGTTCGATCCACTGAAAAACTAAGACATATCTGAACAATTCCATACAATTGTTCGATCCACTGAATATCGAACGATTATCTGAACAATTCCATAAAATTGTTCGGTCCACTGAAAAACTGACAATCATCTGAACAGTTCCATAAAATTGTTCGATCCACTGAAAAACTAACAATTATCTGAACAGTTCCTTAAAAATTCATGGTATTTTATCAGATAAAAGTAAATCTGAACATTTCAAATAAATTGTTCCATCAGCTGAACATTTTCATTAAATTGTTCAATATTTTGTATCTCTTAAAAGAACAATTGAACATTTCCCTTCAACTGTTCCAAGCACTGAAAAGTTCGATAGAATTTTTCAAATCAATTGTTCACACTGCTGAACAATTCGATTAAATAATTCACGGTAGTGCATCAGATAAAAGTATATCTGAAGATTTGAAATAAATTGTTCGATCAGCTGAACAGTTTCATTAAATTCTTCACTGTTCTGCATCATAGAATAATTAAACATTTCAATTGAATTGTTCACACTGCTGAATAGTTCGATAGAATTGTACAAGAATTTTTCTCATTAGAAAAATAGAACATTTCAATTTAATTGTTGAAATTGCTGAACCATTCGAGCAAATTGTTCACAATATTTCATCAGATAAAAGTAAATCTGAACATTTCAAATAAATTGTTCGATCATCGGAACATTTTCATTAAATTCTTCAATATTTTGTATCATTTGATACAGCAATTAAACATTTCCCTTAAATTGTTCGAAGCACTGAACAGTTCGATAAAATTATACAGAATTTAGAATTCACTACTGAACCGTTCGATACAATTTCTCACGTTTTTTTAACAGTTGAAAGTAAATCTGAACATTTCAAATAAATTGTTCGATCAGCTGAACAGTTTAGTTAAATTCTTCAATATTTTGTATCATAGAACAATTGATCATTTCAATTGAATTGTTCACATTGCTGAATAGTTCAATAGAATTGTTCAAGAGTTTTCTCATTACAAAAATAGAACATTTCAATTCAATTGTTCACACTGCTGAATAGTTCGATAGAATTGTACAAGAATTTTTCTCATTAGAAAAATAGAACATTTCATCATTATCAAAAAAAAGTAAACCTTGTTCGATCAGCTATCAGAGACTCACTCAAAGCTTTCGTAGGAACAAATTAGATCAATCGCTCCACAAATACGCACACACACACACAAAGAAGTACAAAACGAACACAAGCACAAAGGTAACCAACTGTCAACGTGACAATCGTGTCGGGGAACGAAGAGAATCGCTTGTGAGGCTGTCAGAGTCCCGTGCTTGACATTTTCACTTCATAGCAATGCAAATGCATGAGAATTGTGCTCTTTTAATTTTATTTCGATTACGAGTATTTTTTGTGGGCTTGTTCTGTTTTTTTTTGTTCTTTCATTTACATTTCACTTTTATTATTTTAATTTCATTCGTTGACGTCCTTGCTCCTTTGTCGTTTGTGGCTTAGTGCGTCAAGCCGAGAGTCCTTTGATTGCCATTTGCTGGATTCCTTAAGACGTGTGCGTGTGTGTGTGTGTCCGCGCGCGCATATTTTTGACATTTCTGTCGTGAAGTGTCATTTGACGTTTCAATTAGCATCCGTTTGTGTGAGTGCGTGCCTGCGAGCGTGCGTAGCGTCCTTGTCGTCAACTCAAGTGCCGGCAAATTGTTGCTTTTGATTTCGTTTTCGTCAAATTTTGAATGGGTTTTTTCTTCCAATTTCTTTGCTTTTCTGTTCCCTTTTTTCGGTTTTGTTCTTGTGCTTTTGTCAAATTCTTCAAATGCCTTCGTACCCACTTTCGAGAGTTTCATAATTTATGCATAATTTCCACAAATTGCCATCAATCATTGTCGTAGAGGAGGGGAACGAGAGAGAGAGAGAGAGAGGGTTCTCGGAGCCAGAGCAACACCCTTTCGACAGCAACAGCGGCAAATCCCGCTTTGTTTGCAAATAAGACGTTTGACAAATTGCTCGCTGTCTTTATTGTTGTTGTTGTTGTTGTTATCGTCGTCGTTGTGTGTTCGGGTTTGCATTGGTGCCCTTTTAGGCGATGCTAGCGAGTGGAAGTTTGCCATTTCATTTCTGTCTATCTTCCTTTTTTTGCGTTCTTTGTTCTTTGTGTTTGTAATTTCATGAATCGACCAAGAGCACTTGAGCCTGATGGGAGCAATATTCTGATGCGATTTCGTGTCCCAGCTTGAAACTTCCGAACGCTTCACTTAGCACTGCACTGTGCCCCATAGAGAAGGCTCTATGGGTCCTTATTTAAAGTACGTAATGATGCTTCGTGACGTACCTAAGGACACTTTTTTGACAGTAAAGGTGACGGCTGAGCGTAAAGCCCGAGATGCACTGATGAGGAATTATTGAATATAAAAATTCAGTACAATCTCCAGGACGACGCACTGCATTGAATGGACGCTGCAAAATATCTCTAAACTAAGTTTGTCGCTTCCTTTGGCCACTTATTTTGCCTCTGTTATTGCTCTCGTTCTCAGTTGTCGTTTCATACTCAGCAAGAATGCTCCCACGAAACTGTTGAGCGTATTTGACCTTGCAACGACTTCTTACCTGTTCGTTGTTGTTGCTTTTATTCATTTTACCCTGAGACGGTGGACATTTCTACCTAAATATCAAATAAAGTCATTAGCAAGCTCCTTAAGTGGACACCCTGAGCTTCTACCATGGCTTGTGAGAAAAAAGGAACAGCTTTTTCGTTGTTTGAACTTTGGGCTGTGAGAGAGAAAGCTCTGTATGATTAGAGAGAAAGCTCTGTATGATTAGAGAGAAAGCTCTGTATGATTAGAGAGAAAGCTCTGTATGATTGAGAGAAAGCTTAGTCTGATTTCCGATATCTTGTTTGATGTCTGACGACTCACAACCGTATCGTCAACAGGAAGAGATTTGGCTCTGTCTGATTAGAGAGAAAGCTTAGTCTGATTTCCGATATCTTGCTTGATGTCTGACGACTCACAGCCGTATCCTCGACTGGAAGCGGTTTGACCATGTCGAAAAGTATAGAATTTTCACACATTTGCTAAGAAATTGTGTTCTCAGTGCACAAACGTATCCAGATGCAATTCATCAGCTGCATTTGATTTGAGTACGAGAGTTTAAAATAGCTTTCGAATGCGTGAGAAGCTTTGTGCATCGTTGCTTTGACCACAGCGCTGGCACACAGTTACCATGAGGCAAGTGTGGATTGTGGATTGAGGATGCAAAGAGCGGTTTACTTACCAACCTTTTGTTTGGCATTTTGGCATTGCAATTGCACTTACTCGGTGTAAAAGGCATGAAAGCAACAGACAACAGATGAAGAGTTGAAACACAATCACCGCCTAAAAATAAATCCGTCAGAGAACTACAGTGACAAGTTTGAACAATGTCTGAGAGAGAGAGAGAAGAGACCAACTTACGCTCAGGCCCAAACCAAAGTCGAATTGCTCTACCAAGTGGTGCCCTGCTCTGACTAATTTTAACTTCAGCTCTCGCAGCTGTCAGAGTAGGGAGTTAGGCAAGTACATATACTCGTACGCATAGGATATAGGCATAGGATATGTACACATGCGACACGATTCTATCTGCAAATGCCTGAAGACTTAAGTGGGTTTTGACCGCACAGAGATCAAATGTGTCGCTCTCCCCTTCACATCACCTGGTAGAGTCATTACAACCTGTAATGCCACCATCCCTGCAGCAAACTCACATCACTGTATTTCACTAGATTTAATCTAGTTCGTACCCACAAACACCCCCTCCCCCTTCGGGGACCAGTTGCTTACAGTTCAGGGATAAAATAATGGAAAGGGTCACTTTCAAGAGAGCACTGAAGCGCGGTCGCATCGAATGAGAGTAGCCGAGGGAGTTGTCGAGAGGGTAGCAGATGGAGTAGCCGCGGGAGTAGCCTTCATTTAAGAAGCACCATTCGAATTTCTATGTTATAAGTCTACACAATATCAGCTGAAAATACCTGTTCCCATGGTTTTTGTCTTCGCTAAAACAAAAATCCCTTCCCAATAAGAGGAGAAAATACAGGGACATTTTTCGCTTCTTGCTTAGAACCCCTTTTCATTTGCAATTTTATGCTTCGAGCAAATTTTTGTTTTCGCTTTTTATACATAATTTGAAAATATTGCAGATACAAACCCTAAATTGATGTTGTTTATATGTAGTTACAGAATAGCAATTAACTTTTAAGTATCTTATGAAATTGTACAATGTTTAGATAAGCAACCATCCAGACATACTTACTTTGAAAATTATAGGAAAACTCCTGTCCCCGAACTTCGCAAAACGACGGACCACCCCGAACTAGATTCAACCGCATATCAATTTCAATTCAAGTTGTATCCGGAGCAGGCTCAGTCTGTGCGCAGATAATTGAATCGACTGGATGTGCCACCGAAACGGCAATCGTTTTGAAAGGCTTCTCCAGTCTTTCCCTACATCGAAGCCTGTGGAAGAAGCAAAAAATTCACACACATTTGCTAAGAAAATACGCCTGCAATTAGACAATTGCAATTGTATGGACTTTGGAGGCTAATGTGTGTAGGTCTGTAGACTGACTGCCACGAAGGCCTAACCTAACTTGTGTACCCCAGTGGTCACTTGTGAATAGCTTCCAATAGCTTTCGAATGCGTGAGGAGTTTTGCGCATCACTGCTTTGAGTAAACAACGGGAAACCGTGTGACTCATTGGCTTCGGGTCACAACCCCACATTCAAGTGTTCTGTGCAGCACTGTGAAAGCTTCAGTCAGCACAAAACCAAAGACCGGAGGCGCACTATAAAAATGTTCATTTCAAAAATAGTTTCCTCTCCAGCATTCAGAAGAGTGGGCATCATAATTCCGCAAGATTATCCTTGCTCATGGCAAAAAGAGTCTAAGTGAAAATGCTTGTACTGACTCAGACAAAAGAAAATACAAATTTTACACCATCTTACAACATTTGAAAGTTCACAGAACACTCTTTGTGAAACTGGGCAACTTATAATGCACCACATTTGAAAGTTCACAGAACACTCTCAGTGAAATTAGTCTACTTATATGGCACCACATTCGAAAGTTCACAGAACACTCTTAGTGAAATTAGACAACTTGTATGGCACCATATTTCAAAGTTCACAGAAGACTCTTTGTGAAACTGGGCAACTTATAATGCACCACATTTGAAAGTTCACAGAACACTCTCAGTGAAATTAGGCTACTTATATGGCACCACATTTCAAAGTTCACAGAAGACTCTTTGTGAAATTAGGCAACTTATATGGTACCACATTTGAAAGTTCGCCGAACACTCTTTGTGAAATTAGTCTACTTATATGGTACCACATTTGAAAGTTCACAGAAGACTCTTTGTGAAATTAGGCAACTTATATGGTACCACATTTGAAAGTTCACAGAAGACTCTTTGTGAAATTAGGCAACTTATATGGTACCACATTTGAAAGTTCACCGAACACTCTTTGTGAAATTAGTCTACTTATATGGTACCACATTTGAAAGTTCACAGAAGACTCTTTGTGAAATTAGGCAACTTATATGGTACCACATTTGAAAGTTCACAGAAGACTCTTTGTGAAATTAGGCAACTTATATGGTACCACATTTGAAAGTTCACCGAACACTCTTTGTGAAATTAGGCAACTTATATGGTACCACATTTGAAAGTTCACAGAACACTCTCAGTGAAACTAGGCTACTTATATGGCACCACATTTGAAAGTTCACAGAAGACTCTTTGTGAAATTAGTCTACTTATATGGTACCACATTTGAAAGTTCACAGAAGACTCTTTGTGAAATTAGGCAACTTATATGGTACCACATTTGAAAGTTCACAGAAGACTCTTTGTGAAATTAGGCAACTTATATGGTACCACATTTGAAAGTTCGCCGAACACTCTTTGTGAAATTAGTCTACTTATATGGTACCACATTTGAAAGTTCACAGAAGACTCTTTGTGAAATTAGGCAACTTATATGGTACCACATTTGAAAGTTCACAGAAGACTCTTTGTGAAATTAGGCAACTTATATGGTACCACATTTGAAAGTTCACCGAACACTCTTTGTGAAATTAGGCAACTTATATGGTACCACATTTGAAAGTTCACAGAACACTCTCAGTGAAACTAGGCTACTTATATGGCACCACATTTGAAAGTTCACAGAACACTCTCAGTGAAATTAGTCTACTTATGTGGCACCACATTCGAAAGTTCACAGAACACTCTTAGTGAAATTAGACAACTTGTATGGCACCATATTTCAAAGTTCACAGAAGACTCTTTGTGAAACTGGGCAACTTATAATGCACCACATTTGAAAGTTCACAGAACACTCTCAGTGAAATTAGGCTACTTATATGGCACCACATTTCAAAGTTCACAGAAGACTCTTTGTGAAATTAGGCAACTTATATGGTACCACATTTGAAAGTTCGCCGAACACTCTTTGTGAAATTAGTCTACTTATATGGTACCACATTTGAAAGTTCACAGAAGACTCTTTGTGAAATTAGGCTACTTATATGGTACCACATTTGAAAGTTCACAGAAGACTCTTTGTGAAATTAGGCAACATATCACATTGCCCGGTGTACACTTATATATAGCCATAGAGTATGTACAGCTTTTGAACTTTCGGAACTGTGTCATCGTAGAAGCTTAGCACTAAACCACACAATAAAAGCTCCACAGGTATATGTGCTCACACCTCATCTGTTGTGCTTGCCAAGCATTGTCTTCAGGTCTTTGAAGGACTCTTGTGTTGAAAAGCTTCACTTCACTCATGCCCGTTTACACCCACTACCTTCTGTATTATTGGGCGCCGTACACTGCCTAAGGGTACCAGTTCTCTCGCTGGACATGGCACATCTGTATTATTAGTAACATATTAGTTGATAAGTTATCTGCGCCCAGAATTGACTGCTGATATCTTCTGTACCGCAAACCCGGACTTTGAACAGAACGAACTGATGGCGTGTTGAACGTTTGGTTTCCGTTTCACTTGTAGAGTTCCTCTTACATGGTTAGCAGTTTAAGTAGCTGTATCTGTCAATAACTGTACCTAAAAATTGAAATGGAGCACACTTTTGGGTTGTAAGAGGTATACTGACCTATGCTGGCCCCCGCGCTTTCGAGGCCGCCGGAGGCAACAAACGAAACGTCGGTATCTTGCGAGTACTGCTAGTTGAAGTAGGATTGCTTGCTAAGAGCGAGCCAGAGGAAGTTTTTCCGGCGCCTTGAGACCGGGCTCAGCGGGACTAAGTATGCCTACATTATAAGCGCTCATATTCAAGCGTATTAAATAGTATCCTTGCTTTATGTTGCATGATCTCTTTCTTGCTTTCAATTCAATGTATAATTTCCAAAATTATTAACTAAGAGACTTGATAAAACAACACAAACCATGCCTACTTACACAGAAAGTAAACTTGAACATTTTTGAAACTTTATTATACAACAAAAAATATATAAATATATTTATTTAAACATTTAAAAACAAAACCAAACATTCGAAAGTTTGTCTGCTATAAAATTATTTAATTTCTGAAAGCACATTCAGGCAGGAACAAAATACCTGCCGTGTTTGTGGGAATACGAAGCTTACTAAATTAAGCGTCTTGGTAAAGATATAAAAATATCCTTGAACAAAACAACAAAAAGTAGAATATAAGTTATAAACAATAACAGGAGAAGAAACATGCAAACAGTTTGACATCGTATCTAACTAATATTTATGCTAATATTCAAATATTGTAATATGCAAACACTTAAATTATGTAAGGATACTTCTTAAGGATACTTCTCGCAGTTTGTCAGAAAACAAAGCACATCATTTTGGAGAAGAAGGAAGTGAAGTTTTGTTACAGAATGAATGGGTCTTCAACCTGGCGCAGACCCTCCTATACCTTCGAAGCACACGGATGCGTCTGTTGGAGACGTTGAGCCCCACCTATAATAGACCTATCCTGTGACCTTCGAAAGAAGAACTTTAAATTTGAAAAGCGTTTCATTCCGCAAATTGGCGGGTTTCGTGCTTTGAAAACTATTTAACAATGACGTGTGATGTGCAGTCGGTTTGCAATCGACCTTCTGACAACCGAGCCAAAAACATAGAATGTCTATTGAACAGTGATGAGGTTGCAATCGAACTTCCGACATCCAAGCCAAAAACATAGAATGTGGGAATCAGAGAACACAGAGAAAAGAAACTTGAACGTCAAACGGCAAAGCGGCGAAATAAATCAGGCGGACGTTTTATATGAATCCACTCACAATCGTGGTCAATGCACTCAAAATCGTGGTGAATCCACTCAAAACCGTGGTGAATCCACTCACAATCGTGGTCAATGCACTGAAAATCGTAGAGAATCCACTCAAAATCGTGGTGAATTCACTCAAAATCGTGGTGAATCGACTCAGAATAGTGGTGAATCCACTCAAAATCGCGGTGAGTCCACTCAAAATCGTAGAGAATCCACTCAAAATCGTAGAGAATCCACTCAAAATCGTGGTGAATCCACTCAAAATCGTGGTGAATCTACACAAAATCGCGGTGAATCCACTCAAAATCGTGGTGAATCCAATCAAAATCGTAGAGAATCCACTCAAAATCGTAGAGAATACACTCAAAATCGTAGAGAATCCTATCAAAATCGTGGTGAATTCACTCAAAACCGTGGTGAATCCACTCAAAACCGTGGTGAATCCACTCACAATCGTGGTCAATGCACTGAAAATCGTGGAGAATGCACTCAAAATCGTGGTAAATACACTCACAATCGTAGAGAATCCATTCAAAATCGTGGTGAATTCACTCAAAATCGTGGTGAATCGACTCAGAATAGTGGTGAATCTACACAAAATCGCGGTGAATCCACTCAAAATCGTAGAGAATCCACTCAAAATCGTGGTGAATCGACTCAGAATAGTGGTGAATCTACACAAAATCGCGGTGAATACACTCACAATCGTGGTGAATCTACACAAAAACGTGATTTATCCGCTGCGGACGCTGGCAGCGAACAAGACTTTCTTTTCTCTGTATTCTCTGGTAGGAATGCACCATAAACAAAACGTTCTTCAAATTCAAAAGTTCCATTACTGTTCTTTCGACACAATTCTTTCGACACAAAAGAATGTTCTCAATGTGAACAAAATTAGATACAAGATTGATTCATAGCAGCCCAGGTTGAATGTCATTTCCATATAATATCATTCAAGGCTACTATAGCTGGTTTGCAATTTATCCTCTTTTTATGTATCCTTGAATATAATAAAACTTCCTTGAAACATAATAAATATAAATCAAAGTTTAATATAAATAATAGTTTAATTTAAATAGTAACTTAATATAAATGATAATTTATTACTAATAAACTATTCTATTCGAACATATGAGATATAGAACAAAATTATCCCTTAAGAAAAGAACAATCAAGAAATTTTAAGCTAACAAAATTTTAAACAAAACTAACACTTTCGGAACAATTACAAAATGTTCACCATTCAAAAACAGAGCAAAAAGAACTATTTCAACTCAAAATAGTTTCTTTTAAGCAAAATATATATAATATGTATAAATAAAACTCATAAAGACGGGGTTTTGAAATTCTTCTGAACACAACCCACAGTTTTCATATACAAGAAAATATTGATATATTTTATTTATTTAGTATGCAATTATTTATATATTTTAAAATTATACACAAATTAATTTATTTTCTATAGAATTGTAATCCAAATACATTGGAAGTATCATCCGTATTAAACCATTTGGTTTTCCAGATAAAAGTGAGGAGATCCGATAAGTCCACTTTCGGTATCTCTGTCAGGCTTGTGAAGAAGTGCGACCCCAAACATTGAAGTCGTTTCAACTGTGGTCTTCTTGACATAAAAAGTGATGAATTTACTCAATCTCTTCTTCATCATGTCATGGACATAAAATGTGTTGAATCGATTCTCTCTCTTCTTCATCATGGCAACTCCAGCATAGCCCGCTCGACGGCATACGCCAACGTCGAAGCATTGGTGCGATAGCACAATGCCCGGTAATGACCCCCGTAAGCACCCTTACTGCAGGTTTGTTTGAGCCCTAAGAGAACCTTCGTTCTCTTCATGTCTAATCTAGGCCATAAGGCCCGTGAGACTTCACAGTCGTCACGATTAGTCCACAAGTCGATTGTCACCCCAGTACTGAATTCATCTGTGCTCCTAAACAGTTCACAAATCGGGGTTTGTATTTAGGTATCTGCGTCGTTAATGTCCATTTCAAAGCCCCTTCTGGCCATCTCGTCCGCTAATTCATTCCCTTCTATATCGCTATGTCCGGGAACCCAGCAAAGTGAGACCTTGTGGGGTCCAATGTTCAGTAGTGAGGTACGACATTTCATTACCAGCTTCGATTTAACTGTCTTGGATTTTTTTGCCTTAAGCGCCGCCTGACTATCCACACAGATAGTGATGTTCGAGGGTCGAATTGTGCTAATTTTTATTAGTCCGGCTGCTTTCTCAATTGCATAGACTTCGGCCTGAAAGACGGTGCATGCGTCAGGCAGCCGATATGACTGTCTTGCCTGCAAGCATTCCGCGAAAACACCCAACCCCGTTCCACACTCTATTTTTGAGCCGTCAGTGTAGATGGTAATGTCAGAATTACGCGTCACAGAGCCTGACTCCCAGTCTTCCCTGGTTGGATAGAGAGTTGGAATTCTAGCTTCAAAGTCCATAGTAGAAGTCACGTAGTCTGTAGCCGTGTCTAAGTCAGCCGTAACTATCCTCTGACCCTTCCGTTTTATTTCGCACAAAATTGTACAGTGTTCATAGTTGACAGACTTCCACGTGTTGCACTCCCTTAATCTGAGAGTACACTTGGCGGTGCAACCCTTAATAAACACCCCTAGTAGCAAGAGGTGAAATAATATATTAAAGCCTTCTTCAGGCGCGCTACTTACAGCCCCTGAAATTCCCGGGCTAGCAAGTCTTTGTACTTATCCAATACGATATTGATTACTTTTCTTTCCCAACGCCTTCCACCAGACGATGGACCCGTAGGTGATAATTGCTCTAATGATTTTTTGTGGTGTACATCCCAAAACACCTGAGTCTTTTGTGTATCAATGGTCCACAGTCCGTGATCAGGTGCACTTAGGTTTCATTACTTTCTCCACAGAATCGACAGATGGCATCTGAAGATATACCCAACTTGTTCATATGTTAGTTGAGTCTAAAACATCCGCTTAAAATGCCTGTGATGATTCTTAATTTACTCCGAGATTTGTTTATTAGGTAGGTAGGTAGGTAAAGCGGCCACCCGAAAGGGGCGCACTTAGGCCAACATTGACCCTTTGTGATACCGCATGGGACAGCAGGTCCCATCCCCTTCAAAGGTCCAGCCATTTGGAGCTTTTAATGAAGCAGTTGATGGAGCTAATCTTTTTTTTTTAGATATCTCCCAAGGAGTCCAAAAAGTAGTCGCCTAGGAAAGCTTGCTTATTAACTCTTTAACTCTTTTCGGATTAAAATCTCCCAGAAGAGCTTTGGACTGTCTTAGTCCCGGAAGAGTTTTCCAGGTTTGACTTCTTTTTGCATCTGTACACTTCTTCAGCAGTCCTCCAATGATATTGAAACAGAAGGGTTCAGGGCCGTTGAAAGCAGAGGCCGCAGCCTCTCTTGCTAAGCTATCAGCCTTCTCATTTCCATCCACTCCTCTGTGGCCTGGCACCTACATTAGAGATAATTTGTTCATACTGCCTAGGGAATTCAGCTTCCGAATACACTCCCATACAAGTTTAGACCTCCCCAGGGGTGAGCTCAAACTCTTGAGTGCTGCTTGACTATGGGATAGTATCATGATGTTTTTCCCCCGATATTTCCTGTGTAATGTTGATCTGGACACATCTCTCAATAGCGAGAATCTCCTTGCTTGAAAAATGCTTGGGAAACAACTCATCATTGGTATTATTTACCTTAATTACTTTAATTAGTCTATTTTAATAAATTTTTGGAATAATATTTTTTCTTAATTATTTTAATTAATTTATTTAATAATTATTTTTCTCAATTATTTTAATTATTTTTTGGAATAATTCTTTTTCGTAATTTTTTTAATTAATTATAGGAATAATTCAATAATTATTTTAATTAATTTTTGGGATAGTTCAATAATTATTTTTCCATAATTATTTTAATTAATTTTTGGAATAATTATTTTTCTTCATTATTTTAATTAGTTTTTGTGAATAATTATTTTTACTTTTTAGTGCAAAAATGAATAATTTCTTGCGATTATTTTTACATTTTTTATTTACTCTTCTTTAACACAAAAAAAAACTTATTAAACGTAATATAAAATTTTCTTGTAATCACATAAAAGGTTTATACAAAAATTGTTCTTAAGAAAACATAAAATGTAATCATATATAAATAAACACATTCATCGTAAAAATTAATTTTAATGAAAACAAAAAATTATGAAATGGGAAAAAAGAATATTTTTCGATGTTAAACATAAATTTTAATGAAAACACAAATTGGCACATTAACACAAATAAAACATAAATTAACATCAACACAAAAAAAACATAAATTAACATCAACACAAAAAAAACATAAATGGAAACATTAACACAAAAAAAACATAAATTAACATCAACACAAAAAAAACATAAATTAACATCAACACAAAAAAAACATAAATGGACACATTAACACAAAAAAAACATAAATTAACATCAACATAAAAAAAACATAAATGGAAACATTAACACAAAAAAAAACATAAATTAACATCAACATAAAAAAAACATAAAAGGAAACATTAACACAAAAAAAAACATAAATTAACATCAACATAAAAAAAACATAAAAGGAAACATTAACACAAAAAAAAACATAAATTAACATCAACACAAAAAAAACATAAATGGAAACATTAACACAAAAAAAACATAAATTAACATCAACACAAATAAAACATAAATTAACATCAACACAAATAAAACATAAATGGACACATTAACACAAAAAAAACATAAATTAAGCAAAACTTTATAAATAATTAATTCTTGCTTTGAGAAATTAAAATGTTAGTTTAAGCAAATAAATCTAATGAAAACAAATATTATTACAACATAAACAAAAACAAAAACAAAACAAACTATTTCGAAGAGTAAAACAAATATTGCTTCAAAAACATAAAAACATAAAAACATAAATGTTATTTATTAAGAAATATTATTATTATTATTAAGAAAGATTATTCAACTTACACACTAAGCAAAAAATATACAACCAAATATAATGAGAAGTCCATCTAAAGCTTAATCATAGTAACTAAGAAACACTGAAGTGAAATGAGATGTTTTGTTTTCTGAGAAATCACCACACACATAATTATTCCAAACATAAAATTAACCTTAAAATTAGAAATACTTTATTGGAAGGACGCTCCACGCACATACGCAGAGGCAATTCGTATGAGAAATGACCATCATGATAGAAACAGGAAAGTCATATTGAAACGCTACTACCGGGTAGATTAACAAACAGAGTGGGCGGGACTTGTTGGACCCAACGACAACATGCACAGTCACTTGTAATTACACTCGTATGTGGTCCTAAGGGCCGTGTGTGTACGATCCGGGAACACTTTGATCCAGAGATCGACTATATCAGAACGTCAGTATTAGACCGGCGAGGCAAACAAACAAACGGACTGCTAGTACGGAGACAATTGACTCTTAAGGGCCAAGAGAGAACGGCCAGGGAACACTTTGATCCAGAGATCGACTATATCAGAACGTCAGTATTAGACCGGCGAGGCAAACAAACAAACGGACTGCTAATACGGAGACAATTGACTCTTAAGGGCCAAGAGAGAACGGCCAGGGAACACTTTGATCCAGAGATCGACTATATCAGAACGTCAGTATTAGACCGGCGAGGCAAACAAACAAACGGACTGCTAGTACAGAGACAATTGACTCTTAAGGGCCAAGAGAGAACGGCCAGGGAACACTTTGATCCAGAGATCGACTATATCAGAACGTCAGTATTAGACCGGCGAGGCAAACAAACAAACGGACTGATAGTACAGAGACAATTGACTCCTAAGGGCCGGAGTACAAGACCAGGGAACACTTTGATCCAGAGATCGACTCCTTATGTCGGTATCAGACCGGCGAGGCAAATAAACACATGGACTGCTAGTACAGAGACAATTGACTCCTAAGGGCCGGAGTACAAGACCAGGGAACACTTTGATCCAGAGATCGACTCCTTATGTCGGTATCAGACCGGCGAGGCAAATAAACACATGGACTGCTAGTACAGAGACAATCGACTCCTAAGGGCCGGAGTACAAGACCAGGGAACACTTTGATCCAGAGATCGACTATATTACAACGTCAGTATTAGACCGGCGAGGCAAACAAACA
Organism: Clusia tigrina; assembly: GCA_920105625.2. NCBI lineage: Eukaryota > Metazoa > Arthropoda > Insecta > Diptera > Clusiidae > Clusia > Clusia tigrina. The sequence goes on from OV050032.1 coordinate 199,024,799, forward strand.
AACGGACTGCTAGTACGGAGACAATTGACTCCTAACGGCCGGAGTACAAGACCAGGGAACACTTTGATCTAGAGATCGACTATATCAGAACGTCAGTATTAGACCGGCGAGGCAAACAAACAAACGGACTGCTAGTACGGAGACAATTGACTCTTAAGGGCCAAGAGAGAACGGCCAGGGAACACTTTGATCCAGAGATCGACTATATCAGAACGTCAGTATTAGACCGGCGAGGCAAACAAACAAACGGACTGATAGTACAGAGACGATTGACTCCTAAGGGCCGTGAGTGCACGATCAGGGAACACTTAAACCTACAGATCGACCCCTTATGTCGGTATCACATCGGCGAGGCAAACAAACACACGAACTGATAGTACAGAGAAGTACAGAGACAATAGGCATGACGTTCAACAACATGCCGCAGAGCCTTCAAGAACCCAGACTGAGTATGTCAGCAGAGGCTGGGACGGACCGAGTTGTTTGTTACTGGTACTCGTAGCACAGGCTCCACCCATTTCGTTCTGACCAAATGGGAGGAAGGGCTGTACTACTGGTAGCAGGTTGTCCGGCAAGTAGACTAGACAGTTAGCGAGGCAGGCGGTGTGTGGGGCCTTATTAATAATCACACTCTAAATAGATTTAAGAGCAGAATAATCAATTATCTCGCTATTAAACATGATTTGCCATTCAAACCTTTGTTCATGTAATTTTTGAGTATATTTAAGAAATAATGGCCATGCAAGGAGTTGTGTTTCAAAATTGATTAAGTGGAAACATTAAGTATATGATTTGTATTAAATTCGCACTAATTAGTTTGCTTTAAGTTCCTAATAAAGTAACCAAAACAGAGCAAAACAAACAAAACTGCGTTCGTTCATTTCTAAAAACATGCTTGAAAACAATTGGGTGAATGCCAGGAAAAGCTTGGTTAAAAAAGTTTGAAAAGCAAAGAGGAACTCCTGGAAGGAATATTGTGGCTATGTCGAAAAACGACTGATGTGGCGACACTTACTATTATTATTATAAACAGGCTAAAAGAGCACCGCGACCTAAGAGATCTATTGTGCAACCTCGTATCCAACTAAAACAATCCTAGACTATTTATAAATCTCGTAACTGCTGTGGGCTTAATTTAAACTATGAGATTTGGAGCTAAGAACTCGCTGCCTAGCTAAGAAGCCACTGCCTAGCTAAGAACTCGCTGCCTAGCTAAGAAGCCACTGCCTAGCTAAGAAGCCACTGCCTAGCTAAGAACCCGTTGCCTAGCTGAGAACTCACTGCCTAGCTAAGAACCCGCTGCCTAGCTAAGAACCCGCTGCCTAGCTGGGAGCCCTCTGCCTAGTTGAGAACCCACTGTCTAACTAAGAACCCGCTGCCTGGTTCAAAACCCGCTGCATGGCTAAGAACCCGCTGCCTAGTTGAGAACCCGCTGCCTAACTAAGAGCCTGCTTCCTGGCTAAGAACCCGCTGCCTAGCTGAAAACCCACTGCCTAGCTAAGAACCCGCTGCCTAGCTAAGAACCCACTGCCTAGCTGAGAGCCCTCTGCCTAGTTGAGAACCCACTGCCTAGCTAAGAACCCGCTGCCTGGTTCAAAACCCGCTGCCTGGCTAAGAACCCGCTGCCTAGTTGAGAACCCGCTGCCTAACTAAGAGCCTGCTTCCTGGCTAAGAACCCGCTGCCTAGCTAAGAACCCGCTGCCTAGCTGACAGCCCTCTGCCTAGTTGAGAACCCGCTGCCTAACTAAGAGCCTGCTGCCTGGCTAAGAACCCGCTGCCTAGCTGAGAACCCACTGCCTAGCTAAGAAACCGCTGCCTAGCTAAGAACCCGCTGCCTAGCTGAGAGCCCTCTGCCTAGTTGAGAACCCGCTGCCTAACTAAGAGCCTGCTGCCTGGCTAAGAACCCGCTGCCTAGCTGAGAGCCCTCTGCCTAGTTGAGAACCCGCTGCCTAACTAAGAGCCTGCTGCCTGGCTAAGCACTCGCTGCCTAGCTAAGAACCCGCTGCCTAGCTAAGAACCCGCTGCCTAGCTGAGAACCCTCTGCCTAGTTGAAAACCCGCTGCCTAACTAAGAGCCTCCTGCCTGGCTAAGAACCCGCTGCCTAGCTGAGAACCATCTGTCTAGTTGAGAACCCGCTGCCTAACTAAGAGCCTGCTGCCTGGCTAAGAACCCGCTGCCTAGCTGAGAACCCACTGCCTAGCTAAGAACCGGCTGCCTAGCTAAGAACCCGCTGCCTAGCTGAGAGCCCTCTGCCTAGTTGAAAACCCGCTGCCTAACTAAGAACCTCCTGCCTGGCTAAGAACCCGCTGCCTAGCTGAGAACTCACTCCCTAGCTAAGAACCTGCTGCCTGGCTAAGAACCCGCTGCCTAGCTGAAAACCCGCTGCCTAGCTGAAAACCCACTGCTTAACTAAGAACCCGCTGCCTGGCTCAAAACCCGCTGCGTAGGTAGTTAAGTCGGCATCTTGCTACCGCTGGGCAAGTGCATAGAACGTGTTCTGCTGTTTCCTTCTCCTCTTGACAGAGTCGGCAGGAATCGTCTTCTACCACGCCTATTTTTTTCAGATGTTACCACCACAATGTCCTGTTAAAAGTTCAGTATAGACTTAAATATCATTTCTGCTGAGGTTTAGAATTGCATCCACCCTGATGTGTTCAGGGTCAATGAGTAGTCTCGACTGCCGCAGGCATGTTTGGGCTCTCCAGTAGTTCAGCAGGCCTCGTTTTTCCTTCAAGTGATTTATGAAGCCGCTGTTTACCTCACAAAAGGGTTCTGGACCTATGAAGGGAGTACTCACGCAGATGACGCAAGTCCCTTTTTGCCAAAGAGTCCGCCATTTCATTGCCTTCATGTCCCTCATGTCCCGGTACCCACATTAGCGGAACAGAGTATCTCGCTATCTAGGGTATTGAGGAGCTCCAAACATTCCCAGACCAGCTCTGATTGGATTGAAAACTTTATTAATGATTTCAGAGCTGCTCTGAGAGAATGCATATTTTGGTGCTGCGTGTACCCCTGCGTAGACATTCTCTAGCATATAATTCTAAGGCGTGGACCTCCGCCTGAAAAATGGAAGCTATTTTTCCCATTGCAATAGCTCTTTGGAAATTAGGCCCTACAATTCCAGCTCCAGCACTGCCATCTTCCATTTTGGACCCATCAGTATACCACAACTGTGAGTTCTGTTTTATTATTACTTCATTGTTTCTTCACGCTGAACGGTCACTGATGATCACTTTGAAGTCTAATTTTCTGTCCATCTTCTCGAACACCATGAGGCACGCAGAATCCCAGACAGTGTCCAGAATCTTTGCATGCCCCGTTATGTTGCCTTCTTTAATATGGGCTAGATTAGGTAGCCTTAGGGCCGCGCTGGCTGCCATCCTCTTAACTACAAGGTGTAGAGGAGTTAGTCTAGTGATCATTCCTAAAGCTAGTGTCGGGGCCACGTTCTCATTGCTCCCCTCACACTCAATCAGGCTATTCGGTGAATCTTGTCTAGAACTACTCTCGTGGTCCCTAATCTTAAGGTCCCCAGATTCAGTTTCCTTCTTCAGGTGAAGGGTGCCACGATTGTCTTAATCGGATTTATCGATAGTCCTTTCTCCTGACACCAGTTTTGCATGCTGTCAAGAGCTAGTTTCATGCGATCTGTTACGGTAGAGTCAAACTTGCCTCTGACCATAGTTGCCAAATCATCCGCAAAGCCCTGAACTTCGTATGCGAGGTTATTGAGAGTTTGTAAGAGCTCGTCGATAACCAATAACCATAGGAGTGGCGACACTTAAGGGCCAACCAAAATAGACGAGACGAGACGAGACGCAACGAGTAAGTTCAAGCATATGTGAACCAATGTTAATAATCAAAATGGCCGTACGTATTTGAAGTAACTGAACGAAACATTTATACATGACGTTCTATTCCGTAAGAACCGAACTGAAACCGTCTGCGACTCGTCACAACAGCTTCTTCGTTGACACGATTGAAATGACGGAGTTTTGCTACGATGTAATCGCCGCTGTGAGGGATGAGCTTGCAATTTATATAAGAAGCCATCCATCGATGAGTTTGATAACGTCACATTTTGGGTTAAATGTCAAAATCGACGTCGTTACGTCTCCAATCGCTATCGTTACGTCTCGTCTATTTCGGTTCTACCTTTAGGAAGCTGTTATAAAGGGTGTTTTTTTTAAGACGTGCGGTTTTCAATCTGGCAATACTTCTTTCGAAGTTGGTCTTTTTGACAGCTGTCACTTGATTTATGCTCAGTTTGGTTTGCCATTTCATAATGAATAGACTTACTCCTGAACAACGTTTGCAAATCGTGCAAATTTATTACCTCCTTATATCTGATCCGGAAACATAGCAACGATTGGTGAACTAGTTAAGAACGGCTTGAGGAGCTCCTCAGCCCACACTTTCCATACTACGAAGACACAACGCATCTCGGATCCCCCACCGGGGTAAGAAACTTGTCACGGGAATTGATCACAACGGTAGAATGGGATACAGTTGCCCCAAGGGTGATGGCATATTCCCGGTCATATAGCAAAAGGCTGTACTCCTGGTAGCACCAGAGCTCAGATTTTCAGTAGAAAGTAGAAGATAATGCCGTGGAAACTACCACAATTGAATAACACTGTATTCACTCTCAAAAACCACACCGAGTATTTGGCGATAATTGTGGAGAGTAAGTTTTCACGGAAGCTCAATGTAGACCAAACATTAAAGAAGGCTACCAACGCTCTAAAGCCATGCAAGTAGATGTTTGGGAGCACAGGAGGCCTATCGCCCTCTGGTGGTACATAACCAAGCTCTGGTGGACTGCTGTTAGGAAGAAAGCCCACCTACTCTGACGTTCTGGGCACTGGTGTGGTGGGAAGCCACGAACACTAAGGAGTTAATAGGCAAGCTTCGTAAGGTACCTAGGAATTACTGGGGTTTGAATACCTAGACATTACTGGGGTGGTGAGATCTGCACCACAGGCAGGACTGAAGATGCTACTGAAAATTCTGCCAATCGCTCTATACATTAAGAGCACAGCAGCAAATGGAGTGGAGTTCACAAACAAAATCGAAACCACTGTAAAGAGACTAATGAACGGTGGTACTTAAACGCCGACTATCGAACATCTCGGTAAATGTGCCGAAACTGAGCCAAAATAGGACTGACATACTTCTTAGGCTCGGTAAAGGAGAACCTACGACTATCGTGGGGGTTCTGACAGGGCACTGCATCGTAGGACGAATGGTGCTCCTTTCAGAGCTTATTGTAGGAGTTGTGAAGATAAGGAGGTGGGGGTAAGAAGGAGGAAGAATCTGTGAAACATCTACTCTGTGATGACGCGGGTCTTCAGAGGAGGCGAGCCAGGTATATGAGCTCGGCCGTCTTTGGAGAACTGCAAGAATTAGCCGAGCTAAAACTAACTGCTAGTTTCCACTTCACAAAAGCTTCAGACTGTTTTAAGATCACGCCGAGCTGAGGGTTTTCTGGTTGTGAGGGGGGAGTGGTTTCTCTCTTAAAACAGTTATTTAAATGGGCCAATGAGCCTCCGAGTGCAACTTGCGTCACTCGCAAGCTACCTGGTTACCCTATCCTAACCTACTCTGACGTATAAATCCTGCGCTTTATTAGGGCTGCCAAATGGTTTGACGAGTAAATCAGAGGTGCGTTGTTACGCGGTGATATCACAATGATGGTATCACATGATGGTATCAAATGATGGCCTGAGTGAGTTGGTCTGTAGACCGGCTACCACGATAACCTAACCTAACCTACTCTGATGTATGGCAAGACACTAACGTCCTGCGGCACTGTGTGTGACGGGCTGTAAGGACTACAACAACACACGGCATCTCTGAACTGTGACCTCTTCGGGAAAGTCCTTGTAGCTAAATTCGCGATAAGGTTGTTTACCACCAGCAATTCTCTCTCCAATCCTTCGGTCATAGCTCTACAGGCCGTGACCCCTCTCCTCAACTTCTGAAAGCGGATAAAAGAAACCCTTGAGAGGGAAATTTGGCGCTGGGTCATGATGAATCCAGAAACTTGGTAGGCGGCTTATTATATAAATTAATTATATTTATAATAAATTATTCAGTTATTCAAATTGTTTTTAACGTAATACAATTGTGACTCTCCAAGTAATATTGAAGCATTTCTTATAAGAATATGTTTCTCTTAGGTCAGGTTAGGTTGGAGTGCCAGCAAAAAGCATACTCAGGCACAATTGATACCACGGATGGGGTGCTGCACACGCCCTGATCACCTCAGTCGAGTATGAGTAACCCTCAGGCAGTGAGCAAACATGCAGCACCGGAGGCGACACGACTCCCCCGATTACGAAGTGGGGAGCCAACCTGACAGTTTGAGGAATTTGGCTACGTCCCTAATCTTACAGGTTGCGAGCTCTATCACGATGGTCAAAAAAGGAGCCCCGAAGAGGTGCCATTCTTCGTCTGGCTAAAGATGGGAACGGGCACACAAGATGTAGCACTGTTTCTTCCTCTTTCTCAGCACCACACCCACGGCAGAAGTCATTAAATGGCGAACCCAGCCTTGTGCATGCCTCCCCATCACACAATGGCCCGTCATCACCGAAACCGTAGTGCTGATGGACTCGCGTCCTAGTTGAAGTAGCTGAAGCGTTCGCCCCTTGCTAAGGCTAGGCCAGGTAAGCCTTGAGATACGGCAAGAATGTTCTTCCGCCAATAATTTGTTGGCCTCCTTAAAATACATAAGTTTGATCGTCAGTCTGGCTGTGGTGAGAAGGATGCCTATGTCCAGAGAAGGGTGTACTTCGGTGATTAGTACTTCCGAAAGTAGTACTCCGGAGAGTAGTGTACTTGGGAGAGTAGTGTACTTCGGAGAGTAGTGTACTTCGGAGAGTGGTGTACTTCGGAGAGTAGTGTACTTCGGAGAGTGGTGTACTTCGGAGAGTAGTGTACTTCAGAGAGTAGTGTACTTCAGAGAGTAGCGTACTTCAGAGAGTAGTGTACTTCGGAGAGTAGTGTGCCTGCTTTAGCAAGCTCATTTGCTTCGCAATTTCCCTCGATGTCCCTGTGACCAGGAACCTAGACTAAATGAACTATGAAATGCATGCAGAGCTCCTTTAGAGCTGACTGACATTTCTGTACGAGTCTTGAGAACGTACTAACGTCCGCAGGAGATCTAATGGCAGGTTGGCTATCCGAGAAGAGTTTGCTGCTGACACCAAAGACCCCATTTCCTAGAACCTAATTCACTGCGTGGTAAATTGCCATTATTTCTGCCCCTTTTCGACCTCTCTTCAGATCAACCCCCTATAATAATATACGTCAACAAAAAGTTACGCCATACATTCGATTTCACACCCGTTAGAATAAATTGGCTGAAATACAGAAAATATGTTAGCTGTCATCTCATTCTTAATCCCCGTGTCAAAACTAATAAGGAACTAGAAACATTTCTGGAGCTATTTACATCCACCCTAAGACTAGCTGTGCTTCACGCCTCGAACAAACGCGACAATATCTGTGACAACTCTAGACACCCAAAAACTTCAACTCAAATTGATCTTCTTCTAACTGAAAAAAGGAAGACACGTCGAGAATGGCAAAAATTCAGATCTCCTTTCCTAAAACGGAAATTACCTGTTGCCACCGAAAACTTAAGAAACGCTCTGCGTCGAGAATCAGAGCGCAGTTTGGATCGGTGTATTCAAAATCTTTCTCCAACCGATGTTTCCTACTACTCCCTATGGAAAGCTGTCAGGAAAATGAAATACCAATATGCGCGGAATTCCACCCATTCGAACAACAAACGGGAAATGGACAAAAAAGTCTGTTGTTTTCGCAGAACATTTAAGGGATGTCTTTACTCCAAAACTCTCCCTTTTATCTACAAGCAGCAGAGGTCTTACGACCGTCCAAAAATTTCCTAATATTCCCGATACTACAGATTACTGCAATCCAGTAGAGCGGAATTCAATTAAATTCTTCACCACCACTCCCCTAAAAGGAGGATCGAGATAATGGAATCATGATCAATAAGAACGAAATTAGCATTTACACTGACGGTTCAAAACTTAATGATCGGCTAGGCGGAGGAGTATATTCTGAAAAGCTGAGCGTCAGTTTATCCTTCCGCTAGCCGGACCATTGTAGTGCGTTCCAAGCAGAGGTAATAGCAATAAGAGAGGGTATGCTGCATATAAAGAATATTCCTCCATCCACGAGGGTATATATATCTACTCGGACAGCCAAGCGGCCATAAAATCCCCGGAGGCAGTAAGACAATCTTCGAAAACCGTAGGACAATGCCATAAAGTATTAATTGACTTATCTGAATACTTCAATATAAACCTGGTCTGGGTGCCGGGCCATAGGGAATTTGAGGGCAATTGCAGGGCTGATGAGCTGCCTAGGGAGGGGACAACAGTAACTATCCTTCAAGATAAAGTTCCCTTACCAATGCCTTTAGCAACATGCAAATTGCTAATAGATAGATACACTGTCGAAGTGGCCAATATTAGATGGGGACAGTTATCATCCTGCCTAACAAGTCGACGAACTTGGCCGGAATGGAATCGCGGCCGTTCAAAACTGCTGTTGACATTTAATAGGCAGGATATTAAATTTGTAATAGGGGCACTGACGGGTCACTCAAGTAGACTGGGTGTAGGAGCTGTCAAGATGTCGAGGAAGAGGAAACAGTGAAACACCTCCTGTGTGGGTGCATTGCTCTATACTGAAAAAGGTTCTCCACTCTTGGATTTGCATTTCTTGGCAGCATTGAGCAGATTTCCCGGAAGAAGCTAACGAAAGTGGCTACTTTTATCAAATCCACCGGATGGTTTAAGGAGGATCCGGAGGTGAAGGGGGGAAAAATCTCTAGTGGCCACAATGGACCTTGAACAGGCCTAAGTGAGTCTTAGGACAGCCATATAACCTACCTACGTACTAAAAGCTAAGAGCCTACATTGGCTTATGCACACTAAATCCAGATTGAGTTTAGAGTAGAAAATACTCTTGTACAAATAAAAGAAAAACCTCTGCCTAAAAGACCCTGCAATGGTCACGGAGTTTAAGCGAGATGCTAAGATCCAATTTGTTGGAGAAGATCCCGCTACCGACTTTGTCCCCAAACTTAGAGCCGTCTGTGTAGATGTCCAGGGTGTCATCGGTGTTCGCTCTGTTGCTGATCCAGTCTTCTCTGCTTGGGACAATGATGTCGAATCCCCGTTTAAGGTTCGAATTCGGACAGACAGAGTCGACAGAGCTGGGGGTAGGCACGTCCTCATTATCAATACTACCATGCCCCAGGCCGGTCTTTCTATTGAAATAGAAGCCGATGCTGCCGCAGCCCCAGCAGCTCGTGCTTCATATATTTTGTTGTAATTTTAATTATAATAAAGATTTAAATAATAATAAGAAATATTGAAATAGAGAAATACATTTTTAGTGTTTAAAATTAACATTTTAAGTTTTGAAACTAAGTTTTAAATAAATTGTTTAAATCAATTGGACATTTTTTAACATTATGTTTCTATGGAAATAAAAACAGAGCATTTTTAAATGTTATTTTTTATGTTTATTACAATCTTAAATAATTAATTACATCATAACAAAATGATTTAATTAATTTATATCTTATTTTAATATTAAATTTTTAGTTTTATTAAAAATTTTTCCCCACATTGATTTCTAAAATTTTTTATAACATTCATTAAAAACTCATACAAAATTTAATTATTTATATAAATTTAATGTTTTAAACTGAAATTAAACACAAATTAAACTAAAATTAAACACAAATTATTTGAATAAGTTTTGAATTAATAAAAGAATAATTATATAAAGATAATAATAATAATAATGGTTATGATAACGATAATAATAATAATAATAATTATAATAACGATAATAATGCTGATAATGCTAATACTAATAATAATAATAATATTAATAATAAAAATAATAATAATAATAATAATAATAATAATAATAATAATAATAATAAAAATAATAATAATAATAATAATAATAATAATAATTAACATAAAAATAGTTCAATTAATTTTTAAATTTTTTACTTGTTTGCCAAATATTGAAATTAAAATACTTTCATTATTCTTAAATTTATTAAAGCATTAATTAATTAAAACAAAATTAGTTAAACAATTTCTTTTCAATTATTTTATAAGTAAAATAAAGAATGTTCTCTTATTAATTTCTAAAATTTATGATGTTTTATTTGAATTTAAACAATTAAAAAACAAACAAATTTAACACAAAAAAATTTTACTTGATTGCAATTTTTTATAATTAAATAAAAAAAGAATCATTTGTTAATTTATAATTGAAAGCATTTTCGTGTTAAAATAAAAAAAAATTGTTGAAATGTGCCAAAAAATTATTAAAATAACTTAATAAATTGTTTATAATACTTTGAATATTCCCGTTATATTTTTAAATAAAAAAATAAATTATTATTCCTTTTATAATTAAAAAAAAAAAAATTAAACAATCATATTAAAAGTTAAATTGAAGACACTCTCATATGCAGTCGCAGGCAAATAGGTTCGCTGGAACATTCATCGGTGGACTCCAAGAATATCGGGGAGCTGTTCCTCAGGAATTACTGTCAAGAGCGGGAATTTGGATCCTCCAACTTGGAAAGCGAACCACCCAAATAAGAATTGACTTCAGATTCGGGGTGTGTCGAGAGCAGCAACTGAGTTGGCACCATGTCAAAGCGCAGCCGAATCATTCGCGGACAACTGTATAAGGGTGTTATAACTTTAAGCTTCTGCATTATAACTCCAGCAACATAAATTCATAAAAAAGTTTGATAAAATAACGATTGATTGCTTCTTTTAGCTTTATATAATGTAAAATCTACGGCGAGAGATCCAGAAAATTGTCTGCCAGACTTTTCTTGGTGGTGGCGTCTTTTTTGTATCCTAATCTCCATCATTCTAATTATTTCCAACAGCCAATCAGAGTCGTAATATCTCTGGAACTCACTTCCTGCGTCAGTGCATATACTCGTGGGGTGGTTTCCTGGATGCTGGTTGATTATTCCGTTGTCAGGCCCCAGGAAGTTCCCAACTAATTGGAATTTGAACTGAGAAATAAAAGAAGGCGAGTGATCAGAAATTATTCAGAACGATTAATAAAAGATAATAAATTATAATGAATACTTTCAACATATCAGCGAGTAATTAAACACTCAGCAAAGACAACGAGTACACTAACAAACGCTAACGAGTTAATTGTTTTTGATACAGCTACTACAACGAGTAACGAGGGGACTGAAATATACTAACAACGAGTAACGAGGTGACTAAAATATGCTAAAACAGACAACGAGTAACGAGGTGACTAAAATATACTAACAACGAGTAACGAGGTGACTGAAATATACTAAAACAGACAACGAGTAACAATATGACTGAAATATTCTAACAACGAGTAACGAGGTGACTAAAATATGCTAAAACAGACAAAGAGTAACGAGGTGACTAAAATATACTAACAACGAGTAACAAGGTGACTGAAATATACTAAAACAGACAACGAGTAACGAGGTGACTAAAATATACTAACAACGAGTAACGAGATGACTGAAATATTCTAACAACGAGTAATGAGGTGACTAACATACACTAAAACAGACAACGAGTAACGAGGCGACTGAAATATACTAACAACGAGTAGCGAGGTGACTGAAATATACTAAAACAGACAACGAGTAACGAGATGACTGAAATATTCTAACAACGAGTAATGAGGTGACTAAAATATGCTAAAACAGACAACGAGTAACGAGGTGACTAAAATATACTAACAACGAGTAACGAGATTACTGAAATATTCTAACAACGAGTAATGAGGTGACTAAAATATAATAAAACAGACAACGAGTAACGAGGTGACTTAAATATACTAACAACGAGTAACAAGGTGACTGAAATATACTAAAACAGACAACGAGTAACGAGGTGACTAAAATATACTAATACAGACAACGAGTAACAAGGTGACTGAAATACACTAAAACAGACAACGAGTAACTACATAGGTGACTGAAATAGACTAACATCGAGTAACGAGATGACTGAAATATTCTAACAACGAGTAATGAGGTGACTAAAATACACTAAAACAGACAACGGGTAACGAGGCGACTGAAATATACTAACAACGAGTAACGAGGTGACTGAAATATACTAACAACGAGTAACGAGGTGACTGAAATATTCTAACAACGAGTAATGAGGTGACTAAAATACACTAAAACAGACAACGAGTAACGAGGCGACTGAAATATACTAACAACGAGTAACGAGGTGACTGAAATATACTAACAACGAGTAACGAGGTGACTGAAATATACTAACACAGACAACGAGTAACGAGGTGACTGAAATATACTAACAACGAGTAACGAGGTGACTGAAATATACTAAAACAGAGAACGAGTAACGAGGTGACTGAAATATACTAACAATGAGTAACGAGATGACTGAAATATTCTAACAACGAATAATGAGGTGACTAAAATATGCTAAAACAGACAACGAGGAACGAGGTGACTAAAATATACTAACAACGAGTAACGAGGTGACTGAAATATACTAAAACAGACAACGAGTAACGAGGTTACTAAACTATACTAACAACGAGTAACGAGGTGACTGAAATATACTAACAATGAGCAACGAGATGACTGAAATATTCTAACAACGAGTAACAAGGTGACTAAAATACACTAAAACACACAACGAGTAACGAGGTGACTGAAATATACTAACATCGAGTAACGAGATGACTGAAATATTCTAACAACGAGTAATGAGGTGACTAAAATATAATAAAACAGACAACGAGTAACGAGATGACTGAAATATTCTAACAACGAGTAATGAGGTGACTGAAATATGCTAACACAGACAACGAGTAACGAGGTGACTAAAAGTTACTAATACAGACAACGAGTATATATACAGAGACTATTGAATACAACCTAAGCTCCCTTAAGTAACCCAGAAAAATGTTGTACCGAAAGGCAGTGAAATGAAACAACCGCAATCCCATCCTCGCTTTTACTGAGCTAAATTTTTTCCAATATGTACTCTCTGAACCTCTCTGAACCTCTCCGAACTCTCTGAACCTCTCTGAACCTCTCTGAACCTCTCTGAACCTCTCTGAACTATCTTACCCTCTCTGAAACTCTGTGAACCTCTCTGAACTATCTGACCCTCTCTGAACTATCTGACCCTCTCTGAACTATCTGACCTTCTCTGAACCTCTCTGAACCTCTCTGAGCTCTCAGAAACTCTCAGAACTCTCTGAACCTCTCTGAACCTCTCTGAGCTCTCAGAAACTCTCTGAACCTCTCTGAACCTCTCTGAACCTCTCTGAGCTCTCAGAAACTCTCCGAACTCTCCGAACTCTCTGAACTCTCTGATCCACTCTGAATCTCTCTGAACCTCTCTCGAGCTCGCAGAAACTCTCTGAACTCTCTGAACCTCTCTGATCCTCTCTGAATCTCTCAGAAACTCCCTGAACTCTCTGAACTCTCTGAACTCTCTGAACTCTCTGAACTCTCTGAACCTCTCTGAACCTCTCTGAGCCTCTCTGAGCCTCTCTGAACCTCTCTGAGCTCTCAGAAACTCTCCGAACTCTGCGAACTCTCTGAACTCTCTGATCCACTCTGAATCTCTCTGAACCTCTCTCGAGCTCTCAGAAAGTCTCTGAACTCTCTGAACCTCTCTGATCCTCTCTGAATCTCTCAGAAACTCCCTGAACTCTCTGAACTCTCTGAACCTCTCTGAACTCTCTGAACCTCTCTGAACTATCTGACCTTCTCTGAACCTCCCTGAACCTCTCTGAACCTCTCTGAACCTCTCTAAACCTCTCTAAACCTCTATAAACCTCTATAAACCCTTCTAAGCCTCTATGAACCTCTCTGAACCTCTCTGAACCTCTCTGAACCTCTCTGAACCTCTTTGAATCGCTCTGAACTCTCACCCTATTGAGTACTAAATGGTACAACTTGGCATCGGTACCGGTTTGTACAACATGCCATTGCTACCGGTTTGTACAACTTGCCATCGGTACCGGGTTGTACAAGTTGCCATCTGTACCGGGTTGTACCACCTGTCAATTCTTCCTCTCGCAATTCAATCAACTTTTCTTAAGGTTAACAATGATATTTTAAGTATATAGTAAGCTTTTATGCATTATGCCATATAGCCAGGTACTGGGATCGTGCGACTGTACGTCCCGAATGGCTGAAGAATGTCAGAAAATCCTGAATGGACTAGGCAAAGATAACAAAGTCACAATTTGTAAAGTGCCTGGACATGAAGGACACGCTGCGAATGAATACGGGAACTGCATCGCGAAAAGAGGGGCGCTCCGTCCACTCATTGGCCCTGAACCGTTCTGCGGTGTGTCTACATGCCACTCCGCCCAACCTACTTAAGAAATGGGAAGAAACTCAGATGGCTACTCAATGGCAGCACACTTCTGGCCAAAGACAGGTCAATATCCGGCCACATTAGCCGAGTCGTTAAGCAAGTGACTTCGTCTGCCCAAGACCTACTGGCCTCATGCACGACGCTATCCTTCAACATTAGTTTGCAGGTGGCAAATCGGTATTCCAACCTCGCACCTGTCAGTACACCGAGGAAGGTTGGTACCCCGTGTGGCTAGCTGGTAGCCCGTCTGGCTAGCAGATACCCCGTCTGGCTAGCTCTTCAGCGCTACAGTTCCCTTCAATATCCCGAAACCCATATTAGACGCACCTTGAAAACGGCGCTGATATCATTTAAGGCTGCCAGGCAGTCCTGGACAACCTTTAAGTTCAGTGCCAACGAGTTCATTGACTTGATGACCGCCTGGCTATTCGAGTAGATATTTATAATGGTTTCGGTTATGGAGTGTCTACTTAAGTAGACGGCTGCCTCCTTTATGGCTAGGACCGCTGCTTGAAAAACACTGCAATGGTCGGGGAGACGGAACGAAAGTTCCGGTCCCAGTCCCAGTAATTTTGCGAAAACTCCAAAGCCGACTCTATCGTCAAGCTTGGATCCCTGGGTGTAGATATCAATTCCCCCCTTCTCCACGGCATGGGTGTTTGCCCGACCCTTCTAGACGTGTCTTGGAATGCCTGTCAAAGTTGAGATTAGATATAGAGTGGTCAATGTGTTGAATACAAGTACTCCAGGTATGCACGATAGTCGAGTGGCCAGTCTGCGGATCATTCCATATAGCCGTGCATTTCAGCCTTAGCGCTGATGCGGCGGCCACTTGTTTCACTACCAGCTCTAATGGAGGTAGCTTGAGTATCACTTCAAATGCTTTAGTTGGTGTGGTCCTTAAAGCACCAGAAATGCACAGAGCAGCTGTTCTTTGCACCTTGCTCAGAAACTTCTCAACTATAGGAAGGGTTTTGGGGGATATTGTATACAGAATTCTTGGATACGGACGATATGGTGGGCGGGGCAACCAGAGAGAACAATACTGAAAATATTAGCAACTAGCTGTCATAGTTAGTTGGTTAGTTGGTTGGTTGGTTGGTTGGTTGGTTGGTTGGTTGGTTGGTTGGTTGGTTGGTTGGTTCACTCCGGTGACTGATCCCCGGCATCCTCGCATGAATCACAATTAGAGCCTTAGCGCCATTTTATACCCACTAACCCTCCTAAACGCTGGAAAAAGATGGGTTGTTATCTAGATCCACTTTGTGGAATTTAGGTATTTTAGAAGATCCTTCTGTTTTACGGCCGTGAGGTCGGATAGTCCTGCTAGAAAATAGTTTCCCAGGGCTCTAATTGTTACGGCCCCCAGAGCTGGGCATTTGCAAAGAAAGTGAGTTGTTGTTTCTCTCTCGTCCGAGGCCCCCAGAGCTGGGCATTTGCAAAGAAAGTGAGTTGTTGTTTCTCTCTCGTCCGAGTGTTAACAACTTCTACAATGGGTATTGAAAGGTCTATGCATTTCCTCCGCATGCCTCCTACTAGTCAGTGACCTGTAAAAACCGCCGTGACTCGGCTGGTGGCTCCATGCTCCCAGTTTAGCTGTCAATCAAAACAGCTGGAGTACAGCTCCTTCATCCTGTTCCTCTCATACTTTACACATATCCTTGTATCTACCCTTGTATACTCACAGTTCAGCTGGGAGCCTTCAGGTTCAGTGTAGGAGCTCGTATGTTCATGCAAACATTTTTTCCTTGATGAAAGTGAGTCCATCACAAAAGAAAGAAGTGAAGAACAGAAACATTTTTGCTGAAAACTTCGAATTAAACGAATCCTTTCAAATATAAATGACTCGTATTATTGCCATTTATTCCAACGTTTCTCGAAGTCCGCCGCCCCGCGGCTATGAGCCGAGCTAAGCCGCAGCGGGTGTACATTTTGTGATTTTTGTAAAAACGCCACGCAACACAAAGGCGACCATCCTGCCACTTGTTGCTGCTTGGGTTTGGGGGAGGGGAGGGGGGCCTCGGTTGCTAAGATATGAAGGCGGCAGGCAAACAGAAACGGCAGAGAAGTCAAATCAGTGACAAGGGTTGTGCGCTTTGTGGTGGCTCAGCACAACCATGGCAGCCCACTCCAAGGACTCTTCATGGATACTGCTGCAATAATATTCATCATGCGAATTACTTGTATTCGCCTTCTCTAAAGTAAGCTGGATGGAAAGTAACATTAATGAAATTATTGCAATAAAAAGGCACAAAGGAGGATTTCACTTGCTACACGAGTAAATTGGAAGAAACCTGGCGAGTAGCTCTGGAAATATGGCAGTGTGAATGCATCAACAGAACGCTCTTTGCCAGCGACTGAAGAAGGATAGTGAAATGCTTGCAAATAATTCTTTGGCTTCCTAATATCAACTGATTGCAAAGTGTTGATTGGATAAATTCTTTCTCTTTATGAACTTTTGTAAGGCACACAACTGGCGCCCGGAATTACAGCTCTCGCAAAATAAGGGAGTCAATTTGGCAGCAGCATCCAAAGATAATCCTCCAGTTCTGCAAAATCGGAACTGTATAATGGATTTACCTCTTAAAGACTTCAATGTCAGGTTCAGTAAAAACTTGCACGGTGGCTACCAAAAGGGTACAGGACCAAACTGAGGAGACTCTTTATGTCCACTGAACATAGATATGCCACATCAGCAGACAGCAGTCTGCTCCATCTATTTGAGAATTTAGCTGCACAGTGACATAGGAGGTGAGTTACCGCCTCCAGAAATCTGATACCTCTAAACCAAGTCTTCTGACGTCGTGAAACCTAAAAATGCAATGCCCTATGAAGATGGAGGTGATGAAGCGGAACGAGGCCCAAATTCAACAAAATGAGCACAGAAGTCCGCTTGTAGTCGAACTCTGAGCGGTAGTGGTGCAGTGGTGCTTATTAGTGTTGCTTAGTGGTGCTGTCAGTGCTGCCAGTGCTGCTTAGTAGTGCTGCATAGTAGTGCTGCCAGTGCTGTCAGTGGTGCTTAGTAGTGTTGCTTAGTGGTGCTGCCAGTGCTGCTTAGTAGTGCTGCCAGTGCTGCCAGTGGTGCTTAGTAGTGTTGCTTAGTGGTGCTGCCAGTGCTGCCAGTGGTGCTTAGTAGTGTTGCTTAGTAGTGCTGCCAGTGCTGCTTAGTAGTGTTGCTTAGTAGTGCTGCCAGTGCTGCCAGTGCTGCTTAGTAGTGCTACTTAGTAGTGCTGCCAGTGGTGCTTAGTAGTGCTGCCAGTGCTGCTTAGTAGTGCTGCCAGTGCTGCTTCGTAGTGCTGCCAGTGCTGCC
The DNA here is from genome assembly GCA_920105625.2 of Clusia tigrina. NCBI lineage: Eukaryota > Metazoa > Arthropoda > Insecta > Diptera > Clusiidae > Clusia > Clusia tigrina. The sequence continues at coordinate 199,042,577 of OV050032.1, forward strand.
TAATAGTGCTGCCAGTGCTGCTTAGTAGTGCTGCCAGTGCTGCTTAGCAGTGGTGCTAGTGCTTCTTAGCAGTGCTGGCAGTGCCGCCAGTGCTGCTTAGTAGTGCAAGATACAGCGAACACCTTCCCAGGCACCCTAACATACTTGCATCTGTCCTTCTGGATAATAACCCAGTCAATCGCACACTTAAAAGACGTTTTGAAGTGTAATAAAAAGAAATGCATTATTTTCCCAATAGATGGCATTCGTAATCTGTACCTCGCGTTGTAAAGTGTGATCAGGTTTCGCTAGATGGCGTTAGAGAGTTAAGATTTCGTACTAAAAAAACGTCTCAGTTGGTTTTGTGAGTCCTTGACTCAGTTGTGTTTAGGCGCGCCTCAAAGATGGACACCAGCAAAGAGAAAAATACGCCATTTTTCACAATTTTTCTTCGATAGAGGCGACTGAAAAAGTGAAGAGTTTTTATGGTCCTGATACTGTAACAGCCAATTAGGCGCAATTTTAGTATCGTTGATTCCGTTTCGGTAATTTTGATGCATCACCCTCTGGAAGGTCAATTGAAGAAAATATCGATAAAGTCATGGAAATCGTTCGAGTTCGACCGTCATGTAAGTACTGTTTCGATTGCCCAGGAACTAAACATGGCACCAAAAACCGTTTGGAACCAGTTGAATAAAACTGGATACAAAGATAAGCTCGATGTATGGGTGCCACACGAGTTCACGATGAATTTCCATCTGCGAATCGCTACTGAATCGCAACAAAATCGACGCATTTCTGAAGTGATTGGTGACTGGTGATGAAAAGTGGGTCACTTAAGTGTCCTGGGCACTATCAAAATATTCTGACAATCTGTGCGTATACATGAGTACGTCTGTTTTTGACGCTTACCGCTCACTCCTCAAAATAACTTGTCCAAGCTCATTCTATTTTTGAAAATGGTCGTGGTCGAATCGTCGGTAAGCCGGCGCAAACGGTGGCCAAGCCAGGATTGACGGACAGGAAGGTGTTGCTGGGTTTTTGGTAGAATTTTTACGGTCCAAACTTTTGATACGGACTTTTGGTTAGGCCAGAGAACCGCCCCGAAGAAGAAGGCTTCCAAGTACTCAAGCATTGATGCCCATTGTACTAACCAAAGTGATTAGATAGAATTGGGGTAGACCGAGAGAGGAGATTTCCAGGCACTCAGGCATTGATGCCCATTGTACTAATAGATATATAGAAGTTGGGTAGGCACGGACTTGTACTATCAACAATTGGACCCCCAGAAGCTGCCAGCTTCTGCCAATAGTACAGGAATTGTGTTGCATTATTACAACGCCAGGTCAAACACATCGATAGTGATACGCCAGAAGCTCAGGGAGCTTGGTTGGGAGGTTATTATGCATCCACTTTATAGTACGGACCTGCCACCAAGTGACTACCCATGTGTTTTTTTCTAGAGCAAACAATTTTGCTGGTGAAACATTCTCCTCCAAAGAAGCTCGTGAAACTCGACTCTCCCAGTTTTTCTATGAGAGAGGCATCATGAAATTACCTTCAAAATGGCAACAAGTTAAACGGACCAACGGTTTATTCTGACTAAGCTAAATAAAGCCTTCAATTGAATGCAAAACTAATGGATTTCTTTTTACCACACCTTTATTGGCCAAAGATCTGAAAGTCCTGGCAGCTCCCGGCTCTTTCTCTTTTGTCTGTATAATAATAATTTTATTATCATTTTTGATTTATAAATAAAAAAATAAAGTATACAGTATGAATATGCATACTCACGAGAGCTCTCTCGTCAAATTCATCCTCCACCATCATGTCTGAATGTCGCTTGAGTGACTATGTAAGTAAAAGGAAAACAAATTGTGAATTTCAAGCGTATTTCTTTTCCATTTTACTTACCAATGTACCTCTCCTCCATATTCTCATTGCTTGAATGTCCCTGTTGGGCCGTGGAAAAGGGGGAATCGAAAAACTAAAGATTTGGTTTCCTCGAGCTCTTTGTACGGGATCGCAAACTTTTAGATCAATGCTGGTGGGCTACATTTCTACTGAGCATTTGTGGGTCCAACATCTCTAGCATATAATTGTATGCTCTCTCACGTATTTTCCATAAGCAAAACAACCACACCCGTCAGTTTCTCTATTAAACGTCTGTCCCAGTTCCCATTTTAAATGAAATGCATCTCTAAATATTTTGAAACCTGAACGGAAACAGAATATACAACAGTTTAGTTGAGACCTCATTAAGCAAAATTCACCAGGAAAACCTGGTCAAAGGACTCCCACGAATCTTTCTAAACTCGCTAAATCGTATACGATTGCCTCAGGGCCGCCAATATTGGAGAGAAAAGAAAAACAAGACACATAGAATGGGATCACAAAATTCACACGCGAATATATGTCTTGAATACTTTTCTCAAAAACTTCATCTCTACTATATCAGTTCATCAATAGAGGTATCATATTATCTGGATGCGCAGTTCTACCTTTATAGAAGGTACTCTAGTCATATCTTCTGAAAAGCTTCATCTCTACTACATCAGTACATCATTCTAGGTCTCATATTATCTGGATCCACAGTTTTACTTCTTGTCACATTTTCTCAAAAACTTCATCTCTACTATATCAGTTCATCAATAGAGGTATCATATTATCTGGATGCGCAGTTCTACCTTTATAGAAGGTACTCTAGTCATATCTTCTGAAAAGCTTCATCTCTACTACATCAGTACATCATTCTAGGTCTCATATTATCTGGATCCACAGTTTTACTTCTTGTCACATTTTCTCACAAACTTCATCTCTACTATATCAGTTCATCAATAGAGGTATCATATTATCTGGATGCGCAGTTCTACCTTTATAGAAGGTACTCTAGTCATATCTTCTGAAAAGCTTCATCTCTACTACATCAGTACATCATTCTAGGTCTCATATTATCTGGATCCACAGTTTTACTTCTTGTCACATTTTCTCAAAAACTTCATCTCTACTATATCAGTTCATCAATAGAGGTATCATATTATCTGGATCCCCAGTTTTACCTCTTGTCATATTTTCCCAACAACTTCATCTCTACTATATCAGTTCATCATTATAGGTACCATATTATCTGGATCCTCAGTTTTACCTCATGTCACATTTTATCAACAACTTCATCTATACTATATCAGTTCATCATTATAGGTCCCATATTATCTGGAGGTGCAGTTTTACCTTTATAGAAGTTTCTCTAGTAATATTTTCTCAAAAACTCCATCTCTACTATATCATCCCATCATTATAGGTCTCATATTATCTCGTTGTATTTCACTCACAGTTTTCCGTCAGTTTTTCAGTCTTGTCATTCAACATTCACCACGTCTGGGATAAGAAATGTGATGAAACACTCTCAACAACAGAACGCAACTAAACAAAAGTCGGCATAAAATGACACAGAGTTCAGTTGTGACTGAAAGCAGCAACTTAGACTTAGAGGTGAAAGCGAAATACGAGGGTGAGCCAATAATTGCCTTAGAATTACAACCCGCAAATCCAAGCTGTTCCTTATCAACACTACCAGCTACTCTATTTTTCCGACTGATCTGTAAAATAATGATGTTGTGACGTCATTTGAAACAGACGCCTTCCAGCATTTTCACAAAAATGGAAAAAAGTGAATTTCGTTGGATCATTAAATACTATTTTTGGCTCGAAAACCCCATCAAAAACCCAAGCAAAAGTTTGAAAAGTATTATGGGAACTCTTCACCAATGATTGAACCATCCACCGCTGGTTGACTCAATTTCGGTGCGGTCGCACCAGCACAAGTGAGGCCGAACTTTCTGGTCGCCCAATCACCACATCCAGTTGAGATCACCACACCAGAAATGGTCGATAAAATCCACGCTATCCATACTGGACGATCGGCGAGTGAGGGTGCGCGATCTTGAAGAGGCTACTTGCTGGCTTATCATATGGATCTTTGGATATGAAAAAGCTATTCGCAAGATGGGTGCCGCGTTTGCTCACTATTGCCAACAAACGCAGTCATTGGACCACTTCCAAGCAGTGTTTGGCGATGTTCAATCGCAATCCGCATGAGTTGTTGCACCGCTTCGTAAGCTTGGACGAAATATTCATTCAATACACCACAGAGACCAAGGAGCAGTCAAGACAGTGGACTTCTGCTGGTGTATTGAAGCCGAAGAAAGTGGGGGGTCTGGTGATTAACAGGGTCATGGCGACATTTGTTTGGAATGAGTGCGGTGTCAGGGTAAAACGATCACTGGTGCATATTATACAGAACTGTTAGATCGATGCAACGTCGATTCGAAGCAAACTCGAGCGCAGTTGGCGAGGAAGAAGTTCTCTTCCCTCAGGACATAATGCACAGTCCGCAGTCGCAATTGCAAAATTGCATGCATTAGGTTACAAATTGCTCTCTTATACAGGATATTATACAGATTTAGCCCCCGGCGACTGGTCTGCAGTCGCAAAATTTCGTAAATTAGGGTACGAATTGCTCTCTTATCCAGCATATTATCCCGGTTTAGTCCCCAGCGACTAGTCCTCAGTTGCTGTTCCAAAGTTGCATGAATTAGTTAACGAATTGCTCTCTCTTCCAGTATATTATCCATTTTTAGCTCACAGCGACTCTTTCCTGTTTCCAAATATGAAGAAATGGCTCGCGGGTAAAGATTTGGGTCGAATGACGAGGTCATCGATGAACAAACGCCTCTTTTGAGGGTCTCGAGAAATTGTAGACACGCTGGATGAAGTGTATCAAGCTAAAATGAGATTATGTTGAAGAATAAAACATTGTCTCGTCGAATAAGGTTCCTTATTTCAATTTTGGAGGACTTATTGATCCACCCACACATTGTCAACCCATTCCTTATTTCAGTTTTGCAGGACTTATTGATCCATCCTCGCATTGTCAACCCATTTCTAAAGTGAATTACCCATTTCTTAAGTGAATTACTCAAACTTTGTTCATTAAAGCCACAATCCAGTGATCGAACAATTAGTAAAATTAAAAATTCGTTCCAATATTAATAAAGGTCAGTACGAATTGTGCGATTTGAATCAGAGATATCCTTACATAGGTCCAGCCAATCATTATAATCACCTGGATTTGCCAACACACTTCAATGAATGTCAATGAACAGATCGATAAAGCAGCTTAATACGCCAATTGAAATTGATTTATAAAACACAAATATCAATTATGACAGAGACTCTTATTTGAAAAAGCCTCAAAGCTTATAAAATTAATTGGATTAAAGCCAGGGACATACCTCGACAGCCCAACTAGGATATATTTAATTGGAACATGCTCAACGGGAGACCACTTTGGTAATCATGACAGCAGAAGTAACGTCGCAGATATGACAGCATCAATTTCAGCTATCGAAGAGCGGGAATATATGCGAGCCCAAGCAAAACCCCAGCAGTGTGTCCTGCAGGCGACACTCCCAAACTCACTATTTACTAGGAACGAAGTAATTCCTACTCATAATTCAATTAAAAGTCTCGAAAAATTCAAATAAAACAGAACAAAAAATAAAAAAAATTTAAAAAAAACAACAAAAAAACAAAAAAATAAAACAAAAAATAAAAAAAACAAAAAAAAACAAATAAAAAAAATATTTGTATTAAAAAATAATGAAAGAATAAATTAATTATTTATATTAATACTTGTCCGAAGTCGAAGGCACCACCAACCACACCATCGCGACGCTGGCATCCTTTTGTTCGCAGCCCAACCAGCAACCATACCACGCTACACACACGTCGGCTCCCTCAGCCAGAGAGCTCTGCTGGTTCGATGTTCGCAGCAGCTGCATTCGAACATGCTGCGTGCTCCGGTGACACTTGCTGCAGCCGGTCGTGTGGTTGGGCCGCCACAATTGCCGTTCGCACAGTCAGTGCTTTACTGATAGCGAACGCGTGTTGTCAGTGTGATGAGACGCGAACGAGTTGCGAATTAGACGCGGCAACGACATCAAAGGCGGTTCTTAAAAACATAGCATTGCGAATAGAAAATTCGTCAAGAAAATATTTAAATGTAATTTATAAAAAAAAAATTATTAATAAATAAATAGACAAGCAAGTGAAGTTTGGCGTCAGTGGCTCGGCTCTGAAGTGCATTGTACAGCAAGAATACAATTTTGTGCAGTTTAATTTTTGTTCGTTTCTTTGTTTAAATTGTTTGTTGTTTGTGTTTTTAATTGTTTGTGTTTTTTTGTTATTGTTGTTGCCACTTGCATTCATAATAAATGCCCGCCTGTGGGTACGAACGACTCCGGTGACAGCTCAACACTCCTCTAGACCGCCTCCCCAACCCACACCGCCTTCTCAGCCAACACCGCCTCCTCAACCCAACCCACACCGCCTCCTCAACCCAACTCACACTGCCTCCCCAACCCTAGCCACAGCACACCACACCACACCACACCACTTTATCTCCCTGTCTCCCCTCCTCCCCCACTCAGTCCATACATTTTAATACGCTCCATTTTTCCGTTACACCGGAAGTGTCCCTTACGACATATGAAGTGGCTTCCGTTTGTAGTTTTGCGTTTGACGTTTGTTGTCTCCTGTGCTTCAGCTGCTTCAGCTTCTGCCAGTGTTCGTAGTTTCGCCGGTAGTGCCTTTGCTCCTGCCTCTGCCCCTACCCCTGCCCCTGCCAGCGCTTCTCCGTTTCTGTCTCTGCCACTGCTGATGATTCTGCTTCTGTTACTGCTTCTGTTTCTGGTTTTGCTTCTGGTTGTGCTGCTTGTGCTTGTGCTCGTTATCCTTTGAATTTGTGTTAAAAAGTGTCCTTTTGTGTTTCTCTGTGAGAAATATGTAAAGTGTTTGCGCCGGAAAATATGCTATAAAAGTGCAATTTAGAAACATCAAAGCAAACCTGTTTAGAAATTCACTTTGATGTTAGAATACGGGGACACAGGCGGGGCGGCCAAGGAAATATTGTTGTAGTCAAATGTTAACCTGAGTTGACGCGGGAAGCCCGCCTGCCTGGCATTACATCACATCATGTAACAAAGCCGCAACGACTACTTTTCATGAAATATTTGCGTTCAGTTTTTTTCCACAAAATATGTTGACCTTTTTCCCAGCTGAGGTCAATTAGTTTAATTAATGATACACTGACACACACACATACACACACACACACACACACGCACACAACTAGCGCACATTTCTCAAGAACTACTTAATTGTGATAGCGCGCGCACACACACACACAGAGAAACCACCACTCTCTCACACACATGCAAATGCAGCCCCAATGAATTATTAATTTTGGCATATGAGTGGGAACACAGACACAGCACAGACGTAGTACAGCGCATCGTTTGAGAGCACGGATGCTAATAGCACTCTAATATTCTGATTGAATGGCTGACTGACTGATTGAGGAAGCAGCTGGCAAGCGTAGATAATGCTTACACAGAGAGCCGAGCCGGCACAACAAGTGATCCCAAGCTCATGGCTGCAGCCACTAAATATGCTTTGGACGACGACATAAGAGGCTCCTCCGCATACGGAGCTCCAAGCTGGCATTAATAGTAATGTCCGAAGTGGCACTCAATTATACCAGGCCTAATCACCTGCTGCATATTATTTGCACAGACAAATTACCACTCCGGAAAGCGGCTCATGGTGGAGCAGAAAAATCGATTAGTTTCCCCATTCCCATGAACTCGATTTCCAATCACAACATCCAATTAGTCCAGGGTTAATCACCTGTTCGAACAGTTTCCCCATTCCCATGAACCAGGATTCCAATCCCAACATCCAACTAGTCATCCAACTAATCATCTGTTCGAATAGTTTCCTCATTCCCATGAACGAGATTTCCAATCACATCCAATTAGTCAATGAAAATATTGTATTGATCTCGTAATAAAACATCCAGGACAGTCCTAGCGGCTATAGTTATGGTTCCCACGAAGCAATCATCAGAGTAAATGGCAAATTGACTCATTAATCATTATTTTCGCTATCAATCCATACTTCTGTCTGGTCATCAGCTCAACAACTATTTTTTTTTACCTAGTTATTATGGTATTCATTGATCGATTATATACGATTCATTGATCTATTTAATTAATAAATCTAACCCTCGATGTATTAACTGACCTATCCAACATTCCAAAAATATTCCATATCACTCTATAATATTCCATACCTATATGTTTAAACTGTCTATACTACACAACACTATCTACAGATCCGTCTAACCACGTTTAAACCCATGTATCTGCCCACCTTCTATCTTTATACCTACTGGTCCATAAGTAAGTTAGAGGTAGATTCTCCACATTTTATTCTCTAATAATATATCTGACCTTCTCCTATTATGTTATAATGTAACCACACTTTAAAGAGGTAGATCTGTCCTTGTCCTCATTTATTGTCTAAGTAAGTTGGACAAGCCTATCCTGCTCCTCAGTCTATCATTTCCTATCTACTATTCATCTACACTCATTTATCTATCAATCTAGGTGGTTAGGTTGCGAAGGCTTGTGCGGATACGAACTATCCGCACTTCCTCTCGGAGACATCTATGTCCATTGTGCCTGCCTTCAAAAATGCCAAGAGGAGGCATACTCGTTCTTACCCTCGATTTCCATATACATTGGAAGACCATCCCTATTAAACCATTTGGTTTTCCAGATGAAAGTGAGGACATTCGAAGGTCCACCTTCGTTATCTCTGTGAAGCTTGTGAAATAGCGCGACTCCAAACATTGAAGTTGTTCCAACTGTGGTCTTCCATCCATCTAAGTTGGGTAGAGGTTGGTTCAACCCAACTTACTGGACAAATATAGATGGATATATAAATGAGTGTCGATGAATGGATAGAATGATAAAGTGAGGAGGAAGATAGGTTTGTCCAACTTACTTAGATAATAAAATGAGGTCAGACCTTCATCTTCAAAGTGTGGTTACATTATTACATAATAGGAGAAAGTCAGATCTACGTCTTCAAAGTGTGATTATATTGTTAGATAATAAAATGAGGAGAAAGTCAGATCTTCATCTTCCAAATGTGATTATATTATTAGATAATAAAATGAGGAGAAGGTCAGATCTACCTCTTCAAAATGTGATTTTTATTCAGTCTCCTGCCCAACCATCTCTTTATCCATAATCTATAAATCTATAGGAGAGTTGGATTCCCTCAATAGATGAGTGGGAACTGAGTGGGAAACTCAGTTCTGACATTTCGGTTTCTTTGATCCATCTACGAGTACCTATTTATAGAGAACATCATATAGAAATTGAACCCTAAGAACATATTGTTACATTCTTGCCCTCAATTTTCTTCTTATTCACACCAACTTTCTTCAAAATTACTTCATTATCGTTTATATGTATCGATAACTAGATATATCTAGATATATCTATCTATTATATCTGTTACTTGGACTCCTCCTCAAAGGTTTCATTATCCACCCTTTGAACCTCGTATATTTCCAAGGATTTTCAACGATTCGAAAGAATTTTGCAGAGTTTAGAGTAGCTGAAATTACTCCTCCAGCACCTATGGTATTTGAAATATAGAGTTGATGGGAAGTTCTGGTACTGCCGGTTAAACAAAATCCTTTCTTAGGCATGTAAGTGAGTCTACAGTAAATATTTCGAATCCAGAGTTTATCGAGTAATTAGGGAAGTTCCACGGATTCGTATTGTAAATATTGCATAAGTAGATGGGACAATCAGAGCGACTGTGAAGAAAAGTTCACTCAGATTCCTTCCAGACACTACCACTACCTGAGAAGTGATTTTGTTGTCGTTAGAAATGAACACTCTCTACAGATTCTCTATACTCGCAGCTAATAGAAATTTGTTTCCGGACAGGATTAGAGTAGCAAGATGAAGTTTTTGTAGATAAGTGTTGGAAATGAAGACCTTAAGTTCGAAGTAAGATTCAATTAGATTTGGATATGGTACTACCGCTTTGAAAAATGGTGAAAGATGGTGTTTCCGCTTTGTTGTTGGAACTTACTATGACGGTCATTAATGAGGACATTTTGTCTGCGTGCTTGTCACTTAATTTAAATTTATTTATTTATTTAAGAATTTATTTATTTATTCTATTGACTTGATTGCATATCAAGTGGAGGATGGTTTGCCTGGAAACTGAGAGGAATTTTTTTCGGGTAGAGAGGGTAAAAATGCCTGTCGCATTATCAAAGCTGTCGTCACAGATTTGGCATGTGAGAATTGCACTCACTAAAACATCCCCCTCCCTCACTGAGAACATCTCGCCACCCTGGAACACTTCTTCTCATACTTCCTTCAAGGTGGAGATTCTCACTTCGTCCCTATTAGACTATCAACATTATTCGTGCGTCCAGGTCCCGATTTTTCCACATATTTATTAACGTGGTCTCGGTTTTCTTTGCTACTTAGCATATACTCCCCAATGTTTCGGTGGCTAAAGTTTTCCCGATTTCGAAGGAAGAGCAAACCGTGTGAATCGAGCCACCTCTGCGTTCTGAGGTCATATAAAATAAACAGACCACCAGGATGAGAAAGGCTCATTGCCCCTTGAGAGCTGAGTTGTGTCGCTCCGGTGTCCCCATCTACCATATTGAGTCTTTGAACTGCACTGCTTGCATATCAAGTACCTCAAGTACCCCTCTTAGTTACACGAGCCAACTGGGAGCTGTAGTGGTGGATCGTAACCACATACTTGTCCACAGGACGGACGAACGGACGCACCGACGGACGGACGCCCTCAGACCATATGCAAAAAGGCAAACAACAAAAAATCTCTTGCACCCGGATTAGTGCGTCGTCCGGCTCCAAAGCCTGACGCCACCAATCCCTATCGAGGGGAAGCATGACGTCACTGCTGCCCATATATTATAATAGAGATCCCATAAATCTAAATAAAAGTCCAGCGACGAAGTCGTAAACATGATTAAACTCGACTACTGGGCTGCGATCAATTAAAAACTCAAACAAAGAACAAAATTTACTTATTAAAATTGTGTTAAACAAGAACTGAAAATTGCCATATTCCAGCCGAGTGCGCGCCCGCCTGTGTGACATGAGAATTGAGCATCTAAGCAAATGCGGTGGTGGGGCCACCACTTCAGTGGACGCAGACCAGAGTGACAAACTGCCGAATGGACTCAAAAATATTCCGTGTTTTTTTGCTGGTTTCGATTTTTTGGTTTATTTGTCGTCCGAAGCCGCAGCAATTAACTGCAATAAAAATTAATTAAAACCATACCCCCCACACATACACACACACACGCTCATATACATAATCCACTCACACACACGCACGCACACAGAGCCCGGTATTTCTAGTGCGGAATTCGTACGCGAATTGATAAGAAAATGCATTTAATGTGAAGCTGAACGAAAAGGAACAAATTATCATACAAAGTAGAAAAGGAAAAAGTTAGGCGCATAATAAGACCCCAGCAAGGGGCGGGGACGAACGCAACATGCACTATCAATGCGTTTGGAAGCTGTTGTTGTTGTTGCTGGCACTGACTGCACTCACTTCCGCTCGCCAGCATGATAGGAATCAGTCGCAGCGCAATAATCAGCGGCGACGCAGCAAAAATGACGAATCGCAACTGCACACGCAGAAGCAGCAACTGCAGCAACAGCCACAACAACAACAACAACAACAACCACACAACTCTCCAACACCTGCAGGATATTTGAGCAACGACGAGGCCGACCTCGACGACGACGAGTTCGTATACGAGAATGCAGACAAGGATGCGGATGCGGAGACGGATGCTGATGCGGACGAAGATGGAGACGCACACTCCTCGTATGCAAACTCCGATGCGGACACGGACTCCGCCGCGGATTCCATGATGGCCACAGACGGCCTCACCAACATCAAGTTGCCCTATGGTAAGTCTCACTTTCTGCACATTTCACATTGCTTAAATCACATTTCAAGGGGGAGGGCTCCTCCGCATAGACGTAAGGGGGGGAATGTTCTACAACTTGTTTAGTCATGCGCCCACTTTGCTGGAGAATTCGAGTTCACGCAAGTTTATCAGCAGTTAATGAATCGAATCTGTTAATTCCCAATCGGGGACCCGCTCTGCGTCGATAACTTTGTAGTTGGGACCAAAGTGCCGCCCGCGAGTTGGGCGTTATCACATCAAAGTTAATGGCAATTTATGCTCCTTTCTGAGCCGGAGTCAAATCAATACAATGAATAGCACTTGTGCTCCATGCTCTCATCCCAGTTGTTGGAATGTTGGAGCAAGAAATCAATTAATACGATTACAAATATACAACAAAAAAAAAAAACAAAAAAAAACAAACCAAAAAATACAATTATAAAAAACCTTTAAAAAATCACCCTAAAAAAAA